>OU015744.1:96884049-96918081 GCA_907169655.1 Acomys percivali
GATGAAGAAGAAGAAGAAGAAGAAGAAGAAGAAGAAGAAGAAGAAGAAGAAGAAAGAAAGAAAAAAGAATCTTTGCCTGCTCAGCATAATTTCCCTATCCAGTGGAAAGCCTCACATTTCCACTTCACTTGAGTAATTTTATCTTTACATAATATTAAGCACCTAAAATTGTGCTTAAGATAAACATTAGAAAGCATAAGGAAAAGAAGCTGAGATACTCTGAGGTTCAGCTGGGTCAGCCCAACTTTCTGAATTAAGCTTTTCTTTTTTTTTTTTCTTTTTTTTTTCTTCTATCTCTTTCAGGCGGTGGCTAGAACACAAATATACCTTGGCCCTCCTGGCTCCTTTTCTGAAGATTGCCTCCTCCGCACATGGGTCTCCATGCCAGTAGATGCTGGTAGCTCAAACAGTGTGGCTCTTTTCTTTCTTTCCTCCACTCTCCTTCCCTGGGTGACTGCAGAGACTTACAGATTTCCTGCCCTAGGGTCCATCTCTCTCTCTCTCTCTCTCTCTCTCTCTCTCTCTCTCTCTCTCTCTCTCTCTCTCTCTTCTCTCTCTCTCTCTCCCTCCCTTCCTCCCTCCCTCCTCCCCCCCTCAAACTCTAATAAAGTTATCCTCAAGAGTTAAAAAAAAAAGAAATGTATTAAGAAAAATATTTTTGTCTGAGACATCCCACCAATAAAACTTCCAGGTCTAGAGATAAAACTATCAGGCTGTGACTTTGATGACGTGGAAGGACATAGGGCATCTAAAACACACAGAAGGGGAAGCTCTTGTGGACCCTGGCTTTCTATGACAATGCTTTCTTAAGCACTTAGAATTAACCATGACCCTATGTTTACCTTGCAAGTTGCTAGAAACTCAGTATTTTCTTTGAAAAAAAAAATGGAGTGATAATAATATTAGTAATTATACTGTCAGTAGTGTCCAAATTCTCTGTCTGGCCTGAATAAGCACACATTTCTGCTGCTTGGAGGTTTCCTTCTCTTGTGAGTTACAACTAATTCTGTCATAAACAGAAGCACCTCACTGCAAGTGCTGTCGGTTCTCCGACACACTCTGATGTCTCTGCAGTTCTCAATTATCAATAAAACATGAAGCATGCAGTCTGTGCTTCACGGCAAAATCACAAATGCCACCTATTTGAAAGGACGGACTTTGTTACTGGATTTACCCTTGGCTTGTTATAGAGGAATCAGTTGGCCAACAGGAATCTAGACCCAGAGTGACATAGAGGCCAGCCATCCCCCATCCTCAGTAGTTCTCAAAAAAACCATGCATGTCTGTATAATTTACATACATGTGAAACTAGCACAGCTAATGATTGCAGCTTATGGAGTCACGTGGACTTAGGTTTGACTTTCATATACACAGATTCTGTGAATCTGCCAGGTTGCCATAGCTCCTGATATGAATTTTTCTGATCTGTAAAACACAGATAACCTCTGCCGTGACTAGGAGATAGGTAGATCATGTGAAAACACTGTCTCACGTAAGGAAAACCGAGGCTTGACAGTGTTCCTCAGATAAAAGTAGAACACTCAGACAAGACAACCAGGAAAAGCAGGGCAAACAACCAATGCATGTCTTTTGCATCCTATAGTACCTTCAAGAACTCCATATGTATACCCACATGCATGCAAACATACTTGCATAATGATTAATGAAGTATTATTTAAAAATTTTTGGATGCAGGCTGGAGAGATGGCTCAGAGGTTAAGAGCACTGGCTGCTCTTCTAAAGGTCCTGAGTTCAACTCCCAGCAACCACATGATGGCTCACAACCATCTATAATGAGATCTGGTGCCTTCTTCTGACCTGCAGGCAGACTATTTGTATACATAATAAATAAATAAATCTTTAAATAATTTTTGGAAGCAAATCCTATGGGCTTATCTTGGGTCTTTATAGAACTGTTCAGAGAACTGCTGTGTTGCAGCTAATTTTAAAAGTGAGGTTGAGTCCCTGTATAGTGACATGGAGAAACACTCGAAGAGAAAAATCACGCCAGTAAAGTAATTTACAGAAGGCTGTGGTAGTGTGATGTCATCTGTGGAAATGGTAGGTTCACATAAGGCTCTAAAATAGTAGTTGTTACTGTTAAAGAGGAAGTTGGTTTTCTACTAATTCTATTAATTTGCATTTTAGACAGGATGGAAAGCCATTAATATAAGCATGGATACATTTTGCAGTGACTATATTATATAGATTTAATCTAAAGTGTCGCTAATTTTCCCCATAATGGAGGTCTTTTAACAGCGTTGATGTATCACACGTAATAGGATTGCTACTCAGCACTGCTGAGAGAAAACTAAAGACAGCAAGAGCAGTTAGCAGGCCACTGAAGGACAGACAGAGGCTTATGCCGGCCTAAGGCAGGGGAGTGAAGGGCAGGGGAGTGAAGAACAAGCCAGCTGATACTGCATTTGTGTTCAGGGTAAACTCAGCGGATCGAATCCCTCCGTGTAAGGATATCGGAAGCCTTGGGACAATTTCAAGTTACCGTTGGTCTGAGCGATAGGTAGAGTAGCTGCCCAACAAGACTCTGCTCCTGCCTGTACGTTTTTGATGTCGCTCTCTCTCCCGTGCCCGCACTTGTTTGGCGCCCCGCAAACGCTCAGCTTATAAAATACAGTTTGGACTGAATGTGTAAACCGCCATCAGAAGGAAGAGAAAAGAGGAAGTCTGAGCCAAGGCTAACTACATCTTAGATGTTTACTACCTTTGATATGAAGATCAAAAGACAGCTTGATAGACCTGGGAAAGCCTACAAAAATCCATCAAGAGCACAGAACATCAGTGTGAGCACCCAGAGCAAATTATCCAAGAAAGCGGGTGGCTTTCATAAGCTTTAGATATTCTCCAAAGAGATGCGTGTAATTGGAACTCATCCGCTTTCTGTCTTGTATCTGCGCTATGAGTTTCTTCATGTTTGTTGTGACTTAACGTATTTGGACAGTGTCTGCTGGATTGATCGAATTTCACGTTTAAGTACTCATCAATGTTGCATACAACTTGAATGGGCTCTTTTGAACTGTAATAAACACTTATGCACACCGGTTGTTTCTTCAGTTGCAAACAGATGGTGCAAGTGTTGGTTTTTAGCATTAACAGAGGGATTAGGATACAGCTTTACCCGATTAAAGTATTTAGTTCTTGGCTAACTCCTGCAATTTAAATATTTACTTTACAACTGTGTGCCAAACTCAAAGGAAAAACAAAAACGTAAAATTTGGTGCCACCCAGTGGCAGATTTGTAAATTACAGCATAGAAACATTGCGAGGAAAAAAAAAGAATGTCAAATAGAAACTAATTGCAATCCACAGACACAATTATAAGTGATTAGGAATCATACTTAACTGCAATGCGGAATTATAAAATGAATTAAAAGATAGAATTAAGAGCAGGAGGGGCTGGAAAGATGTCTTAGCAATTGAGAAAGCCTGCTATTTTCGCAGAGAGCCTGAATTCGGATCCTAGTGTCGGCATGAGTTCATTTGCAATTGCCTACCTGTGACTCCAGAATTCCACAAGACTCCACACCTTCTGCTAACGTCTGCCTGATCATCGTATGCATGTAGTATGTAAAAACGCATGCAGGCAAATACACACACTCATAAGCAAGATAAAGTAAATTATAAAAGAAAGGTGCTTTGCTATGGAAGTTTCTAATAAAACAGCACCATGCTACTAGGCACACGAGGAGCATAAAGCTGGAGATTAAAAAAAAAAATTTTTAACATGTAAATACCAAAGACATTATTGGGCAACTTCTGTAGCATGTATATATTATTTTCACATTAAATTAAATGTTTGTCTCCACTTACAGAACTTTGCAAGTTTTGAATCACTTAGAGGGCAAAATATGGGACATGTCCCTAGGTTCCAAAATTAAAAGTGAAAATCTCCAGTGGAATGGGGATATTGCCTGTGTATTAAAATTTGGACTCCCCACATGAGCATTTGGTCCAAGTACCAGGAAGCATTTATCCTCTAGGGAGAGTAGTGACCATATGTATTATTAGAGAGCAGTGACCTTAAGTATTTCCTTAGCAAGACTTTGCACTTAGGAATCGCATTTATTTGAAGATGGGCTTGGTTGTTGAACGAGACAGATTAAGAGTAGCTGTGGTTTAGTGGGGGGGATGCTCTTTCTTATGGTGGAATCTGAGCAATTCATGGCTGCAGTGCTGTAGCGCCAGGACCAACTGGGATCCAGGCTCCTCTCTCTGTGGCTCTGTGGCCTTAACCCTGAAGCTGTCCCTTCAAGCGGCATGGTGGCTGCCCAGTTCTCATCATACGCACGGTTTTCTCTACACATATCCACTTTGTTTTGTCTTTTGAGACAGGGATTGCCCACCCCACATTTCTGCCTCTCTTCTATGAAAACTGTTGCCTCCAATGGCATGAAAACACCACCGATATACACCTATGTTGTCTAATTTATCTACACTAATATTTAGATGGAAAGAGTCCAGTGTGATCTAGAAGGCAGGGATCTCAACCTCGGCTGCCCACAGCAATGCTCTCCAGAGGCTCTTGAAGAACATTCCACATCCAACATTCTGCTTTGCTTGATTTATGCTGTGGCTTGGACTTGTCAGGTGACGCTAAATGCAGCAAGATTCGGAACCACCGTCCCAGTCACCTGGACAACATCAAGATCACAAAGGATGACAGCAGGGAACTTCTTAAAGTATCAGTGCTCGCTTTTCACTCTCCACCCTGCTCCCTCTTTCATTACGGCACAGAAAGTCTGCAGTAGACTGTGGCTCTGTTGTTCTCACCTGACTCCTTCTCTCTCTCTCTCTCTCTCTCTCTCTCTCTCTACCCCCCCCCCTTCTCCTACAATGATTCTAATTGTAACTGCGGGTGAGAACCGTTACACATTAAAGGGATTTTTTCCTGTGATTTTTCTGATCATTGCACATATACCAAGTCATACTTGAATATGCTATGTATGATACAGGAAAACCACAACTCTATTGCATCCATATTAAAGTTTAGCCCTTCACACATGAGCATTTCTTTTAAAATCTTAAACTTCCTTCAAGTTTAGCTGGGAGTCTAAAGTAGTTTCAAAACTAAAATTATCACTAATTCTTTTTTTTCCCCCCCAGAGCCGAGGACCGAACCCAGGGCCTTGTGCTTGCTAGGCAAGTGCTCTACCACTGAACTAAATCCCCAACCCCATCACTAATTCTTAAAAATAAAAAGTAACTATCATTTCACAATGTTTAGGTGTAGGTTCCTAATACTTTCAGGTGTTAGTATGTTTAAACAGTTTGATCACTTTTAAATGGTAAACATTTGTCATTTTGTCATTTGAAGATCTCAGAGACAATTTTATCAGAGGACAGCTCTTCAGATGCCATGGTTATCTCTATACTTACAGATTCTGGACTAATCTGGAGGTTTTATGTTTTTAAGCCTCTTATCCCCTGTCTTTCCAGCATTGCATTCCTGAAAGCCTGGTATTATTTGACTATTACAAAGCCACTGGGAACCTGGCAATTTGATCCAGCAGGAGTTCAGCCTTGAAGTCATTAGTGTTCGTTTTTTTGTAGCTGACGTGGGATTTTCTTACAGGGCTGTGTTTTCCAGTCATACAAGCACGTTGACCCATGGGTTGCTTGGGACATTATTAATTTAGAGACATTTAATCACAGACTCATCTAAGTCCCATTTCATTCTAGTTCCAGCTATATGTGGTTCATTCTAGTTCCAGCTATATGTGGTAGCATCATGTACAGGAGGAAGGAAGGCTGACGAAGTACACGAGAAAAGAAATCTGAAAGGGACTGAGGGATGTGCCCACTCCTAATGACTTGAACGAGGTAGCTCCAGATGAGTTAAAATGTATGTATATATATATATATATATGTGTGTGTGTGTGTGTGTGTGTGTGTGTGTGTGTGTGTGTGTATGTGTGTGTGTATATATATATATATATACAATGCACACACATATCTTTTGGTTGATCCTTTCATGTTTTATTACAGAGATTCCTATTGTATGCCAAGTGAAATTGTGTCTTTCTAAATCTGGTAAGTAAGAAATAAGTAAAAGTAAGAAATTCTTCTGGAAATGTCCTAGTTTAGTAAGCTATTAGAACTTGAGGCAGCTGGTTGATTGACATGACGGTTGTTAACTGCATAACAGACAACAGGCACGTGACTTAAGTGCAGGCAAGCCTTACTGATTTCGTCAGAAGATTCTGTTCTGCCTTTCAACCATACCATCAAGACAGGAAAGAATTTTCAGTGACATTGTAATATTTTCACCATTACCTTCAAAACGAATTGTTTTTCAGTTGGATGACACTAGTAAGAAACAATTGATATTTGTAATAAAAAATGCATTAGTTTTGGCCTTTAGACTTTCCATCAAAAGTTTTTGTTTCCTTAAAGAAGCTGCAGGTAATTTTCAAGGTGTGATGGAAATTTCCCAAGGTCTGATAAGATTTTAATGGAAGCCTGGGATAAGTGAAGTGAAGTGCTGTTGATAGAGACAATCTTTGTCTGCAGTGAGTTCATGATCACATAATTAGGCTTAAAAATGAAAAGTCTGATTTGAAATTTTTTACTGTTATCACAGACTTATATAAGATTCTTTAGGAGAACTATTCCATTGCTTTTGATTTTTAATGATTGTTTGAATGAATGTTAATGATTTAAAAACCCAGAAATTTAGGAATATTTTACAAAATGCCTTTAAGAGTCCCAAATTTCTTTGTGTCTCAGATTTTATTGCTAGAAGTGGGGTCTTATTTTTTCCATTATAGTAAATATAATGAACCCCATCAGAGATTTTTTAATATTTGCATAAAATTGGATAGTTTCTTTAAAAATTAAGAAAAATGGATGTTTGGGGGTCCTGTGGTCATGTGAGGGTCATGTGGTTTGTGTGGCTTACTCAGGGACTACCAAACATGAGCCTCATTTCTTTTTCTCTTCCCAAGGACACTTTCCTATCAATTCTCACTTTTTATACTGGTCTATTTGGTCATTCACGTGCTATGTATATATTTGTATGCCTATCCACATATATGTTATACTGTTGCCAATCTTCCAAAAGCCATTTGTAATCCCGTGGCTCCTCAGTGTCGATGGCTCTACTCTTTGTGGACTGTGGTATGGTCCTCTGCTTCTCTAAGCCTATGCTTTCATCAAACTGCTTTGTCAGTCTTTTATCTCCTGCAGTTAATTTGTTCTCACAAAAGTCAGGTATGACCTCTTGTTGCTAAATCCAAAGGGATATTTCAAACCTTCACCTGTGTTTTAAAGAATCTTTAATTTTCATTAATTGGTTGATTGAATGGCCGCTGGTCCAATGACCAGGTAGCTAGGAACTGAACACACACATACACACACACACACACACACACACACACAGACACACACACACACAGACACATACACACTTGCACATATGCACATACAGACACACACGTACACACTTGTATGCATGAAAGCAAACATAAACACATGCACACACACATGCACATGCATGTGTGTGCAAACACATACTCAGAGATCATCTATCTGTTGCCTCTATTTACAGACAGATGTATAAATAAATATTCTGCCTCCCTAATCTTTTATAAGAATCTCTTCTGACACACTCGCTTTGAAACTTATGTGAACTGGAATCCCGGGAGATGAAATTCAGCCTAGCTGCATAGACCGTGCCTACCGTCCAACCCTCACGATCACTTACTCCGGGGCAGAATATCCACGCGGGTTATGCGACAGGATGAAGGAGAACACGCTTGGGGAAAGGGCGATTAGAGGCGAGCACGTGTCCTCGCTGTACTCCCTTCTGACCACAGCCATGCTTGCCGCCTCTTCCGACTTAGACTACGGTAACACTCGACTGCCGGCTTCAACCCTTACCTGTACGTGGCCAGAATGACTGTCCTTAGAGTACAAATCATCCTGTGTCGCCTCCCCTTCCTACTAGTTAACTGTAAGCCTCTGTCTCTCACACTGTGTGCTAGCTCATTCCCTGCTCCCTTATCAGCTGGAGCGCAGCTGGATAAAGGCAGGCACTGGAGTTTCACTGTTGAACTCCCAGCTTTTAACCACACATGGCCCGTAGTGGACATTAAGTGATCTTTATTGAGAGAGTGAGTAAGTGTCTCTGCAGGAAAGGGATATAATTTTCTCTCATTGTTTATGGGTAAATTTAATACTGGAGCCAAGTGTTAGAAGATACACTGAGGTCAAACATTTAAGCTACACCCCCATCCCATCTTTTATCACCATTAAGGTCTATGTGTCCATGTCTGTGCTATGTTGTCCTCTGTTGAGGTAGGGAGAGAGAAGACAGGTTATTATTATTTTTTTCTCATCTGGAAACCGCATTTCAGGAAAAGTGAAGTAAGTATTTTATTTTAAACTATACTTTAAATTACTTTTTTCCCCTGAGACAGGGTTTCTCTGTGTAGCTTTGGCTGCCCTGGAGTTCCTTTGTATACCAAGGTGGCCTTAAGCTTTCAGAGATCCACCAGCCTCTGCCTCCCTGAGTGCTGGGATTACAGGCATGCACCATCGCACCCAGCTGATTTATTTTATTTATTGTTATGATGTTTTCTTCAGGCTTTAATTACTAAATGATTTTAAAAATAATTTATTCAGATTATATTCCAATTGTTATCCCCTCCCTTGTATCTTCCCATTGCGCTTTCACCGTCTTCCCTCCCTCTTTCACCCTGTTCCCCTCCCCTTCACCTGTGACAGAAGGGGACTCCCCTCACCCCCATATTATCCCAGCCTATCAGGTCTTATCCAGATAGCCTGATTGCCCTTCTTCTGAGTGCCACCAGGCCTTCTTACCAAGGGGAAGTGGTCAAATAGAGGGCAAAAGAGTTCATGTCAGAGTCAGTCCCTGATCTCTACACAACTGTGGAGAATGTGCTGTTCATTGGCTAGATCTTAATAGGGGGTCTAGGTTTACTGCATGCATTGTCCTTGGTTGGTTTGTGCAGGCCCCCCTGGGTCCAGATCCACCAGCTTTTCTGGTCTTCTTGTAGGGTTCCAGAACCCTCTGGGCCCTTCTAACTCCCTATTATCCCATACCTCTCTCACCTGGAGTCCCATTAACAAGTCCCAGCATCTGTCCCAATCCCTCTCTGAGGAAAACTCTCAGAGGACATCCATGAAAATCAAAATGACTCTGAGATTCCATCTTAAACCCATCAGAATGGCTAAAATAAAAACCTCAAGTGACAGCACATGCTGGCGAGGATGTGGAGAAAGGAGAACACTCTTTCATTGCTGGTGGGAATGCAAACTTGTACAATCACTTTGGAAACCAATCTGGTGCTTTCTCAGAGTTGGGAATAGGGCTCCCTCAAGACCCAGCTATACCACTCCTTGGAGTATACCAGAAGGATGTTCCACCACACAACAAGGACATTTGCTCAGCCATGTTCATAGCAGTCTTGTTCATAACAACCAGAATCTGGAAACAACCTAAATGTCCCTCAGTCAAAGAATGGATAAAGAAACTGTGGTACATTTACACTATGGGATACTACTCAGCTATTTAAAAACAAGGAAATCTTGAAATTTGCAGCAAATGGATGGAACTAGAAATGATCATCCTGATTGAGTTAACCCAAACTCAGAAAGATACACATGGTATGTAATCACTTATAATTGGATACTAACCCAACATGGATTTCCTCTGAGAGCACCCAGCCAATTTAAATTACTTTTAACAGATAGATAAATCTTGAAAAATATATTAAAAAGGGGGAACTACAGGATGTTTCATACATTTGGACACTGTGTGATGTTGAATGTACACACATATCTTGGAGGGCTTATCACTTTTTTTATAGTGAAAGAATTCAAAATACTCTCTTCTAGCTTTTAGGACCCTATAACACATGTGTAATCTCTAATCATAGTGCTGTGTAGGACAGCACACTAGAACTCCTCACTCATGTGCAACTGTAACTTAAACCGTGTTAACTTACAGCTAAGCTTTCCCTGCCCGCACCAGACACCTCTGCCTTCTGTTAACCACAATTCCACTCTCAGCTTCTTTGAGATCAGTGGTTTTAGATTCTCCATATGAGTGTGATCCTGTGGCATTTGTTTTTTCTGACCCTGGCTCATTTCACTTTATATAACCATCTCCACCTCTGCCCAGTTGCCACAGTGACATCGTTTCCTTCCTTTTCATTTTTAAAATTCAGCTACGGATGGACATTTTAGTTTTAGTTGTTATCTACTGAAAAAAGTGCTTGCCATGAACACAAAATGAAGGTTTTTGTTTGAAAGGCTTAAAAAAAACCAGATACATATCTCACAGTGGGATTCGTATATCTAACATATAAAAGCTGTATGTTTAGGTTTTTAACGAATCTCTATAATGGTTTTGGCAATTTTGGGCACTTAAAATGGATAACGTTGAATCTTCCATCTTTTCTCTAAGAGTCTGACTACACTCCATATAGAACTCAAATATGTACAGGAGATCGCTGAAAACTTAGTGCTTCACGAACTCAACTTAGGACCTAACAAACTAGCTCCCTAAGAATTCACATACAACACTCTGTGGAAAAAGGTTCAGTTATGAGGTTCTGATTCTAACACTAGAGACCCCTTCTGCAGGGACAAGTTTGCAGGCTAGGATTCCTGACATACATGCAAGAGGGAACTGTGGGACGAATCATTCTGAAGACAGTGAGCTTTGAATCTGAGGAGAGGATGGCCACGTGGAAGGAGAGCCAAGGGTATGTTTTGGGAAGGAGCACACCTAAATGCTTCTGATGCAGTTCTGTAAACATTGTAGTCTTTTGGAGTTAAAATGTTTAAAAGAGGCAATTCATAACTAATGTTGAGGAAGGAGAGAAAAATGCACTCATTTCAGTATTAAAATATTTTTATTTAAGTTAATGTAACCATAGTGTAATTTCCCAAGGTACTGGGTTTGCTTGAATATGAGGGAAAATGTATTTAAGACAAAAACATGGAATTTAAAAATCAAACTAATTTTCCTGTACATAAGTCACATGAAGAAGTTAGAACATGTTTTCTTAACCAGAGCATGGTTCCCTAGTCATCTTAATAGTATTGCTTGGGAAAAGAATATAATTCTGAGGTGTGTGTGTGTGTGTGTGTGTGTGTTGTATGTGTGTGTGGTATGTGTGTGTATATGTGTGTGTGTGTGCATGTACGTGTGTGTGTGTTGTATGTGTGTGTATATGTGTGTGTGTGCATGTACGTGTGTGTGTGTGTGTCTGTGTGTGTGTGTGTGTGTAAGACATCTCCATTCAGCCATGTAGAAACTCAACTCCATCAACAAGCGATGTAAGAAGGGTCCAGCTAGGAGATGGTGGAGGCTCTTTTCTTTTCATAATTCATTCTGTCATGACTTAGTCCTGCACGGTTGTGGGAAACATGTGTCTGTGAGGGCTAACCACCACCCAAGCTTTCTGAATTGAGTAAAAAGTTTGGTCCTGGAGGGGTGTGATGTGTGGAAAATATGAGGAAGATTGTCAAAAGAGGAAATTGAGAACACAACCATAGAGAATGGTTGACAAATGGCTGGGCTCTTACCTAAGGTGCACGTGAGTAAATCTGATCCAAAGGAACACACCAGACATTGTCAGTTGGACTAAATATGTGCCAGGTCGGCCACTGGGTGGCACACATGTGACTTTGAAAACAGAATCATCACTGAACCCACAACACAAACACCACGAGTCTAAACTTGCAGCTTAAACGCATAGGGATCATTTGACAGATAGAATACACGCCCCTCCAGCAGTTAGACCAGACTCAGGCTGTCACGGGTTGTTATTTAAATGTCTGTTATATTATAAAAATATTTGCCATACAAAGAACTAGGAAAGTCTTAAATTGCAGGATAAAAAAAGAAAAATCAAACAAAACCAACTAATGTTAATGTAAACCCAGATAGTGAAGTTACCTGACAAAACTTTAAAACAGCAGTTATAAAATGCTTTAAGAGGTGGTAGACACTGTCTTTTGAAACAGAACAAGAAGGTGAGAAGGCCACAAAACAACAGATGCTGCAAAGAAGAACCAAGCAGAAACACTATGGAGGAAAAAAATCAGTGGAGACAAAGGAATGAATACAACCAGATACAAGGTCCATTTCTGCACAGTAGCAAAGAAATCACTACAACAAAGCTTAAGGGGTAGGCCATCGAACAGACCCAATTGTATCATTTTATGTGGTCACTATTATAGAGGAAAAAAGAGAAAGTGAGGTACAGAAGAATATTTGAAAAAATAAGCAAAACCTTCCAAAATTGATAAGATAAATACACCTCTAGAGTCAACAGAGGCACTCAGTTAACCTAAACAGAAAAGCTTAAAGGAACTCGCACCCCAGTGTCTTTGTGAAGAGACACCATAACTGGGGCAACTCTTGTTTTTTTAAAAAAAGCATTTATTTAGGGCCCACCTACAGTTTCAGAGATTCGTGCGTTATCATCATGGTGGGGAGTGTGGCAGCATACAGGGAGCAGTGGCAGAGAGAGAGAGAGAGAGAGAGAGAGAGAGAGAGAGAGAGAGAGAGAGAGAGAGAGAGAGAGAGAGACAGAGAGAGAGAGAGAGAGAGAGAGAGAGAGAGAGAGAGAGAGAGAGAGAGAGAGAGAGAGAGAGAGAGAGAGAGAGAGAGAGACAGAGACAGAGAGAGAGAGACAGAGAGAGGGAGAGCAGATGATATGGTGAAGGGGAGGGTGGAGCCCCTGCCCTGGAAAGTTCAGGGTAGAGGACAGGGTATGCCAGCCATGTGTCCTGGTCTGAAGCACACCATTCCAACCTTCTGTTGATAATCAATGGATAAGGAGTGAAGAAATTGTTTTTAGCTGATTCCTGCTGACATTGGGACAGCAGTAAGGGGCCAAAGGGCTAAAATGTTGGCAGCGTCTGGGAAGACCAGACTATTGTACTTGCTGTCCAGGGTCTGAGAACATCTTTGGCCTGGGGGAGGGGGAAGCCAATGAAGGTCCAGCTGGCATGATCTGTGAGGTTGAGCTGGAGCGCCTGTGGGTAGCCGCTTTGGTGCCTTGAATGTAGGAAATCTGATAGGATACTGGAATATATACATGGGCAGACAACAAAGTTAAGTAGCTTAGGGAGAAAATTTCTTTTAGATATATATTTGAAAGTTTTGGGAGAGTGAGCAGAGATGGAAATTTTGGAGTAAAGAAGAGAAAATTGTCAACATAGGGAACTTCCATTCACCTGATTGCTGGCAGTAATTAAAAAGGTCTCGTTTTGGTTCTCTCCAAGCTTGGTTGCAGAGATGTGTAAGCTCTGCAGCCCTTAATGTGGGCACAGACATGTTAACTTCTCCAGAAAGCATCCCAGAACTGAGCCCAGAGGAATGGTGAGTGGACTATTCCCATGGGGATGTGGAGTCAGTGACCTGTCAGGGTGTCCCCTGAGCAAGGTTTGACGAAATTGGTGCAGTCTGTTCTAGCAGCCCAGCAGCACTGGTCAGAGACCAAGGGCACGATTGCCTGGGCAGACACAGTCACCTGGTACTAGAATTTCGGACATGAGGAAGAGGAGGCAGGAAACAGTGTGGGTAGAAGGAAAATCTCATTCAAGGGAGAAGGTCCTAGATGAAGGGTTTGGATATAGGTTAGCAAGAATGGCAGGAGGCATTTAAGTCAACTGGAAGGGAAGATTCAAGAATCAGCTGACGTTGGCTGCAGGATGTATTGACTGGGTAGCAAGGGGAATCCAAAAACCAGGGAAAAGGGAGGACTCCCACCCTCTGAGATAGGTAATAGTTGGGAAATTTAGGCTGCTAGTTGGCAGTACTTACCTGGATTCTATTTGACCCAAGAGGTGAATTTCCTGTAGCTTACAAGAATCCTTTTATGTTTACAAAGGGAGATACATTTAGACATGTTAGCATCACCATTGTTTGGACTTTGCAGTGAAACACACATTGTGGAAAAGGCAGTAGATACATAGCACTTGTTAATAGCGTAAACACTCTTTAAGGTGGGCTCAAGGAAGGCAGAAGCCATTTGCGGAAGTAGAAGGGCAAAGCTCATTTGACCTTAATTTCAGTGTGATTACATAACATAAAAAACTCCCTCTACTCAGAAGATATATACAAGTCTAGCACAATGAAAAACATTTTAAGTATTATATATAAAAGACAAACCAAAGGAAATTTCAAATCTTGAGCTTGGAAATATGACAGTAGATCTTATAGAGGAATGTTTTACCATAGTTAGATTAATAAATGAGAGCACCAGTGATTAATGTTAAAGCTCTAGACAGTTAATACAACAATAACAGAAACAGGAAGAAAGTAAATATCATTTTAGACTCTCCCAATCTTCATAATGTGCATTTATCAGACTTAAAACACCTTTTTAGACTCTCTAACATTTATAACTTGCATTTATTAACCATAAAATGCCTTCTTAGACCCTCAAGTATTTTCTTAGAAGCTTTAGTTTTTAATTTAAACTTCTGTATCCATATCTAATTATTTACCATGAGACACAGGTGAAATTGTTGTGAACAGTCACTGTCTTTTAGCTAGAAGAATGGTAAAAAGGTTGCACCTGAGACCTGCTTTTTAAAGTCTGGCTCAAACCTGGGCCCTCAATTTCTGGCTCAGTGCTTGCACGCATGTCCTGTCACAGAAGTCAGGTCTTTCATAAGGATGGTGCTGCGGCAAGTGGCAGTGGCTCCCAGGAGAGCTGCAGCTGAGGGGTGCTCATGACTGGGAGCTTAAGTGTACATGAAAGTGTAGTTTAAAAATGGCAGCGTTGTGTTGTCTTATTGCTCTGGCTAGAACTTCAAGAACTATATTGAAGAGGTATGCAGAAAGTGGGCAGCCTTGTCTGGTCCCCTATTTTAGAGAAATTTTCTTGAGTATCTCTCCATTTAACTTGATATTGGCTATTGGCTTGCTGTATATAGCCTTTATTATGTTTAGGTATGGGCCTTGAATTCCCGATCTCTCCAGAACTTTAAACATGAATGGGTGTTGGATTTTGTCAAATGTTTTTTCTGCATCTAAGGAGATGATCATGTGGTTTTTTTTCTTTCAGTTTGTTTATATGGTGGATTACATTGCTGGATTTCCATATAGTAAACCATCTCTGCATGCCTGGAATGAAGCCTACCTGGTCATGGTGAATGATATCTCTGATATGTTCTTGTATTCGTTTTGTGAATATTTTATTGAGTATTTTTGTGTCAATGTTCATAAGAGAAATTGGTCTGAAATTTTCTTTTTTTGTTGGGTCTTTGTGGGGTTTAGGTATCAATGTGATTGTGGCCTCATAGAATGAATTTGGTAATTTTCCATCTGTTTCTATCTTTTGGAGTAGCTTGAAGAGTATCAGTATTAGCCCTTCTTTGAAGGTCTGGTAGAATTCTGCACTGAAACCATCTGGCCCTGGGCTTTTTTTGGTTGGGAGACTATCAATGAGATTGAAGATGATATCAGAAGATGGAGAGATCTCCCTTGTTCATGGATCGGGAGAATTAACATAGTAAAAATGGCCATCTTACCAAAAGCAATCTACAGATTCAATCCCTATCAAAATACCTACACAATTTTTTAAAGACATTGAAAGATCAATTCTCAACTTCATGTGGAGAAACAAAAAACCCAGAATAGCAAAAACAATCCTATACAATAAAAGATCCTCCAGAGGAATCTCCATTCCCAATTCAAGCTGTACTATAGAGCAAAGTAATAAAAACAGCATGGTACTGGCACAGCAAAAGGCTGATTGACCCAGAAATGAATCCACATACATATGGGCACTTGATTTTTGACAAAAAAGCCAAATCTATTAAATGGAAAAAGGAAAGCTTATTCAACAAATGGTGCTGGTCTAACTGGAGGTCTACATGTACAAAAAATGCAATTGGACTCATATTTGTCACCATGCACAAAACTCAAATCCAAGTGGATTAAAGACCTCAACATAAAACCGGAGACACTAAATTGGCTAGAAGAAAAAGTGGAGAAGATCCTGGAATATATTGGCACAGGAGACAACTTCCTGAACAGAACACCAACAGCCCAGACCTTAAGGTCAACAATTAATAAATGGGACCTCATGAGGCTGAGAAGCTTCTGTAAGGCTAGAGACATTGTCAACAGAACAAAGTGACAGCCTACAGACTGGGAAAAGATCTTTACCAACCCTACATCTGACAAAGGTCTAATATCCAAAATATATAAAGAACTCAAGAAATTAAACACCACCAAACCAAATAACCCAATTGAGAAATGGGGCTCAGAACTAAACAGAGAGATCTCAACAGAGGAATATCGAATGGCTGAGAAACACTTAAAGAAATTCTCAACCTCCTTAGTCATCAGGGAAATGCAAATCAAAAAACTCTGAGATTCCATTTTACAACCATCAGAATGGCTAAGATAAAAAATTCAAGTGACACCACATGCTGGCGAGGATGTGGAGAAAGAAGAACACTCCTTCATTGCTGGTGGGAATGCAAACTAGTACAACCACTTTGGAAATCTATCTGGTGCTATCTCAGAAAAATGGGAATAGAGCTTCCTCAAGACCCAGCTATTCCACTTCTTGGAATATACCCAGAAGATGCATCAGCATACAACAGGAACATATGCTCAACCATGTTCATAGCGGCCTTATTCATAATAGCCAGAACATGGAAACAGCCTAAGTGTCCCTCAGTAGAAGAATGGGTAAAGAAACTGTGGTACATTTACACTATGGAATACTACTCAGCTATTAAAAACAAGGAATTCCTGAAATTTGTGGACAAATGGATTGAACTAGAAATGAGTATAATGAGTGATTTAACCCAGAAGCAGAAAGACTCAAATGGTATATACTCACTTATAACCAGACACTAGGCCAAGGGACATGTCCCATGAAAATCTTCACCTACCAGGAAAGTGGGATAGATGTGAGGACATCCTTTTGGGACTCTAGGTGAGAGAAGTATGGGAGAATGGGGAAACAGGAGGACCCAGAGAAACCTACAAGTAGAACATTATGACAGGCAGATCCGGGCCCAGGGGTTCTGCACAAACTATGGCACAAACCAAGGACAATATGTGCAGTAAACATTGAACCCCTACCCAGATCTAGCCAATGGACAGGTCATTCTCTATAGATGAGTGGAGTGGAGAGTGGGGACTGACTTTCACATGAACTCTGGTGCCCCATATTTGACCACATCCCCTTAATGGAAGAGGCCTGGTGGCACACAGGAAAGGATAACAGGCTACCAAGAAGAGACTTTATAGCCTACGATCATATACAGGGGGAGGAGGTCCCCCTCTGTCACAGTCATAGGGGAGGGGAATAGGGTGAAAGTGGGAGGGAGGGAAGATAGAAGGGATGGGATAACAATTGAGATGTAATATGAACAAATTAATAAATAAATTAATTTAAAAAATTAAAAAATAAAAATGGCAGAGGGAGCCAAACCCACAACTTGAGACCGAACAGCTGCAGCCACCCAGGGTCAAAACCGAGGCAACAGACATCTTCAAAATGCTTTTTCTGACAGTCGGATTGGAATGGAAAAATTTGAGCTGAGTAAATGTTCTGGCCCAGATAGATACGAAAAGTCAGCTTCCAAGCAGAGATGGGGATTCATTCCCTTGCTGAATAGGCACCTGGAAGGGCTTTAAAGAAGTGCTGAGGCACATCAAGAGTTGCTGGGCATCCAGGAGGAGTCTGAGAGAGAAAATTGGTGCTTGTCCTGATGGATCATCGAGGACACTTTAGTGGAGATCAGTCAAGAGAATTTGAAAGACTTTGGGGCAAAGCCTGTAACATGTCTCATCTATGACTTGTACCAAGCCCGGAAAGAGGCTTGGCTACGTTCATCCTGAAGAGGTTATTATAGTCAGTGACTGGCTCTCTACCATGCTTCTCAGGGCAGCCAAAAGCTGTAGGTCTGTGCTGCTAAAGCTGCAGCAAGAGAGGGCTGCTTAGCTTGGTTTTTTAATTTGGTTTTTGGTTTGTGTTCTGTTTGCTTTGGGTTTTGTTTGAGGTTTTGTTATTTATTTGTTATTTTGTTTGTTCTTATTGGTTTGCTAGTTTGATAATGCTATACACTGTATATAATGAGTGCCCCTTTTAAGCCCCTATTGAGTAAAATGAATGTATTGTTATGAATTAAAATGTGATCTCAAACTCTTTACATTTTTTTTTTAATGGCAATGGCAATCAGGGTTAGCAGGGTCTTGGGGCTTGAGCAGTCAGGGGCAAACCAAGACGGAGGGCATTTGTGTGAGAATAGAGTTGAGAGAAGGCAGATGTGTTGTGGGCAGGCAGAGAGGGGTCCCAGTGTACAAGGACAAGGGGATTGTCCTTTGGGTTTCACCACCAGTGTTAAATCTGTGCCATACAACAGGTATGATATAAGATTTATTGTAGAAGTGTAGAGAGAAAGGAAGGAGGGAGGGGCACCCCAGGTGGACAGAGACAGAGAAACAGGCAGAGAGAGAGAGGGAGAGAGGGAGAGAGGGAGAGAGAGAGAGAGAGAGAGAGAGAGAGAGACAGACAGACAGACAGACAGACAGACAGACACAGACAGACAGACAGACAGACAGAGACAAAGACAGAGAGACAGAGAGAGAATGGGAGAGAAAGAGTAAGAGAGTATAAGAGACAAACTAAGGGAGAGACAAGGTGGCTGGTTGGCCCCTTTATAATCTGGCACACACCAGGCAGTGAAGGAGAGATACCTGTTCTTTAGGATCCCAAGTGTGGGATCGAACGGTTTAGTAAGAGAACAGGTGATGTTAATTCACTAGCAGGGCAACCACCTCGTGCAGGAGCTTAATTGCTACCAGATAAAAAAGATCCTGTGAACAGACTCTGGGAGGAGCTATATAAATGAGCCCAGAGCTGGCGGCAGGGCAGATTGAAGACTTGGGATGGAATTGGCTGTTCATTGCTGCCCTTCAAGACACTCCTAGAGAAAACCACTTGAGGGAAGGCTTCAGAGCTCCGGCTCCTGCTGAGGCTTTGGGTCTGGTTATCCCTGGTTCCAGTGGAAGAAATCCTGCGGCTCCCGGCCAGAGAATCATTCTTCAGGACTGATATCCTTAAGGTTTTGTTTTTGTGTCAATTAATCCTCACTTCATACTATTTTGGTTAATCTGGTTATAATTGACGTAGGCTCGGTCAATAAGTTGTTAATAAAATATTTTGGTTAAGAAAATTGAGTCAACAAGGCAGTGGCAGGCAATGATGGCATAGGTTGCTAGGCAAACTAGAGGCAGCTGCCTATGCGCTAACATATATGACTTTTGATACAGAAGCCATAAATACAAACTGGAAAAAAGACAGCATCTTTAACAAATGGTGCTGATCAGTCAGGATGTCTGCATGTAGAAGAATGCAATTAAGGAGGAGAATTTTAAAAAGAACTAAGTATAAGGAGATGTTTAAGAAAAAGTAGGTGACATAATAATAAATATATCTATTATCCCAAAATTTGATTTACAGATTTGATACAATTCCAGTCACAATCAAGACATAATTTTTGAGATATTAACATTTATATATATGTATAATAGTGAAAACCATTTTGAAAAGGAATAGTATAGCTAGAAAATTTTTAATTTTTGATCTAATGACATAAAGTTATACCAATTAAGAATAGATATTGATAAAGACAGAGCTTTATATTAGTAGAATCAATGAATAAAAATAACTTAATCTAAGTGTTGTCAGTTTGTTATTGACAAAGACACAAAGTCAAAGCACACAAGAGCTTTAGAAAAATCTTATTAAAAATTACAGGGCTGGAAAGATGGCTCGGTGACTAAGAGCACTTGCTGCTCTTACACAGAGGACTGGGTTCCCTTCCCACATGGTGGCATACAACCCTCCATAACTCCACTTCCAGGAGATTCCATACCTCTGACTCCCACAGGTACCAGGCATCCATGTGCTACACAAACATATATGCAGGTAAAACACCCGTAAACATAAAATAAAGTTTACAAAATCTTCTTTTAAATTAAAAGTACTTTTCTCCTTTTAAAGTTAGTTACCACACTTATTTTCTATATTGTTCTAGTAGAGGGAGGGGTAACTGATATCAGGAAAGTAGCTAATTTAAACTAACAAAACAACAGAGAACAAATCAGTGGTTTCTAAGGATTAGGACTGTGAGCAAGATATCATTCAGTGGAAAGTTCTGGGAGACACATAACTGTATAGCATTTTTAATTATGGTGTAGGTTACTTTAACCCATATGTGTCTTAAGAAATTCATAGAAATGGAATAAAAAGAAGTCAAAATTTATCGTATATTATTTTAAAAATAAAATTGTGTTTTTTTTTTTTTTTAAAGTCAGCTGACAGACCAGATTCATTTGTCTTCTTCTCCTTGCAGACAAGCTTCTTCTGTGAATACTGGACACCAGAAGTTCCCAAACTGGTTTATTCAGATAATCTGTTCCAAGAGGAATTAATAGTTTTGGTGAGAAAAAAAAGTTACCAGCTCAGCTCAAACAGGTTTTCTTTTTCTTCTTCTTTCTCTCCCTCCCTCCCACCCTCCCTCCTTCCCTCCCTATCTCTGTCTTTCTCTTAAAAAAAAAAAAACAAACAAACAAACAACGAGATACTACCCATCTATTAAGCATGCTTCTGTTCACTGTGGAGCTCCCTGAAAAAAAAAAATCTCTTGAACAGCATCAACCAAGCTTCTGCATCCAGATCACCTGTTGTTCTTAGTATTAACATTTCCCCCAAGGTACCAATTAAGACAGTTATTCAAAATGCCACAGACAGCGTAAACAGCAAAAGTTCATTTCTCAAGAGTCCTGAGGGCATAGTCAAGGTGCTGGCATTGGGAAGCCTCATCCTAGTGTGCAGTCTGTGTCTTCTCCATGGCTGCAGGGCCTTTCCTCCATGAGCGTCCATGCTCACATCTCACTCTCTTCCTCTGCAAGGCACCAATACCATATACAACCAATCATACCTCACACTGTACCTCCAACTACACCATGAGGGTATCTGGAACTCCAGGGTATGACAGGGTAATTAACTAATTTACATTCAGATTGTAGCCCAGTCTCCCTATCACACATCTCTCTCCCATTCTCTGCTTCCTTTCTTTGATAAGAAGCCCCCCCTCTCAACCCCCATGGGTAACAACCAAGCCTGGAACATCAAGTTGCAGCAGGACTAGGTCCATCCTCTCCCACTGAGGCCAGACAAGGCAGCCCAGCTAGGGAGAAGGGATCCAAAGGTAGGCAAGAGAGGCAGAGACAGGCCCCATTCCAATTGTTAGGGGACCCACATGATGACCAAGCTGCACATCTGCTACATATGTGTAGGGGGCCTAGGTCCTGTCTGTGCATGCTATTTTGGTTGGTGGTTCAGTCTCTGTGAACACCCATGGTCCCAGGTTAGTTGACTCTGTAGATCTTCTTGTGGTGTCCTTGACCCCTCCAGCTCCTTCAATCCTTCTCCCCACTCTTCCACAAGCCTTCCTCAGTTCTGCCTCATGTTTGGCTGTGGTTCTCTGCATCTGTTTCCATCAGCTTCTGGGTGAAGCGGCTCAGAGGACAGTTATTCTAGGCTCTTGACTGCAAACATACAAGAGTATAAGAGTGTCGTCAGGGGTTGGCTCTCTGGTTGGGCCAGTCATTGGCTGGCTATTCTTTCAATCTCTGCTCCATCTTTGTCCCTGCACATCTTATAGGCAGGAAAGCATTTGGAATTGAAGGTTCTGCGGGTGGGTTGGTGTCCTCCACCCTACGCCGGAAGTCCTGTTTGGCTTCAGGAGGTGGCCGCTTCAGGCACTACATCCCTCACAGCTAGGAGTCTCAGCTACCATTACTCCCCATAGACTCCCAGGAGACTCCTCAGTCCCAGGCCTCTGGCTTGTCCCAGAGATATACCCTCCACTAATTTCAGTTTTTCCCCCAGCCCTCTCTCCCCACATATTATCTTCACCTTGTTCCCATCTCCCTCCAAGTTCTCTTCCTCCCTCCACCTCCGATGTCTATTTTATTTCCCTTTCTGAGTGAGATTCAAGCATCTTCCCTTGGGCCTTCCTTGTTACTTAGCTCCTTTGGGTCTGGTGGATTGTAGCATGGTTATCCTGTACTTTATGACTAATGTCATAAGTGAGTGCACACCATGTGTATATTTCTGGGTTTGGGTTACCACACTCAGAATGATATTTTCTAGTTTCATCTATTTGCCTGCAAATTTTATGATGTCCTTTTTAATAGCTGAATAGTATTCCATTATGTAAATGTGCCACATTTTCTTTTATCCATTCTTCAGCTGAGGGACATCTAGGTTGTTTTCAGTTTCTGGCTATTATGAATAAAGCTGCTATGAACAGAGTTGAGCAAGCTTCCTAATGGTATGGTGGAGAATTTTTTGGGTATATGCCAGGAATGGTACAGCTGGGTCTTGAGGCAGAACTATTCTCAGTTTGCTGAGAAACTGCCAAATTGAGTTCCAAAGTGGGTATAAAACTTTGCACTCCCACAGCAACGGCGGAGTGTTCCCCCTGTTCCACACCCTCATCACTCACGTGCTGTCACTTGAGTTTTTTATCTCAGCCATTCTAAAGGGTGTAAGATCTCAGAGTTGCTTTGATTTGCATTTTTTTTCTGATGGCAAAGGATGTCAAACAGTTCTTTAAGTGCTTCTCAGCCATTCAAAATGTCTCTGTTGAGATTTTCTGTTTAGCTCTGGGCCCCATTTTTAAATTGGATTATTTGGTTTTGTTGGTGTCTAATTTCTTGAGTTCTTTATATATTATGGATATTAGCGCTCTGTCAGATGTAGGGTTGATGAAGATCTTTTCCCACCCTGTAGGCTGCTGTTGTGTCCTTTGATAGTGTCCTTTGCCTTAGAGAAGCTTTTCAGTTTCATGAGTTCCAGTTTATTAATTGTTGATCTTAGAGCCTGAGCTGTTGGTGTTCTGTTCAAGAAGTTGTCTCCTGTACCAATACTATTCACCGCTTTCTCTTCTACTAGATTTAGTGTATCCTATTTTATGTTGATGACTTTATCTACTTGGACCTGAGTTTTGTGCAGAGTAATAAATATAGATCTATTTGTATTCTTCTACATGCAGACATCCAGTTAGACCTGCCCCATTTGTTGACGATGCTTTCTTTTTTCCATTGTGTGGTTTTGGCTCCTTTGTCAAAAATCAAGTATCCATAGGTGTGTTGGTTTACTTTTGGGTCTTTGATTTGATTCCATTGATCAACCAGTCTGTTTTTATGCCAATACCATGATATTTTTATTACCATTTCTGTGTAGTATAGCTTGAAATCAGGGATGGTTATACATCTAGAAGTTCTCTTATTGTACAGGAATGTTTTAGGTATTCTGTTTTTTTATTTTTCCATATGAGGTTAAGAATTGCTCTTTCCAGGTCTGTAAAGAATCATGTTGGAATGTAGATTGCTTTTGCCTTTAGTAGGATGGCCATTTTTACTACGTTGATCCTACTGATCCATGAGCATGGGAGATCTTTTTATCTTCTGATCACCAATTTCTTTCTTCAGATACTTGAAATTTTTTTCATTCAAGTCTTTCATTTGCTTGGTTAAAGCTATGCCAAGATACTTTATGTTTTTTGTGGCCATTGTGAAGGGTGTTATTTCCCTAACTTTTACTGAATGCTTCTATTTCCTTTGGTGTTATAAGACTATTTAAATTGTTTTCTTGATCTTGATTTAACTTTGATAAGTGGTATCTATCAAGAAAGTCATCCATTTTCTTTAGAATTTCCAGTTTTGGAGTATAGGCTTTTAATGTAAGACTTACGATTCTTTGGATTTCCTTAGTATCTGTTGTTATGGTTCCATTTTTATTTCTGATTCTATTAATTCAGATAGTCTCTCTCTCCACCTTTTAGTTAGTTTGGGTAAGGAGTTGTCTGTCTTGTTGATTTCCTCAACAAACCACCTCTGTTTGCTTTTGAATTGTTTTCTTTGTTTCTAATTTATTGATTTCAGCCCTGGGGTTGATTATTTCCTTCCATTTGTTCCTCTTGGGTATCTTTGATTCTTTTTGTTCTAGAGCTTTCAGGTGTGCTGTTAAATTGCTAGTATGAGATCTTGCCAATTTCTTTATGAAGTCATGCAGTGCTGTGAACTTTTCCTCTTAATATTACTTTGTGTCCAATAAATTTGGGTATATTGTGCCTTTATTTTCATTGAGTTCTAGAAATTCTTTAACCTTTTTCTTTATTTCTTCCTTGACTCTGTGATTATTGAGAAAAAAGCTGTCCAGTTGCCATGAATTTATAAGCTTTTTGTTGTTCAGCTTTAATCCATAGTGGTCTGACAAGATACAGGGTTTTATTTAAATCTTCTTGTATCTGGTAAGGCTTGCTTTGTGACCAAGTATATGATCAATTTTGGAGAAGGTTCCATGAGGTACCAAAAAGATCCTATACTCCTTTGTATTTAAGTGAAATGTTCTATAGGTATGGTAGGTTCATTTGTTTCATAAAATCTGTTAGTTTCATTATTTCTCTGTTTAGTTTCTGTCTCAATGACCTGTCCATTGGTGAAAGAGGAATGTCAAAGTCTCCCACTATTAATGTTTGGCATTTGAGGTGTGATTTTTGCTTTAGTAATGTCTCTTTTATGAATGTTGGTGCCCTTTTATTTGGAGTGTAGGTGTTCAGAATTGAGATGTCCTCTTGGTTGGTTTTTTTCCTTTGATGAGTATGAAGTGTCCTTTCCTATCTCTTTTGATTAATTTTGGTTGCAAATCTATTTTATTAGATATTAGAATGGCTACTATACTTGCTTCTTGGATCCGCTTTCTTGGAAAAAATTTTGCAGCCTTTCGTTATGAGATAATATCTATCTTTGTTGCTGAGATGTGTTTCTTGTATGCAGCATAATGATGGATCCTGTTTTTGCATCCATTCTCTTAGCCTGTGCCTTTTTTAATTGCACAATTGTATCCATTGATGTTGAGAAGTATTACTGCCCAATGACTATTAATTCCTGTGTGCGTCCCTTCTTTTGGTTTTTCTGGAGTGGAGTTATTTCTTGGGTTCAGTTAACCTCCTTGGGTTGGGATTTTTCTTCTGGTTTCTTCTATAGGGCTGGATTTGTGAATAGATGTTGTTTAAATTTGGTTTTCTCATGATTATATTGCTTTTTTCATCTATGGTGATTAAAAGTTTTGATAAGTATAGTATTCTGGACTGACATCTGTGGTCTCTTAAGTCTGCAAGACATCTGCCCAGACCCTTCTGGCTTTTAGAGTCTCTGTTGATAAGTCAGGTGTAATCCTGGTATGTCTGCCTTTATATATTTCTTGACATTTTTCCCTAGCAGCATTTAATATTATTTCTTTGTTCTGTTCATTTAGTGTTTTGATTATTATGTGACAGATGTAATTTTTTCTGGCCCAATCTATTTGCTGTTATGTAAGCATCTTATATATTTATAGGTATCTCTTTCTTTAAGTTGGGAAATTTTTCTTCTGTGATTTTGATGAAAATATTTTCTGGGTCTTGAAGCTTAGAGTCTTCTTCTATTCCTATTATTTTTAGGTTTGGTTGTTTCATAGTATCTCAGATTTCTTGGATGTTTTGTGTCAGGAACTTTTTAGATTTAATATTTTATTTGATTGACGCATTATTTTATTCAATTATATCTTCTATGCCTGAGAAGATATATCTTTTTTCACTCATCTCTTGTATTTTGTTAGTGATGCTTGCATCTATAATTCCTGTTCTATATGGAAACCTTCCCTAGGTTTTCCATCTCCAGGATTGCCTCAGTTTGTGTTTCTTTATTGCTTCTATTTCCATTTTCAGATCCTGAATGGTTTTATTTATTTCCTTCACCTGTTTGATTGTATTTTCCCATATTTCCTTAAGGGATTTATTCATTTCCTCTTTAAAGGCCTCTATCATTTTGTAAAATTGGATTTAAGGTCATCTTGTGCTTTGGCTGTACGAAGACATTCAGGGCTGTAGTAGGAAATCTGGGCTCTCGTGGTGTGGTGTCGCATTGTCCTGGGCCTTGGTGAGTGTGTTCTTATCCTGGCCTTTAGCCATCTGGTTGCCCCTCATCCCAGTTGGTCACTGGGTGTTTCTGGTGCCTCAGGAAGGTAGGCACAGCCATGGGCTAGACAGTGGAGCTGAAGAAATAGCACCCAGCTCACCACTGCTGGATGAGCCCCAGGGGGGAAGGCAAGGGACTTGGGGGAGAAATATAACCGGCAGTTTCTGGGGCTCGGCAGGCTTCCTCAGGAAGGCCAGCTGAGCTGTGTGCTGGATAATGGAGCTCATGGGACAGGGCATAGACAGCTCCTTGCTGCTGGCTGTGCTGGAGTGTACTCAGTAGGCAGGGAATTGGGGGAGGGAAAAGATTTAACCAGGATGATCTTGGGCCCAGCAGGACTTCTTGGGAAGGCAGGAAGAGCCATGGGCTGGATGATAGTGCTCAAGGGACAGAGCATAGCTCATTGCTGCTAGCTATGCCCCAGGGGGCCCCAGAAGGCAGGGGATTAGCAGGAAATGGTGTAACCTGGTTGTTCTTAGGGCCAGCAGGCCTCCTCAGGAAGGCTAGCAGCATTTTGTGCCAGACAATGGAGATCAAGGGAACAGGGCATGACTCTTAAGGAAGCATAAACATGTGGTCTATGACATCCCCAACTTGAGGCCACAACTAGGAAAAGCTTCCGATTATTGCTTTGAAAATTATCTTTAAAAAAACGTTATTTTTATTGGAATGTAATTAAAAAATTATTATTAGAAGCTAGCTAGATGGCTCAGGTAAGTATGAGAACCTGTTTGGATCCCAGAACCCATATAGAACTGGTTGTAGTGATCCCAGCATTCCTATCACAAGGTGAAAGGCAGGGATGGCAGAATCTCCTGAAGCTTGCTGGTCAGCTGACCTGACCATGGCAGCAAATAAGACACCAGAGCTCAAGGTGGAAGTTGATGGTTGACACATAAGGTCATCCTTTGATGGGGACACACACACACACACACACACACACACACACACACACACATCACAGAGACACATCTCTCTTTGTGTCTCTCTATGTCTCTGTCTCTATCTCTTTCTCTCTGTTGCTGTCTCTTTCTGTGTCTCTGTCTCTGTGTCTCTGTCTCTGTCTCTCTGTCTCTCTGTCTCCTCTCTCTCTGTCTCTCTGTCTCTCTGTCTCTTCTCTCTCTCTCTCTGTCTCTCTCTCTGTCTCTCTCTCTCTCTCACACACACACACACACACACACGTACATGTGCCCACATGAGAAAAGAAAAATATTTTAAGGCTGAGTTTTAGTAAAATGTCCACCAGTGTATGTTGCTATGGAGCCACAACCCAAACCAAAGCATGAACTACTTCCATCCCCTCACAGTGCTTCCTGGTGCCTTGGGAAGTATATCACCTTTCACCTAGAGCCCCAGCACACACTAATTGGCTTCCTGACTCTGTAGACTTTCCTCCCATAGAACTCATATTAGTAGAATTTTACTATATATGGATTTCTATGCTTTTCAGATTCACAATGCTGTGTTTCAGCATCCCTTATCCTTGCTTTCTTTTCATTTTCAGGTCACACACCACAGTTCATTGGCCCATTCATTGATAAATATTTACAGGTTGTGCCTCAGTTTGGGCTCTTAGGAATGAATTTCCTAGGGACATTTATTTCAAAGTCTTCTGATGAACACAGTCCTTTCTTTTTCTTGGGTACTTAGGTGTGGGATTTCTAGCTTGTATAAAAATAGATGTTTTATTTTATCAGAAACCACAGCACTGCTTTCTAAAGTGGTTTTTAACACCATGACATTCAGGCCAGGAAGGTTTGAGAGTGACAGCACGTCCACATCTTCATCAATACTTGGTACTGTAGTTCTCTGGGGTGTGTATTCATAGACCTAGTTTTTATTTCCCAGTTGATTATAATATTAAATGGACATTCATGTTCTTGTCTATCAATAATGTATTTGTGTGAGTGTGCCCCCCTCTCCCCCTCCCCATGTATGTGTCATGTTTGTCTAAACATTTTATTCATTTTAAAACATGCTTGTTTATTGATTTATTGCCTTTTTATTGATTCTTTGTGAGTTTCACATCATGTGCCCCAAACCCCTCTACCCTTGCAACCTCTCTGTGAAGAGAAAATAAAAAACAAAGAAACAAACAAACAAAACGAAACAAAACATAAAAAAAAATCTCATCATGGACGCTGTAGTGTGCCACACTATATACCCTTTGCTCAAGCAGCTTTACATGTCACTATTTATTGCAATGAGACATTGGTCTGGTTTAAGGCCTCTGGCTTCAGCTACACTATCAGTACTTGGTCTTCACTGAGACTCCTCTGGGACATTCTGTTGTCCTGTGCCATGGAGATCCTGCAGCTTTGGATCTGCATGACTGCATGACTGGCCCTTCATGAGCTCCAGAAGTTCATAGGTGAGGTAGATGTTAGAGTGGCCATCTCAAAGCCCTGGGTCTGGGCCTGGGCAGTAACTGAACTGGTCAACACTCCAGCTTTCCAACCCTGAGCTAGTTAGCTCACCCAGTGCCTTGGCCAGCAGCAGGCAGAGGCAGCTCTCCCACTTTCATACCCTTAGGGCCTTTAATTTATGTATTAATTGAAAGAAGCCTTCATGTGTGATAGATTCAAGACTTTTAGACGTGTGACCTGAAAACACCTTCCAGACTGAGACTGTGGCTTATGTTTTCATTTTTTATAAGTTTGTCAGAAAGCAAAAGTTTTCAAAATAATATTTTGATAATTAGTTTATTACTATTTATGATATAGACTCTTTAATCCTGCAAAAATCTTCAATTGGGTCAAAATCATAGGCTTAACATATAAGCATTTAAATATGGTATTTTAAAAAATATTTTATTAATTTATTCATATTACATATCAATTGTTATCCCATCCCTTGTATCCTTCTATTCCTCCCTCCCTCCCACTTTCCCCCTACTCCCTTCCCCTATGACTGTAACTGAGGGGGACCTCCTCCCCCTGTATATGCTCATAGGGTATCAAGTCTCTTCTTGGTAGCCTGCTATCCTTCCTCTGAGTGCCACCAAGCTTCCCCATCCAGGGGACATGGTCAGATATGGGGCACCAGAGTTCGTGTGAAAGTCAGTCTCCACTCTCCACTCAACTGTGGAGAATGTCCTGTCCATTGGCTAGATCTGGGTAGGGGTTCAAAGTTTACTGCAGATATTATCCTTGGCTAGAGCCATAGTTTGAGTAGGACCCCTGGACCCAGATCCTCCAATCATAATGTTTTACTTGTAGGTTTCTAGGACCCTCTGAGTCCTTCTATTTCCCCATTTTCCCATGCTTCTTTCACCTAAAGTCCCAATAGGATGTGCTCCCCTCTGTCCCACTTTCCTGTTAAGTGAAGACTTTCATGGGACATATCCCTTGGGCTAGTGTCTAGATATAAGTGAGGATATACCATTTGAGTCTTTCTGCTTCTGGGTTAAATCACTCATTATACTCATTTCTAGTTCAATCCATTTGTCCACAAATTTTGGGAATTCCTTGTTTTTAATAGCTGAGTAGTATTCCATAGTGTAAATGTACCACAGTTTCTTTATCCATTCTTCTACTGAGGGACACTTAGGCTGTTTCCATGTTCTGGCTATTATGAATAAGGCCGCTATGAACATGGTTGAGCATATGTTCCTGTTGTATGCTGATGCATCTTCTGGGTATATTCCAAGGAGTGGAATAGCTGGGTCTTGAGGAAGCTCTATTCCCACTTTTCTGAGATAGCACCAGATAGATTTCCAAAGTGGTTGTACTAGTTTGCATTCCCACCAGCAATGAAGGAGTGTTCTTCTTTCTCCACATCCTCGCCAGCATGTGGTCTCGCTTGAATTTTTTTATCTTAGCCATTCTGATGGGTGTAAGATGGAATCTCAGAGTCGTTTTGATTTGCATTTCCCTGATGACTAATGATGTTGAGCATTTCTTTAAGTGTTTCTCAGCCATTCGATATTCCTCTGTTGAGAACTCTCTGTTTAGTTCTGAGCCCCATTTCTTAATTGGGTCATTTGGTTTGGTGGTGTTTAATTCCTTGAGTTCTTTATATATTTTGCATATTAGACCTTTGTCAGATGTAGGGTTGGTGAAGATGTTTTCACAGTCTGTAGGCTATTGCTTTGTTCTGTTGACAATGTCTCCTGCTTTACAGAAGCTTCTCAGCCTCATGAGGTCCCATTTATTAATTGTTGACCTTAAGGCCTGGGCTGTTGGTGTTCTGTTCAGGAAGTTGTCTCTTGTGCCAATGTGTTCCAGGCTCTTCCCCACTTTTTCCTCTAACTAATTTAATGTCTCTGGTTTTATGTTGAGGTCTTTAATCCACTTGGATTTGAGTTTTGTGCATGGTGACAAGTATGGATTTAATTGCATTTTTCTACATGTAGACATCCAGTTAGACCAGCACCATTTGTTGAAGATGCTGTCCTTTTCCATTGAATAGATTTGGCTTCTTTTTAAAAAATCAAGTGAAACGTGGAACTTTTTCTATCCATTTTATTCACTTGTAATTTTAAATTTCCTTAAAACTTTCAAAACTATTCTCAGCTAGTTTTTTTCTCACCCCACATGCAAAATGTCAGGATTTTGATATTAACTATACTTTATGATCATTTGTAGTAGTTTACTGTTCAATGTGGTTTCTTGAAAAAACTTCCGAGTACTCATTGATTTGTTACATTTTTATATACACAATTTATATATTTTTAAAAATATAAGAATGCTTTAAAAGATGTCAGTGCATGCTGAGTGTGGTGGTGAATGCCTGTAATTTCAACTCTTCATAGACTAAAACATGATTGCTATCAGTTTTAGCCAAGGCTAGCTTGAACTACACAGCACTCTGTCTCTATGAAACAAAATAATAACAACAACAACAACCAAAACCAAACCACTGCCACCAACAAAACCTAAGCACATAAATCAGTGTGTCTCATGAAATAAAAATAATGTAAGCCAGCCATCAGAATACAACTACTAACCCCATGCTGACAATTAACATGAAGTAGCTTCTATTGAGTATTCCTATAAATCAATAGCTCTCTCATGGTGGCATCTCTAGGAACGGAGCATGGAGCAAATCTGTTTCTTCTATATAAAGGCTTCTACGGCCCAAGAGTTGGCTCAGCATTTAAGATCATTTGTTGCTCTTGCAGAGGACATAGGCTCAATTCTCAGCATCCAAATGGCTGCCAACAGCCATCTATATTTTGTAACTCTAGACCAGTGGTTCTCAACTTTCCTAATGCTGTGACCCCTTTAATATAATTCTTCATGTTGTGGTGACCCCCCAACTATAAAGTTATGTCATTGCTACTTCATACCTGCAATTTTGCTACTGTTGTGAACTGTAATGTAAATATCTGATAGGCAGGATTTCCGATATGCAACCCCCCAAAGGAGTCTTTATCCACAGCTTAAGAAGCACTGCTCTAGACCCAGGGGATCTGATGTCCCCTGCATGGGTACGAGACACACATGTGGTGTACAGATTTATACATAGCCAGAAACACAAACTTTAAAGCCCTCTGCTTGAAACGGTTGCCAATACGCAGAACGCTGAGTTCACTGAAGTTCTATTGTGGTGTTTACACAACCCCTTCCACCACAGCCTTGTTTTCCTTCTGTGGAGCCCTCTTTGTTTCAGAGGTTCACAATAGTGTCATTCGTTATCACTGTTCTATATATTATCCCTGCACTAGCAATAATCAAGTACTTTAAAGTTTAATTTCTACCTATTAATAATACAAGTCTAGCACAAACATCACGGCTGTCCAGATAAAACTTTATGATTCATTAGGTTGTGTGTGTGTGTGTGTGTGTGTGTGTGTGTGGTGTGTGTGCATGCGTCAGTGCCTATGCACACATGCCATGGTACATGCATGGATGTCAGAAGACAACTTCCAGAAGTCAGTTGTCTCCTAACACCACAGGTTCTGATGTGGGATTCAGATTGTCAGGTGTGCACTACCAGCATTTACCCTACTGCATCCTCCCACCAGCCACACCAATAAATTAAGTCCTTTCTCCTCCTCCACCTGCTTTTCCTGACCTCCACCTGTCTCAATGCTTCTAATCAGTTCTGAGGCTTTCTACATGTTAGCCAAGCTCCGTGTTGCTGAGTTATTTCACCAGCCCCAAAAGAATTCTTCAGTGTTAACACTACATTTTATTTTCATTCAAAGTCTGTGTTATTTTTTGAATAACCCACCCTGTGTTTCTTGGTCTTGCATACAATCATGCAGGTTCTCCGAATTCACTTCAAGTATGAGCTTCTAGGGTTTGGGGAGGGGAAAACGGGGAGTTTCTAGTCACTGAGCAAGAAATGTCAATAAGGGAATGCAAATAAACCTTAGAGGTCTGCAAAGCAACATCCTGACCTATAGTGAACAATCACTGCAAACTAAAGAAACACTCAGAGAATAGATGTCATGGTAAACGGTAGCCTACTTATTCTTTCTTTGAGTGCCATCAGGCCTCCCTACCCAGAGGAAGTAGTTAAATATGGGGTACCAGAGTTCATGTCAGAGTCAGTCCCTGCTCTCCACACAACTGTGGAGAATGTCCTGTCCATTGGGTAGATCAGAGTAGGGTGAAAGTGGGAGGGAGGGAGGAATGGGAGGATACACATGAGGGGATAACAATTGAGTTGTAATCTGAATAAATAAAACTTAAAACTATAACAAATTAAAATTTTAAAAAGATAAATAAATAAATAAATAAATGTGATTAATTAAAGAAAAGAAAAGAAATAGCACCCTATAACCTGTGCTGTTTTTCCGAAATTTGTGGACAAATGGATCGATCTAGAAATTATCATAATGAGTGAGTTCACCCAGAAGCAAAAAGAGTCAAATGGTATATACTCACTTATATCGAGACACTAGTCCAAGGGGTACACCCCCATGAAAAACTTTACCTACCAGGAAAGTGGGTCAGAGGGGAGGACATCCTATTGAGACTTTAGGGGTGAGAAGCCTGGAAGAATGAGGAAATAGAGGGATCCAGTGGGTCCTGGAAAAATACAGGCGGGTCTGGGCCCTCTAGTCCTCCTCAAACTATGGCACCAGCCAAGGAAAATTTAGCAGTAAACTTCGAACCCCTAACCAGTCTAGCCGATGGACAGGACATTCTCCACCGTTAAGTGGAGAAGGGGATCTGACTTTCACACAAACTCTGGTGCCCCATATCGGACCATGTCCCTTGGATGGGGAGGCCTGGTGGCACTCAGAGGAAGGATATAAGTCACCAAGAAGAGACTTGATACCCTAGGAGCATATACAGGGGGAGGAGGTCCCCCTCAGTCACAGTCATAGGGGAAGGGAGTAGAGGGGGAAAGGGGAGGGAGGAATGAAAGGGAGGATACAAGGGATGGGCTAACAATTGAGATGTAATATGAATAAATTAATAAATAAATTAATAAATTAAAAAAAAATAAAAAATAAAATAAAAAATAAAAAAACACTCAGAGAATAGATGTCATGGTAAACGGTGAGTGGAGCAGTCTTCACATAAAATACTAATGACTAATAGAAGGAGGCAAGAAAAAGAAATTAAAAAGTGGACTGGGGAGAATGTTCAGTGGGAAAGTTGCAAAAGTGTGAGGACCTGAATTTGTTCTGCATCCATATAAAAACAAGGCGTGCCAGAGCCTGTCTGTTAGCATAGAAGACACAAGGATGCAGAGTGTGGTGGATGGAAGGGGTGTGCCTACTGAAATGGTGAGCTCTAGGTCCAGCAAGAGTTCTGGCTCAGAAACTACTATTGTTGTGCTGCTAAATGAACATAGCACTAAACCGACTCCTAATGGCTGATTGCTATTCCCATGGATTAATGCATCTCTCAACTCTCATCTGAGAAGCTTTGATTTGCAATAGATCATAATTAACATGGAGACCCACAACTGGCTTAGGAGCAGAGACTAAGAACGCAGAATGCTCAATCCTGAAGAGAGCACACACACACACACACACACACACACACACACACACACACACACAC
>OU015744.1:96918091-96936387 GCA_907169655.1 Acomys percivali
CACACACACACACACACACACACACACACACACACACACACACACACACCCTGCCTGCCTCCCAAAGCACAGGGATCACTTTGGAAGAGGGTAAGAGCCAGAGGTGGTAAATGACAATAAGGGAGCATCTTCCTGACACAGGTGCATGTATGAACTCAGAGTCATCATGACAATATGCACAGAACTCAGGAAAGCCCAAGAAGCCCAAGCCCAGCTTGGACAGGGAGGTTGGGCATCCAATCTTACTCTAGTTATAGAATGATTGGCAGTTATTAGCTGTTAGGAAAGGAAGGGTCGGTTTTCTTCAAGAATGTAGCCCCTCGTAGTTGGCTACACTACACAGAAGCACCTCAATCAGCTAGATTTTGGGAAACACAAATTGGTTTTAAAGGTTTTTTTTTTTTTTTAATACAAAATTGTACAATAGGGAAGGAGAGTGAATCTGGAAAGAGTTGTGGTGGGAGGTGAGTATGGTCAAAATGCATTGTTCTAATCTCTCAAAGAACTAATTAAGACAGAATGATAGAAAACACTTAGTATTGACCTCTGGCTTTTACATGTGCCACATGGGTGAGTGCATCTATATACATGTACATACACATACAAAACACACACACACACACACACACACACACACACACACACAGACAGACAGAGACAGAGAGACACACAGAGAGACACAGAGAGACACAGAGAGACACAGAGAGAGAACATAAAGAGTAGAACTATTTTAAAGGACTAAGGTGAAAAAATTTATTAGAGTTAAGGAATTACAAAGTCCACATGTGATCCACTAATTTTGCTTTCTCCAAAAGGCATTAGCAAAGAAGTGTAGAATTATTTAAGATTAATTATATAAAACATAATTTATAATAAATTATATTTGAAAGCTGATAAATTCCATTTTAACAGAATTGCATTCACAAATTATTTGACCTCATTAAATCCCAACAAGAAAACATAATCAAAGTAAAATAATTAGAAGGCATATTAGTATTGGCTGCATAATCTTTCTTCTTGGAAGAAAATCTTAGCAAGTGGGGTCTCAAGCCTCTTCAGCAGAGAGTCATCCACAAACATATTCATATAGTCGTTTAACTTATCTTAAGAGTTAAATGCTGCTATCTTTACTATGTAAAGAACATTTAAGTTTTCTCAACCTTAAATTAAACAATTCCAGAGTTACAAGTTTAAAAATGTTTTTAAAATGTCAGTGTGACCAATGTGTGGATTGATATCTAGTTTTGTTTTTGTGTCCCCAAAGTCTTACCTCCATGAATCATATCTTTAGACTCTCTTGAGTTTAGATATCAATGGATCAATAAGATTCCAGAGTTGAGAAATCAATGGATCAATAGAATTTACTGCTGGACATCAGTGAGATATTCTGGTTAAAATTCAGAGTTAGGGAAGAAAAAACAGCTACAGAAGCCACTGAGTGAGCCATCTTTGTTCCACTAAGACCCTGACTCAACTCCCTGAAGAGTCTTTGGCAGGCAGCTGCTCAAGACGAGGTTGTGGAACCAGGATGCTCACATACTTGAGCGTATGGTTAGCCTTGAGAAGAGGACATAGGATGCCACCAATTTGGAAATGGCTTCATATTGATCAAATAACCATTGAGGGTAGCATGCAGTCATGTTCATGGAGAGACTGACATGCTGAGAGAGTTATCTGGGACACTTAGCTGCTACAGAAACAATGAGGTAAGCAGTGAGGTCGCCTGGACAGTTCAGGCTACTGTGGAGAGGATACCTAAGTAAGGGATAACTTTAAAATCTTGACCTCTTAGTTCAGTGCACTAGTCAAAGGAAAAGCCTAGTAGCATTAGAGAGTTGAAGACAACAAAGACCAAGATTTCAAAGAAAAGAACCCTTGGCCACTGTCCAGGCACAGTGCTAGGGGATGGGAATAAAGCTGATGCTGAAAGAAGCTACTGTTAGTCAATTCAGGCTTTGTGAGCAGCTACAGAACAGCTAGTTTTCAGTTAATTAGCTGTCTCTCTCCACTTCCCTTTATGCATTTTTATCAAGACAAGTAATAGTGGGTAGAATATTTTATGACTCAGTGGAAAGTGTGACAGAACAGTCAGAGCTCAGTTAGGATAAGGTGGGTGGCTGCTAGGACTGTGTTGTTACTGTGATAAGGTTGACAGTTCTTTATCCATGCAAGGGTTAAAGTGGGTGCTGGTTGACAAAAGAGGTGGACTGTCCTTGTCAGTCTGTTGGCTGCCCAGTACCCTTGCTTTGATCCATACCATGACCTTTACCCTGTGTGCCCCAGGAGACTCACCTTTATGCATCCCAGACTATAGGTTTTTTGTTTTTTGGTGTTTTTTTTTTTTTTTTTTGCTTCCAGGTGGGTTTAATCAAAGGGAGTCAGTAAAATGGGGTCAGGAAGGATGTTACGCTGTTTTCCTTCTCTGTTATGTTTGGTTGGGGACAGCGTTGGCAATGGCCGCAATGCATGTTTATAGTTTCTGCCCAACAACTGTCCTTCTATAGCTCCAAGCACTTTTCAGGCTGTGAGGAAACGGTTGCTCATTCCTTCCTTCCCTCTGCAGTTCTGGGTGGCAGTAACTTCCAGCTGCAAGGAATCCTTGAGTTTATCAGCAAGCCATTTTTGTCCCCTGTAACTCATTGGATGATGCAGACTTTGTGTTTGCTGTTTCTTGCTGGTTCGTTGATGGTACACCTGGTAGAAGGGGAAATTCGGAGGGGCCAGTTGAGGGCTGCCGTTGACACTGCATGCAGTTGACGTGTCCAAAGGGATCAGCTTCTCTTGCAGAAAATGTGGGTTTGGTTCTCAGCACATGGTGGTGCACAAACTGTCTGCAACCTCACTACCAGGGCGACTGACTACATCTTCTGACCTCTGAGGGCCCTGCACTCCTGCGGTGTTCTTGTGTGTAGGCAAAACACTCACATACATAAAACAAATAAATCTTTTTAAAAATTAACAAAAAGGTCATCTAGGGAAGCCAAACATTGAATTCGGCAAACACAGGTACAGACAGCCATTGATAACTCTAGATGAGTGTTGCTGAGTAATAGGAAGAGGCAGAGGTGTGCCTGCTGAGTTAGGGAGCCAGAACTCCAGATTTGAGAGATCCTGGCAGCTAGGTAGGTGGCATGAGAAAGGGACGTCTAGGAGCCTGGGTTTCTAGTATCACAACTCTTGTTTCTGATTGAGATTTGAAATGTACAAGGAAAAGCATCAGTTCATGCAGTTTAGTCTTTACATAGACACCAAACATGGGTTTATATACTCCATACATTTGTTTGCTCATCACTCATCAAATGTTTGTTGGAGTCCTTTATGGTGTAGACTAGGAACCACTGTATTAGATATAAATCTATCCTAATTTAAGGTCAAAACTGATTCTTATATAACAAGGTGAGTTATGGCCCATGGTTATGGTGATTAGTATATGTATAAAAAAGAATTATTGCTTCCCATATGCATATTTCTTCATATATATATATATATTTCTTTACACAAACACTCACACTCACACACACACACACATATGAGAGGAGGAAAATGGCGTAACATCTTTCCTGACCACATTTTACTGACTCTCTTTGATTAAACCCACCTGGAAACCAAAGAGCAAACAAAACAAAACTGTAGTCTGGGATGCATAAAGGTGAGTCTCTATGAAAGTCTTCACTTACCAGGAAAGTGGGACAGAGGGGAAGCCTTCCTATTGGGACTCTAGGTGAGAGAAGCAAGGGAGAATGGGGAAATAGAAGGATCCAGAAGGTCCTAGAAACCTACAAGTAGAACATTATGATGGGCGGATCTGGGCCCAGGTGTCCTGCTCAAACTATGGCACTAGCCAAGGATAATACGTGCAGTAAACTTTGAACCCCTACCCAGATCTAGCCAATGGACAGGACATTCTCCACAGTTGAGTGGAGAGTGGAGACTGACTTTCACATGAACTCTGGTGCCTCATATTTGACCACGTCCCCTTGATAGGGAGGCCTGGCAGCACTGAGAAGAAGGATAGCAGGTTAGCAAGAAGAGACTTGATTGCCTATCAGTCACAGTCATAGGGGAGGGGAGTAGGGGGAAAGCAGGAGGGAGGGAGGAATGGGAGGATACAAGGGATGGGATAACTATTGATGTGTAATATGAATAAATTAATAAAATATATTTTAAAAAAAGAAGAAGAAGGCTAGCACCACCATGTATTTTACAGACAGCTTTCCCCTTGACTAACCCAGGAGACAGCAGTTTAAAGGTGTTCGAAGTGGCATTTACAGTGGCACAGTCTATAAAAACTGTAAGTGAAAGCAGCAAAGTTGCTGTATTTCTTGATCATTTAATCAAAACCAACCAAAAAAGGGTGTGTGTGTGTGTGTCTGATAGAGACGGCTAAAAACCTTCATTTCAAACCACTTGGACTTGTTAATGTTTTTCATTTCCTGTGGCTTTTGCATTTAACATCAATACTTGCAGGCAACGGGCTTTTGACTAGGTCACCTGGTATGAAAAGTTTCAGGAAACATTTTTATGTAAGCATTTCAGGTTAATTGTCTAGAGATGTGGGGAGGATGAGGTATAAATTTTAAAATCTGTAACAAGCAATTTTTATTTAGTCTTGTAGTTAATTTTGAATTTCCTAGAGCCCAGAGAATATTTCAGGACCCTGAGATCTGGTTCTGTGCCTGTATGTCTATGTGGGGACATGGATACTCTGATCTGGCCACGGATTCCCTCTTTTGGGCAGGGCCCTCTTTTATTTTGAAAAATACCACACATCTTACAATTATCTCCTCTCTGTGTCATTGCTTCAGTCAGAAGACAAGCAATGACACTGCAGTTATTTAGTTTCTGTCAGTCTACCTAATGATGTCAGGAATTGCAGACTTGTCTGGAATAAGGTAACTTAAAACATGTTACCTTAAAACATGTTTCCACCAGTTTCTTTTCAGACATTTTTGTCAGTGAGGTATTATTGCTGAACAGGTCTTCAGACATTGTAGGCTATTTCTCCAAAACCATAGACATAGTTATGAGAAGCCACAGCTCAATGCAAGGGACCTGAAATGTAGACTCTGACGTCTGTGCTGTACCTGAACCTCCAATCGATTTTAGAGCTAACAGCCAAAGCTGTACTTCGGCTTTGGTTTCTCTGGTTGTTGTTGAAAGCAAGCAGTTTTTCAAACATCAGTCTAGCAAAGTGATCTTGACTTTGAATTCCTCTCTGACTAGCTATTGTATGTGTTCCACTCCTTTGTTCACTGCATGCTTTTATTTGGTCTTCAGATAATGAAACATTAATTACACTTATTGTCTCAATGTTCTGGACACCAGTCATCTAAAGTCAAGGTATAGATAGGGCTACACTCCTTCCAAAGTCATCATGGGAGAATCCTTCCTTGCAGATGCCTTATGGGGCTCGTTGGCTTATAGCACCATAGCAGCAATTCTGCCTCCTTTTTCATCTGGCCTTCTTTCTTGTGTCTCAAAAGGACATTTCCAGTGGACTAAGTGTTTATTCAAACCCAGTATAATCTTAATTTACATCAATATTTTTTGGGGGCACAGAATTTCACTATCAGGCTGGCCTTGAACTCACAGAGATAGCTCTGCTTCCCAAGTTCCAGCCTTGGTAATTCCTAACTTAGAAAAAAAAAGTTTCTCTTATATGTAGCAGAAACCCAAGGTATGGCATTGGGAACACTCACGCAAAGCCTGTGGGGCATGCCACACCACTATTCTTCTAAGCAGCAGGACTCTGTGGTATGTGGATTCCCAGCGTGTTTATGAGCTGTCCCAGTTATAGCAGTGCTAGTGGATGAGGCAACTAAACTCACTCTGGGACACTGGTTCTAGGTCATACCCCCCTCGCTAAGTTCATAGTGTCCTTGGAATCAAAGGGCACCAATGGTTAACTAGGGCACAATTATCTAAATTCTCTTCCTGGAATCACCAGAAATTGTCCTTAAGTTGCCACACACTAAACGCAGAAATTTTTGCTCTTGTTTCTGAAGCAAATGAATTAACTCATTTCTGTGTGGGTCATAGAGAAAGTCTGTTCTAGCAAGCTGGCCTTGGAGGAAAAGCCTTTAGCAATTCCTCATGTGCAATAGTTTACACACGGACACAGGTACATAAACAAAGGAAGCTGAAGGGCAGGATATGTGGTAGGCAGCCTTCACAAGACAACAGAGGCTAAGCCTCTTCTAATACCTGTTGGCTCTGTTTCTTAACAATTAAACTTTATTATACAACCCAACTGGCTTACAAAAAAGGAAAAAAAGGTTAAAGGGAAAAAAGAGTGAACCTTCCAGTGTCCGTTCCACAGGACGGGTGCCTAGGTGTCTGGCCTGTTTGCTGATCCTCTTTCCGATCCAAGTGTGCTCAAGCCCTGTCTGACCCTGCAGCTCCTCTCTCTGTCCCCTCTGCGTGACTGTCTGTTACTGGCAAGGGGCGGGTCTCCCTCTCCCATTGAGGGTCGATTAGAAACACAATAGTCCAGGTGGAGTCCCCAGGTCCGCTTCTTGTCTTCTTGAATTCCAGACCCAGGATGGCTCCACCCAGTCAACTCAAGGTTAATCTCAGGGAGTATCCATGGTGTGTCCAAGGGCAAAGCCCGCCAAGACTGCTTTCACAAAGCTTACAATCCTTCCCACAAATACCTTACCTCAAAAAGCTGAACTTCACAAATGGAGAAAGATAAGCTGGTGCTGACAGATAAGCCGCCGGCTCTCCGGATGCTTGACTAGCCCCTCATGCTCACACAGCTAGATGGAAAGAAGACTTTAACAGGAACAAATTCTCGGATTGATTGAATATGACCCTGAAACTATACCTCTTCCAGAAGCTGTCTGGTACGCATACGGGTAATGGTCATGCTCCTGGAAGAGCATCCGAAATGCAATTCCACCACCACACAGAGAAGTAAACTGACAGTGCATGTGCCACCCAGCAGCACTCCTGGGGGCAACAGAGATGCCTCCGATACCTCTTGCCCTACAGTTAAAATCACGGCCATCGTATGCAGAAACAAGGAATGAATGGGCACCCAATAAGGAAACAGAGTGGCTAGAAGTGGCCGGTAAGATTCTGTTGTCTTAAGCGCATCAGTGAAAAATTAAGGGACTCTATGATTTGTGCAACTTGGGAAGAAAAGCACAAACTCCTCTCATCACTTGTGCTTTGAGACTAAAGTCCATGACTATGGCTTGTGTGCTCTGTCTCTATGGTAACCCATGAGGTGGAGGTAAGCAACTGCCCCGTACCCCAGAGAGGGACATGTCTTGGAGAAGGGGCAGAATTTATATTTTATTCCAATGCCTCCTTATTGAGGAAAATTCCTTTCTAATATGTACTGATATCTTTACATGGATTGGATAGAGACCTACAGTGCCCAGAGGGAAACAACTCAAGAAGTTACTCAAGGCCCTACTAAATGAATTCATTCCTCATCCGGGCTTCCAAAATATCTCCAAAGTGACAGTGGGCCTTCTTTTACTCCTAAAATAACCCAAGAGGTCTCACGGATACTAAGCATAGCCTACTATTGCCATGCCTCATACCTACAATTAGCATTCTCATCCCCTCTCATGGACAATCTGTTAATGCAAAACACAACTCAAAGAGAATGAGTTGTTTGTTCAGGAGCCAAATATTAGTGACCATGGCCCATGTTACCCTTAATTCCATGCCCAAAGATGGTAGCTGTTTCATAATATTTTTACAGCAATAATCAAAGATGTTCATAAATCGAATTTTTATTTTCAAATACAATGGTGTGCACCTTAGGTAGGTGAGTTTCAGAAAAATGGGGAACCCGCAGAGACAGGCCTCAGATGCGCTCTGATGTCACTGTTAAGTTTTGAATTAGTGGAAGCTGGGTGTCTATTTATGTATTTCAAAAGGTTTACTTAACAGTCACAGGTTATTAGGTCACTTTCAGAGGTGGGTAATAAGTGGCTACCAAGGGGCCAAATATGACCTACGATAACTTGGCTCTGGACATGCAACAATCTAGCCTCTCCACACCACTGAAGTTCTAATCAGTCAGCATTTTTAGTCGCAGCTTCTCTCCAGGAACCTGTGTTCACAGTTCCCCTGGTTGTCCAAGCATCACATTTTGTCCATGTGTGGAGCCAAATATAATTTTGGTGACCCTCTGGTTTTCCACCTTCTTGGACTTCCTCACATTTCCTTTGCATCGGGAAGGTTGGTATTTTTAGACCTCTGGAGGATCCTCAACCCTTAAACACAAGGGGTGGAAGTCTCAGAAGAAGTTCAATCAGAACAGAAAGACAGAGCGAAGCGAGGAGGCTCAGGGAGAGGAGGAGATCAGCTCTAACTGAGCCTGAGTCTGCATGAAACATTCTGTAAGAGTCAGGGATTCCAGCACAACTAACGACATTTGCTACACAAGTCGCTTAGCTATAGGAGACAGTCCTTTTAGATAGAGATTATCTCAAATAAGAATGCTAAAATACCAGTGAATTATCCTTAAGGTTCATATATGTTTATACGTGTATATATATATATGTATATACCTTCAATATAGCCTTTTTACCTTCCTGGCTATAAAACTGCAATTGTTTCGGACTCTCACCAGAAACACTACCAGCAGGAAATGGCATGTTTTAATCCCTTCATGCAAACTTTATGATTCTTGAGGGAGAAAGCCTGCTCTTTTCTTGAAAATCTGTCCTGTTCGCTATTCCCAGCTTAATCTTTAAAAGATCATACATGTTTTAATACTACCTCCACTTTAGTCTTTGCTCACTACTTCATGGTATCTTTTTTGTTGTTGTCGCTGAGACCTATGCTAGGGGTGGCTTAGGGGAGAATTACTGGGTTTTCTTCATTTATCTGAATATATTGGATTCATTATATATTTGTGAGATTATACGCAAAATCAGCCTTACCAGGTTTGGTCTGATAATACAAGACTCTCATTCAGTATCAATGTTGTTTTTATTTCCTCAGATGAGGGGATGAGATGAGGGCGGTACCCAAGCCTTTCTAGTTCTTTCTGAACTCTTTCTGGCTGGTTCAACTCAGATGTTCTGGCCCAAACTCCTCTCCAAGCTGACAGGTTCAAACTGGCTTCTCACTGAATTGCTCTGCCTGGCCTCAAACTAATTCTGGCAATGTGTTTTAGTCTTCTGCCTTTGCTTGTGTCTAGGTTGTTCTCTCTGCAGCCTGTCTCTGTAAAACTGTCCCAGTAAGAAACTCTCAGTAAAACAAAAACAATAACAAAAACAAAAGAACAAAACCTCCCCTCTCTCCCTGTGCTGCTCTTAAATGACCTCTTTCTCATCCTGTTCTCATGAGAGTTGGGTCTGTCTGCTCTGACTCATTCTGTGAAATCTTTCTATGATTTGTCACTTGGTCTGCCACTCAATTAGATGTCACTTTCACACATGGCTGCTTCCTTCTATAAACTAACTTTACCTTCATTGTTTGAGATTAAAGGTGAGTACTAAGAGTGTGTCTGTATTCTAGCCAGAACATACTGTAATCCAGAGTATATCTGCATTCTAGCTGGATCCATAGACCTTAGAAGGTCCTTGGATATGATCCCTTGACAGAGCAGCCATATTGCTGCATTAAAATTTCTCTACAATGTAAGTCATTAAATACACATACATATTTCAAATTGAAATAGAAATGTACCTGGTTCATGTGTGAGAGCACTTACTAAGCAGATGGACATGGTGTGAAAATTTGGTGAGTAAGTTTCTTTGCACAGGTGACTGTCAAAGGATATCAAAGTTCCTGGTGAGATTTAGAAAAGCACTGGTACATTTTTCTTTTAAACACTAGGACCCAATTGATAAGAACAGGAGAGAGAAACTGCCCAGGAAGCTTTAGGGCCAGGAACCCTGGAAAGGAACAGATCTAATTCTTGTCTTTGGCCAGAAACTAAAGATATCTTTGATTCTGGCCCCTGGTCAGGAATCTCATAAGGGAGGTTGTTTCCTTTTTTCTCTCTCTTCTAAATGAGCACCTCTGATTAGAAGCTGGATGTGACAGTGTGACTGAACCTCCAGCCCAGACACCCATTCCTTCTGGTGAAATCTCTGGAGTTTTATAGTAGAAGTGGGGCATATCCGCTGTAATCTTAGCAAAGCTACTACCAATTTTTGCCCTTCTGTGTTCAAGGCCCACCTTAATTATGTCTCCTCTTATGGACAGTTGATCAGCACTCAGATGGTCCTGTGCACCTCATATCAAGCTATCTGCGACCCTTGATTTGCCCTCCCAATCTTAAATTTTCAACAAGAGCGGAAACTCTTAGGTTCTCCTAAGTGCCAATTTCAGCCCATCTCCTAAATGGGTCTCAACTACTGAGGGTGCATGATACACAGAACAGCAGGCTTAGAATCCACTTAGGATGAAGCCCTATCTCACAGTCTGCTTTGGACCCTACCTCCTGTTTCTCTGGTAAGACTAAAAAGGTAAATATCCCCTCTGCCACTCCATAAGACTTGAATTACCAGGGCTTTGTTGAGGCCCATTAAAAGAAAGCTATTTTTTTTTTCCTTGTCAAAAAAATGAAATCTACCTCAAGCCATTCAGACGTGTTCCAAATTCCACTTACTACTCACTGTCTCTTAATCCAGATGGCTTGTTGATGGCCTCATCAGCAGAGCACCTCACTGGAAATCTACTTCCCTTAAAGATGTGCCAAGAAGATGGAAGGAATAGGTATTTCCTGAATGAGATAACATGCTTATCTTTCCTGGAAGCCTTTCTATGGGTACCCTCTTGCAATTCCCTTCCCAGCAGCACTGCTAAGTATGCCTCTTTTTCTGGAAGGTATACTTTTCCTTTTCCTTCTTTCTTTCTTTTTCCTTGAAATATTGGCCAAAAGCCTAATCATGGTTCCATAATACTATGGGATTTTTCTCTCTTTCTTCAGGGCTCCTCTTCTGCCTCACAGCTGTACGCTACCTCCCTGGAGCATCAGCTCAGAATATACGCTTTCTTCCTCTTAATCAGGCTGCCCATGTTGGCACTGGCCAAGATTTACAGCTTGCCTGCTCCACTGTTTTCTTCCACACTCTAATAAAGTGAGCACTTCCTTCTGAGTCTATCATGATCTTTCCTGCTCTTCTGATGAAGAGAAATGACTCTGAATCCTTATGAACATGATTTAGTTTTAGAAAGGTAAACATTTTTGTAAATTAGATTATGTTTGGTGTAGAAAATGAGGTATGTTGGAAATTTTTATCATTTTAAAAAGCTAGATACCTGCTGGACCACCTGGGCTAGTGTGACTCTTCCCCTGCCCCACCATATATCAGTGGTTCACAAAAAAGCTCTTACTCTCATCCAACCGTCAGACAAGAGAACAAATGGTTAAAACAAACAAACAGCTAAAATCTAAGCAAACAGCCCATGGTTTACAACTTGACAGGAAAGAGTAAGGATTGTTAACCAGGCTGTTAATCCACAGGGAGACAACATTGCACACTGCACTTCATGGTGGTTTTAGGCTGGTTCTGCTGTGGAAAGAGAGCCGAGAGGGCGAGGAAGCCATGGAAGAATGTCTAAGACTCTGTGGTGGGGCATGTGAAGCCAAAGACAGAAAACAAACCAACCTACCTCCAGGGAAAATTCAAATTTTCTTTTCTATGAATGGAGTGCTAAACTCTAAAGCATGGTTCTCAACCTGTGAGTCGTGACCCCTTTGGGGTCTCATATGAGATATCCTGCATATCAGATACTTACATTATGAGTCACAACAGTAGCAAAATCACAGTTATGAAGTAGTAACTTGGTACTTTTATGATTTGGGGGTCACAACAACATGAGGAACTGTATTAAAAGGTCACAGCACTAGCAAAGTTGAGAACCACTGTTTCTAAGTGTTGACACCAGAGTTCAATAGCTAAAGAAACCTGTAGATATGAGAAAAAGAGCAAGATGCAGCGGTACCTCAGTGGGAGTAAGGGACAGTTTCTGTTGGATCCAGATATGAGTGGCCATGCCCCAGGAACACAGATTCAGGTTCCTGTGAATTCCATGTTCCAACATGGCAGCAGTTTCCTGTAGTGATACATACATGCACAGCAACAGCAAGGACGAAACGCCCAAGTCAACATGCTTTTCAAACACACACGGGTGGCAACACCAGGTAGGCTGTTTATACTGAATCAGGGGGAGCTCTCTGGAAGAGATCTCGGATACTGTCTGGCAGCATTCTTTAGGTCACTGGATAAGGTTTTACTGTTAGTCACAGGATGTTAGGTCAGACACAGAGAAGTCCGAGGGCTGTTTTTAAGTGTCTAAAGATAGTAGGGGCTGTGGACTGCAGCATTCCAGTTTCCCCACTACAATGGCAGTTCTAAACAGCCTGGTAGAGAGCTGAAGGTGAAGGGCCTTAGTTAGGGTTTCTACTGCTGTGATGAAACACGATGGCCAAGAGCAATGTGTGTGTATGTGGGGGGGGGGGGGACGGTTTATTTTGTTCACGGTTCCATATAACACACAGTTCATCATTAAAGGCAGAGAGGGCAGGAACTCAAGCTGGGCAGGAACCTGGAGGCAGGAATACATGCAGAGGCCATAGAAGGGCGCTGCTTACTGGCTTGCTTCCCATGGCACCCACAGTCTGCTTTCTTATAGAACCCAGGACCATCAGGCCAGGGGTGGCCCTGTGTACAATGGGATAGACCCTCCCACATGAGTCACTGAGTAAAAGAATTCTCCACAGGTTTGACTACAGACTGATCTTAAGGAGATATTTCCCTGATGGAGGCTCCCTCCTCTCTGATGATTCTACCATGTGTCACGTTGACGTAAATTATCCACTTCAGTTGACCCTTTGTCAGCTTGGCACACAAACACATCACCAGCTAGCCTCAGCCTTTCCTTTCTCATTCATCTGAAGATCTCACGTTGAAAATATAAATAACTTTAAAAGTCCTACAGTCTTTACAAATTCAAACACATGAAAAGCTTGGTCTCGTTAAAACATCCAGTATCTTTTTTTTTTTTTTTTTAAATCCAAAACCTTTTTTAAAAGTTCAAAGTCCTTCAGCTGTGGGCTCCTGTAAAAGTTAAAATTAAGCTAAATAGTTTCTTCAAGAGGGATGAAGCAGGGCACAGTCCCAAGCTGAACAATGCAAAAACAAACTCCCAACAGTGTAAATAACTTAATGCCCAATTATCTGGGATTCACATATGTTCTGGGCTTTCCCAGGGGGCCTGGGTCACTTTTTCAGTTGTGCCCTCTGCAGCACACACAGCTTGTCTTCTAGGCTGTGCCGCAATCCGGCATTCCACTGTGGCTGCTGTTCTTGGTGTTCATCTCATGGTCCTGCGATGAAAAGACCCCATCGCCCCCATCGCCAAAAATTCTGGGGTCTTTTGCAGCAACTGGGCTGCACTTTCACCAATAATCTCTCCTGGGCTGTGCTGAGGGCCTCCAATCCTGCCATACAGTGTCAAGTCTTAGCTTCTTTCCTGGACATTTTCACACCTTCAAAACCAGCACCCCCTGGGTGACTCATACTCCCAACTAGGGCTGCCAGCATAAGGTACCATCTTGGCCATGTCAGGAACACAGGTCCCTGTAATGCTGACTCCTAGGAAACACTCTCCAGAAGATTTCACCTCCCTAATGCTGGTCTTTTCTTAATCACCAGTGATTTTGCAGCCCCAGGTGAACAGCATTGAATATTCCAACAAAATGAAAGAGTCACTTTAGTAATTCTAGGATCTTGTTAATCACAGCTGAATCCTCAGGCCCAGGTAACCAGAACCACAGACTCTTAATTCAAAATAACAAATGGCTTTGATAGAGTTTTTAGACTTCTGTCTGAACGTCACTAGCCAGGTGCGCGTTGTCTGCGTTGCCCTCATGTTCTTCCACACTCCTACCCAACACCCCACTGAGATCTCAGCACTCAATGGCTTTTCTACTTCAAAGTTGCAAAATATTTCCACAACCCCCCCCCCCCCCCCAACATGTGGTCAGGTCTCTCATAGCAATTCTCCACTATTCTGGCCAGTTTATCTTAGTCAGGGTTTCTATTTCTGTGATGAAATACCATGGCCAAAAACAATGTGAGGAGGAAAAAAAGAGTTTATTTTGTTCATAATTTCATCTACCAGTCCATCATGAATAGCAATGAGGGCAGGAACTCAAGAAGAGCTGGATCCTGGAGGCAGGAGCTGATGCAGAAGCCATGGAGGGGAGCTGTTTGCTGGCTTGCTTTCCATGGCTTGCTCAGTCTTTCTTATAGAACCCAGGACCACTTGCCCAGGGTAACACCACACACAGGGAGCTCTCCCCACGAACCACTAAGAAAATGCCTCACAGGCTTGCCTACAGCCCAGGCTCATGGAGACATTTTCCTGATTGAGGCTTCCTCCTGTCTGATGACTCTAGCTTGTGTTAAGTTGACTCAGACTATCCAACACTTCAGGCTTATGGCCGTAAGCTTGTCTTCACAAGTCTAAATGGGGAGAAATTTGTGAAACCAGGAACGATGGCGCCATTCTGGCCTTTACCCCGAGGCTCCACTGTCGCTGAGGCTGGTCTTTATGAAGCACACTTTTCAGCCACCCTGGACTCTTGTTATATATACATCCACAAACTTCTGTTCCTTGAATGTGGTGTGCTATACATAGCGTTTCTCAGGTTATCATCAGCTGTCAGGATTCTAAAAACACTAGAACTCTCGTCGGGCTGGGCTTCCTAGTCGTGTCACCGGTTGTGAAAAGCTCTGTGAAGTGTGTTTCATAGAGTAAACAAGACACAAGCGCTTGCAACTTTTTCCAGGAGACACTCAAATCTACTTAGTAGATAACGTCCAGACATTTCTTTCGTGCTTTTTCTGCCCTCGCAGGCTTTCTGCCACAAGCAGTTACAAATCTGGTCAATAACTATCTAGGGAGGACCTGGTACCATGAGCTAAGTAAGCTCCAGGGTCAGAGATCTTTCAGGCAGATGAACTTTAGGGTAGAGCAGGGCCAGGGCATGACCTAGTACCTGGCAGCGCCGCCGATTGGCGGAGGAGAAGGTTGTTCCTTTGAGGCTGCCGCTGATTGGCTGCAGGAAGGAAGACTTGTGACGTACTTAAAAGTTAAGCAAACACCTCCCCCTTCGCCTGGTTCCCCGCCCCGCAAGCCAACTATTATTATTATTATTTTTGCAAGAAAATCACAGCCTGTAGGATCCAGACTCAAGAGCTCTGGGCGGCTGGGGACTATCCAGAACCCACAAGGTGAGGAGGGAGCCGGGAGGGCGACGTGGATGCAGGCGCGACCTCTGCCTGCAGGATGCACTCGGAGCTCCCAGCTCCACCGCGGGACTCCAGCTGTTGGCCGGGAGATCGATCTCCCGAGCCGCGGGGCGACCTCGAGGGCCCCGCTGTGACAGAACTCGGGAGGGTACAAGCTTTAGGCCTCCTTGCAGCCCAGCCTTGCAGGGGGGGAGGGGAGAGGAAGGGCTGTGGGCTCAGCTCCTCAGCTTCTAAATAGGAAAGGGGGAGGGAGGGGCGATGCACTTTTTGGCGGGTGGGAGCTGGTGATTGTGGCGCTGTGGCTGGGGAATAGGGTCGATGATGAAATTAAAGTTGCAGAGTGAATAACTTATTTGCTCTTGGACTGAAAGCTTCTTTGCCGGTGGCTGTTGATGGAGGGAGCTAGATTCTCCCTGAACTTCTAACCCGCCTCCCCGCACCCCAACCCCCAACCCCCTTCCCAGGTCCCACCTGCAGGTTTAGGTCTGGCCTCTGTGTCTGAGACAGACACTTGGCTGGGTCTGTCTGTACTCTAATTGAGATAGGCATGAGAAAGTTGGGCAAGTTGGGTTTCTGGTCTCCAAAACTCTCGACAGTGTGGGCGGCTGTGTAGGCGAGGCCAAGTGCTCTAGAGAGGGCCTCTGTGGACACACTTCGTTATCGACTCTGCCTGCTTGAATGGAGAGCAAGCGAGCGGCGCAACAGAAGATGAATTTATTGCTAAATCTGTAGAGATGGACGTTTCTTGGATAGTCTGGGCCGTGAATTGTGAGGGTGTGGACAAGGTGTAGCTGTGATAAGGCTCTGTATCACGCACTGAAACACCAGTGATGTGCACGAGGTCCTTCAAGTTCTTCGTACAAAACACAGATGGCATGGTGCGTATGTGCGTGCGTGTGCGTGTTCGTGTGTGCGTGTGTGTGTGCGTGCGTGTGTGCGTGTGTGTATGTGGGTGCGTGTGTGTGTTCGTGTGTGTGCGTGTGTGCGTGTGTGTGTGCGTGCGTGTGTGCGTGTGTGTGTGCGTGTGTGTATGTGGGTGCGTGTGTGTGTTCGTGGGTGCGTCTGTGTGTTCGTGTGTGTATGTGCGTGTTCCCCCCCCCCGTGTGTGTGTGTGCGCGTGTGCACGCGTGTATGCATGTGTGCGTGTATTTTGATATTCACTCCTCCAGGCTGTGAAGGTGAGTGGACCTAGGGCTGCATAGCTGGCTGGCTGTGTAATTTGGTTGTCATTCTGTGAAATGACTTAAGGAGACAAAGGTTGGAGTTTATTTATTGGAGGCGTTTTCCCCAATGGTCTAGAAAATCATATTTCTTATCACAATTACTGTGTTCAGTGAATCCAAAGTGTCTTCAATTTAAGATGTGTCCCTATTTCAGAGAAGCTAAAAATATGAAAACATGTCTTTAACTTTATTGAAATAAAGAGTTAAAATGGTAATGCATTTTACATGTGCGCCCACCACCCAACCTCTGGGAAGCATGATTTACCACAGTGTGGCCCAAAGCAGAGGCAGGTAGTGTCTTCCACTTGGGGGTGTGGCTATGCTAACACTGGAGGTCTGGAATCTTCGTCCTCTCTTCACCTTTATTATCTGCGGCCTGTGAGACTGGGTCAGCTCATCTGCTCCATGAAGGGTCACAGCAGCCTTGAAAGCTGGGTTTCTGTAGGCAATGCCCAGACAGGGAAGATGGGAAGCAGGTTCCTGGAGTAAGTTCAGGTGCTGGGACCATTTCAAGGAGAGGAGCCTGAACTCCTTGGCATGGGTCTCCTGTTAGAAACTTTGGCTTCGGGTTAGTGCGGTTAATAATATAATGCTAAAGACTTAGGTGAGTGTCAGGGCTTGCATTATCTGTTTAGTGTGCTTCAGCTGGAGTTTCATAGGCTCATTTATATCCTGAAGTGCCAACGCATTTGTGCTTCACACTGCCTGCTTGCTCTCTACTGAGCTTAACGAAATAGAATAATATTGCCAAAGGGACTTTTTCTTTTCTTTTAAAAAATTTTTATGTTTAAACATTCTCTCCCCCCCCCCCTCCTTTGTGTGTGCCAGAAGAGAATTTATGCGAGTCAGTTTTCTCCTTCTACCACATGGGTCTGGGGTCCCAAACTCAGATTATCAGGCTTGGAGTCTATGTCAAAAGACATGCTAGAGGAACTTTTTTATTATATACAGTCTGGATGTGGAAACTAAGGTCAAGAGAAGAAGCCCACAGCAAATGATGTAGTCTCTTTTACAGCAAGCTTCCAACTACACCATAGCTTATGAGGTCTTGCCAGAAAATGGTGTGTGTGTGTGTGTGTGTGTGTGTGTGTGTGTGTGTGTGTGTGTAGCTGCACTAGGGTGGGGAAGATGAGTTGACAATCTAGTTCTTATTATGTATCTATCACATGTGCTCTACTGCATAGGTTTTTATAATGTCTATTTAATTTCTCTAATTATCTTAAAGTAAGTAATTTAAAATTTTTACCTGACTCACAAAATTATAAAACTATATTGATGGGTATCATGTGCTGTTTTGAGGCATGCATGTATCATGTATTGTTTGAATCGAGATAAATATGTCACCTCAAATATTTTTCATGTCTTTACTAAAAAGATGGTAAAAATCCCTCCTGGTCTTAAATGCATAGTGCATTAATGTTAGTTATCTAATTGTGCAATACATTTGCTCTTTTTTAAATGGTCAAGGTTTTCTGATGCACCAATCACTTGGAATCCATAAAGGAGTAAACCACATTTCCTATGCTAGACTAAGAAGTCCAGCAAGGAGGCATGAGTATAGAGGAGAACCCGTTTTGGACTGCACAGCAGTACAGAAGGTTGTTTTCCATTTCCCTGAGTATAAATCTGTGAACTAGGAGAGCCCAGTTTTCTGTCGGATTGTTTGTTTTACTTGAGTGGGTTCTCACTATGTAGCTCTAGCTATCCTGAAGCTCACTTAGGACCAGGCTTGAACCCACAAAGATCCACCCGCCTCTACCTCCCAAGTGCTGGGATTAAAGGCCTGGCTTTGAGAATCAGGTTTTTTTTTTTTTTTTTTTTTTTTTTTTTTGGT
>OU015744.1:96940385-96978039 GCA_907169655.1 Acomys percivali
GAGAGAGAGAGAGAGAGAGAGAGAGAGAGAGAGAGAGAGAGAGAGAGTTCGTGTCCATAGGAAACACTGTCTTTGGAATTGGTATTTAAGAAAAAGTTATTCAGGTTCATGAGCCATTGCAAGTGATCTTTTGGTTGGGAATATTAGTTGTTATAGAACTGGGCTTGAATTGAACATAGTTCTTTGAAGAACAAAATTATATAAACCAAAAACAAACAAACAAACAAAATGCATGTAGTGTTGGCAATCATTTACTGAAATGTTAAACACCTGGGGTTTTTTCGCCTGTAGGATCACCTGGCTCTTGGAGAGCTTAGCTTGGGGAGACAGGGTCCCAAAAAACGTATTGGCCATGAAAGCTGTCCCCTGCCATCGGCTTTCAGGCTCTTGTTTGTTTGTTTGTGTTTTTAATTCAAAGAATGAAATGCATACCACAGAAGGTGAGTTTTAGACAGGAGTTCATAGACTCATAGGTGAGAGCTTAAGCATGCCGAGGGGCGCTGTTCTAAAAGGCAAGAGCAGGCCCAGGAAACAGGGTTGTTTCTAGCTGCTCCTCCGGGACCTTTCAAAGGGCTTATGGCAGAAATGTGGGTGAGGCAAGGGAAAAGGAAGGAGCCGGTCAGTCAGGCCGGGTCACCCACAGATTGTTCAGGTACTTCCTCCCAGTCCTCTCTTCCTGTAGAGGCTCTTCTGGAATTCCTGGCCTCCAGCAGGAGCATGCTCAGAAGTTTCCTTTTGGGGGGTCCCTAGCTACTGGGCCAGTTTCTATCGCTTGTTCCCATCATGAAGAGTTTGTCTTGGCCAAAGCCTGCGCTGCTTTCTCGCTGTGTGATCTCTGCTATGTGTAGCTCTTTCCTCCTGGACTTCTACCTTCTAGCTTTCTACTCTGGCTCTGGTGTGAAGTCCTCTGTCTTTAGACAGCAAGTATTTGTGGGTGTTTGGTCACTTTCGCATCTGTCAGGATGGTGTTCCTTAGAGCTTGAATTCTAAAGAAACAGAAATGCTTTTCATAAAGTTCCGCTGTGCACTATCTGTAATGAGCAGGAAATTTCTAGAAGTATAAAATCAAGGATAGGGTTTTTTTTGGGGGGAGGGGGAGGGGGAGAATATGTAATCCCCACAATTTGCTTTCAACATAACATAGAAAATGTTAGCATCTGAGTGATCTAGAAAATTGTCATCAGCAACATGTTGCTTCAAGATGTATACAAATAGTTAAAAAAGGATGAAGTAAATTCTTTTAGACCTGGATATTTGTGTAGAAAAGCCTGTATAAAACTAATTTGTATAGGTAGGATACAGAACATTTACTTTGTAAATACATTTGTTCTGGCTGGGTAAATGAGTGGAATAGCAGCGAGAGAGCTGTCTGAGACCTGCTGGGCTTCCGTAGAAAGGGCAGAGGTCTGAGTATGGAGAGGAGCCTCACAGATCTGGGACACAGAAGTCAGAGTACTGTCATGTAGGGCCATCCTTCTCACGACCCACTACTGTGGTCAAAGAGTCCGTGTGATTGATTGCCTGGTTTTTATTAACTCACAGCAGTTGAAGAAACAGTAGTGTTGTTAAATTCAGTAACAATGAAGTCTAGAAGAATGATCATGAGGTTTTTGTTGTTTGGTTTTTTGTTCTTGCTTGTTTGTTTTTGTTTTTGTTTGTTTGTTTGTTTTATAGACAGGGCCTGGTTCTGTAGTCCTGGCTGGCTTTGGCTTTGATCTCATGTTGCCGACCCCTTTGCTTCAGCCTCCGGAGTACTAGGATTGCAGGCGTGCTCCACCAAGCTCCGTTCATGTGGTATTGAGTTTATACATTCTTTCCTTTTGTTTCTGCTGATGCATTGCTTTGTGGACAGTTTCAAAAAACAAAAACAAAAACAAAAAACAAAAACCCTTGCGGCCACCAGGGGGCAGAGCACACGGAGTGAGTCCTGTTTAGTAAGTATACGGAGAAACCGCAGGACATTCTTTGAAGACTCCTGAATACAATTATAGGAATTTCAAGCTTTGTGCCATCAAAAATGGACCAGTTTGTAAACACTAGTATTTGTTATCTCTTTGTATAATAGATTAATGTGTTTAAGCTTTTGAAAACATGTTTAATATTTAAGAAGTGATGTTGACCCATGTTTGGAGACTTTAGTTTGCTTTGTTAAAGGCACATTTACCGTTAAGAGATTTGTCCTGCTCTTGTCTGTCAGCTGGGTTGGTTCTATTTTGCAACAGATTTCTAAGGAGACCGGAACTGATCCGTGATCCCTGCGACCTTTTCTGTGCTACTGTTGAACCTTCCTTTCACAGCTGCCCGATTTGAAGATGCTGAGAGCGCAGAGGCCGAGGCTGGCCAGACTGAAAGCGTGCCTCTCCAGGGGTCTCCACCAGAAGCCTGTGATGGCGCTGCGGAGGGAGGATGTAAACGCCTGGGAACGCAGAGCACCCCTGGCTCCTAAGCACATCAAGGGCATCACCAAACTGGGATACAAGGTCTTGATACAGCCTTCCAATAGACGGGCCATTCATGACAAGGTGACTACTTTCAACTCTTCAAATATCTGTGAATGGTGCTAGGATTAAAGGCATGTGCCACCACCTCCCAGCCTGCTGGTGTATCTCATGCAAGCACTATATTATTTTCACACTTAAGAAATAGCACCCCTCCCCTAGGTCTAAGACCGATGGCGGCCCTCTTCCCCTACTATATGGTCATAGGCTATCAAGTCTCATCTTGGTAGCCTACTTATTCTTTCTTTGAGTGCCATCAGGCCTCCCTACCCAGAGGAAGTAGTTAAATATGGGGTACCAGAGTTCATGTCAGAGTCAGTCCCTGCTCTCCACACAACTGTGGAGAATGTCCTGTCCATTGGGTAGATCAGAGTAGGGTGAAAGTGGGAGGGAGGGAGGAATGGGAGGATACACATGAGGGGATAACAATTGAGTTGTAATCTGAATAAATAAAACTTAAAACTATAACAAATTAAAATTTAAAAAAGATAAATAAATAAATAAATAAATGTGATTAATTAAAGAAAAGAAAAGAAATAGCACCCTATAACCTGTGCTGTTTTTGTTGTTTCTTTGTTTTAGACAGGATCTCATGTAGCCAAAGTTACCTTTGAATTTTCTGTGTGGCCTTGAATGACCTTGAACTCTTGACCTTTCCGCTTCTACCCTCCCAAGTGATGGGATGGCAGACATTAGGCAGCCTGACCTGCCTCTCATATGCTCTGTGTTTAAGGTCCCTGCTTGCCTCAATTGAGGCTGGCCTAAGCTTCAGTTGTGATCTGGAGCAGCTCCACTGTTGCCTGATTTTTAAAAAAATGTCATTGATTCTTTTTTGAAGATTCTGAGCAGGACTAGTCTCAGGCTTAGGCTTAGGCTAGACATTTGGGGCATAAATATCAGTCACATATGCTCTTCTCACAGTGTAATGCAAAGGTTCAAGGCACCAAGTCGCCGGACCATCAACAATGCATGATCACTTGCTTAGGTGGTTCCCAGAAGATCTCTCCAGTGTAGAAATCTTTCCCATCCTTTGTCATCACTGTGTAATCAGAGGCACAACACTTTGGAATCTGTGAAGGTTTTGGCCTTTGGCCTTTCCACAAGCTGTGTGTTAGTGTCCACTGGGAACCCTCGTCCGAATGAGGTTTACACGGAGGCTTACAAACGAGCCCTGTGGCACTCTCTAGCTCACTTACTTCTCTTTGTTTCTTCTCTTTTTCTTTTTCATTATTATTTGCTAGTTTGGACCTTTTCATTCAACCATTTAAAATATTCTAGTTATCTCAAATTTGACTAGGGTCCCTTCAAGGAGGCACAAGTGTTTCTCGAATACCCAGTTCACTTCTTTAAATTGTCTCTTTGCTTAGAACAGCACATTGCACATTGTCCCAGCCTCACATTGCACTTTCCCTGCCTTGCACCTGGAATGTTATTTCACTAAGAAACTTTGATTTTCATTATTATTATTATTATTATTATTATTATTATTATTATTATTATTATTATTTAGAAATCAGGATCTGGTGTCTGGCAGTTTTACTAAGGTATTATTGCTCTTAGGTTCTTTTAGGGGACAGAGTTTAGAAGCCCAAGTGCGCGCGCGCGCGCGCGCGCGCGCACACACACACACACACACAGAGTTTTATCATGAGCTAATAATATTCCAAATTAAAATTAAAACTGGAAGGTGTTTTTAAGGTTTAAAAAATAGTTTCAGAACCATAACACCACTATTGCAATTAACATCCCATTACACAAAGAACAATGTTACTTCCAAGTATTTTTCCTTTGCCTTTATTTTCACAAAGTTTATTCAGAATTTTTTATTTTTTTCTGTGATTATGTTATCAATGTGATATAGATACACATAATTGTAATGTTTGCTTTTAAATTTCTTTGTACTTAATTTTTCAAGTATGTGTGATATTTATATATTTTATTCAGTCTTACCTTCACCCTGTTCTCCTTTATTCTGTTCTCATCCACCTCAAGACTGTCTTTGGTTTCTGTTTCTTTGGCAAAAATAAGCATCTGTGTCTTTGTGTGTGTGTGTTCTTAGTTCATTCTTGTTCGTGTGCAAAAGGCCATATGTCATGTATATTATTCTGTATCAGTGTATAAATGGGTATGAGTGTATAAAAATGCTATATATTACTTATATATAAACACATCTCATTTAGTCAACACTGTATCTCTGGCATTGCACCATATTTTATTCTATTAATGGTTGTGTGCTAATCACTGCATTGTATGCATTTGTCATGGCTTATATATAACGAGACTAATATAAAAGAAAAATGTTTTAAAGAAACCAGATAGAAAAAGTATATTTGTATATTACCAGTTTCTCCTACCCACCTAAACTTTGTCTGAAGTAGATTCCAAACTAGTGCATCTTCCTTTTATTGTGTATGCTCTTATAATTCTCCTTAGGTCACGCCACCCCTTTATTTAAAAATCTTCTATGCTCAGCTCTTACACCTATGTGCTAACTAGGTTATCCTGATGAAATCTGTTCCCTTCAGGTGTCCCAATGATATAGCTGGGATAGATCCATCTCATGGGAAGTAGGTGAGGCAACTCATTCAAAGAGTCCATCAAAAAAGGCAAAAGGGTATCCCTAATAGTCAGTTAGCGTTGCTGTGATTTGTTATCTGGTAGATCTCTGTTGGGGGATGGTCTGATGTCCTAAAGGGAAAAGAGGAAGGCTGCTATGGGTTAGATGGAAGAGACACACATGGCCAGCATGGATGGAGATTCCTGCCCAGACAAAGAACATGAGCAAGTATTTGGGATTATGGATGGGAAGTAGCTTGATAGAAGTTATTAAAAGCAGATGGCATGGGATTGAGACAGGGATCCCATGCCTGAGGCTCTACTATAAAAGGTAGTTTAGAGGATTGATATCTGCCCTACCCCAGGTTAACTAAGGCTATTTTAAAATATAGTAAGTGTCTGTGTCTTGATTGATTGCTAGCCAGGCCTATAAATAATACAGATAATTTAAAAACAATAGATCTTACATTAGCCATGATGGCACCTTTCACATTGTGTATTCCATCCACACACTCTATGCTTCTCACTTCTCACTTTCATGTCTGTGCTTGTGTGCACCTGCCTTCAGCCCTCTTGCCTGTGCTGTTGTAGTCCTCCACTGCACCTCTCATAAGCCACCCAACCTTTTGAATAACTTTATATTCTGTTTCTTTAATTATCTCATCTGGCAACTGTCTTAATGGCCGCTAGCCTAGACTGTTCCTCAGGTTCTCCTCACTGCAATGCTCTTTTGAGTGCGACCTCTTGCTGTGCTCCTGACATTTCTATGAGTTCCTTCATGGAAGCACATTGCCTGTCTTTCACTGTGTTATTTCTAGAACAAATCTCATTATTAGAACAATAATAGATGCTAACTGAGCCCCCCAAAATGAAGAAAGTGTTGTACATATATGCTATCTCTCAGTACAAATAAGTAACAAATCACCACTTGCTATAGTACAGGAAAAAAGTTTACATATTGTTTGTTTGCCTTGTTTTTGTTTGTTTGTTTGTTTGTTTTTTAGAAAGGGTCTCCTTTGGTTCAGACTAACCTGGAACTTGGTAGGTAGCCAATGATGACCTTGAACATCTGCTCCTCCTGCCTTCATTTGTGATCAAAGTATAATCTGTTAAGTATGAGTGATTAGTGGATTTTTCAAATCTTTTTCCTATAAATGTCAAGCCAGATAGATATACTTTTATTGATGAAACATAAACATTAGAAGTAGCTATACTGTTATTTGTTTTAATTCATGAAACTCCATCCTTCTCAAGCATGAATACTACAATGTAGGGAAATGATCTTTGGTCTGAAACATCCCCAGGAATATGTCAGGGCTGGTGGCATTCTTCAGGAGGACATCACAGAAGCCTGTCTAATTTTGGGAGTGAAAAGGCCTCCAGAGGAAAAACTGATGTCCAAGAAGACTTATGCCTTCTTCTCCCACACAATAAAAGCTCAGGAAGCCAATATGAGCTTGTTGGATGAGGTTCTGAAACAGGTAATTGTGACCAGTATTCATGAGTATTAATGTGGCAGTAAGCAGTGTGTCCTGTCACTCAGTGGGAGAGGTGGTCCATGCAGGGTGCCCGATGAAGAGCTGTTCTCTTCTGCTCAGGTCTGGAGTTTGAAGAAACAATGCATCTCATTCTTTTATGTATTCTGAAGTAGAAGCATAAGCGTGGTTCCCCCTCAAAAAGTAATTTATAAAGTCAAGTGTGTAGATACCACCACATAGGACTGCAGAGCTGGAAATAGCCTCAGAGATCACGCACAGCTCTAATGGCAGCAGAATGAGACTGGAAATGCTTCTACATTCATTACTATGCCTGAGTGACAAAGTATGTTTTGAAGTTTAGGTACTGTGAAAAGATTAGCAGCCACTTAAAAGGAGGAATAATGCCTACTGAATGGAATCTGTATTGAGTGCCTACAATGAGACACAGTTCAGTGCAATGAAAACACAGAATAGCAACTTCCCTTATATTTCTGGTGCCATATTCACTTGGAAGAGACAGGGTAAGCCAGTAAGGCAGCCTATGTCACCAGGCAATGTGGCTAACAGAGATCCATATAATACCAAAGGAGAAAGGAGCATGGACCCCAGGAGGGGACAATGCAACTGAGGATAGGGCTTCATTCTAAAGAAAGCATTTGAGAAGACATTTAAAGGAGACAACAGACCAAGCCATATCTGATGGTAAACAGTCTTTCAAGCAAGGTCTTTGTGGATGGATATGTAGAGTGGGCCCCGTGCCAAAGTGCTCAATCTGCCTGCTGTGTGGATGATGGTTGGAGGTGGGAGGAAGACAGCAAAACCAATCAGAAGAAGTAGTCCAGGGCTGTCTAGACCATAGGCCATAGATGAAGCTGGCTGGCTACTGGATGGTAGTGCAGATGCTTTGACAACTGGTTGATTCTAGGTGCAATATGGAGGTGAACCCTACAAAATGCCCTGAGGACAGGAAGGTGGACTTTGGGGAGAGAAGTCAGAACTTAGGACCGGGGCTTGAGCAACTGAGAAGGGTCACCATAGACTGAAAACATGTTCCTGTGAGAACAGGCTTGGCAGGGAATGCTGGGAGCTGAGGTTTTTTACCTTGTCAGATATCTATGTGTTCATAGCCATTAGAAAACCTGATGGTATGGTTGGACATGGTAGCCTATGAGAACAGCCCTTCCTGGCAGGCATTTGGTCACGGTTAGAGACTAGGTGATGTCTGCATTCAGGTGATTGGGTGAGTGTGGGGGGTGAGCAGAGATACAGAGCACAGCTGAAGCCCATGGCCTGGAGTAAAGATGTCAGAACATTTGATGTCACATCTGAGGATAGAACAGAGAATAGCCTTGACTAACAGTACTGGCAATAAAGGGAATGGGTTAATATGGGGCAATGGGATATGTCCCTATTAATTTCAGAACCATTTGTCCTGGGTAGTGGTTAACTTGCTTCTGAAGAGTAGCCTCAAAGCAATTAATGAAAAACCATGCTGCAAAAACACTTCACCTGAAGCAAATAAACTCTTTGAAGGAGAACTTCTGAGACTTTCTGATATATGAACTTTTGGTCCTCATTAGAAAAATTAATAAAAATAGGCCCAGCAGGATGACTATTCGGCAACATTCTAACAAGTCATTTCACACTGGAGATGCATTAAATGTTTTTACATTTGTAAACTTGATTTTAAATTGTATAGTTTTTTTTCCCCCCAGTCCTGGGGATGCCACATGCTAATCTAGCACTCTGTGTTAGATTTAGCAGTATACCCCAGGCTGTTAACTCCTATGATCTTCAAAGAGATAAAATGACTGCTACAAATATTGTATAATTATAAGATAGCATTTATGAATACATTAATGGGGTGTTCATGAGGGAGAGGAGGTCTTTGAAGAATGAGAAAAAATCATGTTTGGCAAAGATGAAGAAAAGAAATGTAAAGATAAGAGAGAGAAAGAGGGAATAAATGGAGAAGAGAGGGAAAGAGAAAGCGTAGGGGCATACTCTTACCATTTTTAAAGTGAACAAGGTATTTCTGATTAGGAGTAATGTGCAGGAAGACCATGTAAGAAAGGTTATGGTTCAACAAGACTGGTTGGCGAGGTCTAGGGATGAGCCGAGATTTGCTCACCAACAGGGATTAGGAAAGATGTGTTTTCTTTGGGACCAGAATGGGCAGGTTGGGGCGACATGGTAACCTAAAGGAAACCTTTGTCTAAGTTATTTCCTTGCCTTACATCAAGGAATGTTTAATACAAAGTTCATTTCTTTAGCTCTCATTACAGTTAATGGTGCACCTGCTGGCAATGGGTCTGCAAGTCGACATGTATTTTCTAAGAGGGAAAAACATAAAGTTCTTGCTTCTTTATATGCGTATTCCTCAATAAATTGAGTGGAGTTTACCTGGCTGCTACCGTTTCTTCTTTCCCTTTCTTCAGGAAATCCGACTTATTGATTATGAGAAAATGGTGGACCACAGAGGGTCTCGGATCGTGGCATTCGGGCAGTGGGCTGGTGTGGCAGGTAGGTATGCCACGGCTCTATGGAGTTCTCTAAGTGTGTCTCAGGAGCCCATGTGTGTTTTCTCTTTCTTGTGTTTATTTCCCCTGGTAAAATGAAATCACAAAAGAAAAAGGAAGCAGGCACAAGGTTCTAGCTTTTTGGATGTTCCTGTTGGAGAAACAAAGCTATGTTTGATCATGGCACACCATAGGTAGAAAATCTTCGGCGGGGATGGGGGAAGTGAGACTTCTTGACCAAGTGTGGGGTGAGCCGTGTTGACTATTATTCCTAGGCCTTTTGGGACTCACCCAGGTGACTGTTCTGTTTCTCTAGAGAATGAACAGATCGGAAATAAGCTGATTGACTTAAAAGTAATGCCACTCCCATAAATGGGGTGTGGTTCTTATTCCTTAAAAAAGCCTAGCGGAGTGGAGGAGAAAGGTACCACACGGCATAGTGTCGGTGCTACTTGCAGGAGGAAGGGCATTGAGCTGGAAATAGCTGTTGGGAGGCTGTCCTTGAGCTAGGGCATCTGAAGCTAGGACCTGATGGATGATTGAAACCTACTTAAGCCGGTAAGAAGGAGGGAAGGCAGGCAAGGGTAAAGCCCTGCTATCAATAAAATTGAAAATAAAACTATCTAGGTAGATAAAACAAAAGGGGAATAAATATAAGAGGGAACACTGCAATCTGATCTGCAAACACTGAGAGAACAAAAAAGTATGAAGGCTAGTGAGCTCGACAGACTCATGAGTTAGACAAACCTTCAGAAGACACAAATGACCAAAGCTATGACAAGAGGAGAGAAGATTGATTCTAGAGTATAAAGTAAATGCTACTCATAAGAAAAGGAAAACATCTGATAAAAGGAATTTTAAATATTGTATTGATTAAGTTATTTATTTACTTTACAGCCTACTGAGTTCACTTAGTGTGGCTTTTATTTGCAAATGTTTATGGCTGAACATTTGGCATTGAATTAGCCTATCAGGGAGCTTGTTCCTGGAGAAAACGGATTCTCCTCCTCCTCCTCATTGATTCCCTGTCATTCTTCCTCTAGAGGTGGGCCTTGCTGAAGTTCCTCTCATACTTGTTGGCATGGCAACTGGTGTTATCACTATGCAGGATTTGTTTAGGCATGGTTGTTGGCATGGCAACTGGTGCTGTCACTATGCAGGACTTGTTTAGGCATGCTTGTTGGCATGGCAACTGGTGCTATCACTATACAGGACTTGTTTAGGTATGCTTGTTGGCATGGCAACTGGTGCTATCACTCTACAGGACTTGTTTAGGCAGCCAGTTTATTGTTGCTTCATGAGGACAGCTTTCCATTCATGTCTAGAAGACAGTATTTAGCAGCAGACAACTGTTTCCATGGCTCATCCAATTCTTTTGTCTTCCACAATTTTTCTTGAGCCTTAGGTGTAAGAGTTACACTATAGATGTTATGACTAAAGGATGGTTGATTGCTCACTTATTCTCTGCTTTTGACTAACTGTGGGTCTCCAATATAATCTCTATCCACTGAAAAAAAAGCTTCTTTGATGAGAGGTCAGCTATAGCTATTAGTGAGGATAAGGATAAATATTTATAATACAGTTAGAAATTATATTGCTTCTGGAAAATGGCAATAGTAAGGTCTCCAAAAAGTCTGAAGTCAATATGCTTTCCAGCCATGGGTAGTTGGCTAGGTTTTTAGTGACACACATATATCCCCTCTTATTGAGCAGACCATTAGTGTAATTAGACAGCTGCTGGTTATCCCTCATATAAAAGTGGACTATTGTCCTATCAGAGCTAGTCCTCAGGGGAGAGGCTTCCAGGTCAGTTTCAGCTTGACTCCTTCAAGTCCTATGTCTGGTGTATGTGGTGTCTCAATCAAAAGGGTCTTACCTTCAAGCTCTGGAACTCAACCAGGTGCAGACACCGTAGTCTATATTGTTTGGGGCACTAGGATTCTTGTTAGATAGTTTATCACCCATGTGTCATTCCATTTAAGCTAGACACATACACATATCATATGGTGTAATATAATGGAACATATTGTGTGTCTATGCCACAAAAAAGTCTTTTTAATAGAAATTTGTAATAGTCTGGAAACAACCCAAAGTACATTAAGAAATAAATTGATAAGCAGATTGTGATATAACCATAAAATGGGAAACTGCAACAATAAAAGAAACAAAGTATTGATAAATAAAAAATATGCTAGATGAAATGAGACAAACAGTAGAGTATGTGCTTATAATTTCATTTACATAAAACCAAAGATACAGGCAGTGGCAATACTTTCCGTCTTAGATTTCTGATACATGGGTGTGACTGTTTGTTGATAGTTATTAAACTAAACACTTCAAATTGCATTTTATTGTATATAAATAATTTATTTAAAAATTGTCTTCAACAAAATGATAAAAGAAACCTGGGTAGAGTTGTATGTGTGACAGAGGGATTGGGAAAGACATGGAATGTTCTAGTCCTATAAACAAAGAGAGAATAGATAGTGGCATCATTGCTGTAGGTATGCTGAGTTCTAGATGTCCAGGAACACCCTACCTGAGGCATAAGGAAGAGGATTGGCTACATCATGAAATAAAAAGAAAATTCCTTGCTGGAAGTATGGACTTGGGGATCATCCATACACAGGAAGTAGTTACATTTAGGCTGTATAAGATTATCTAAGGGAAAATGAAGATATTAAGGGAATGGAGCCCCAAAAAGAATAGTGCGAATGATAATACAATACACACAGAGAAGCCGGGTGGTGGTGGCGCAAGCCTTTAATCCCAGCACTCTGGAGGCAGAAGCAGGTAGATCTCTGAGTTCGAGGCCAGCCTGGTCTACAGAGTGAGTTCCAGGACAACCAAGGCTACACAGAGATACCCTGTCTTGAAACAAGAAACAAACAAACAAACAAACAAAAACCAAGACAAGACACATAGAGATGTACTTAAAGAAAATAAGATTAATTCTGGACATGGGTCTGGCTGTACCTCGCCACAATGAGACTAAGAATGAGACTGAAGACTAGAGGGTAGCCTGAACTACCTAGTGAGTTCAAGGGTAGCCTGGGCTATATAGTAAGGCAGGAAGGAAGGGAAGGATGAAGGAAGGATACATTCAGGTCAGCGATACTGAGGGGAAATGAGAGTCAACCTAAGAAAGTCTACATTGCCGAGTAATTCTGACCAGTAAACCAGGATCTGAAGAGTCCAGCAAGTTTAGTGACATAAGCCACACATATCTGTTAGGATCCCTAGGCCAACGGTGGCTTGTTTGTTTGCTCACTTGCTTTTGGTGTGGGAGATGAGAGTGTATTTACACACCAGTGAGAATGAACCTATGGAGCAGAACTCTAGGGAGGGGCGTTCAAGAATGGATTCCCTGCTGTGAAGGGCCAGGACAGGTTGGGGTCAGAAGACATGAGGAGAGATTAACCTTTGCTGAAAAGAGAGCCAGTGTTAGAAGAAGCGACAAGAATGTAGATGGGTAAGGGTGTTTGGCAGAAGGTAGAGGACACAAGCAAGTGTCCTGAGGTCCCTTCTGACTCTGAGGTAACACAGTCTTTGGTTCCTTATGGCACTAAGCAGATATCACATGGACAAAGAGAAAAATGTATTGTTTCTTCTGGTAAAAGCCTATGAACAGAGTTGATTTTGTGCATTGTTATTCAACTCTACTCAATTAATGGTCTTTTTATTGATCTGGTTCTGTGACAGGAATGATCAATATTTTACATGGAATGGGTTTAAGGCTCCTTGCTCTGGGACATCATACACCCTTTATGGTGAGAGATTATTTATTTATTTATTGGAAACATATTACCTTTTCAGCACAGAAACATGTTTGAGCTAGTGGACTGATGTTAATTGTATATGCTTGTTTTCAGCACCTTGGCATGGCTCACAACTACAGGAACAGCAGTCAGGCTGTCCAGGCTGTTCGTGACGCTGGCTATGAAATATCTTTGGGCTTAATGCCAAAGTCAATAGGACCCTTAACGTTTGTATTCACAGGGACTGGCAACGTATCAAAGGTAACTTCACCTGTTGAAATGCTGAACATTTCATGGGCATTTCAAATTGAATGAATGACTATTTAATTTGAGGTATTTTTTAATAATTTAAATTTAAAATTAATTTCAAGTGCATTGGTGTGAGGGTGTCACATACCCTAGAACTGGAGATACATTGTGAATTGCCATGTGGGTACAGGGAATTGAACCCAGGTTCTCTGGAAGAGAAGCCAGTGCTCTTAACCACAGAGCCATCTCTCCAGTCCCTGGGATATGTTTTTTTTTTTTTAAATATATGTTTTTCTTGTAGCAAAGAACAGCAACAGCTCTAGTATTTTCTTTGCTTTTAGCCTATTTCATTGGTTAGAGCAGCAATTCCCAGCCTGTGGGTCACAACCCCTTTGGAAGCAACCAACCCCTTCACAGGGATCAGAAAACACAGATATTTCCATTGCAATCCATAGCAGCAGCAGCAGCAGCAGCAGCAGCAGCAGAAAATTATAGTTATGAAATAGCAATGAAAATAATTTTACGGTTGGGCACCATCATAACACAAGGAACTATATTAAAAACCTGCAACATTAGGAAGGTTGAAAACCACTGGATCAGAGGCTTGAAAGAAGTGTCCCTTCACGCTCCCGTCTTCCCTCCCTCCTTCCCTCTTGGCCCTCTTCCGTTGATAGCTGCGTGCTAATGACATAAAGCACTATTCTTCAGATGCTATGTTGTTCCTTCATTAAGTACTTGGAGCCCTGCTAGTAACTAAGGAAGAGTAAGACTTCTTTCTGGAGTGGTGCTGCGGTTGCATCTATAATCTCCCCAGAGAAACTTGTAATTGAAGAATAGGTCTTTAATGCAGATGTTTCACAACACAGACTCTTGTTAGCGTTATGTTGCAAAGTATGCATCTGACCTTTTCTTTCGGTCATAGACAGTTTTCTCACTTAAAGTAATTTCTATAGTGAGGGGAAAAAAGGTAAATAGACATACATTGCACCTGCACTTCTCAACACTGCTGTTCTGAAGAACCAGTTAAAATGGCAGCCCATCATAACACAACTGAAACCAAAGCTGCTTGCAGAATCTTACTTCTGGGTTGCGATTCCAGTTATAAGGCAGATCCAGTGGAGCGATGCGACTGTGAGTGCTTGTGTTAGCCACACCCCTGCTGAGGTTTGGTTCTTGTACCCATGCTCTATTTTCAGGGAGCCCAAGATGTCTTTAATGAACTACCTTGTGAGTATGTGGAGCCTCATGAATTAAAAGAAGTTTCAAAAACTGGAGGTAAGAGGCAAGGGAAGACCTTATCTCTAACTGTTCTTAATAGTCTTTGTGCTAATGTTTTATCACCATAAATCGTTATCATTTGTCACTCACCTTACTAATTTCCTTTCTTTTTAAGACCTCAGGAAAGTGTATGGGACGGTGTTAAGCCGCCATCATCATCTTGTCAGGAAAACAGATGGTCTGTATGATCCTGCGGAATATGAGAAATACCCTGAGCGCTACACAAGTCGTTTTAATACAGATGTGAGTCTCTACGTGGCTTTGATTTGGTTGCTATGACACGTCACAGTGAAGCTGTTTTCTGAGTGGGAAACTGTGAATGTGTCCCTTGACTCTTCAGGTCCTTGGAGGACTGACTTTGAGTCCTTTGGTTCTCATCTGTTAGTTTTAGTAGTCGGCTATCTGATGAAATGCCGGTTTGAGGTGGGCGTTTTGGTAGTTCCTGTGAACATGTTCATTGCGTCACAGTCTCTCTAAGAATGCATTTCTCATCAGTTCTAAACCAATTCCTGGAGAGCCTTGTTTCTGTGTTAGCCTATGCCAGTGAGCACTGTTGGCAAAAATACTATGTATCTGAGGCTTGGTCTTAGTACAAATGTGTCCTAATCTTCTTAAAGTTATTTTTTCAGTATGAGGGAGTGAAACTAGTGTTTTTCACATCTCTGGACGTTTTCTACCGCTGAGCCACATTCCCAGTTATCTTTTCTGTGGCTGAAAACTGTAACCACAACCTGAGCTAGCATCTTAGTTGGCTTTAAAATAAAAAACCCAAGGCTTGGTAAAGAAAAGAGGTTATTTAGCTTACCTCTTGGGAAGCCTGGAGAACAAGGCATGGTTCAGGCTTTTTCTTGGGTTCCCACTGGCTACAGCACATTATGGTGGGAGGACATGTGTATCTCCATCTGTGTCATCTCTTTCCTTCTTCTAATTAAACTACAAGGATTCATCATGGCTGTTGTACTCTCTAATCTAATTCAATCCCTTTCCAAAGGCCCCGTCTCTTAACAGTGTAGATGCATTCAGTTTCTAGTCTCTAAATACCATGAACTTAAGATTTGGGTAGTTAATCTTTCTGTGACTTCAAGGGACAACTCTATTTCAACCACACTATTATGTCCCCGGGCCCCATAAAACTTATCTCCTCACATTTAACATATGTGCATTTCATACCCAATACTTCAAAAGTCATTTTTTTTCTTTTTTTTGGCAGAGGGCTGTTTTAAGACAGGATTTCTCTGTGTAGCTGTCCTGGATTCACTTTGTAGATCAGGCTGGTCTTGAACTCACAGAGATCTGTCTGTCTCTGCCTCCCGAGTGCTGGGCTTAAAGGCATGTGCCACCATGACCAGCCTACTTCCAAAGTCTTAACATATCAATTGATTCAAATTCTAGAGTCTTACTTGGAACTCAAGTTTAACATTTTCGGCTGCAAAGGCATATGAAATAAAAACCAAGCTGGGTATTTCTAAGGTACAGTAGCAGGTTAGCCTCATGGAACGTACTCCATTCCAAAAGGCAGGAACAGGCAAGAAGAAAGGAGTCGTTGGACCAAGGCAAAACCAAAACCCATCAGGACAGCCTTTAACTCCAAAAGCTCTGAGGCAAGCGTCTTGTGCACAGTGTGCCAGATTTTGGACACCTTCATCCAGGCATCTGTCGGGTGGCTGCTATCATTGGCTGCACACTGGAGTCTGAAGCTTGGCTTACCTAGGAAGCATGCTACCCGATGCATCTCCTATGCCTAGGAAGCATGCTACCCGATGCTTCTCCTAGTCAGTCTTGCATACTTCTGATTGCTTTACTTTCTGAACTCCCTTCTTTCCATTCCCAAGGCTCCACCATGCATCACTTTACTGGGAGTACATTGTAGCCATCAACTCTAGGAAATGTTTGTTTGCCTGGCTCCTCCGACTTTCTTTTGAAATGCTCTACTTCAAACATTCTTTTTTTCCTCTTCCTTTTCCTACCTTTCCTTCCCTCTCGCCCCCACTTCACCTCTGCCTCCTTTTTTTCTTTTGCTCTCCTCATCCTTTATTACTTGTCTTTTTGTTCTTGTTGTTTCTTTTCTTTTTTCTTTTTCTTTTCTTTTCTTTTCTTTTTTTTTTTTTTAGAGACAGGCTCCTTTTCTGCCTAGGTTTGTTCCTAATTCATTTGTATTTCATGCTGTCCTTAAACTCTCAAACTTTCTGTCTCTGTCTCCTGAGTACCGGCAGTGTAGTACAAGCTACCGCTTTGCCTGCAGACTACTTGTAAGTTTGCTTATGATGCCAGGGATGAGACTAGAGCTCTGTGTGTGACAGGCAGGTACTTTCCCAGTGACTGACACCCCCAGTCTGTTTGGGGATTTTGTTCTTCTGCTTTCAACTTCTGTTGGCCAATCAATTCTTAAGTGCCTAAACATTTTCCTAGTAACAATTCCTTCTTAAGAGTCAGTGTTACATACTTACATACTTTTTAAAAAGAAAAGATTTATTCATGCACACAGTTTTGGGAACGCTTTAAATCAAAGCTCAGGAAGCCTCGCTGCTTTGGCTGAGGGTTGGGGATGGTAAGGACCAGCTGTTTGGAATAAGCATCTCAGAACAGACGAGAGAAGAGAGGTAGAGGGGAGACTGCCATTCAGTCTCCTCTTAAAGGTGTAACCCAATGGCCTGAAGACTTTGCACCAGGGCCTACCCTTTGAAGCTTTCACTTCCTGTAAGTAGTGCGAAGGCTGGGTCTTCAGGGACAGTCAGCATGAAGCACGTATATCATCCTGCTCAGCCTGCTCAGTGTTGCTTGTGTGGATATTATGATTTCGGGGTGACAATTGCACTAGACAAAGAACTATAGGCAATGAGGAATCTTGAGAGTGGGAGATGGTCTTTGTTAATGGTGAGTCCCTTAATTTACTTGCCATTGCTAATTTTATCTTGAACCTTAAGTATTAGTGATCAGGTGCAGATGTGTACTGAAACTGATGGTGATGCACTTGCCACATGTGCATGTACATGTGTGTGTGTCAGCAATTCCCCAGGGAGGTCATGTGACTCAAGGCACCCTGAAGACTGTTATCCTCATCTGGCACATAAGAGCATAGGGTTCAGAGAGGTTGAGTATGACTGGAGTGTGATGTTCTATGGCATTTGAACTGGAAATAAAGAGTTCTAGGTCACTTAACTCTTTGCTATTTTATTTTTCCTACCTATGCAATGTATTACAGAAAAATAAGAATATATTTATTATATTCATATCTGATCATGGAGTAATTCTATGGGTGAGTATTTTCCTCGGAAGATGGCAGGTGACTTGGACAACAAAATATAATATTCTGTAGGATCAACACTGATGATCTGCTTGGGGTTTTACCTCTAGCTCTAACACAGTGTTCTTTCAGTACATGGTACTGACATAAGCTATACCCTTTTGTTGAACATGTAACTTGCTTTACAGATTGCGCCCTATACAACTTGTTTAATTAACGGAATCTACTGGGAGCAAGACACCCCTCGCCTGCTCACTCGCCAGGATGCTCAGAGTCTCCTGGCCCCAGTGAAGTCCTCAGTTGTCCCTGTCGAAGGATGCCCCGAATTACCACACAAGTAAGGACTATATGTCATCAGGCGGTTTTTGTCCTGTGTTTGTTTTTTTTTTGCTTTGCTTTGTTGTCTAGCTTCAGGGCCCTTATTAGGGGACCAAAGACCACAATGTTTGTGCATGCCAGAAAACTCAATTTAGGGATAGTCTGACCTGGCCTCCTGGAAGCATTTTATACACCCATCCTCTCCTGAGACTGACTTTGCCCTTACCTTCGGTTCCAAAGCCCTGCTCCCCAAAAATCCCCTTGAAAAACTCACAATCTATTTTTCCTGTGTTTATGATTATTCTTTCTCCTACTGGAATTTATTCTCTCAAAGACAGGGGCCTTTTTGTCTTGATCGTAAGTATTTGGTATAAAATCGATATTTAAATAGTTCTTAAATATTGAGAGTATTAAGTAATTAATATTTGTGAGACAGCTTAGCTACTAGAGAGGGATTCTGCTGAGCTAAAATTCAGAGAAGCATAGTGGAGCTGTTTGCTGCTCTGACGCAAATGCCAATGGAACACAAGACCAACAGACAGTGTAGCAGGAGATTAAGTGAAGTAGGCACCCTGGCAACAGAAAATCAGGATTGGGTCCTCCCATGAACACAGAGCTGATAAGCATAACCCTGCCATGAGAGTAAAGCAGATTCTATTGTAGCAAGTAAGGGACGCACTTGGGATAGTCCTCAAGGCAGTGTTTCCCTCAGTGAAGGAAGCAAGAGGCTGTTGTTGGGGACACTCCGTATTTACATAAGGAACACATGTGTATATTTACACATGCACCCTGGCATTAGAGGTGGACACACTCCCGGATGAGCTCAGTTCAGAGTAAGGCTTCTCTATGCATTGCTTATTCAGAAAATGTGGACTGGGGACCCTTCTTAGCAGAGAATTTGCTATTTCAACAGCAACCTGTAGCTCACTTAAGAAGTATGGGTCAGAATGTGTTACTAATTTTGTCCTTGTGAGTTGCCAGGTCTTTTTTTTTTTTTTAAATGATAAAGCAGTACCCCTGCAAGTTTAATAATTGTTCTTAAAGTGTCTAATGAATGGCTAACTTGGGGCTCAGCAAAAGCTTTCAAAATATGAGAGGGAGCTGGGCGTGGTGGCGCACGCCTTTAATCCCAGCACTCGGGAGGCAGAGGCAGGCGGATCTCTGTGAGTTCGAGGTCAGCCTGGTCTACAAAGTGAGTTTAGGACAGCCAAGGCTACCCAGAGGAGAAATCCTGTCTCAAAAAACCAAAAAACCAAAAAACCAAACAAACAACAAAACAAAACAAAACAAAATATGAGAGGAACATTTCAGTGTAGGACTGCTACTTGGTAAGTAGAGAACCATTAAAGTACAAGAGTAGGCAAGGCTATCTCTGGTATTCAACCCTATGTGGGCATGTGGTGCCTGGAGATGGACAGGAACATGTGACTAGTCTCTCTTTAAAAGACTATGACTGCCATTGACAGTTCTAAAGCTTGCCATGTAAGTACATGTACAGTTATGCAGTACAGTCAACCCTTCCTGGCTGTGCGGAATGGTTTCTAAGCCCTAGCAGAGAGCAGGAGCTACAGATATTCAAGTTCCTCATATGTTGTATAGTTCATGTCATTTGTATTGCTCATGATGCCTAAGACGTCAGTACATTTAGTTGATCCTGTTGGTGTTGGCCTGAACTCAGAGCTACGTGTGAGTGAGATGGTGGAAGATTACAGGTGGAAGATTACAAGTGTAAGTTCTGTCTGGGATAAAGGGACTTTAATGCCAAACTGGGCAATTTAGTGATACCCTGACTCCAAATAAAAAGGAAAAAATAATGGCTAATGATAGAGAGCTTTAAATTCTAGATTCAGTGCCCACCAATGAGAAAGACAGAGGGGGGGGGGGGGGGGGGGGGGGGGGGGGGTAGGAGGGAGGGAGAATATGTTCAGTTAAATTATACACATGTCTGAAAAAGTTAAAATAAAACCTATTTGTAAGCCAGGAGATAGTGGCTTATGTCTTTATTCCCAGCACTCGGGGAGGCAGAGGCAGAGGCTGGTGGATTGCTATGGCTATGAGTTCAAGGCCAGCATGGTCTACAAAGTGAGTCCAGGAAAGCCAAGGCTACACAGAGAGACCCTGTCTCAAACAAACAAACAAATGAACAAAAACAAAAACAAACAAACCAAAACACTAAAACAAAGCAACAAACAAACAAACAAACAAACAAACCATTTGTAGAGTGAATATATGCTAATAAAATTATTACCTGTGTCTGGAACAAATGGTTGTTCTGTATTGTTTAGGTAATAATAATGAGGAGGAAAATATTGTGTGTGTGTGTGTGTGTGTGTGTGTGTGTTGAATATTGATGCAAAATTTTCTTTAAGTGCTTTCAGGTCTCGGTGAAATCCAAGGATGTGGAAGCAGGGTTTGGAGAGAGGCAGCTGTACTACCTAGACTAGTCATTTACGGATGACGAGCCAGGCACCTTATTCTGTCTGCTATCAAATTTTTCTGTATGGAAGGGATCCCCCCCTTTTCCTTCTGCTTCCTCCCCCCTCCCTTTTTAAAGAATTTTCATTATTCTCACAGAAACTAAAGAATCTTCTAGCTTAGAGCAACACAATGTTCCAAAGACTGAACTGTAGGACAAAGATTCCACCTGCCTGGGATATATTAGGCATCTACAATGCAATTTGTTTCAAGCACATCTTATCTGTATTCATTGTTAGTCTTTCTGAAGGCCTGAGAATTCCACCCTCTCATCTGAGTGTTAATGTTGTTTTCAGACTCGTGGCAATATGTGACATTTCAGCAGACACAGGAGGGTCTATAGGTTTTATGACCGAGTGTACTACAATAGAGCGACCCTTTTGTATGTATGATGCAGACCAGCAAATTATTCACGACAGGTGAGTTTGCCACAGCTGCGGGTTTTTCACCTTGATGTACTAGTTTGAAACACCTAACATTTTACTTCTTTATGAAGGTGTGGAGATATACACTCAAACACAGATAAAAAAAATAGTGGAAAAATCACATTGAATGCTTAAATAAATATATACTATAGTAAGATGGGTTACCAAGTTAAAAAAAAGGTTATGTTTGAAAAGCAGTTGGGTGTGGTGGTGCCCACCTTTAATCCCAGCACTTGGGAGGCAGAGGCAGGCGGATCACTGTGAGTCTGAGGCCAGCTCAGTCTACAAAGGAAGTCCCCGATAGCCAAGGCTACACAGAGAAACCCTGTCTCAAAAAAAAAAAAAAAAAAAAAAGAAAGAAAGAAAAAAGAAAAGCAGTCTTATTTATAGTGATATGCTTCCCCCTTCAACCCCCAAAAGACCTACAAATATACAAGTAACAATGAAACAAATGTTGCAATGGAGTAAAGCCTAGGGAAAAAAAGAAAAAAGAAAAGCAGTCTTATTTATAGTGATATGTTTCCCCCTCCAACCCCCAAAAGACCTACAAATATACAAGTAACAATGAAACAAATGTTGCAATGGAGTAAAGCCTAGGGAAAATTTACAACAGTCAAGTAATACCTTATATCCTGTACATTTGAATAAAGCCTGTTGCTTCTCTTAGTGTCGAAGGCTCCGGGATTCTGATGTGTTCCATTGACAATTTGCCAGCACAGCTTCCTATTGAGGCTACGGAATACTTTGGAGACATGCTTTACCCTTATGTGGAAGAAATGGTAAGGGGGACCGGTAGCCTCTGCCGCAGTTCTGTGACCTTAAGTAGAAGTATCAAGTGAGCTTATGACTGTTCTGGTCTTCTGTATCTGAGAAATCTGTTGCAAAATGAAATGCCAACCCTCCCCCAACTGTACTTACAGGTCCATGTTTATTCAACATACTCTGCTACTTGTCTCATTGGGACTATGGTTGTGTCGCCAACTTCATGCTCACACTCATCTCATTATGTATGTTTTACTAAGGGTGCTTATGACATGGGGCACAGGTGAAATTACTCTATCACCAATTCCATTGCTATCTAGATCCAATTATATTGAGGGGGCATTCTTTACTGTGCTACAATCTGAATAATGAAATATAGAGAATATCACTGGATACCAGCCAGTAGTGTTTTGTTCAGTGACAGTTTATCCTGAGATGCTGTTTGTGTCTCTTGTGACTGAATCTGAAATGCTGTGTAATCTAGATTCCATTCCCTTTACCAAAGAAACTCTTTCTTCCACCAGTGTTTATCTTGGGTTCAGACTTACCATTATCTGTTTTTCTTTCTTTCTTTCTTTCTTTCTTTCTTTCTTTCTTTCTTTCTTTCTTTCTTTCTTTCTTTCTTTCTTTTTTGGCTAACAGCAGCCAGCCTCTGGCAGAGATTCCAAATGTATGAATAGCGACTCTTGTTGTGTCTGTATCTTCCACATCTCTCCCACTGTGAAACGGGACCATAGCGAACAGTGGACGAATAATCAGAAATTCTAGTCTGAAGTTGTCTTCTCTGTAACTACGGGGTTAATAAGGAGAGATTAGAGGACGAACTCATTAGGCAATATGGTGGAAAGATATTGCTTGCTTGCTTGATGTGTTTGTATGTGTGCGTGTGCATACTGCATCATGGTCATGCCATGATGTACCTGTGGAGGTCAGAGGACAACTTGAGGGAGATGCTTCTTGCCTTCTGTCACGTGTCAATGCACGCTGAGTCTGCAATGTGCCAGGAGTTGGCTTTCAGCGGGGAGGTAATTAGGAGAGCACCACTGGCAAGTGGGACAGGGCATCAGCTAGATTTGTGACTCAGGGTATGAGTCAGATATGTCATCTATAAATTTGGTGATTGTAGCATCCCAAGTTTTAGCATCCTAGAGATTTATATGTCTCGGGGCTTGAAAAAAGGAAAAGTAAGTGTCCCCAGATTTCCCTTGTCACTGTTTCTCTGATGACTAGACTTATGTATGTGTAGGTATTTAAGTGTGAGCTCAGACGTCTTCTGAAATCAGAAGAATGCTTCTCTTCTGTAAATGCCATAGTGGTTTTTGTCCAGGTAGCAAGCCTGTCTGTGCACTTTCTAGTGTCACAGTAGTGATTATTTGTTTTTGGTAGTTTTCTTTTTCCATGCTTTCACCACTACCACCACTACCACTACCACCACTATCAACATCACTGCCACCCCCATCACCATCACCTCCACCATCACTACCACCGCCACCACCACTGCCACCACACCACCACACCACCACCACTGCCATCACCACCACCACCATCACCACCACTGCCATCACCACTACCACCACCATCACCACCACTGCCATCACCACTACCACCACCATCACCACTACCACCACCACCATCATCACCACCACCATCCTCAACACCATCACCACCACCATCATCATCTTATGTTTTGTGTGCTTTTTTTGATGTTTTTATTATTTAACTATTTATTTATGTGTGTGTGTGAATTTCACATCATGCACATCAATCCCACTCATCTCCCCATCCCTTCATATCTCTGCATATCCACCCTCTGCATATCCACCCTCTGCATATCCACCCTCTGCATATCCACCCTCTGCATATCCACCCTCTGCATATCCATCCTCTGCATATCCACCCTCTGCATATCCACCCTCTGCATATCCACCCTCTGCATATCCACCCTCTGCCCTTGCAACCTCCCCCACGAAAGAAAGCAAATCTCCTTGTGGAAGCTGTGGTGTGCCACAGTGTGTCCCACAGAATGCCCTTTTGTCCACACTTCTTTGCTTGCAAATGTTCACTGCAATGATTCATTGGTCTGGTTTAAGGCCTCTGGCTTCTGCTACGTTCTCAATAGTGCTTTTTTGTTTTTGTTTGTTTTGTTTTTGCTTTTGAGATAGAGTTTCTCTGTGTAGCCCTGGCCATCCTGGAACTTCCTCTATAGACCAGGCTGACCTCAAACTCAAGAGACCTGCCTACCTCTGCCTCCTGAGTGCTGGCATTAAAGTCTGCGCACCACCACTGCCCAGCTCCATGCTTTCATTATTGTGAGGGTATTTTAACATATCACATGGAACATAGCTATGAAAGTCATTTTGTGATCCTTATGTTTGTTTCTCTTATCTGCAGGGCACAGATCCTAAGACTCCCTAGTTAATTTCTGAAACTGTGCTTAGTATTAGAGCCTACATTTATAACCTCTCAATACCTGCATACTTATGACAAATTGTAATCTATAAAAGAGATGCAATAAGAGATCAATAACAACAACTAATTATGAATTAGAACAATGATAATATCATTATAATAAATGTATGTCAATGTGGTCTCTCAGTCTCAAAACATCTTGTGCATTGCACGCCATTCTTGTTCTTGGTAATTTATTTAATAGCAGTGTCTGTGTGGTAAAAGAGACTGAGGTGAAAAATGTGAGGCCTGAGACTTAGTAGCAAAGCTACTGAAATACTACCGTAGCTGATTTGAGGACTGAGAAAGCTTCTGCTGTGGCTTGGGAGTGGGTAGCATATACAGTATGGGTGCACTGGTCAGGTGAGATGCGGCAAGACCACACAAGATTATACCTGCTACTCAGAAAGATACGTAACTTAAAACTTATTAAAGGTTTGTTTCAGGAATTTCTATTGTCTCTTTTCATACTTTAATTGACTGAGTATCCAAAACCATGTGAGGCAAAACTGAAAAGGGGAACACTGCCATATCTTTATTCATCTAACACACTGGGAAAATTTAGGTTTGAAGATTTTGGCTCATTTCTACCTTTGTGAATAGGTCAGGGAGCATATGTTTTGAATGCTATGAGTGTTATATTGTGGGGATTTTGAAAAAAAAATAGTGATTTTTTTGGAAAAGCAGTTTTAGATTCAACTTGTTTAGACTCAAATTAAAAATTACATCTCATCTGTGGAGCAAGCTAGCTGAAACGTAAATTCTGGTCTTTTATCTCTACTTGAAAGTTCATTGTACTCTGGCCTGTACATGTTCAGTGTGTGGGTCATGGGACAGAAGAGCCTTATGTGAAAGCTGACTTCCCTTCTTTCTGAACCTGCCATTTTTATCCCTCTAACACTGTGGAGTCTGGCTGCTGTGGGCCTGGTACATTTCCAACACCCCTTTATCTCTCTCTGCTTGTCCGGGTCAACCTTACCTGTCGACTTGATACAGCCCAGAGTCATCTCACTGGAGCAACCTCAACTGAGGACTCGTAGAGATAAGACTCGCTTGCGGCTTCTGTAGGCGGTTGACTCAGTGCTTGATGGGGAAGGTCCATCCTCTTGTCAACAACCTTGTTTGGGCTGGTAGTCCTGGGCTGGATTTAAAAGCTAGTGGAAGCCTGAGTGAGAAAGACAGCATGTAGCACTCCCCCATGATTTTCCCTACCTGATGGGCTGTAACTGGCAAGGTAAAATGAATTCTTCCCTCCAGCAAGCTGCTTTGGTCAGTACAGTTTACAACACTGACAGAATGAAGCTAGAGTGGTTCCTAAGGCTTGTCTGCAAAGCAATAAAAAACAAAACAAAACAAAACAACAAAATGACAACAATAAAATGTAGGGGGGTGGGTGGTGCTCAGCTTTTCTGGTAGATGCTCTTCCATTTTGACGCTTCTCTCCAAACCTTCCATTCTTCTATTTGTGAAACTCTCATGCAGGTTTTTATTGCATCGGCTTTTTCCCCTAGTGTTTACAGCTGGTATGTAAAGGACAGACAGTTGTTAAGCACTTAGTCTCCTAAGTCTAATATGAAACTGTCTGGTACTAATAAATGGATCAAATCACCTTGGTTCCAGCAGAGCACTGGACTAGCCACTACTGGCCAGTCCACTGCTTTAAGTCATCCTTTTCTGTCCCAGAAGTATGTGCTTTAGCTCAACTCTTACCTTGTTAAATATTGAATATTGATTACTCATGTCAATGAATAACTATTAATATTTCTTTTAAATTATTTATTCTTGTCTCATACAAAATATATTATGACCTCAGAATCCTCTCACTCTACTCCTCTCAGCTCCCCCCACCCTCCCTCCACAGCCTCTTCTCTTTCTTTTCCCTTTAGAAAAGAGCAGGGCCCCCAGGGATATCAGCCGAACTCAGAGTAACAAGATACAATAAGCCTAGGCATATACCCTGATATCAAGGCTGGATAAGGCAACACTGTCGTAGGAAAAAGGTCCCATAAGCAGGCAAAAAGTCACACACCCCACTGCCATTGTTAGGACCCTAACAAAAACCGCAAGCTAAGTAAACACAGCACATATGCAGAGGGCCTGGTGCAGACCCAGTCTCTGTGAGCCCCCAGGGGCCCGCTTAGTTAGCATGTAGGCTGTGTTCTGGTGTCTGCAAGCCCTCTGGCTCCTATGATCCTTCTTCTCCACCCGTGGAACTCCAGAGCTCCACCTACTTTTTGGCTATGGGTCTCTGCATCTGCTCCCATAGGGAGGAAGCCTTTCCAGTGAAGGCTAGGCACTGATCCTGTGAAAAGGAGAGTATCATTAGCAATCATTGCCTTGATTTTTTTTTTTTTTTTTTTTTTGATCAATCTTGCTTGGTTCTACCCTAGGTCTCTGTGCTACCCTGCTTCTGGATCCTGGCATCTAGACAGTGTCAGGCATCGGCCTCCTCTTGCAGTGTAGGCCTCAGGTTAGACTAGTCATTGGTTGTCCACTCCCACAAGTTCAGAGCCCCCTTGTCCCTGAGCATCTTGCAGGCAGAGCAGGCTGTGGGTTGTAGGTTTTGTGACTGGGTTGGTATTCCAGTCTCACCACTGGAAGCCTTGTCTGGTTATAGAAGATGGCTGGTTCAGGCTCCATAGCCTCCATTATTAGGAGTCTTTATTAGGGTTAACTTTGTAGAGTCCAAGAAGTTTTCGCTGCACTAGGTTTCCACATGCCCCCTAAATACTCCTCCTATTTCAGTCTCTATACGCTCTTCCTCTGTCCCTCCTTCCTTCACATAACCCCTCCTGTTCCCATCCCCACCCTCCCCCAGTCCACCCACAATATAGATTCTGTTTCCCCTTCCCAGGGAGATCCATGCATCCTCCCTTGAACCCTCCCTGTTACTTAGCTTCTCTGGGTCTGTGGACTGTAGCATGTACTTAACAGGTATATCCACTTATAAGTGAGAACATACCATGTTTGTCTCTCTGGGTCTGGATGGCCCTGCTCAGAATGATTTTGTCTAGTTCCATCCATTTCCCTGCAAATTTCATGATGTCATTTATTTTAAACATAAATACAATGTGTTTTTTTTTTCTTATCTACCCCCACCTCCCACCTTGCCTAGAAGCCCTCAAAATATCTCCCTTCCTAACTCATATCTTTAAAAAACAAAACCAAACCCTACTGAGGCCTATTAGTACTGCCTGTATGTATAGAGGAGTGTTGGCTTTGTTTCTTAACAATTAAACTTTATTATACAACCCAACTAGCTTACACAAGAAGGAAAAAAGGTTAAAGGGACAAAAGAGTGAACCTTCCTGGTATCTGTCCCACAGGACAGGTCCCTAGGTGTCTCTCTGGCCCGCGTGCTGATCCAGCCTGTTTGCTGCTCCATACGCGCTCAAGCCTGGTCTCAACCTGTTGTTCTCTCCTCCCCACCTGCCTGAGTCACGTGGGAAGGGCGGTCTCCTTCTCCCTTTGAGGGTGAAAGGGAGGATACAAGGGATGGGCTAACAATTGAGATGTAATATGAATAAATTAATAAAAAAATGTCAAAAAAAAAAAAAAAAAAGAAAAACAATAGCCCAGGTGGGGTTCCCAGGTCTGCTTCCTGAATTCCAGGCCCAGGATGGCTCCACTCAGTCTGTCACAAGGTATTCATGGGGTGCCCCAGAGTAAAGCCTGCCAAGATTGCTTCCACCTGTGACAAAGCTTAATCTTTCCCACAGAGGAGCCATCTGCTAATGCGTGAGCATCTTACCAGTGGCCATATCCCCTAAGAAAACCGACTCTCCTTCCTCCAGCAACTGCCAACTGTCAAAGTAATGCGGCCTTAGGAACCCTTTCCCCATCTGTACAGATATTTGACTGTCTTGATCTTGTATAGGTTTTGGGGCAAGTAACCATAGCTTCTGTGAGTTCATGAGTGCAGTGGCCACAGCAAATCCTGAAGAGAACTTTTCACAGCCCTTCTCCTCATCCTTAAACTCTTCTGTTCTTTCTACCTCTTCTTCAATGGTGTCATCTGAGCCGTGGTGGGTGGTGGTGGTGGTGGTGGTGGTGGTGGTGGTGGTGGTGTGTGTGTGTGTGTGTGCACACATGCATTGGAGTGTTGATATAGATGTCGGTCGCATTTAAGGCTGAGAACTTAGTCACTTATTCTCAACACTTTGACTAGTTATAAGTGCTTACCTTAACTGCAGAAAGAAACTTAGACTAAAGTTGAGAGTAGCACAAATCTGTATATGAATGTAAATATTTAGAAGCAAGTTTGACAACATAACTGTGTAGCAGTATTAGGTTTCCTCCTGAAGCCTGTGACTTCCCCAGCCCCAGATTTTTACAAGGCTTATAGTATTAGATATGAACTCCTTCCCTGTGGATAAGATCTCAAATCAAATTAGAAAGTGGTTGATTATTACTTTAACAACCATGCCACTGTTTCACCAGTAGACACATCTTACTTGGTATGTTGGTATTGTACTATGGAGGGCTCAGCTCTAGGTAAGATCACTGATGTCTTTTGTTCCCTTTTGACCTGCGCTGTGCCTTCTATACTTTCAAGGTTCTATTAATTCTTAAAACATAATTTTCTACTCAAAGAAGTTATTATAGGCCTTTTAAGCTCACAAATTATGTCACAGAATTTCCATTGTAAATATAAGTCCTAAAGTGAAAATTTGAAATTCCCATTCTCATATTTAAAATTGCAAGTCATTTATTCTTATATTTTCCACATTTTTTATTTTGCTTTTTATAAATGTGTACATGTGTGTGTATGTGTGTGTGTGTGTGCATATGTGTGTATGCATGTGTGTGTGTAGGTATGTGTCTGCAGGTCAGAGGACAGCTTGAAGTGTCAGTTTTCTTTTACCATGTGAATTCTGAGAATCAGAATCCAGTAGTCATGCTTGGTGGCAAGTGCCTTCACCTGCTTGGCCATCTCATTGGCCTCCTATTTATCTTTAATAAAATTATCACTCAATGTGGTTAATTTTATATAGGTGTTGGAGTATTTGAGAGAGGAATGAGCAGGGAGAAATGTAATTATATTATAATCTCAAAAATAAAATCTCTTACCATTTAAGAAAAAAAAGAAAAGAAAAAAATCTCATTACCATGAGAACCAGGGCTCAGGAGTCAGTGTTAGCATCCCCAAGGCCCTCTCTCCTCATGCAAGGCTCTTCTGGCATCTCCCTTCAAAGGCTGCACGCCCTCTGTCCTGCCTTCCAAGCCTGAGCAATTCTGCTATCCTCTAAGTCATTTGTAGTTTTCTGGAGAATAATAAAAGCAGGCAACTTTGTGTCTTTGACTCTTTAAATCTGTTTTTGTTACTAAATCCTGTTCTTTTAAAGTTTTATGCATGCACTCTGTTTTCTGGTTACTCACTGCCCTGTCTTCTTGAAGGTCTCCTCTACCTCTGCCAGTCCTGCCCCTCTTTCCCTATTTACTCGTTTTGGGTCTGTTAAGTGTTCTTCAGAGTTTAATCACGTGGTCAGTGTGGTCGTGAGTAAGAACTAGCCATGAGACCTTAGTCTGATTACAGGGGTCACAGAAGTGGATACCATGCCTCCCCTAACGCCACAATCTGTTAGTTGTCAGCACATCAACAGTAAACCCTACAGTCCTGTGACTCCTTCCCTCTCCATAGCTTACTGTCAAGAAGGGACAACTTCTGTGGCCCGAGTGCCAGTACAGGCAGCCAGCCACTGTAAGTTCATGTTGTCATGTTGTACTTAGAAGATGATATTTCACAACCTCTCTCCTCATCCTCTGAATCTTACAGTCTTTTCACCCCTCTTCAGAGGAAAGATTCATCAGTAAGTCTGACATTTACCATGAAGTTTCCATACATTTTTTTCTATCAAACACTTTTGAACAATTGTACTGATTGTTATATTTTTATATATTTTTGCATTCGTTAAGATTATATTAATTTGTTCTGATAATGTGATAATTTCTTTCATCTTTTTTTTTTTTTTTTTTTTTTTTTTTTTTTAGTTTTTTGGAGACAGGGTTTCTCTGTGTGTACCTGTGGCTGTCCTGGAATCACTCTGTAGACCAGGCTGGCCTTGAACTCACAGAGATCTGCCTGCCTTTGCCTCCTAAATGCTGGGATTAAAGGTGTGAGCCACCACTGCCTGGCTAAACTATCTTTACATTCATAGAATAACTCAACTTGGCTGCAATATATTAACCTTTTATTTATATCCAAATGTACGTTGCTAATGACTATATCAACAACTGCTTATTTTACTGTTGATTGACATTCAGGTGGTTCTGTTTGGAGCTATTACAATTTTAATATAAAGAGTTTTTCTGACATATCTCTGGTACGTGTGTGCGTGTGTGTGCGTGTGTGTGTGTGTGTGTGTGTGTGTGTGTGCGCGCATCTGTATGTTCATGCACATGCATGTATTCATATATACCCATCAACTGTACTTTTATTGAGTTCATATTGGCTTATTTTTAGAATAATTACATCGGTGCTTATGAATAAGCTTAACCTAGAACTTTATCATGGCTTGCTACTTACTACCTTTGCTTTTATTTTAATTGGTATGTTCTATAGATCAATTTTAAATTGATTTATTTATTATTGGTGTGTGCATGTGCGTGTGTATGTGTGCACGTGTGTTGTATGTGATATGTGTGTGGATATGCATGTGCTGCTGTCTACGTGTGGGATCCATTCTCTCACCTTTGGGTGGCTTCTGCAGACTGAACTCATTGTCCACACTTGTTTACTCTCACAGTAAATATGGGCGAACACAGAAAGCACAGTAATATCCGGATGGGCAAACACAGCCAACTATACTCTGAATGTTACACTGTCTTCAAGTTTTCTCCACTAAACAAATTAGCTTGCTACTTCATTTCTTAAGACATTTATTTAATTTTATGTGTATAAGTTTCTTACTTGCATGTATCCGTTTGTACCGTATATGTGTGCCTGGTGGAGGCGAGAAGAGAGTGCCAAAACTCAGCTATTGTTTGGGTTCTAGGAACCAAACCTGGGTCTTTCGCAAGAGCAAAAAATGTTCCTAACTGCTGAGCAGTCTTTGCAGCCACCTAGGCCCTAGTCCACCACTTTTGACTTGGGTCTCAATTAAGATTTTGGACATGAGCGTGTGAAACTGGATTCTTTACCAGAATGAGACACAAGTGGCTTCTGGTCTAGTTCCTAACAGGGTCCTGTGTGTGTCTGCAACCCCGCGGCCCCAGACTCCACGTTATGCCTCCCCATCTCCCCACCGGCACTTCTGTCTTTCAAGTTCCCACCAGGATGGCTTATTAAGCGTTCTCTGTGATAGTCCTCACGCAGCGGTTCCGCACTCTTCCAGAGTTCTCTAATAAACGTGCTCCAAAGGACCCGGACGCCCATGGCCCAGGTTATCAGAGCCAAGGCCCCACCTCTCTGTGCCACGTTTCTGTGTAGCTTTTCTGATTGCTGTGATCAAGCACCCGACAAAAAGCAGCTAAGAGAGGCAAGGTTTATATGGGCACAAAGCGGAAGAAATAGTTCTCAGCTCTGCTGGTGCGAGCATGGGGCTGCTTGGTCATATTTGGGAGGATCGGGAAAGGAGAAAGGACAGCAAGCAGACCTAACCTGTAAACCTCAGTGTCCACCCTCGGGGCCCCACTGCCTTCAGCTGCACAGCCCAGAGGCTCCACCCACTTCCAAAGCAGAGCTGCCGGCTGAGGACCAAGTGTTCAGTCAGACTCATGGGTTGTGAGGACCTTTTACTTACACACTGTAACAGGGGCTATTTTAGAGTATATGCACTACTCTTATTTTCCTCTCATATTTACTTTTTTTTTTTCTTCACATTTTTTTCTCTTATTAAAAGTTGATTTTCCTCATATAATATACTCTGGTTACAGTTTCCCTTCCCTCTACTCTTTCTAGTTCCTCCTCACCTCCCTTCTCATCAGGATCTGTTCCCTTTCTGTCTCTCAATAGGGGGGAAAAATCAGGATTTTAAGAGACACTAACACATCAGGATTTGATGAAACAAGTGGACAGAAAAGAGCCCAAGAGAAGGCTGCCTCTGTCTCTGAGAGTTCATATGAATTTCGCTCATGTCGATTTAGAGGGCCTTGTTTTCTTGGTGTCCTCCATCCCCTCTGGCTCTTCTACTCTCTCCTCCTCTTCCACAGCCTTCCCTGAGCGCTGAGGGGGAGGGGTTTGATGGAGACATCCCGTGTCCGCCTGAGTGTTCCAAGATCTCTTGCTGTCTGTACAATGTCTGCTGTGAGTCTCAGTATTTGTTCCCGTCTGCGAATGGAGGAAGCTTCTCTGATGATGGCTGAGCAAAGCACTGATCCATGAGTGTAGCAGAACGTCACCAGGAGTCATTTTATTGCTACATTTTTTTGTTAGTTTTTTTACTTTTGACTTAAAGTGCATAGAGACTCCGTGATAGTACAGGGCACAGGCTTAGGAATGACAAAGAAGTTTTGTTTCCCTTGGATGCAATAGATATTTGTTAGTTATCTTCTTCAGATATGTGAAAACAATGTTATATTCTGTTTCAAGCATCTTCATTGCACAGTTTTGTTTCCTATTTGGGTGGGTGTTCTAGACCTTGACGTAAGAAAGGTAGAGAAAGGCAGTCAGCCATTGTTCCTTCTTTGATCATCTGACTTAAGAGTCCTGACTGAGACTCCACTGTTGGACTCAGACTTGGGAAAAAGAGGTTTCTCAGATGTCATGGCTCATACCTTTTAGCCCAGCACTCTGAGGTAGAGGCAGGCAGAGCTGTGAGTTCACTGCCAGCCTGGTCTACAAAGTGAGTTCTAAGACAACCAGGGCTATGTAGAGAGACCCTGTCTGAGGGGTGTGTGTGTGAGTGCGTGTGTGTATGTGTGTGTGTCTATCTGTCTGTCTTTCTGTCTTCTGTCAATTTTATCTGCCTCAATCTTCAAAGAAAATATACAGATTATAGATTCCATTTTGATCTCTACTTGGTCAAGTCAGTATCCCTATGAATTTTGAAATGTCTTGTTACCCATAAATCTAAATATGACCAAAGGGTGACCTCTGCTGCAAGGTTGGTGGGCTCCTCTGGGTCACATGGAGGAGCTTGAAGTTTTGGGATGGAACAGAGGCACTCAGAGGGTAGATTGTGGCTATAATGCTTGGGAAATGTATAACATGTCCAATATAATACCTCTGATTGCTTATGAAAGAAGAGCGCCTATGAGTTCTCAGCAAGCGAAGGTGATTACAGTCAAATTTAGTTTTACAGTTGGACCTTGCCTTGCAACACTATATTCCTGAATACAGAATTATTTATAGATTTCTATGACCATTTATTTATAATCAGCAATATTCAGAAAACTCTTTTTCTTTAAGCGAAATGCTATTATGGCTCTAAAATGCTACAAAGCCATGGCTGCAGCTTCATTCACCTTTCCTCATTCTCTTTCCTCGCAGTTGCTATCGGATGCCTCTCAGCCTCTGGAAAGCCAGAACTTCTCTCCGGTGGTGCGAGATGTAAGTGATGAGACCTTCTCCGTGGGAATGTCACCTTTTCCCATGATCCTTTGTAATTCTTCTCTTTGCCGGGTACAGTTTTTCTTCTTGCTGCCTGCTCTGTCTCTCTTTGTCTCTGTCTCTCCCATTCCCTTCTGCCTCCCTCTCCCGTATGTCCGTCATTCTGTCTCTTCTGCAGTCATGTGTCCATATTTCTAGACTGAAATGTTGAATGCTAATGTCTTGTGTACACATGTCTAGGCAGTGATTACATCCAATGGTATATTGACTGACAAATACAAATATATACAGAAACTCCGAGAAAGCAGGTATGTACTGTTCAAAATCTTATATTATACAATTATTCTTACCTTGGAATTGATGACTATGTTTAAAGCTTTCAATGACAGTTGCTAATATTAGATTTATATAGCATATATGTTTTATTTAAATTTTGTTTTTAAGTTTTTTTTTGAGACAAAGTTTCTCTGTGTAACAGTCCTGGCTGTCCTGGACTTGTTTTTTTGTAGATCAGGCTGGCCTTGAACTCACAGCATCCACTTGTCTCTGCCTCCCGAGTGCTGGGATTAAAGGTGTGCGCCACCATGCCTGGCCTGCATGTAAGTTTTCATAATGGTGAAAGTCCAAAGTAAGCAACTGCTGAAACCAGTGGGAGTTCTTTTTCCTTGAAGAGCAGCACAGTGTCTCCACAGCAGTAAAACCCAGCGGAGTCTGGCCTGGATATGAGCAGCAGTGAGACTGGGCTGCTGTACCAATAGTTTGTGTTTCCTCCTCAGTTTGCAAACGGTGATTTCTAAGTTATCTTTTCAAAGGAAATGAACACATAAACCCTTTCTGTGGTGTTTTCTGCTTGGGCTTTTGTTCAGAAGGTTTGGGCTTCTAGAGATCTCTAGATCATACTAGATCATTCTAGAGATTGCTAGATCATACTGAACAAAGCAGGATCATGACTAGAAGTTAACAGGGATAGTGAAGCATGCCGACAATGAGAGGGGAAGCACCAGCCCCGGAGTCCACCCAAGGGCTCAGCAGAGCTCCTGTTCTTTCACTGACTTTCTTGCTCAGAGTCAGGAGACATTGCCGTTTCTTTGAGGTAGTCTTGTTTTCCCCACAGATTATACTTCTTTTCACATTTTACAAAATAACACACAACCTGAATCCTGGGAGAAACCAGTGGGAAAGCACAACACAATAGAACAACTACCCTACCTTTTTTTAAAAAGTGGTTCTTGCTACAAGAAGTAAAGGGATGTGCCAGAATTGGGTGTTTTGTTTGTTTGTTTGTTTGTTTTGTTTTGCTTTTGTTTGGCTTTGTTGTGGTAGTTTTTACACATATGTGTTAGTTTGCTTAGAACTGCTATGTTTAATGTAGCAATGGAATCTTCTGGCATAAAACACTGAGTATTTAATTCCTTCTACAAATCAAATTGCTTTTATAGTTTTTCAAGATAGTTTCTTATAAGGAAAGCTTTATATTTGCTTGTGATTCATAATTCTGTTTACTCTTATTACCACATGATTTCTTACTGTGATAGTAGTGATGTGGTAACCAATCAGTTGTTTCCTCAGTCTGTGCATTGTATTTCCTAGGGCAGCTGGTCTGATTGGCTGCAGCTGCTGGGACTTTCTACTTTCATCCCTTGATATAGTCTTACGCTGGGATCCTGATAATGGAGATCTTACCTAGAAAGGGAATTACTTTATTTTGAATGCTAACTTATTCTTACATTCTTTTTATTGTTTTTGCAGTGATTATTAACTTAGAATTAGGGGTTTAGGGGTATAGATAAGGTGGACTGAATTGGAATCTAGGAGTGGATTTTTAAACATATTTTGAATGTTTTATATTTGTGTATGAAAATGTTTTCTTTATACAAATTATATAAGGTCCTACTGGGAAGATTGGCTAATAAACAGATAATGTTGGTTCTTCCAGGTTAAGTGGGATGAGAGCAGTAGTTAAAGGAGATCTCTTATCAGCAATATGCATGTGTTTCTGGATGAAGAGGGATGAGGACACTGTAAATTCATATTTATTCACCTATTACAAATGAAAAGGTTGGCAGATTGCAGTGTGAAAATATCCTAAAGATCCCAACATCCGAGCTAGCTGTTAGTCCCTGGTACCAGACCATGTGCATAGTTATTGATGACATCTGATAATCTATTCAAAAACATTTGCTCATCATCCCCACGTTCAAAACAAAATGCAGTAAACAGTAAATAGTAGTTGGTTCTAGTTGAATAAGACTCCATCACTACCAAGGAGGTCATAGTTTGTCAGAACAAAAGTCTTCTTCCCCAAAAGTACAGCTTTTAACAGAATAAGTGGTTCAATAATTAAAATCCTTTCTGGTCTTAATTTCCTACGTTAGCCTAAATGTCCATGACAAAACAGCGTTTGATGCAGGTAATAGTAATCTGTTGTTCAGACTGTTATTTCCTTGGGCTGCTCCAAGGAGGAAGTAAAGTTTCCAGCATGCAGAGTCAACACAATTTTGAATAAATAGTTCTGGGAGGATATAGTGTGAAACAAGTCACTCAGTTGTACGGAAGCAGAGAAGACAGAGTCCAGTCCTCATTTTAACGTTAGGAATTCATGGACGTCTATGGGTCTTGGGCATCTCAGATTCAAGATCTAAAACGAGTAATGAAAAGCACTGGCCTAAGGAATTCCTGCTGAAATTCTTACTGTAAGCAGTGCATGGAGGTTGCATTGCTTCATCATCTAGGCTTGTGTTTGATTCAGGAATAGCAAGATTCTGTTATTTAAAAGAAACAAAATTTAATCCCCTCCTCCTCCACCCCCACTTCTTCTTTTAAACAGAGAACGTATTCAATCCCTCTCAATGAGTGCCAAGAAGAAGGTTTTGGTTCTTGGGTCTGGCTACGTATCTGGACCTGTGTTAGAATATCTGTCAAGAGACAACAATGTAGAAATAACAGTAGGTAATGAAGTCTTCTTTTTTTTTTTAAAGAAGAAAATCTTCCATCGTATGTTGCATCTGGATTTTAATCACTAAGTTTTGAAAGGCTGTTTTGTGGAGATAGGAACATGTGTCTAGTTGAAGGAAATCTACAATGTGGACTATTGTACTCTTGAAATAGGTTCTGACATGATGAACCAAATCCAACAGCTAAGCAAGAAATACAACATTAAGGCCGTCAGTGTAACCATCGGCAAACAAGAAGAGAAACTGCATTCCCTGGTAGCATCGCAGGAACTTGTCATCAGGTATTTGGAAGCTCATGTGTGTTTTACTGTTTTTCTCTTAGTCTCTCCCTGTCTTTTCTTTCCTCCTTTCCTCTTCGGTATTATCTCTCATAAGCATTTAACTGAAGAACACATATATGAGGACACAGAAAATATAAATATGGCCGAGCACTGTGGCACACTCCTATGTTCCCAGCACTTATTTGAGACCAAAACAGGAGGACTGAAAGTTTGAGGCCAGTTGAGCTAATTAGTAATATTTTCTCTCTTTCCTCTCCACCCTGTCTCTCTCCTTGTCTGTCTCTGTCTGTCTTTGTCTGTGTCTCTGTCTCTCTCTCTCTCTGTCTCTGTCTCTGTCTCTCTCTCTCTCTCTCTCTCTCTCTCTCACACACACACACACACACACACACACACACACACGAATTTTAAAAAATCCAAGTATGTTCCTCAGGGAATTTCTGCTAATGTTAACACATTTTATAACCAGTATCCAAATCGAGAAACATCCCACAATAATATCCCACAAGCCCCCTTATTGACCTTTTGTTCCTACATATGAATTCCTGCCTCTTTCCCATAAAGTAGACACTGTCCTTCTAACAGCTGGATTAGTTTTTGCCTGCTTTCGGTGTTTCTATGGTTGAACCCTTCAGGATGTCCTTGTTGGCGACTGCCTTCATTCTTTTGATGTTGTGATTATCAGATTAGTTGTGTGAATCTACCATTAGTGCTCTTGTGGCTTGGATGGAGTTTAGTTGTCTTTGGGCAGTTAGGAACATGCTGCTATACTCACTTCAGTATTTGTCTTTTGGCCACTGTATACCCTCTCAGTGTTAGAAAACTAGAAATAGAATTTCCAGATTATGAGATATTTGTGATTTGCACAGGCTCCATGCACACACACACACACACACACACACACACACACACACACACACACAC
>OU015744.1:96992370-97005986 GCA_907169655.1 Acomys percivali
CTTCTTCTTCTTCTTCTTCTTCTTCTTCTTCTTCTTCTTCTTCTTCTCCCCCGACCCCTCTCTCTCTCCAGTAGTGTTTGGTTCTCTCCTAGGCTTCAGCCTCTGCTTCCTGCTCATCCAGGTAATGCTGGGCATGAGCTCCCTCTCATGGTCATTGGTTGGCCACTCCCACAAGTTCTAAGTTATCTTTACCCCAGCACATCTTATAGGCAGGACAAATTGTAGGTCAAAGGTTTTGGGCTGGTGTCCCAGTCCCACTACTTGAAGCCTTGTCTGGTTACAGAAGATGGATGGTTCAGGCTCTGCACTAGGGTCCTCATCAGGGTCACCGCTGTAGATTTCAGGGAGTTTCTACTATACTAGGTTTCTACATAGCCTCCCAAATGTCCCCCAGTTTCAACCATCTCGCCTCATACTCACTCCCTTCATCCCCTACCTGAGTCCTCCTGCTCCCATCTCCATCTGCCTCAGCACACCCATGAAACCTATTCTATCTCCCATTCCTAGGGAGATCCACACCCCCAAACCCCCAGCCGCCCATGAGTTCTCCTTGTTACTCAACCTCTCTGGGTCTAAGTTGGGAGTTTGTGTAAGGATTTGCAATTTTAAATCTCTATGATCACCCTTTATGGTCACTTAAGATAGATTCTTTGCTTTGGAATAAAGTACTGTTTGGTCTCAGTGTGGAACTCTTGCAATGGAATTGGACCTTTAACATCACCTTTAAATTGAAAATCAAAAACTTGTTTTCTTTTAGGTGAAATTCAAGCCAAAGGCCTAATGGGGCCATTTACAAAGGAGATCTATGGGCCAATATTGGAGCGGATTACAGCAGAAGGCATTGTATTTAATACACAGAGCACTATCAAGCTATAAATGGGAATTTATTTTCCCAGGCACCACAGCTGTTCCCTTGTGTATGACAAGCATGCTTGCTGATGTGCTAGAGTGTGAGGCATGATACCTTTTGAGTAATTTCATGCATTTTTGAATCTCAAATCTCTATTTTATTAACTTTTGGAGTAGAAGATGCCAGGCATTACAGAGATCTTTAATACAACTCCTATGTATTTTGTGTGTGTGTGTGTGTGTGTGTAAAAGTGATTATGACCACAGTGTGTTAATTTATTATGTTTCTTTTTCTTATAAGAACATATTATCAGCAAATGCAGTTGTCCTATTTCTTTTTGCTAAAAACCCTTCATGTAGTTATATTTATGTATTTTTCAAATTGATTCTGTTAAATATCTTTAGACTGACATATCTACAAACAATTGCAAAAGTACTGTTTCATGCCTTTTGTAAAGTTATGATTTACTTAGTAAATTTTTTTGAAAGTCATTTTCTGTTGAATTTTTTGAAAAGGGATACAATAAATTTAATCCTTACCGAAAAACCCTCACACCCTTCCATGATAACAAAGCAAACAAACAAACAAACAAACAAAAAACAAGCAAGAAACCACCACAAAACACATACCAAGCCAAGAATAGAAAGGAATGCCTTTATAAAAGATAGCTGTGAAAAACTCTCAACTTAGAGCATATTTAATTGCAAAATACTGAATGGTTTTCATCTAACATCACAAGACAACAATGTTGTCACTTGCCACAGTGATTTAACCTGTATTGCATGGTTAGACCAGGGCAATCAGGCAGAGAGAGAGAGAGAGAGAGAGAGAGAGAGAGAGAGAGAGAGAGAGGCTAGAAAGGAAAAAAATTAGCTATTTTACATAGAATCTACAAAAATCCAAAAGTCATAGTCAAAAGAATGCAAAGAAGAACATTTAAATTCATGAATTCAGAAAAAATACAGATTCAGGAATAACTTGAAGAAACTGCCTTCCCATAAAGTATGAATGAATGAACCAAAAGTGGCCTCAGGACAACAATGTCAACAGCGTCAAAAAGGAAAAAAGTAATAGAATTCCGAGGTCAGAAGTGACACTCATATTTATGTTCCATTGCCTTTTTAAAGTGTGCTAAGACAATTAATGATGATTGAAAACACGGCTATTCAGAAACAATGAAGTTAGATCACTGCCTGTAGCGTATGTAAGAAGTGACTAGAAAAGAATACTGTCTTAGAATAAAACAGGCATAATAAATCTTCATGTGTTTGAATTAGGCAATGGTTTATTAAATAATTGCAGCAGAAATCCCAATTACCAAAAGAAAAAAGTAGACAAACTGGATATAATAAAAATTTCAAACTTTTGAGTTTCCAATAAAACTGCTGAGAAATAAAAACATACAACCTCTCTTCCAAAGCTCAGAGAATTATATATATATATATATGTATCTAGAATATATAAAGAGCTGTTATAATTCAATATGAAAAAGATAACCCAATTTCAATAGTGTACAGATGTTAATAACTGGCAGTGCCCTAAGGAAGACAGACAAAAAGCTAATAGCATGAGAAGTGAAAATTAATTTCACAGTGAGATACTGCTTGATGTCACTGAGAATGGCAGGAACGAAGAAGACGGTAACACGTGTCAGTGTGGACAAATGATGTTGGGAGCGTTATTGAAGAATAACCAAGACCAACAGAGACACATTCTAATAAAAGCCTGTACTTGGATGTTTATAGCAACAGTTATTTGTGATTTCATTTGTTAATACCCGAACAAATTAAATGTGGAGTATCTATGCAGTGAAATATTGCTCAGTAATAAGAAATGAGGTATGTGTTGCATATGATATGGATGAGGATTGAAAGCATGCTGAGTGACATAGAAGGCCACTTACTGTGTAGTTTTGTTTTGTGACATCCAAAAAAAACCACACACACACCTCTATATGAAGAAGGAGGAATAGTTACCTCGTTCTGGGAGACTTAGGAGGAAAACAGCATGACTGCTACGAGATCACTGCTGAGGAGCCTCTTCCTAGTGGCCCAACTCTGCATATACTGAGAACCACTGCTGACATAGGACTTGCATGGGGTTGATAAAAAGAAAGCATCCAGTGCCACTTGAGGAGGTTCAGAGTGGAAAAAGCCCACTCCCACTTGCCACAAATATTGTATGAATGACTAATGTTTTTCGTTGGTGGTGATAAAAAAGGAAACACCAATGAAGACACTTAGGTACAATCCGACTCAACTGGTTCAATATGAAATTTTCCCTCAGAGCTTTCAACAGTAAAGGTTGCGGTGGGAGGAGGAGGTATAAGTGAGTGAGTCCTAACCATATGACTTTTCTAGGATTAGCAAATTTTTTTTTTTCCTGTAAAAGAGAAGATAATAAACACCTGTTCATTTCTTTTTTGTTCTGTGAAAAGAAAAAAGGGCAATGAATATGGCTGTCCCAATAAAACTTTATTAGGGAAGTGTGATTGGCACACTGGACCCTCAAGCCAAATATTAGTATTGCTAAGCTTCCCTTGTTCTAGACTCATTAAGATGTCCTTCAGTATCCAGCCAGGCGGCCTGGGTCCCATTACCTGTGAGTTGGTCCAGGTGTTGGTTGCTTCGGGATGAGAACAAGCAGACCTTGATATCAAAGGTCTCAAGGTCCCATTTCTTGCTCAGGGGCAGCTTAGAGAGCTCAGGGTAAGGCCTGAGGCCTGGGCACTAGGCCAGGTTCCTGGTCTCACCAGGGGAGGTGGAAAATGAGTTTTCCACAGATTGTTACAGTTTAGCTCCTTTGGTATGAGACCAGCAGATCACAGATGGCAGTAGAAACTTGGGAGCCCCATAAGACCGAGACAATACCAAAAGTGTTACAGCTCACTGTTTGAGCTGCTGTGCTAAGCGTGACAGAGGAAGCAGATGGATGTGAGAAACCACAGGCAGGCAGGTCTGGGTCAGCATGGCTCCGTGGCTATGGAGCAGGCCCCAGAGGCTGCAAAGGCAGTTCCAGTATTGTTGCTTGACCACTGGGTGTTCAGTGTCTGTCTCCCCTGCTCCCTCCTCAGAAGAAATATAGTCTCAATCAGTCATGGGTCATGGTGGGAGAAAGGCAAGCCAGAGTGTGAGCACCCACTCAACTCACCCAGCCTTTATTCATAACCTCGGGCAGTGGGGAGGGGTTTTGAGGGTGAATGTGTCTGGTTTGATGGGGCTAAGGGTGCCAGGGTACTTAATCTACATACAGTGGTACAGTACCTCATTTACATGCAATAGTGGGGCCTATCACAACAAGAAGAAAACAGTACTTAATTATCCTATAGTTGAGGGAATGACTTCTAGATAAGATTAAAGGTCCTTTGCTGGAGGCTAGTATCTCCTCCGCATAGGGTAGGGGTAGTTCCAGGAATTCCCCGTGCTTGCTGAAGAAGTTCCTTATCAGCAATGGGCGGAGCCTGTGATTTCCTTTGAGGGCTATGTGACGCCCCCTTACTAGATCTGGGCTTACCAGATCAGGTGGAGTGGGAACCCTGCTGAGAAGAGGGAGTCCACCTTACTAGATGGAGCACAAAATGGCTGTCCAGAGAAGGCACACTTCAACCTCACCCAGTGGAGTCCCACAGTAAGACCCTGTCAATAGTAAATCCACAGGGTGGCTGTAAAGGCTAAAGCAGATGCCTAAAGCAGAGCCTCAAAAGCATTGGTATTCTTCCGTTTTGTTGCAGTAAGGTTTTTTTCTTTGAAATTTATGATTTTAATTTTGAAACTTTGTTCAGCCATTTGATCATTATTTGAAGATACCCAAAGTAGGTAACACATTTTCAGTAGCTGTCTACTTTACAAAGAAATCTTTGTAATTTCTCTCTCTCTCTCTCTCTCTCTCTCTCTCTCTCTCTCTTGCACATATATGAGTGATAATTGCATGCAAGTGTGTTTGCAAATTCATGTGTGTGTACACATGTTGCTTATCCATGTGTGTGCACATGGAGGCCTGAGGTTGATGAATGTCTTCTTCCAAAATTGCTCTTCACCTTAGATACTAAGGTAGTCTCTCTTTTTTTCTTTTCTTTATTTTTTAATTTTTCTTTTTTTATTCATAATTTTTATTTTTTACATATACATTTATATTATTATACATATATGAAATAAATTACATAGAGTAAGAAAAACCACAAAACAATCAGGAATTATATTAATGTTACATTCATAGTGTTTCGGCTATTTGTATTTGGCAACCTTGAAGAAAACATTTTCCTATCTTGGTGAGTAAATAGGAAATGCAGACTAGCAGCTTCCCAATTGAAAAAAATGACAGAGACAGTTTGCTGTCTGAACTCAAAACTCTTTATGATGTTGGAACATCATCTTCAGCCTTCTGGCTCAGTATATCTGACAGACATATTTGTGAGGCACGAACTATTGAGGGCTCGCTTACCTACTATCTAGGCAGAGTTTGGCAGTCGACTTAAATCCAGAACTTATTCATTCTTGTAGTCTAGCCTGTGAACTTGCTCCAGGATCTGCTGTCTCTCCCTCCCATGTTATTGAATTACACATGGGCTACTACACCTGCTTGAATTTTTTTATTCATATAATATTTTTATTGATTATTTAGACATTTCAAAAATGCACCCCAGTTACACTCACTTCCCAGTTCTCCCAGGTCCACCCCTACCCTCTGAGCTCCTCCAAAACAAAAGGAAAAAAAAAAAGACAAAAATTCCAAGTCCAGTTTGTGTTGCCCATATACTCACTGGAGCATGGTCAACCTCCCAGCCCCTGAAAGACAACTGCGTCCTTCCTCAACGCAACCCCTGCCAGTAGCCACCAACTCTGAAGAGCTATATTTCAGCATCCCTGTCATGATTTTTGAGAGTTCTCTTCAATGGTTTCCTGTCTAGATTACTTCTTTCTTTCTTTCTTTCTTTCTTTCTTTCTTTCTTTCTTCCTTTCTTTCTTTTCTTTTCTTTTCTTTTTCTTTTTTTCTTTTTTTGCAAGTCCATGATCTGTGCTGCTGAGGACTATAGAGGGCTAGAAGTTTCTTTTGCAGGGCTATCAATGACAGCAGACTCGCGGTTGAAATGAGAGACATAGAAGGCTTCTGTGACAGCCCTCACTCCCGGATTTTCTGTAAGTGTGGGGCATCAAAATTCAAGGATTGAAGTCTTCACACTTTACTTGCTGATCTATTTCTACAGCTCCAACATGGAAGCTGGACAGCACAATCAAAAATAAATTAAACAATTAATTATTACATCTTGCTGGGTTAGCAAAATGGTGGAAAAAATTTATTCTATTCAGATTGAGAGGAATACTTAAAAGGACAGAAAGTGAAACGGAGTTGAACTCATGCAAGGAAGAAACCTGAATAGACGGTGTAGAGAGCAGCCTGGCACCTGGCCTGGGCAGTGAGGTAGAACTGACCCTAGTGGTGTGTGCGTGGGAGGAGTGGGAGAGCTGGCCCGGCCCCCAGCAGGCACACTGCTGGTGTGAGAGCAGGAGAACTCCATCTGCCCCGTGCCTGGGCAAAGCGGGAGAGCTGGTGGACTGAGCAATACAGCCACTTCCCAGGCCCAGATGCAGGGTTTTGAGTTGCCCACCCTAACATCTACCCCATCTGTGATCTGCTAGAGCACACGGAGAACCCAGTCCTGCAGTTGCAGAGCTGCAGGATGTCTGTGACACACGGTAACAGCCGGCCATCCGAGAGAAGTCCTCGTGAGGAGCCAGTGTTGATAGCATAGCAGAAGCCTGCAGCCTCAAAACAGACCAGTGACTCGTCGTGATGAATGTTTGCAAGTGAAGCTGTTTGGACAAAATGGTGCACTGGGTGACACACTGTGACAAACTGCAGCTTCTGCAGCAAGATGGTTTTGTTTGTTTGTTTATCCACCCACCCATTCATCCATCCATCCATTCATTCATTTTGTTTTGTTTTATTTTTTGTTTTATTTTAGGGGAGGTTGCAGGAGCAGAGAGAAGATTTGGAGGGACAGGCTGATGAGTGGGGTTGTAGTACATGATATGAAATTCACAAAGAACCAAGTAAAGTTGAGAGAGAGAGAGAGAGAGAGAGAGAGAGAGAGAGAGAGAGAGAGAGAAAGAGAGAGAGTGAGCCTAAAAATATGATTAAAAGATGACCCAGTTGCCAAAGTCCTTCTGTTTTTAATCAGTCCCCAAGTACAGCAGCTTGTTTGGCTCCTCGCCATGCAGTTTGTGCCTGGCTCAGTGTGCAGAGAGTCTGTCCCGGGAAGTGTCACTTGGACTCTGTTGATTGAGACCAGGAGACCCTATTTCAATATGTCTCACTTCATAGCTGGTCAGCTGGATCTGGTTATCAGCTGGAAGCTGGGGTTCTTTCCACTGCTGTGTGTTTTGTGTCATAGCCTGGCGGCCCTGTTCTGATCAGAAGCAAGCTAAACTGTGTTTTGTTACTCAGCCTTGGTAGTCATATGTTATCTGTCCAGGTGACAGGGCCATGTGTTCCACTGATGGATTGGATGAGAATCAAGGGCATTTTAAAAACATTCTGCCAGAGGTTGGAGCCGTAAGGATGGTGGCTGGGAGGTTTCTGTCAATGGCATTATGACTCCCAACGCTTGGCCTTTCGAGAAAAACCACAGAACTGAAGCTATGTAATAAGTTATTTCATTACTGTGGAAAACAGCTGCAGGTCTAATGACACAATGACATTTTAGTAATTGATGGAGGTGACTGGCAGAGGCTCACCTGACTTATTCAACCCAGCTTTATTATTTATGACTTGCCTTAGAGTGTAATGTTACCTCAAGAGTTGGGGAGTGAGGGATGAAGAAAGCTTGGCATACCTTCCAGAAACTTTTGTTTCAATCTGTCTCAAGATGTGTGTGTTAAAATTTTTGTAAACCACTTCATTGTCATGCATATTAACTATATGGCCGTTTTCTCATGGACAAGATCCTATAAGGAACATCATTATTAGATCAACCTAAAGGGAAAAAGATTTTGCATCACCTCTAAAACTTTGTTGGTGGAACAAAGGCTAAGAAGAAACCAAATGGTGATGGAAAAAGCAAGAAGAGCAGGACAGAGTGTCAGGAAAGCATTTAAGGAATACAAAAGCACTCTTCCTGGGGATGAAAGCCACGAGTCTGTGGAATTTGTGATGTGCAAACTTGCTGAAGCTTTTCTTTTGTAGCCACCTTATGAATATTACTATGAGAGGAAAGATGTAAAAGTGACCAAGGAAGTCCATGTGTGGTGAAACTGTCTCAACACTGCAGGAGGGAACGGGAGACTCCCCAAAGGGCGGCTAAGGATCCTGGCTGGTGTCAGCATGCCTGGGGCTGGGGTCCTGCTCTGAGCTTCTGATACAGCAGATCTTGGGTGGACACCTAGGAGGTTTGGGTGTGTCTTCATTTATTAGAGACTTGTCTCCAGTGTTGTGGTGTGAGGGTGGCGGACTTCTTAAGAGGTGGGGTTTAGTGTGAGCTCCTGTTGGTGCTACCCTCTCAAATGGGAGCTTGAGAGAAGGAATTAATAGTCTTTAGAGTCAATTTGACCTCTCTCTTTTCCCTTGCTTTCTGCCTCATCATGTCATCTCTCCCTGTCACACACATTTGTGCATACACACACACACACACACACACACACACACACACACACACACACAGAGAGAGAGAGAGAGAGAGAGAGAGAGAGAGTTCTCACCAGAGGCCGAATTGATGGGACCATTGAATCTTGTACTTTCAAACTCCTAAACTGAGAAATAAATAACCATCTTTTCTTTATAAAGTTCTCAGATTTGGGCATTTCATTATAGCAACAGAAAATGGACTGGTAGATGTTGCTGATTTTCTGGAAACCCCACACTGAGAAAAAACAGCTTAAATGTTACTTCTCTGACTTTCTGCTCTTGGCCCAGAGCCTGAGGGGCAGCGTCCTCTAAACACCTGTGGCCGAGGCAGGGGACTGTTTTAGACATCAACACTGGCTTACTTATGATTCTGGTTTCCTGCCTCCCAGTTCTGCATGGCTCTTGGCTCCTAATGATAACATAGGATCTCTCTCCCTTTGCCTCCCTGGGATGTATGACCTCCTGGTCCCCCACTGTCTTTCTGGTATTCACCTCTGGACTAGTTTGATGTTTGTTTAGACTGGAGTCTGTAGTAAGTCTAGATGCTTCTAACTCCCAACTTGGCTCTAAACCAAAAGCTCCAGCATTTCCTGGCACATGGTGCTCTTGCTTTCTTGACATTTTGATAATTCTTCACAGGCAGCATGGCCTAGTAGAATACAACACATGCTCTGTGTGTCTGCATACCACACAGTTTTATTTTTCACAGCTCTAGGAATCAGAAAGGCCGAGGCCAAGATGCTGACCATTTCAAGGTCTGAAAGAGACCTTGATTTTTAAAAATTGCTTCATTTTAGTTATTTATTATTATTTGACTCTTCACTGATTCTTTGTGAGTTTCACATCACGTACCCCAATCCCACTCATCTCCCCGTCCCTTCATATCTGCCTTCTGCCCTTGCAACCTCCCCGCCCCTTCCCCCTACAGAAATAAAATAAAAATAAACAGAACAAACATAGACAATGTCTCCTAATGGAAGCTGTAGTGTGTTATAATGTGTCCCACAGTATATCTTTTTGTCCACACATCTTTATCTGCGAGTGTTCATGGTAATGAGTCATTGGTCTGACTCATCGTCTCTGGCTTCTGCTATACCGTTGATACTGGATCCTCTGTGGTACCCCTCTGTTGTTCTGTTGTTGCCCTGTGTCATAGAGATCCTGCAGTTTTGGGTCTGCAGGACTGCCTCTTTCACACATTCCAGCAGTTCAAAGATGAGGTCGATTTTCGGGTGGACCAACTCTAAGCCCTGGATCTGGGCCTGAGTTACTCAGCCTGCTGGCTCTTCCTTACCCTTAGCACCAGGGCGAGCTCTTCAGCACTGCCCCAGTTAGCTCACCCAAAGCTGCAGCTGGCAAAGGGTGACGTCAGCTCTCCTACTCCCCTGCCCTTGGGGCTGCCTCATGTGCCTTTATCCTCAGGGCCAGCTCTACAATGTTACCCAGGTGAGGAGGTATAGGACCCACTCTCCGAATCCTGTAGCTGATGAAGGGAAGGACCAGCTTTCCCACTCTCTCATGTCCCTGGGGCCAGGTCTACTGACTGCCTCAGTGGTGCGGAGGGGGGGCATCTCCCTGGTTTCCAAGCCGCTTCATGGTGGGAAAACAGTGCGGCCAGCCCTCCCAAACTCACAGGAGCTTGTTTGATTTATGCACAGCTGTGGTCTCCTCACTGTCATCTCACATAGTAGAAGATTCCAGGGATTTCTCTCAGGTCTTTTTCATTTAGGGACATTGTTGTGGTTTGAAGGAAAATGTTCCCCATAGGTGTCTGAACACTCTGTGGCCCTGTTCTGGAACATTCTAGAACCTTTAGGGGGTAGAGCCTTCCTGGAAGAAGTGAGTCATGGGGGCAGGCCTTGAATTTCACAGCCACTTCCTGTTCATGTTCTTCCCGCTCCTGTTGCTATACTTTCCCCACCACGAGGGATCTTTTTCACTCTGTCCTCTTAGGGGTGGAAATGTCCACAGGTAGGTGATGGGGAGTCATGTATATTCAGGTCACCCACAAGGCAAAAGAAATACACAATGGTCCTGCGTATTAAGCACGTGGGTCTCAGTGGTTTAATGGTATATTTTGTAATACCAGCACCAGCTGCTATGTTGAGTTCAAAGCCATAAGATTTCGTGAGATCCATGTGCATGACAGGGAAACAGAGCTTGGTAGTCTGTCCCATTTCTTCAGGCTTTTCATTTTTTTCTCAGCGGGACCTGTGGTCACAATTTTGTACCACACATAGGTCACCACAACATTCCACAAGTGAACACAAGTTAATGGCAATATTTATATTTATTTTTGCAATGTCTCAGATAAAAACCATTTAAGGAATGTTTGGTAAGGTGTTATTTTCATAAAAACATATTTTAAACAAGTGGTTTTCTATTTCTCACAAAAGTTAAAATCACATGCAGAAACAGGGTTAGTTTCTTGGATAACATGATACAGTTTTAGAAGACATGTAGAGTAAGATCAGAGAATCAGCTACATCATTAAACTCAAGTACACCACTAGAAAACTCACTCAGTAGTAAAATATAAAAATCTACAATTATAAATATAAATTTGGTCCATGGAGACACCAGAGCAGTATTTACATGTTACTATCACTCCTATGTCAGTTGAATACTGCAGTTGTAAAATGTTGACTGTCATTGGGGATAAAGTGGTTACTAACAATCTACTATATTAAAAATTCTATTTCTAGCAAACTTGCTGATTGCTACAAATACAGCTTAAAATTTGACACTTAAAAACAAACATCTCCCAAGGTTGGTGATTCCTATTACCTATAAATTGAGTTTTTGTTGTTGTTAAAATCAATATGGAAAAAAAATACCACAATTCAATTCTTAGAAATACTGTAAAATTCAATCATTTTAGTTCAAACATAATAGGTGAATTACAAGAAGTCTTTCAAAAAGGCACACGTTGTTAATGGTGTCAATTTGGCAGCAGAATGAGTTACTGTCAAGTCATGGGGAGCACATAGATGACAGAATTGGACTCGGTTTTCTAATTTTAGAAAGAGGAGAACAATGCTTGCATGGAGGCTGCTCTTCTCTGTTAAACTAAAGACTCCAGGCTTTCAGCTATGTTTCCATCAGGCAAAGCTGCACCATTACTGTCCAGAGACGTGGACGGATTCTCTTCCTGCCTTGTGCTGACAAGGCTGAGGACCACTTTGTAGAGAAACTGATACTGCTCCTAGAAAACACAGGAAGGGAGATTATAGACAGGACGCTCAACAGAGACATGAATTTGCAAAAACCAAGGTTTTTGCAGGTTGCCACTGTTCATGGCAGGGCACGGGGCTGTACTTAGCTAAGATGCACAGTCTACATTTGGTGTAGGTATTTGGTTAAGCCAAAATTGCTTTGCCATGAGCAAATAGTCATTGAATTTAGAGAAGAAGCCCATGAATACACACCATGGTAATAATAACACAGTTCTTCTTCCTTTGCCTCCTGGAGTTGGAAGACGATGCAAATAAACTGAATCGATGCTCAGCATCCATGCTCAGCATCTACAGCCTTTTCAAAAGCAACATCTTTCCTTCCGTGCTACAATTCTTTTTTTTTTTTTTTTCTTATATATCTGAGTCTGGTCTTGAACTCACTGTGTAGCTGAGGATGAACTTTGACCCTCTCATCCCTACCTCCAAGTGACAAGACCACAGACGTGTTCTATATATCCAGTTTATGTGGTGGTAGGGATGAAAGCTACTTCCTTGGGCATGTTAGGGAAGTGCTCTGCTGACTGAGTTATATCCCCAGTCCTCAAACTGAGTGTCCTCTTTTCCTTTTTAAATGGCCGTGCAATCAAATGGCTCTGTCACTCTCTGGAAGTGGCTCAGCAATGGCTGCATTATCACCACAGACCAGCACTTGACCAGACACAGTGCTCACCACGCATCCTTCACACTGTCATTCTGCCTGGCTTATGATCTGCCTGGAGAAAAGGGGTGTCATGCTCCCCAGTGATCTTTCTATGCGCCCCTTATCTGAACTCAGCTAAGAAGCTGACAGTGACCTCAGGAATTTTAAATCTGCCCCGGACACTCACCAGCTTCCTAGTATTTTGCAATAACAACAACAACACCTTACAGGTTATTTCTAAACTAAACCTTGAAACCAGAAGTGCTGTGTTTCTTCCTTGACTACATGTCTCTCTTCTCTTAAAAGCATCCAAGAACTAGGTATTTGTTAACTTCGGAAACTGGATTTGGCTTGAGAAGAGTGAATAGCTCCAACAGTTAAGCCTTTGTGACGTATCCCTGGCTGCCTGTGACACCTCAACTTAAATCTTAGGAATGTAACTCCACAGTCTGCTGAACAAATCAATGTGTTGGTAATTTCACTAAAGATATTTGTAAGTGTCACAATGAATTCTGTAAAAAAAAAAAAAAAAAAGGCACGGTGACTTAATTTTCTTTTTTTAAAAAATCTGCTGGTGTCCTGCAAGGTGCCCACTTGTAATTCAGCTTGAATGCTATGAGCTACTGTTCCCTTCCAACCACTGTGACCTTCCTTATATGTGGTAAAACAAAACAAAACAAAACAAAACAAAACTTGAATAACACCTAAGTAGCAATATTTCTACAGCGACACTTACAATGTCGGTGAAGACTCCCGGCCGCATCAAGTTGGTCATCTTGGCTACGTGGTAAACGTCCACAGAGTTCTCCTTTTCAAGTTGGTGCATGAGCGTTGTCAGAGCACAGAAAGTGCCTGCTGTTACTCCTCCGTGCCTGGAAGTAAAGAGAAAGAGCAAAGACTCCATTCAAATGCATCAAATCCATTTGTAACTCAGAGCACGCAGCCTTGAAATGGCTTGTCTCTTTCTCTTTACTGTGCATAGAATTATGGTTGAATTGGAGACAGTACCAAGTATACCATTAAAAACAAAATCCTTGATAAAATGGTTCAGTGTTTGAAAATGCCTTGTTTTTATTCTATGAAAGAGGCAGGCAGAAAATGTTTGACTGAGGTCATAATATATAAACTATATACCGTATAGAATAGGTATATAACACAATTCTAACAATTTTCATTGTTACAGACACAGAAAAAAAACCCATGGGATAAAGATTTTTCTTCTAGGAGAGAGAGAGAGAGAGAGAGAGAGAGAGAGAGAGAGAGAGAGAGAG
>OU015744.1:97005996-97017174 GCA_907169655.1 Acomys percivali
AGAGAGAGAGAGAGAGAGAGAGAGAGAGAGAGAGAGAGAGAGAGAGAAGAAAGAAACAGCAACAGCAGAGCCAAACAATAGTCATTTTCACTCCTTTCTAAAGAAGTAAACAGCAGAGACACATTCTGGATGAGCGCCTCCAACAGGCCACCACTGAAACATTGTCATGCCTCAACAAATATTCCCCAATGATGCACAAGAGCAGATCCCCATGTTCATAACAAGTCTTCCGCCTTCACCAGGAGTTACAAGGAAGGGACAATGTTCCGTGTCACCTTTGATGATAAAAAGCAGCTAATCCACCTGGCTGAGTCAGCACGTGGACACGAAGCACCAGGCTTGTCCGAGGACAACAGAATCACACACATATTCAGAGGTGTACAGTGACTGAGACCTCAGACTTACTCATCATGAACAATCACGGGCCCGTCCCTGCTGGCAGCTTCATCTTTGATAATGCTTATAAGTTCAAATGTCTTACTAATGGGACTGTCTGGGTTTGGCCATTTGGGGCACTGAAAATGCCTTACTTCCAGCACGTAATCATCCTGCGAGAAGAAAGAACAAACCAGTGTTTTTAAAAAGAGAATATTGGGCTAGTGACAGTTTATCATGAGTGGGAAAAGTGGGAATATTAGAAGCTGAAGCTAGATGGGAAGAAGAGTATTTGCTGTGTGTGGAGTACATCTCTCATTGTGGTAGGGGGAAATCGCTGCAATGAGATATTAAACATGAATAGATCTGTTCACCAGGATAAAAAACAAAAACCCACAAACAACAAAACAAACCAAAACCCAAAACCCACATTATCTCCTCTTTATTGTTTTTTGTTCCTCACTTATTTATTTATTTATTTAATCTCTTTACAGCCTGATCCTAGCCCCCTCCCTCCTTTCTTCCCAGTCCCGCCCTCATCACCCCCTATTATCTCTTTTTTAGCCCTTTGTGGGTGTGGGTGTCCATGGGTACACATGTGTGTAGGTGTACATGAAGGAAAAAGGTTGGTGTCAAATGTTTGCAATTTTTTTTTTTTTTTTTTTTTTTTTACCATATTCTTTGAGACAGGATCTTTCATCCAGGTCTTAATGATCTGGACTAGATTCGATGGCCAGCAATCCCTTGGTATCTTCCTGCCTCTGCCTCCCCAGTGCTGGGATTACAGGTGTGCACCACTGTGCCTGGCTGACATGCTAGTGTCTTGACTTGAACTCACATTCTTATGATTCAGTGGCAAGCTCTTTACCTATCTTTCCAATACCACTCCCTTTTTTAGTTCTAAAAACCAATATTATTTGTGATTGAATCCTAACAATGCTAATAAACCATAAAACTTGTCTTAAAGATGTGTCTGCACTGCTCAATTTTAAGTTATAGGAGGAAACCTTCAGTGATAAAATTTATTTGTAAAAAAAACCACAGAGATGAATGAGCACCAGCAGCACTCATCAGAGTGAACAGAGACAAGAAATAAGAAAACATCTGGGAGGCCGACTTTGAACTCCCAACTCATTTATTTTGTGTGTGTGTGAGTAACCAATCTATATCACCTGATGAAACAAACCTCTGACCTCTAGTTTCCTAAAAATGAACTTAATAATATGCGATACTGGAATTAGTGTCTGAAAGATGGGTTAGCAGTTAAAAGTACTAGCTGCTCTTCCAGAGCACCTGGGTTCAATTCCTTGCACCCACAAGATGGCTCACAACCATCTGTAGCTCCTGATTTTTTCTTTTGGCCCCCATGGCAACTGCATACATGTGGTCCACAAACATACAAGTAGGCAAAACGCTCATCTAAAGAAACTAAACAAAAATCTCAAAGAAAAGAGAATTAGAATTATTATTTTTTGTTTATTTTCCTCCTAAGTTCTATCAGCTACAAATATGGAGTAAAAGAGAAACCTTTTCTTTTTTTGTGTACACTGAAGTTAAGAATTGTATAAATTAGCAAAAATTAACAGTTGGATGATTGTCTAAGATTTTGGAAGTAAAAACGATAAGAGAAAACAATTCCTGGAATTGTCTCAATTTGTAAGGAATCAGAATCCTTTCCACTTCTTATAAAGACTTCTAAGTCAGCACATGTCTCACACATGTGCAGGACAGAAGTTCATTCTTTAACATGCTTCTATACCTGTGTTGCTTCTAGGATGAAGTCTTGAACTATCAGTTTCTCCTCATTCGATAGATATTTGTGTTCTTCAGACATAAGAGTGACTTTGAAGCTTTCACAATTTATGGGTTCATCCTTATTTGGCCAGTAAACGAACTCATCTTCTGCCTGAGAGAGACCAAGGAAAAGTCTAGGTTTATATGGAGTAGCTCATTGGTCTGACTGGAAAATAAGGTCAATTGGTTGGCATAGAAACTTCAACTCAAAGTTTTCTTTGACTAATAAAACTTACCATTAAGATATTCTTGATATCTTAATCCAGATTGAATTTATTTGTAAAATAGAATGTCATGTGACCCGTGCTCTTGGCTCATGCATAGCACCGGCAAGCCTGTTGCTTCTACAACTGACAACTGAGTGCTGTGGTTGAAGCAAGGGCTTATCAATGTCTAGCACGAGGCGGAATCCCTGTGACCTTAGATATGTGAGCTGAGTATGAGAGTCAAGTCTATGTGCCAAGCCCAGATCAAATATTAATTTTGACTGATTCTTTAGGTTTTACAAACATAGAAAGAAGAGTAGACATGTCACTGATACTGTGGTTCTGAAGAAGTCTTTCCTCTACAACTTTACATTTTAGAAAAATAAAATAAAGCTTTCCAGCATGGACAGGATCAGAACTCATGGGGCACCGCCCTAGCTATGGAGCTCTTGGCAGGTGAGAGCAACCCTGGGAGAGAGATTCATTCTTCTTTGGGGCTACAGCCATTTGTAGGGTGCCCATGCTTCAGTGGATAGTGCCAGACCCATGCTTATATCATTACCAATAATGGCAGTGGGTTATTTAAAAAAAAAATCAAGCTGGGAGAGGTGTGCATTGGGAAAATCCAGAAGGAGTTGCGGGTAGGTATGATCCTACTTCATTGTATTCACATATGAGATCCACAAAGAATAAATTGAAAAGTCTTTTAAATCTCTCTCTTCTTCATAAAAAGACGTGTACTATCAAATCTACGTGAAACAGCCTTGGTTGGTATCATTAAGAGGATGTTACTATTTTGTCAACTATGCCCCCATGACATCACAAATAAAATAATAAAATAAAAAACGAGAGACTTAAACTGAAGTTTCAATACACTGCTACATATGTCATCTTAAAATGCAAATGGAAGCATATAAACTGGTGTCATTGGTGGTTGCATTCCTGACACACTTAATCAGTGCCACACATACATATTTAGTAACTTTTCTACTTCATTTAGATCTCTTCTTCCTCTCTTTGATCCAATGGAAATGTACCACTAATCCAGTCCAGCAAAGCATGCCTCCAGTGACATTAATCTACTAGCTGGAAAGGAGATTACTTCTCTTGTTTGTGTGCTGGGCTTCTGACTCTTGTAATACTGCATTTTCTTTATAAGAAAAGCAGAAGAAGGGACCTACCATGTTTTGGCCATCTGGGATCATAACCACCAGCTGGGCATTATGATCCCATATCATTCTCCAGAAGTCCTTGATGGTGTGCAGCAGGGGATGCTGGGTAATGATAAATTCATTGCTCTGGTAATAACCCTGCAAAACCAAAGACAAGATAAAAAACCCTGACATGAATAAACAGAGAAACATGTTTTTATGTTAAAATAGTGTATTAATTTTAGATTGAACATTGAAATAATAATGTATTACAATGAACATTTGCTGAACACTGTCTATATTGCTAGGTATAGTTTTCTTCCTATTAAGGGATATATGAAATAGAAACTATAACTCTCATTTTAAAGGTGATTAAACTGGGGCAAATGTTGTGGACAAGTTTACCTAAAGAAGTGCTGTGACCTCCAAGAGTAGATGTACCAAAATGCCTTGTGAACTCGTCTCTTACACTAGATAGAGTGTAAATCCATGGCAGAGTTTACAGTGCTTATTGTCCATAAGTCTTCAGAATACTAACCCGCACACTGTTTTACCCCAGGTTCTGTCCTGGCCCCCTGGATGCCTCTCCTATCAGACAGATCAGGAAGGCTCCTTCCTGATGGTGCTCAGGGAGCCTGGAATCTGGTGTAACTGTTTGCTGAACTCAAAACTCTTCTATTGCAGTATGTTCATTCACTACCTCCATGGACCCATTTGAAATGTGGCGTGTGTTAGACAGTGGTAATCACATACCTCCCTTTTCGGCACATTCATAGTCTTTAGTTGTTTCTTTGATGTCTGACTAGAACAGTGTTTGGGAGTGAAGATTAGGACTGTTTTATTTGAAACCAAACTGCATGATTGACTATCCTGAGGTGGTAAGAAAGGCACACCAAAGCATTCATTCAGAACACATCCTAAATGCAGAAGGAAGTCTGCATCTTATATCTTTAGAAATTCACAAGCACAAATGCTCCCAGTACAGAGGGAAAAGGTGGGCTACACACCTGGTGTGTTAATTTTAGGGAATTGGGGCTCTATTGAAGCTGGTGTGCCCTTTTTTTGCCCCAGATCTCTGCCTTGGTGACTTAAAACATATGTGTGTTTTTTAAAAAGTAGGGTTTTTTTGTTTTTTGTTTTGTTTTGTTTTGTTTTGTTTTTGAGACAGTGTTTCTCTTTGTAACAGCCCTAGCTACTCTCTTTGTAGACCAGGCTGGCCTCGAACTCACAGAGATCCACATGCCTCTGCCTCCCAAGTGGTGGGATTAAAGGCGTGCACCACCAACGCCTGGTGAGAACAAATGTTTTATGTCTCCTCATCAGCTCTGAATGGTGAATGTGGGACCCTGTATTTCCTTGTTTATTTTGAGTGAGGTTTCTTCAGTCCAAGCACACATGAAAGCATCAAGGTATGCTGCTACTCTCCTGGCCACTGACGACAGTGTGCCATTGCCATTATGTTGGGCTGATGTCCTACAGGTGCTGTTGCTGCCTCAGGGAGCCCACTCTTCTCTTCGTTCTGGTAACATGGGCAGGCATGTAGGCTCTCCCACGATGTTTCTGACTTACCATGATATAGGATGCATTGATGTAGTCCGTGCCTTCCCCACTCAGGGATGAGATGCCCACCCTTGATCTTTCCACTGGAACACAGAACATTCCAGATAAACACACATGCTCACTCAGGCTCCTAACAACCCCCAAGTGCAAAGTAGAGTTGCATTTCTCAGCAAATGCCTTTGATGGTTAAACTAATTGTTAAAGTTCAATTTTGTGGTTTTTTTTTTTTTAAAATAAGGATACAAGGATTTGAAGCAAGGATTTGAGCCATTTCTAATAATCACATACTAGGTATAACTAGAACAATATGACAATAGACATGACATTATAATTAGTATACGTAACGATTACTGGAAGACTTGCAAGTCTTTTACTATGGGAAAAAAAAAAACAGTTGATTTTGAAGGATGCAGCGTGACTTACCAGGGATGATGGAGGACGTTCTGTTCTTCTCCCTGTTACACTGCTTCAGGGCTGTAGAATAGTCACTCTGAAGAATATTTGACTGACTGAGAAGCTGAGCAAGGCAGGGAAGGACAAGTGCAGGTCATTTCATGCACGTCACCCGGATTGCCAAGCACACACTGACATACCTCAATAAGAGTGATATTAAATGTAAACACAGCTGATGTGCTAGATCACAGGACCTCTTTGAATTAAGCCCCTTTTTACGGAAGTCCCAGAAGCAACTATGTTATATTCCCACAGCCTTCAACCATGAGAAGATCTTCCTGATGGCTTCCTCTGTGGGCGTGTGCCCTCCATTTCTGCTATTTACTTTCACTAATGTTATGCAGTTATTCAATTTTTGGAATGAATCCTACAAGCTGCTTCATTAGGATGTTAAAAGGTATATTATTGATTTCCAGTCACTGAAACTTGAAGTAGGATTTCACTGACACTGCACTATAAATATTCTATACACACACTATCTTAATGTCAAGTATTTATGTGTTCCATAAAATAGATGGGTTGGTTTTGTACTGAGATTATTTTTTTCCTCGACAGGGTTTCTCTGTGTAGCCTTGGCTCTCCTGGATTTACTTGTAGAGTAGGCTGGCCTCGAAATCACAGAGATCTGCCTGCTTTTGCCTCCCTGAGTGCTCAGATTACAGGCATGCTCCACCATGCCCGGCATTGAGATTTTTTAAAAAAATCAATATTTGGACATTTTTGTTTTTTAGGAATCTGGGAAAGCCTTACCCCCCGCACCCCCATCCCCAATCCCTGCTTACAGTATGTATTTAAGCTTAGAAAATATTTCTAAATTATAATAATGTTTCCTCTCCATCACTTTTGTTTTTTTAAAACAGGTTCTCACTCTGTAGCTGAAACTCATATTCAATTTGTCGCAATTCTTGTCTTGGGCATCCTGAGCGCAGTGATTCCAGGTGAGCCATCACACCCAGCATGTCCCTATTTTGTGTGCGGGTACTTCCTCTTTCCCGTATCAAGAGTGGATGTGTCTGAGTTATTATTGCTTTCTCTCTGCTGCCCTTCTTGAAGGCTGCACCTTCATTTCTATGCACACCCACTGTGCAAACCACTAAAGTCACCCTGATTTAGAAGCCATTCTTTCACCTGTGTTCTTAATCCTACCTCTTCATTCTTGCTAAGGACTTTGGCTAATTCTAACTTCCTTCCTTCCCCTAGTTTTAAAAGAAACTCATATACCTCTTATTAATACACAATCAAAAATTTTAAAAAAGCAACATAAAGCTGTCCTACCCGCTTAAGCTCATATTTCCTAGTAGCTATCTTTATTATTCCTTTCAGTGCAAAGTTTTAAAAAGATATATTTTTGAGAGAGAGAGAGTCTGTGTGTGTGTGTGTGTGTGTGTGTGTGTGTGTGTGTGTGTGTGCACATGCATGCCATATATGTTCAGGAGCCCATAGAGACAAGAAAAATGTATTATGTTCTCTGAAGCTGCAGTTAAATTGGTTGGCATCCACCTGATATGGAGCTGAGATGTAACCTTGGGTCCTCTGGAAGAGCTGCAGTGAATCTTAACTTCAGAGACATCTCTACAGATTTCAGAAATCTAAGTTTTCAAAAAACAATGTGACTGTTCTCTATACTCCCTCAAATCCAGTCAGGTTTTAAAATTTAGTTTTGAAACTTGGTATGCAAAGGTATGGGTGTCATCAGAACATTTTCCATACACATATTATACATATATCGATATATTTTGCTCCAATTGTCTTCTCTAATGCCCTTCTCCTTCCTCGCAGACCGCTTCTTGTTGTGTCTTTTTCATTTAGATCTTAACTCTGGTATTGGGCTTCAATGCTCATCAGTGCCCTATGGCTGAGTGTCACTGCCCTTTCCACAGGGACTTCACTTGTTCTTAGCACCTGCCATCTCTCTTCATTTTTTCCTTTCGAAACCTTACTAGCTCTGGATTCTTTTATTTCTTACTATCTTGAAAAAGGGGAAAGGAAAGACAGACAGAGGCAGAGAGAGAGAGAGAGAGAGAGAGAGAGAGAGAGAGAGAGAGAGACTGAAACAAAATGTCTGGTTTATATAGTGACTCTCTGGGAGAGAGGAAGCTCCTAGGTAGTGGGCAGGCCATGCAGCAGGACCTAACACTTCCATTTATCCTTCTTACCTCCCTTCATTTCTGCTTTATTTATTTATTTATTTATTTATTTATTTATTTTTTACTTTTTTTTTTTTAAGTACTGGGTATGGCACATGTTAGGTAAGAACTCTACCTCTGGGCTGTAGCTCCATCCCTTCTCCCAAGCCTTATAAACATCTCATCCTTAGTGACCATCTTACCCAGTTCCAAGGCTTCAGATAATGATCTGCACACTGGCCCTGCCTCCTTCTCCGGCTTGATCTCTTACCACTTAGATGCGGTTTTGAGTTGCCTACTACACACTTTATCTGAAGCTCTCTCTATTATGATTTGGTTATAATCTGAATGTGCTTCCCAAGGCTTCCTGTGTTTAAATTTAATCTCCACTGTGAGGTACTGAGAGTACAAAAACTGAGGTAGACTGTGGTATATAGAGGGGCAGATGTGGGGAGCTGACTAGGATTACATTAAGTCTTTAGGTTAGTGCTCCTGCGAATAAAACCTATTAGCTTTATAAGAGGCAGAGAGCATGTGTGTGTGTGTGTGTGTGTGTGTGTGTGTGTGTGTGTGCGCGCGTGAGTGTGTGTGTGCGCGAGCGCCTGCATGCGTGCACATGTGCATGTGGTGTCTGTGTGTGGTTATGTACACATGTGAGTGAGTTCAGGTACCTGGGGAGTCCAGAAGAGCACGCTGGATTCCCTAAAGCTAAAGTCCCAGGCAGTCACGAGACTCCCAGTGTTGTTGCTGGGAACAGAATGTGCATCCTTTGCTAGAGCAGTTCAAATCTCCTAACTGATGGAGCCATCTCTCTAGATCCCCCTTTATTTTTTTTTAAACACATGTTTATATTTTTACGTGTGTATGTGTGTTTGTGTGTGTGTGTAAGGTGGAGGTTGACACTAGGTACCTCCCTCTATTGTTCTGCAGTCAATTCTTTTGACACACAATCTCTAAGTGAACCCAGAACTCGCTGACTCTGTTATGTTGAAGAGGCAGCACGCCCCAGAGATGCACCTTTCCCCACTAGCACGGGGCTGGGATTACAGGCACCGCACCACTTATGTGAAGCGCTCCCCATAGCGCTGGGGATCCAAAGGCACGCTCAGGATCATGCAGCTAGAACTTTACCAGCCGAACCATTACCCAGCCCATAACTTTACAGTTCAGTACTAAACACGGAAGCCTGGCAAATAATAGGTACCTGACAAATACTTATGGAATAAAAATGCAATTTGTTTTAAGGAAATTTTTCTTTGCATCAACTTGAATGAATATTGTTTTTTTGACAAGACAGTAGACCTTTACACCTGCAAATTTCCTGTTTATTGTGTGACCAGGAACAAAAAGTCATACCCCTCTTTTTAATTGAGCATTTAAGTTATATTTCTATTTAAATCCTGGATTATTCAGCTTAAGCCATATCAGTTCTCTTACGTGACCATGTGGTAGGCAAATCATACTTAAATGAGAGTTATGTTGACAACAGGTGATACAACTTTGAAATTAGGTTGCTAGGATGTCCTTCCATATCTGCAGAAGGTATCCTTGCAAGTTAATTCTCATGCTTTACATTTTTGAAATTGCTTCTAGAACCTAGTCCGCATACTTTGTCCAAAGCATCTCTTTGTGACCCACATAGGCTTGCTGAGCAAGAAGACATGACATCTTTCTGCCAACAAGTTCTAAGATCAGCAGGATACAAGGGATGGGATAACCATTAAGATGTAACAAGAATAAATTAATAAAAAAATTTAAATACAGTTAAAAAAAAAAAGATCAGCAGTCACCCTGTGGTGGTTTGAATAGGAATGGCCCCCAGAGGTTCCTGTGTTTGAATATTTGGCCACGGGGAGCGGAGTGGCACTCTTAGGAGGTGTGGCCTTGTTAGAGCCCATGCAGTCTCCTGCCTGCCTTCAGATCAAGATGTGCAACACTGGGCCCCTCCAGCACCATGTCTGCCTGCACGCTGTATGCTTCCTGCCATGATGATAATGGACTAAACCTCTGAGACTGTAAGCCAGCCCCAATTAAACGTCCTTCATAAACGCTGCCTTGGTCCTGGAGTCTCTTCACAGCAATGGAAACCCTAACTAAGACACATCCCAATCTTACTTTTGCATTCCCCAAGCACAAAAGGACAGTTCCAAGAAGGTCAGAGGAAGACTAGTGGTAGGTAGCGTGCTCTGTGTCGCAGGCTAGGGAAATAGTGAGGAGAAAATAATCTCAAGGTTAATGCTCTTGGTCTTTTCCCAGGGTCTTTTAAATTCTTCATAGACATTCTTTCCTTATACATTAGTCCTATTGCTCCTAAAATGATGCGGAGTTTGAGGACAGTCTGGGATCCTGTGCAGGGAAATCGCAGCCCTCTCTCCCAGCGTGAGTCTGGACTTCCTCTGGTGTAAGAGGCAGGTCTGCTAACACCCATTTTCTGAAATCTTCGCAAAGTGATTTCTAAAAGTCAGAGAGCTAGTGTTTTAGAAGTTTGGGAGCAAACAAAGCATGCACCACGTACCTTCCGCCCCTCTCACCCCCCACCCTCCACTGGTTTTCTGCCTCAAGACAGGTGAGTGGGAGAGACTGGGGTTGAGGAAGCTATTGTAAGTAGGTGGCCTACTCTAGTCCGTGGGTTTCAAGTGAGACACAGGCTGTTTCAAAGAGGAGCTGGAACATCCTGAGCCACCGCACTTGTGCTGAAGTGGTCTGGTTTTTTTCAAAGCAAAAACCAGCACTCGTCCGGGTTATATTGTAAGTCCTGTCTGTTCATTCTGTTATTCTCTGTGTCCTTCTTTCCTGGGCTGCATTTGCATTTGTCAAAGTTAGTCTAGGGCTTCTGACAACTTTTCCTCTTGCTGCTCAGAATTAAGCATCTCTTTAAAACCCTCCGAGTGGCACCGAGTGGCACTGTAACCTTGTAAGGAACAAGGGGGGGGGGGGTTCAAACACAAAGCCCTTCTTCTGACAACAATCCCAGCTCTTCTACTCGGCCTTGTCTAGTCAAAGGAGGACCTACCGTGGTGACATCTGAGGGAGGCAGTTAAGACTTTTAAGTCAGCTCTGCGGTGACGTCCCAGAGGCCTTTAAGCAAGAGAACTCACCTGGAATTGTTTCTCTAGTTTTGTCTTGCCTGTCGCTCCAGGTATGAGGAGTGTATTAACGTAGGCGTGGATGTGGTTGTCCGGGACCTCTGTCTCTTTGCTGAGTATGGCCTCAGCCAGCGTATCGTAAATGAAGACGTACTGATCCTGAGGAAACAGCAGCAACAACGGGAACACTGCTTTACAGTTTTCTGACAGATATCTAGGTGCAAGTTTGGCAGAAAGCTAGAGGTCAATAAAATGGTTGGCAGGTGGTCCTGCCAAAGCTTGCTAATGAGACACGGCAGGAGGGCAGGCAGGAGAGGAGGGCGCAGCCAGAGTAACCTCCTCTCAACCCTCCTCCCTCTGCCTCAGGTTGATCTTGGTGGTGGGGAAGGAGGACAGAAGACATGGGAGGGTGAAGCCAAGTCCTCCA
>OU015744.1:97017184-97027654 GCA_907169655.1 Acomys percivali
GTGTGTGTGTGTGTGTGTGTGTGTGTGTGTGTGTGTGTGTGTGTGTGTGGTCTTCTCTTAATTGTTCATGGATGTGGGCGAAGCCATCCCATGGGCAGGTGGGTCTTGGCTGTATAAGAAACATAGCTAAGGAAGCCAGGGGAAGTGGGAATCATCGCTCTCCCAGAGTGTCTACTTCAGTCCCTGCCCTGTCTCTCCTGGATGGTGGACGGTATCTTACAAGCTAAAAGGAAACCCTTTCTCCCTAAGCTGGTTTTTGGCCAGTGTCTTGTCACAGCAAGAGAGGGAAAACTGTAACAAGTAGGTTCAAGCTATTTTGCGTTTAAAGATTCTCTTGTATTTCGCTAGCCAGCCTTTCGTCCAGTCCCTTCTGACAGAAAGTCACTGCAATGATGGAACGTCGTTCTGGTTTGGTTTCTGTCTCAGGCTGGCCACATGTTTCTAGTTCTTCTTAAGGCTGTATCATAGCTTCCCATCTGCAGTTGTTTGTTATTTGGAAGCAGGAAAGACTAACCCGCAAGTTTGTGAACCCTGTTCTGCTTTACATATGATCATGCATTTTAAATAGAAGAATCCAAATCCATTCATAGTTCCTGCTGAGCAGCTTGCTAGCGTGAGTAAATGTTGCGTGTTCTACTGGTTCTGGCTCTTTACCATGATCAGTGTCACATGACAGATAGCCCTCATTTTTGTCACAAAATGGGCAGAATTTAGCTGGCTTACCCATGACTTATTTGTAACAATTTAGCATTGCAGGTTAGATTGTATTTCCCTAAAACATAAGTTGCACCTCAACACTGGAATACCTCTAAGTATGGTCTTACTTGTAAATAGAGGTAGTGCAGACAGAGTCAAAATTTTCAGTTCTGCTGACATTCGTATTAGAAGAGGAAAATTTAGACACAGAGGGAAGGTAGCCATAAGAAGGCTGAGGGGAGATTAATGCTCTCAGCCGGGCGTGGTGGTGCACGCCTTTAATCCCAGCGCTAGGGAGACAGAGGCAGGCGGATTGCCATGAGTTCAAGGCCAGCCTGGTCTGCAATGTGAGTTAAGGGTTAAGGGTACATGCAACCACCAAAGTTCAACACAAGGCAAGAAAGCCTGTAAAGGACCACAGCCCTGCGGACATGTCACTGATGGACTTTTTATAAGCACTGCCTCCTTATGGCCATCCTTGGAGACTAACACACCTTTCCATGACACCACCATACTTTACATAAAGATATATTTTTTAAAAAGCAATACCTCTGTTTGCACCAAATAATTCCTTTGCGAACGAATGTGTTTTAAGAAGCCAAATACGTTGACAGTTCCTTCGTGTTGAATCTGCTGCAGCATACTGTCCAGCACAATGTACGTGCCCGTTCTCCCCACGCCAGCACTGCTCAGAGGGAGAGAAAGGAATACTCAAGCACAAAAGGAGCGTGAAAGTAGGTCACCATTAGACGCCATGTTGATAAAAGCAGCTTCCTTCCCCAAGCAAGTAAGCCACACACAAACTTAGCCATCTAAAATTATAAGGAGTGTGGCAGTTCAGGGCAATGGTTAAAGTTTACTTTTGGGTTTGTTTGTTTGTTTGTTTGTGTGAGCCAAACAGCAAGGCAAGCTGACTACTTCTTCAGGATGTTTTAAAAATAGTTCTAACAGTTATTGATGACTGACTGATATACAGTGAAATATTATGCATGAGGGCAGAGCAAGTAAAGTAGACACTTATTCTGAGAGAAATGAAAGCATCAGCTTCAGCAAATTCTGAAACATGAAGGTCCTGGGTCTGGGCTGCTGGGTAGGCATGTTTGTAAAGGTTTTGACACTAATGAGAGAAAAGAGTTTGATGGGCTTTCAGCTGAAAATTTCACTTCAGGGAGACCGCCAGGGATAAAGCACATCTCTTGTCATTTCTGAAGGGCCATTGTCGCTCAGCTTCTTCAAAGCCTCCATCTGAGGGACAGAACTCAGGCAGGGCTTCTTTTCAAATGTCCCTGCAAGCACTCCAGTGGGAATTAGCACCTGTTCTGTACAATGCTCAGGTCCTTGTCCCTCGACTGAGAGACAATCCCTGACCTTCAGAGGCTTGTTTTCTTGCACTCTTTGGTTTTCCTCAGTTTATTATCAAGCCACCAGATTAAAAACCCTCAAGATCAACCTCTCCAACTTTATCTGAGAATACATCCAAGTAGATGGTTAGACCATGTCAGGTGTGCTGTGTATCAAAAGCAAACAGTTGCTTCTGTGAAAACGCAGGCACTGCCTCAACACAAACACTGAGGGGAGGAGAGATGGGAGCGATTTGTGCAGCTGGGAAGCTCGTCACATTTGGTCAGCACTAACTGCTATTATTTTAACTGTAAAACATAAGAGTGGCATATGTACTACAAATTGTTCTCTTTTTCCCCTAATGATGCTATTTCTATTTATCAGCCTCGCTGGACATTCTAGTAGTTGGGCAACAGTGAAGTGCTAAGAGAGTCACCATGATTTTCAAGGAGTTGGAAAAACAAGGAAGGGATTTGAAGGCCAAAATATTTTTCAAAACAACAGGATATTTTGATACATTTCCCCAAGTCTGAGTGCCTTGCTTTCTCTAATATATGCCTGGCATTGATAACTCTACAACAGATTTTGTCAGAACAGGGACAAGCTCTTAAGCACTTTAACTGTCATCCTATGGTGCTGTGTGCTGCTAATACATGGTTAAGAACAAAACAGTGCTGTGCCCGTCGCACAGTTAATGACTTGAAATCCAATTCAGGAAACAGATGGACCAAGACCTGCTGCTCTGAAATCTTCACCCTTCCGATTGTGAGTCTGGTTGACTCACTCTTACTGATCAGCGCTTATGAGGAAGGGAACATAATTTCACTTCCCTTGTTGCACAAAATCATTTCTAGTTTGGCAAAAGTTGCTCCTTGAGTCCCCACGTGTCAGCATAAGACGTTCTGTGAGATTGGAAGAACATCTCTGAGACTCACCTGCAGTGGACGACAACTGGCCCGACTGCATGGCGCTTGGCCTGGGCAGCCTTTCTCACGAAGGTCAGCACAGGCAGGGAGTACTCTGGGACACCCATGTCAGGCCACTGAGTGTAATGATACTGTGTGACTAGGCGCCCACTGGATCTTCCTTTCTGAGAGCCCTGGAAGAGTTCAGACAGCTGATAGCAGCAAGTAAGAATTATGCATAGTTATGTTGTACAGCACATATATATTTTGAAGCATGGATGCATTTTGAGGTGACTAAATTAAGCTAATTATCATACATATTACCTTATATACTTAGTTTTTGTGAGGAAAAATATGTATGTTCATGCAAAGATACATTTATGTTATTTATGATAGTCAACTTTATATGCTCACTTGGCTAGGCAGTTGCTAGATTTTGTGAAGTGTCCGGTTTTATTAGATGTGGCTAAAATTTAAATTTGTAGATCAGGTAAAGCAGCTCATCCTCCATGATGTGAGAGTGAGCCAATAAGCTGAAGACTTAAAGCAAAGACTGGGGGAAGAAGCAATGCTTCTCAAGACTGCGACACAGAAACCCAACTAGAATGCTAGCCTGATGATTTAGGCTGTAACCTGGACAAGCCTTATCTGAATTTCTAACTCTCACCCTACTCCACAGGCTTCAGTGCTTGGTCATTTCCACAATCACATGAGCCAATCCAAAACTAAAACTCCATTTAAGTAACCAGTATCATCCATTAATGTCCATTTACCCACTCATCCATGTTATCCATCCAGTGATCCATCCATTTATATCTATATGTCTGTCTGTCCCTCTGTCCGTCCATCCGTCTGTCTGTCTGTCTGTCTGTCTCTCTGTCTATCTATCTATCTATCTATCTATCTATCTATCTATCTATCCACCCATCCATCATTACTTTTTGTCCTTTTTTTTTGTGAAAAGCTCAAGTAGCACATTATTTTTCTGGGCATTTTTGCTTCTCTTATTTTAGTTTCTACCCATTTTAGGTGGGTAGTGGGATTATGCCAGGGCTATACCATAGACTTCACAGTCTACTACAACCAGAGGCACCTTGGCTGTTTGCCTCTAAATGCCCAGCTGATGCTTAGACATGAGGAAGTAATCACCGGCATTAAGATGCCAAGGTGTTGAGAGCTTTTTGTACCTTTAATTATCCAGACTTAACTCTAAATTGACTTTATCACTGTAATGGCTTAATCTTGGTTATCAACTTGATCCAACCAGGAAGAGAGAGCCCCAAGTGAGGAACTGAATCTACCAGATTGGCCTGTAGACATGTCTGTTGGAACATTTTCCTGCTTGCTAATTGATGTAGCAGGGCCAGTCTACTCATGGGTCAGTGCCACTCATGGGTCAGCTGGGCTAAGCTGTACAAGAAAGCAGGCTGAGCAAGCAAGGAGGAATAAGCTGGCAAGCAGTACTCCTCCATGACCTCCTCCATGACCTCTGCATCAGCTCCTGCTTTGGCTTCCCTTGGTGACAAGCAGTAAGCAAACTATAGCCTTTCCTTTCAAAGTTGGTTTTTGGTAGGTATTTTCTCAAAGGGACAAGAAGCCAGCAAGGACAATCACACATTTATTGAAATACAGATTGGACGCATCAAACAACTGATGACACATCCACCATTTATTTTACTTCAGAAATTATTTTAAAAAGCAGATAGGAATTGTGGATATTTATGATGTATATCATGAACAACTCTTACCTGGTACAGTGTGGATCAGTACATTTAAGTACATGTTAATATATGTGTTATCTCACACACTTTTTGGTGAGAACACCTAAATCTACCCTAAGAATATTTTCAGTCTGCAATACATCATTTTTAAGTTATAACCACCATATTATACAACAGCTCTCTTATGATGTCTTCCTGCACCTTTGGGTGAGCACCACTCTAGTTCTCTTTACTCACTGTGGCAGCTACCACTCTACTCTCTACTTTTACAAGCCTGACTTCCTAGAGTCCACATATAAATAAAATAATGCCACGTCTGCCTTTCTGTTTCTGGTTATGTCACTTAACATACTGCCTTCAAGGTTCATCAGATTATCCAAAATGACAGATACCATTATTTATTAGCGCTAAATAATATTTCATTGTGAATATATGCTGCAATATTTTTTCTCAGTTCATCTGTTGGCCGTATATGCTCATTATTTATAAGCTATTAAATCTTTTTTAAAAATATGTCAACTTGACACAAGCTAGGCTCATTTTGGAAGAAAGAACATCAATTGAGAAAATGTCCCCACCAGATTGGTCTATGGGCAAGGCCTGTGGTGCATTTTCCTTAATGATGACTGACGTGGGAGGACCCAGCTCACTGTGGGCAGTAACATCCCTGGGCTGGTGGTCTAAGGTGCTATCGGGAAGCAGGCTGAGGAAGCTATGAGGAGCAAGTCAACACGCAGCTTTCCTCTGTGGCCTCTACATCAGGTTCCTGCTTTTAGCTTCTGCTGTCTTCCCTATGTGATGGACTGCTGCCTGGAATTGTAAGCTGCTTGTGGTCATGGTGTTTTATCACAGTGATAGAAACCCTAAAGCACTTACCTTTTTTATCTTTGTGTTTCTTAGGGTGAAATTCCTCACAGTGTAGTAAGCAAGCACCTGAACATCCTTTTGGTTGACTAAGAAGCTCCCATACTCTTCACTACCATCAGTAGGCCAGTACTGGTCACATTTTCTCTGTTAAAAAATATGTAATTTTTATGTTTCAAACATCCATTGTGCATGTAACTCTTGACATAAGTAAAGGTTCATGATGGTGACATGAATGGAATTTTTATCACTACTGTATATTATTTCATGTGCATTGGTGTTTCTTCGTGTATATTTATGTATCACTTATGTACCTGGTGCTCACGGAGGCTAGGTGCAAGATTCCTTGGACCTGAAGTTTCACATGGTTGTGATCTACCATGTAAGTTCTGGGACTCAAGACTGGATCCTCTGGAAGAGCAGCCAGCACTTATAACAGCTGACCCATCTCTCCAGGCCTGTTAATGGAGCCCTAAATATTTAAACTATGGGCTCTCTCTCTCTCTCTCTCTCTCTCTCTCTCTCTCTCTTATCTGAATGATGACAAATTAATTGTAGATAATCCAGAGATAGAATCACATATCTAAAAAAAACCCTCAGGTAATCTAGTCCCACTTTCCTCCCTCCAGACAAGGAAAGTCAAGCAAGGAGCACAGAGTTACCACAGGGTCAGCACTCAGATCTAGGGTCCATGAATTGAAACCTACACCACACTTCACTGGTTTTCAGGAGTTCAATTTACTTTTTCTTACACTATGAAGAATGTATTGAAAAAGCAGTCAACTTGATTCCTAATGATGAATCATTCTGACTGACAATATCAACAGTTTCCCTTGACTTGTCATGATACCTTCTAGAATGAATAATATGGGTGTGGAGAGCTGGCTCAGTGGTTAAGAGCAATTGTTGTTCTTCCAGAGGACCTGGGTTCAATTCCTAGCAACCACATAGCAACTCACAAACTGTAACTTCAGTACCTCAGGACCCAATGCCTTCTTCCAGCCCCCACAAGCACCAAGCACACACATCTGGTACACAGATATACACACAGGCAAAACACCCACGCATATCACATAAGCTGTACACACAGGCAAAACACCTATACATATAACATAAGATAAAGATAGTTAGAAAGAATACTGATTACCTTTCATAACTTTTCCTGCTTTCTAATATTGCCTGTATCAGACATTAGAAGTAGCTGGGAATGATTTCACAGCCCTGTCATTCCAGCACTTGGGAGGTAGAGGCAGAGGGTTGGGTTTTCAAGATCAACTTTGTATAGAGTTTTCAGTCAGCCTAGGTTGCATAAGACCTTGTCTCAGAAAACAAAACAAAACACCTAATTACAAGCACCCGGTGACTACATACTCTTCCTTTCTCCACGAGGTTTGTTATCATAACGATGACTTCCACGTTGTGCTCCCATATCATCCTCCAGAAGTCTTCGGCTGTGGACTTCAGTGGGCCCTGGGCAGCGATGTAAGCCTTTGGTCTGCTGTAGCCCTGAAGAAACAAATCGCAAGTATGTCCTGTTACCTGAGTCACACTCGTATTTAGAATTGTGGTGTTTAAAGGTCAGCACCCAATATCAGGAAACTTCACAAAGAGCTTGCAAAGCTGTAGAACATTGGTAATACTAGTAAAGATAGTAATTTGTCTCCAACTTTAACTTTTGTACAAAATAATTAGTTTTCTTTGAGACAACCACAAACTTGCATCTCTTCTCCAGACGCATTTGGATCAAAACTATACACTGTGCTTAAAGTCCAGGCTTAGCTGTATTATTTTGAAATGTTTTTCAGGCAGCAAGGCTCAGTTGTCTATAGTTAAGAAGGTGGTAGAATTATGGCCTCTTTCCTCTCCTTGCAGACACTGAGCCTGGCTAATCAGCTGTCTCTTAAGGAACAATCCATGTTGAGATGATGCTTTGCCAACTCTGCTCTAATCTATCACCTGTACAAAATGGAAGCATCAGCTCTGACTTGGGGATGAGGATACTGAAGCTCGGAGGAGTTAAATGATGCTCAGCATCATCACTAGCCAGTGGCAGAGCTGGAATTCCAAGTGTTGATACCTCCTGAAGCCACACTCCTCTGGTGCAGAAGGGGCTTTCTTCTGGAAGCAAGGAGCAGATGCTCTTATAATGAACACACTCTATAGGCAGGAACTCACTTCTCTGAACTCAGTGTTGAAATGTAGCATTGACACGAAGACAGACTGTGAAACCAGAGCCAGAGAAATAACAGCATTCTGCTGTCATCCAGTTGACCACATTGGGGGAATTAGGTCAATTATGCATAATCTACAGTTCAGAAGAGGATAGCAAAGCTGATGTCATGAGGTTGCCTGAAACCATAGAGACTGGTGTCTGGTTTCACAGTATCATTGGCATTTTGCTCACTACTACCATGGAAATATTTCATTTAGATTTATTGATCATCTGTGATTTATATAACAATGTGCCAGGAACTATGGGAAAATTCAAACTAAGTACTAGACCTAGACCCTCACATTTATTGAGGTGTCAGTCTTGCTGAATACTCACATTCTACCTGGGACGTATATATTAGCCTGAATTCCTTCCCTCTCTTACAAACTAACATAAGAACAGTCTTATTTAACCTAAAGCCCTGTGGCCACAGGATCTCCTATGATTTATTTACTGTTTGTTTGCATTTTCATTATATATCAGGTAACATTTATTATACAATGGCATATGTACCTCAATATGGCATAACAAATTCCGGACTTTACAAAAATTCCATAAAATTTTAAGTCAAACATGCTTACATCAACATAATTGGCATTGATGTAATCAGTCAGTTTTCCGTCTTTCTCAGCAAGCTGTGTGAGCTTCACCCTGCTGTGGTCATCTGGAACAGAAAGGGGGTTATACCTCACTAAAGCGCAGACTGCTTATCACAACAACAGTCTTCTATACTTGTATCATAAATTTTACCATAAAGTTAAACCCAACACAAAATAATCTACTTTAGTAAGTACGGGACATATCGACTTGAGAAGCATTTGGGCAATGGTCTCAAACTGCAGTACGCTTCTAGTGCAGTGAGACCAGGAGACCCAGAAAGTGATGCGCAGGTGCCTGGAGGGAGGGGCACAGTGCCAACAGCGGCGTAGAGCAGCAGCCGTACTGGTGTAGGGCAACAACCAAACTTCTGAGTGAGGCTGGAGTGGGAAGTCGGCATCTTAGATGGGTTTTTGAAGCACCACAGGGACTAGGAGGAGTGGAGTGAGGGAAGGATGAAGGAAAGCTGAGGAAGGGCGGCAGCAGACACCGTCTGAAGGGGAAGGACGGCAGCAGACACCGTCTGAACAGGAAGCTGGAAGAGGAAGAGACAGCATGACAGGAGTTTCCATGAAGGGTTACAAACAAGGACAAGGAAGTACATGCTGACCAAATGATAGCAGTTCCATTAACACCCGACACTGATGCTTTTCTGACAGTGACAGGCTGCAAGAGTACAGACAAGTGTAAATAGATTTGTGGCTCATGAAGGATGGGTCTGGATGCCAGGCTGACCTATTTCTATATCCTTAGCCTAATGCACTTTCTTTAAACTAGGGTTGTTTTTCTTTATTTCTAATATAGATCTGTTAGTACCATTTTTCCAGGTTGGTTTAGGTGGGAAATAAAGCAGTACTATTTACGATGCTAAGGAAACCTCTAGCCTGCTTAACAAAACCAGGACAAATGTCTCAGACGAAGAAACAACTCTATAGTAGAATCCTCTGCTAAAAATTAAATACTGGTGTGAATCACACAGAAGGGAGGGCAGCATCTAAGCAAACTACTAAATCTCTTCATAGTAAGTAAAGAGAGCAACATACAGTCCCGGAGGCTCCCACAACCAGCCTGGACGGAGAACTTAAGCAACCTGTGGTGATGGATGTAGTTAGGAAGCCATCCAATGACCATAGGAGAATGGATTTAAGTTTTATGTTTTTTTCCTCTTACAGGGAGGAAGGAATGTAAAATCAAATTTCAAGGTAAGGAGGGAATACTCTGCAGGCTTCCAAAGGCAAAACGGATATATCAGCCCAGCCACAAAACCTTGGGTCTACAATACTATACTGCAAAATATACTAGGGCAATGGTGACACAAATCTTGTGGAAGTAACCAACCAATGTCTGCTTTGACCTAAGCCCCACTCCAAGAGATATAATTCATACCCGACACTGCTTTGATGACCAAGAACTAGATACTTGTTGGCTCAGAGACCTAGAGTGAAACTAAATACTATTGGTCTTTAAAACAAAAAGTAGCAATAAAATGGCTCCTAATGATGTTCTGCTATATTCAGAAATCAGCATTTTATTCGCCATCATTAGAGAAGCTTTCTCCTGTAGCAGACTGGAACAAATACAAGGCGCCCACAGCCGGAGATTACACACACAAGGAGAGAGAGAAAGACAAAGAAACCTTGGAACACTCAGCTCACCCTGTCCCCCAGCCCCCGGCCCCTTGCATACACACTCAGGGCACAGGGAACCACAGGAAAAGGAGGCAGAAAGACTGTAAGAGCCAGAGGATGGAAGACACTAGGAGAACAAGTCCCACTAAATCAACTGAGCAAAGCTTATACGAACTCACAAAACCTGAAACAGCAAACACAGGCATGCATGGGTCTGGTCTGCACCAGGTCCTCTGTGTATGTATTATGGCTTTCAGGTTGGTGTTTTCATGGGGCTTCTGCGTGTGTGAGCCAGTGGGTGCTGATTCTTATGACTGCTCTTGGCTCTTTTTCTTCTGTTGGCTTGCCTCGTCCAGCTTTGATGTGATAGCTTCTGGCTTTATCTTATTATATTTTATTTTGCTAAGGTTTACTGTTATCTCTTAAGAAGGCTGTTCTTTTCTAATGAGAGAGAGAGAAAGAGAGAGAGAGAGAGAGAGAGAGAGAGAGAGAGAGAGAGAGAGAGA
>OU015744.1:97028105-97046604 GCA_907169655.1 Acomys percivali
AGAGAGAGAGAGAGAGAGAAAGAGATCCATGTGGGAGGGGAGGTGGGGAGGAACAAGTGCTGTAACAGGAATGAAGAAAGATGGAAACAGAAGGAAGATAGAAATAAAACTGCATTATGGATGGAAGCACCAACGCCATTCAAGGATGAAGGAAAAATGCAGCTAAGAAAACATGGGAGGCAGGAAGGAGCAGAGGGTGCTTAGCGGATCCTTTGTAAAACCCAGGAAGAATTCCAAGAGTGTGTGGAAGCCAGCACAGGTAGGAGCAGAGAGGGGAAGCCAAGAGAAGCTCAGCTGGTTAATAAATTCACTAAGAGCGAGTGGATCCCAAGCAGAAGTTGGACTGTAAATTATAAACAATGGCTGAAACCTCAGTTAGAGGAATGCAGTCTATGGGCCTGAGGAAAGGACTGGATTAAAACCAAAGCTCCTTCTGTATAAAGGAAGCAAATGCCATCGAGGGCCATGTGTGCTGAAGTGACCCCAGTGTAATGCTAATATCAGCAGGCAGAACCTTCTCTCCCTGATCACACAGGCCTTGAAACAGCCCTACTGAGGCCCACTGGCAAATGATGTGAGTCCACCCGCCAACAGGACAGCATTGATAATGCTGCAGTCAGCTGAGTTAAGAACATACTTACAGGCGACAATGTTGATGTATCTGTTCTTGTGCTTGTTTTCTGGGTGATTGGAGCTGTCTGCTGTAATACCTAAGTCAGCAGTACAACTCTGCACTTCCTGGAAAAAAATGGCAGGCATAGCATTCTAACACAAGCTCTTTCAAAACAAGTGCCTTCAAATATAAGGAAGACAAAACAAATAAAATAGTCTAGCAAAAAAAAAATGTATATGCAAATTTACATGTTATAACTACTTCTTGGCTAAAAGAAAATGCAGTGAAATAATGCCTTACCTGGTAAAACTCTTTCAGTGTCTAATGAGGAAATGAATGCCAAAAAAGTAAAGAAATCAAATTCCACAGCACACGACAAATGAGAAAAGAAAGTGTTCATATTAGGTTTACAATGGAAAGCTAGGATCATGCAATAAATACATTTGTCACAAATAACACAACAGAATGTTTCAAACAGTTGCATGCACATCAAAATGCCTAATAATTTGGAACCTTAATTATGTAAATGGAAAAAACAGCATGTTTAAATGGGGATGCAGATGTAATATGATGAATATTTAAAGTGCAAATAAGAACCACATATCCCATGACCTATTTTGTCATAGTAATTGGATTTGCTAATGTACAAATATAGTTTGAATTGACTTCAATAGCACTATTTGAAACTCTGAATTAGTGATACATTTTTTGAGTTATTTTATGGAATAAATAGCTTCCTGTTGGGTGGTTTATAACATATTTGGAGTTGTCAAAACATTAAATACTCTGAAAAGAGTTTTAATCACAGGCACCATGATTTTGAAACAAAACTTAGAAAGCGTTACTTCGTATAGATTAAACTAGTAGAACAGTTTTGTTTTTCTTTTTTACGTCTTCAATGGGCACAGAAAAACAGTTTCCCTGTCTTTCTATTAAAATGGATTAAAGACTTTCCCAGAAGGGTTTCTTAGCTAAACATAACAGTTTATAATTTATAAGTATTTAGAACTGAGAAAATAAAATGCAATCCTTCTAATTTCAGAGAAAATACAACCCAAATATGAGTCTAGCTCCCAGCAAGTGTTCTGACCCCTGCCTATAGAAGCTCTTAAGGCCTCTTTGGAAACAAGACATTCTGAACGACTAAAACCAATCTAACAGATGAACCACTTACAAGGTGTAGCATTATTAGTGATTAAGCTAATTAGTAAGCAAATGAAAAGTTTTCTTAAATCAGACCGAGTTTAAAAGTAATGAAATTAAGAGAAATATTTTGAGTAGAAATGTGTTTATTATATTAATTTAATTCTCTGGACTGTTTAATAATTTTAGGATGTCTCGATAGGTGTGAATCGAATCTAACTGGCCTTTAGACAATTTTAACTATAAATCATTTGTTTTATGCTTAGGACTTGTTTTTGTGCATGGGGAAAGTCAGAGCTATTTTTCTTGTGTCTTTCCCTGCTGAGCTTTAGCTCTGTTTGATGGTAGCCTGGCGGTTCCCATCAGTTACAAGAGCAGATGTCTTTAGCACCAAAGTTAAAACTGAAGCAATACAGTGCTCCCAGTGACTACCTTAGAGTAAATGAGAGCTAACCAATCCTTTAATTATGAAACTATACTACAGCACATTTCACTTCTATTCTTTTGAAAGTTTTCTAGTCTGTGTGGCCTTTCCCTTCCTCCCTTCCTCCCTTCCTCCCTCCCTATGTCTTGATTGACAGGACTCCTAGGAAGTTGTTGGGCATAAGAAGTTGTTGAGTAAACAGAGAATAGATCAAGGGACAACAAATCCAGTGATCAGGGAAAGAGCTCCAAGATCTTTAAAAAAAGAGTTCTAGGGAGTGTTGAGGAGGTGGGGAGTAAGGGAGAGACAAAAAGGCAATTTAGAGCATGGTGCTCCCTAGCTGGGGTGATAAGAATCGAGGCTGAGAACTGTTTATTTGTTTTTAAGATTAATGGAAAAGGTATGAGATTTGAATCCCACCAGTTGTTAATTAATTTCTCTGAAGTTTGTTCACATCAGTTGTTTATGAATGATTCCATGTAATGAAATACAACTCCTAGAGTTGAATAAAGGTTGACCATGAAGCCCCTGCTCCGCAGCCTATAACCCTCTGAAATGGCAGATCCTTGTCTGTGTGACCTTCATTATTTTAACTGGGACACATGACTCTTTATTTTTGAGAAGTGTGCTTGAGTGATAGGCCAGTGGGCATGATACACTTGCAGTAAAATTTTCCACTTCTTCTAAGAACATTTAACAATGATGTTAGAAAAAAAAATTTTAATTTATTATAAAGCTCAAAATGATTTTAGAAATATATGCTTTCTTGGAAAGTGAATGTGATTTTACTTTGTTTAATGAAAGTTTCTAAATAAATATTCGGAATTTGTGTTGGTGTAGGCGTCATACTTACAATTAAGGATTTGTATTTAGTTTTGCTGAGAGTCAAGTTTAGTAGTTTAGTATAATTTATGTAGTTTAGAAAATGAAAATTAATCACTCTTACTTATTTAGGTTTTAAGAAAAGATTGTGAGCAATCTGCACTTAATGAGAGAGAATTCATGCTTGTGTTTATTTCTTCTAACTCAAGCTCACTTTTAAAACAGAAAGCCAATCTTCCAAGTTAGATAGTAACCAAATCACGTCACCTAAGCAGATACGTAATTATGGAACCAATAGCATATTTTCCCTAGAAACAAGAGTTATTTCTATATATTTACATCATGAAGTAGTTTCCTGCTGAATCTATGAAATTTACTACATTTGATATTATTAGAACAGACATTTAAATCATACCTCGAATTCTTCAGTGAACCCATTACTTGCATGTAAGTCTGCAACATGCTTTGGAAAATGCTTTATTGGAATTGCTCCAATATCATCTACGTGAATAAAAACAAGCACATGAGAAAGGATAACATTTGAAATTACTATCTCTTCCATTATAAGGTATCGTTGAAAATAACTTCAAAATTCAGAGACTTGATACCCTATGAGCATATACAGGGGGAGGAGGTCCCCCTCAATAACAGTCATAGGGGAGGGAAGTAAGGGGAAAATGGGAGGGAGGGAGGAACGGGAGGACACAAGGGACGGGATAACAATTGAGACGTAATATGAATAAATTAATAAAATATATTAAAAAATAACTTCAAAATTCAACCATGATAATTCAACTAAATTGCAATTAACAAATCACACCTCTTACCAATGTACTCATCCTGTTTTGGGCACTTTTGTATAATATAAGTAAAGAGTCTATGTAAAATCTGGCAAAAATATGTGCAGAAATAACATATTATTTTTCTTATTTAATAAATGTTTATTTATTTTTATGTATAAAAATAAACATTTTTGTGTCAATACATAAAAAGCTGGCCTTATGTTTGTAATATTGCACTGGCTAGATTTAAATTTGCCATCCTCCCGCCTCAATCTCCCAAGTGTGAGATTTGAGGTATTGAATCACAATCCCCAGCTATATTTTCAGTCTATTATAATGCATGTATAATTGTATAAAGTTACATAGTTTAATATCTAAAATAAAAAACTAAATGTTTTTCTGCTTGAGAATATTTCTTCCTTCTTATATGCAACAAAAAGCATTTCTATGAAGGCTTCGATAATGCAAGGGAAATGATAATGAAAAAAGCCTTTGGAACTTTTAATCTGTGAAGTTCCAAGAATTTTAACTTGAAAAAACACCATGTAAGTAAAGTCATGGATTTGTTAACTTATTTGTGAAAGGGCTAAACTATTTTAAGTAGCCCCGTATTTTTCTTTCCTTTTTCTGGGAAAGATTTTTCAGAGATAAAACGGTAGTTCACAGTATATGTTTTCACAAGCAATTTCTCTGACAAGGAAACATAAAACACATTTCACTAGAAATGATTATTTACATTAACAGATGTTCAGCATTTAGGCCTTCTAAAAACTTTAAGCTTCAGTTATTAAGAATTTGTTGATTTAAAAAAAAAATAGAACCCATCTGTGCTCCCTCTCAGGTGAGTGGAGCTGAATGCTAACACTGAATTAGCCAGTGAAGCTTGAGAGGCACCTGGGTGCAATTTCACCTTCTCACCTATAGAAAGTTCTTGCCTGGAAGTAGCATTTGTAATTAGGTAAGAAACAGAAATGGTCTGTCACACCTAAATCATTGGTTCCCATGATGTCCTTTAGACCTACACGTCCTCGCCACACCCAGCACCACAGACACACCATGTCTTCCTGTCAGTTCATTGATAATTGGTCTGCAAGTGAGACTAAGATATGTGCTTCCTAATTCCACATGAAGAGTAAACACCCCTATAATCAAGACTGCGTGTTCCAGCCCTGAGTGAGTGAGAGGACCTGCCTCTGGTCACTGTTCTTCTGACATCCAAAAGGCAGGCTTTGGGGATGCTGAGGCAAGTGCCTGGTTTTGAATTACTATATTTTCCTGACAGTAACACACCATGCTGGCCTCTAGCTAACGGCAGAGCAAATCTGAAAGACCACGATGTTGGGGTATGTAAGGAAGATGTCTGCAAGTAAAGGAAATCACAATTCTACAGACATATGAGAGTTTTTAGTCTTTAGATGCTAAAAAAATGTTAAAGAACTGATGCTGAATCGAAGTAACTTCATTGTCTTAGTATAAGCTAGAAGAAGAGAAAGCAATCTCTATGTACAGAGAGAACAAAATTAGTAACACATATTTTATGTAACACAAATTCTAGTGTAAGGAAAAATGTAAAGAAAACAATTATTTTTTATATTTTGTTGATGGGATTTCAGAAGAGAAGAATGTGCAAACCCCACATCTCTGCCATCAATTTGGGAAGCATCTAAACAGTTTGAAATAAGACTTGTGCAAATGACCACATCAGAGATAAGCCTCTTTTCCTGCCCTGCTTTAAAAAAAAACACACCTTGTCATTTTCGTACCCTTTTTCTATTTATGTTTCTTCCTCAGCTTACATATTTTTTAAAAAAAATTCATCCTTTCTTTCTCTTTTAAAAAATAATTTTCTTTTATTTTTTTAATATTATATCATTTCCCCCAATCTCTTTCCTACCTCTAAACCCTCCCATCCACACCCCTCTTGCGCTCTTAATTCCTGTTATGTTTGTATATGTGTTTGTATTCTTTTGTTTGTTTGTTTGTTTGTTTTGTTTTTGAAGGCTTTTGGAACTTTGGGCTATAAAAGCCATTGAGTGTTCAGAGCTTAGGGAGCTATTGTGGGTACTTGGATGGTTATGCTGAGAGCAGTGTAGACAATGGAAGCCTAGCTCGGGAAGTTTCAGGGGGAAATTTGAGAGTCCCTTAAGGACTCTTTTAGGGATATTGAGTATATTGAATGAGGAATCTGCGGTTCTAGCCATCTCAGGCTTGAAAATAGGCCGTGATTAAGAAGAGACCAGCATCATCGCTAAGGCGAAGGTCTTCAGGGAACTGTTTCCTCAGGTCAACAGACAGATGTTGTAGCCCAGAATGGGCCTAAGCTCTGCTTTTGCTGGTAGCCCAACTTGGTAATATCTAAGAGTTCCCCAGGTGGTACTGGTTTTGAAGACAAGAAAGGATCATGAGAGACATTGCGGGTTGGCATTATGAGGGGCCAGGGGAAGATGCAGCCCAGGTGCAGCAAAGACTCTATCACTTTAGGGATGCCATTGCCATGAGACGACCTCCAAGGGCAGCAGCAAGTGTGGAGAGCTAACCCGAGACTCCAAGACAAGCTGCCTGTGCTGTGGATGACAGGGACAGAGAAATGGAGCTGACAATGTCCTATGAGCCCAGAAGATAGTAAGTCCCAGCTGTTTGACACTGTGCACTATACTGTTAGACTTTGGTTTTGCCTTGACCTGATTCTAACTGTGTGCCACTCTTCCCTTTTGAAATAAGAAGAGTGCAATTACTTTTTTATTTTCCAGGAGCCCACACTTAAAAGACTTTGGAATTTTGGAGATACTTTGGAAATTCTAGAAAGGCTTTGAACTTGGAAGGAGTCTGAGTTTTAATGTGTTTGAGTTATTAGAGACTGTGGAACTTTTAAAAGTTAGAATGTTTTATATGACCATATTGATATGAACATAACATCTTGGACAGAACAAGAAAGGTAGTGTTATAGTTTGATAGTTACATGTTTTTAAGTCAAGTTGCAAAGGGGGCAATTGTCCTGGTTACTTTTAGGGTATTTTGACTCAAACTAGAGTCTTGGGAGATGGGGTGTTAGATAGAGAAATACCTCTTTAAGGCTGGCCAAGTTTGTTGGTCATTTTCTTGATTAATGATTGAAGTGGGAGGGCCAAGCCCACTGTGGGTGGTGCCAGGCTTGTGCAGTTCGTCTGAGTTCTATAATAAAGCAGTCTTAGCAAGGCACGAGGAACAAAGTAAGTTATGTTACTCCATGGCCTCTGCTTTAGCTCTGGCCTTCAAGTTCCTGCCTTGATTTCTTTCCCTGACTTCCCTCAGTGATAGCGTATGACCCGAACATTGTAAAATGAAATAAATCCTCTCCTTCCCAAATTGTGTTTGCTCACGGTGTTTTATAACAGCAATAGAAACCCTGCTACAGGAATTACATTTAGCCTTATTTTTTCTCATGGCCACATTAATTGCTGTGAAATAGTCTGACCATTTTCGCTTAGGCTTCCTCTACAGCAATGGAAATGAGTGAAAGCATTATTGTGCTCTTAGTTTTTGTTTACTTGACACAAATGAGTCAGTCCAGGATGAGAGAACTTCAGCTGAGTAACTGCCTCCGATAGACTGTCTTCTGGGCATGTCTACGGGGAATTTTCCTAAATTAATTCTCGATATGAGAGAACCCATCCTACTATGGGCAATGCCACTCCTAGGCAGGTGGCCCTGGGTTGTATACAAAAGCAAAATAAGCAAGCCATGGGAAGCAAGGCAGTCAGTGGCTTACTTTCATGTTCTCTGTTTCAATTCCTGCCTCCTGGTTTCTGCCTTGGGTTCATGTACTGACTTCCCTCAGTGATGAACTATAAACCTTAAGCTGAAATGCTGAAATAAACCCTCCCCCCGCAGGTTTTTTCCTGTCATTTTTTTTTTTTAATTACAACAATGGAAACCCAACTACGACAATTATTTTCAACTAATATTAATTGCTAGTAATTTTTCTACTTGTTGTACCAGAATAGTTACAAATTATTTTATCATATCATCTCTATGACTAAGAACATATGACATTAGTGAGAATGGCATACAAGACTGGTTGGTGACTGACACATGATATAACACTTACTTTAGTAACACAAATATTTACTGATGTGCATCATAGATATTTGAAAAATATTCCAATGAAGGCAAGCCTTCATTTATCATTCTTTTCATTCAGCACATAACAGCTGCGTATGAGCACACTCTATGCTAGTACCTGAAATTGGAAAGATGGGTGTTGGTGGAGTAGAGATCACTCGAGGGGATGTGTTGTCTTCCAAGTAAAAGTGAGCAGTCTGGAAGCATTTTCTGGAAGGAAAGGCAAGAACACATAAGAAGCTGGGCTTCTAGAAAATTTAGATGGAAGTGTCTAGATCACAACAGAAGTGGACACACGACCAGAAAAGTAACAATTCTATCTACAGGAATTCCATGTCATCTGAGTTTATCTCACTTTTACCAGTACCGGTTACAAAAGAGTAAGCTGACATCAGAGAAGCTGAAAGTAGAGATAGCATTTGAAGGAGGAGGTTGGTGCCAAATAGTACTCTGCAGATGTAGGAAACAACGTGTCTTGGGAACTCTCCGATATTGGCATGTACCAAGGTGTCTTGCCAACTTTGCAGGACAGGGGTTGAAAGTAAAGAAAGTGCCCACCTGGCATTCTTAAAACAATGCCCTCTGGAGCATATTAGTCTGGTTGGGAAAGCTATGTCTATATAGAAATGAAATTCCACAGAGGCATCCCTTTGAGAAAAAAAGGAAGGCAGCTTTCACTGTGTGAAGGCAGCAGCGATGGGACTTAAGAGAGGATAATGAGCGCTCAAGCAAAACTAGAGGTGATTTTATTTCTGACAGATGCTAGTGTTGTTGATGAGCGTTTGGAGAATGAATATATTTAGAATCAATGACAATTGTGACCTACGATGTCACCTGCATCTATTTTCATTCAGATAATAAAAGTAACATCTGGTGAGAGAACACTACAGAGTACTGAGAAGAGCAAAGACACAACTACTGCTGTACAATAAAGCGAGTCATCCCTTAATTTAAGAAATTTAGGTAATTAAAACCGCTAATGACTTTTTTTTTGATGTGTGTTATTTTATTTAAGTTATTCACGAATGGTTGAGTTTCAACAGAAATCTCTCTCTCTAAGGGAACACGCTAATCTTATTTTCTATTTTAAAGCTCCAAGCTACAAGTTATTTATCCTAATGAGCTTTATCATGACATTTGTTCTTATTCAGTGACCTCTTAAATCTTCATATTTTTCCAGTAAATCAGTTCCCTGGATACAGCTCTTGAATTGCCTCCCACAGTTATTAAAATCATATTGTTATCTTAGTGAGGACTATAAAGTCCTAGTTCCACCAATCTTTGTCACTTTGCTGCAGCTAACCCCTTCACCCAGCAGGCTGCAGCTCTCCCTGATCTCGTTTTCTCTCAGAGAATCTCTATTCTACCATGTTAGCACCTTGTGTTCTGCTGCTCTCTCTGCCCACATGCCTCCTTCCCATTACTTTTTTCATTATCCCCAATACTACACCCCCTGAGAGCCCTGAATATCCAAGTCACCATTCTGCTCCCTTTGGTTGCGCTGTGGCACATTCCCTATGGAAAATGCAAATTCTTCTCTACTTAGGATGGGACTAGCTCTGGATAAACTCATTGTTAAGTAGAAAAGCACCATGAGCTGAAAATGCATTAAATACATACCCAGTCCACCACATGCCATAACTTAGCAACACAGTACAAAGTAGAGTGTTTGTTATTTGCTTCTATGATAAGTGGCTGACTGGAAATTTTGAGTTATTATCACTGCCCAGAAACTCAAGAGAATAGTTAAACTTCATATGGCAAGTCAGGGAGGAAAAAATCAAATTAAAAATTTAAGTCCAGTTTCTACTGGATGTGAACTCCTTTGTCAGTGTGATAAGGACAAAAACGGTTAAATCATCTTAAGCCAGGAACCTTCCATTACTTATGCATTCATTGTTTTGTTTTTACATTTATAGTTAGTCTCCTTTGCCAAAATGTAGGCCAATCATGCAAAATAGTTAATTACCACAATGTTATTCATCAGTGCCTCCATGTTATAGGCACTACAAGATACTTTTTTCAGTGAATTCGGTGTAAAATTGTGTAAAATTATAACTTATTTTCTCACTTTAGTGTCAAAAGAAAAGAAAAACATAAAGCAACAATATTCATAGCAAGACAACACTTGGCTCCTACAGTATAAAGCCCTTGGGGGGGGGAGAGGAAGAAGAAGAGGAGGAGGAGAGAGAGAGCGAGAGCTAGTAGTATTATAAGAAGATGTGTGGATGAGCAATCATACATCAAAGGCACCCAGAGACCAGCTTTATCTTGGAAAGCAGAATCTGTAGTCAGATGAGGAATGAGAACATTGGAAACAACCAGGCCCACAGCTAAAGAAACTGTGCTAGTGATGGTCCACATGAGTGACTCTAAGTCTGTCCTGGAGCAGTCATGACAGGGAAAATGTGTTGTGTATGCAACCGTGGTTAGCATGCTCTGACACTGACATGGAGGTGATGGACTTCGGACATGCCTTCTGAGACTTCCTGCAATTCACAGCTAGTGCACGAGTCATTCAGCATCCCCCCGGTATTGAGTTTAGTTTCGATTTGGGATCTCCAGGAGCAAGGGGCTTGATGTCACACATCATATTTAGTTAACTAAACATATCCTTTTTCTACTAACCTAAAGCCCATTCTCCCATAAGTATTGCCAAATGATATAAAAAGAATATTTAATGCTGTGTATACCTTTCTATTGGTATCTATCCTCTGGCTAGATAAATCCTCCCAGCAGGGTGCAGTGGTGGATACCTGTAATCTTAGCAGATCTGCAGAGTCAGGTGGATCTTTGTGAGTTTGAAGCCAATCTGGTTTACTAAGTGATTCCAGGACAGCCAAGGCTACCCAGAGAAGCCCTGTCTCAAAAAACAAAACAAAAACAAACAAACAAAAAAACCCTACCAACTATGTCTGAGCCTCAAGTAAGAAAACTTGAAGTTTCAGAATGTTTGAAAGAGATGGAGTATATAGCCATAGATAGCTAAATAGATGAACAGAGGATGAACTGGTAACTGAGAGGACGGGAAGAAGAAAGCATTTAATAGAATATAAAAAATGTAATCGAAAACATTTTAATTTGCCATGTTACTAATGTGTGTTATAGGAATTTGGTTAATACCAATTCTGCTAGCTTTAAACACACAATGAAGTCTTTCACTGGTTTTTGACATGTGGCCTAGTGATGATTTGACATTAATTTTCCAAAAACTCCTATAAATCATACCAAAAATCTTGTATGAGGAAAGAATTAAAGGTGCACAGTTGCTTAGGTACATTTTACAGTGATGTTCTCCTTGAAGGCACAGTTGCTTAGGTACATTTTACAGTGATGTTCTCCTTGACGGTCATATGGTACTGGGATCCTACACTCAGGGCTGTCAGTTGTGTCCAAGGACCCACAAATACAAATTTAAGGTCGAGAAGTAATTTATATTTCCTAGTCTCATTTCTTCATGGAAAATAACTGTATCGGTGGAATGTCCTGTCCCCCCCCCATATTTGATGATGTGCTGTTTTGCCACACAAAATGTTGTTAAGATGCTCTTTAAATTTTTTGTAGTTCTTCTTTATTTATAAATAAATAAATAAATAAATCTTCCCTGTGGAAGTAGTTTTGCATCTTATAAACTTATGGTGTGGCGCATGTAAATTATACCTTAAAACATCTGGAAAACAATTCCAAGACATATTACTTAATGTATGACAAGGCTCTGCCTCTATAGCCCATCTGTTCCAAATAAGCAGTGAGTGTCTTCACGTCTATGTGCTAAGTGTTGATAACTGTGTCTCCTGCTAATTATCACTCCGCCATGCTGAAAAAAGTGATGACTGTTTTAAACTTGTGGACACAGGTCCCATCAATCAATGGTAATCTGATTATTTAATTTACACCTTTTCTTTAACAGTATTTAGAATTAAAAGCTGGAAATGTGTAATTATATCCCTTCTCAGAGTCCTCATAAAAATAGAAAAACAACATCCAGACGCGCTCACTCACACACAGTCCACCTAACGAAAGTCTCACAACACACTTAAAGATGACTTTACAGGTACTGTCCAATGCAAAATTCATGGCTCAGAAGGGACACGACCAAGGCCACCTGATAAATTAGAGATGAAACTGGGGAAGGGCCTCTGTTTTAACCATCTATAATTTGTTCCATCTCTCTGCTACACTGTTTTCTCTCAGTGTCTCTACAAAGCACAGGTAAACACACAGGTAAATGAGGCAAAGGACAGGACTCAGGGTTCTACTTTGAGCTTAATTTTCTACTAAAAATTATATTAGAAGCACATTTGAATATTTTAGATAACTTTGTGGCTTTACCTCTCACATTTAGGTCTACGATCTTTTAAATTTTTTCACTTGTTACTTGCTTACTTTGCATGCATATGCAGGGAGTACGCATGTGTGGAGGTCAGAGGTCACATTATGAGTCAGTTCTCTCTTCCAACAATGTGGATCCCAGAGACTGAACTCAGTGTCTCCTGAGCCATCTTGTTGGCATCTCTGACCTGTTTTGAGCTAGTGTGTGTGTGCGCGCGCGCACGTGTGTGATGAGGAAAAGGTCCATCTCATACATCTTCTATTCCCTCCTTCCACTTGTTAAAGTGACATTCTCTGTTCATGAGAAGGGCTTGGGACTCTTGTCTAAAGCTTGATCAAGCACATAAGGAATTACTTCTAGGTTCTCCATTCTACTGCACTGCACTGCTCGTTTATTCGTAGTGCCAGAACTTAGACTTTTGACTCCTCTAGATCTGGAGCAAACTTTCAAGTCAGGGAGTGTGAGCCATTCGTCTTTGCAACATGCTTAGAGGAAAACTTACAAGGTAAGTCCTCCTGACTTCAGGGTAGGATCTGCCTTCTTAGACATAATAGTGGCATAAGCAACCACAAAAATGGATGAAGTGATGTCATCGAAATCAAAACATTAATGCTTTAAAAATATTACTCTGCAAATAAGAAGTCTATACACAGATAGAAAAAAATGTAAGTTGAGTAATGGTGAAGATGTGTATGTAGTACATATTAAAATGTTTGCAGTTCAGATGTAAGAGCTACGGGCTGGGGAGATGATTCCATTGGCAAAGCATTTGCCACACACGTTTAAGGACTGGAATTTAGATATCTGAAATCTATACACAAGCCAGGTAGGCACGGCAGCCTGCATCTAATCCTAGAACACTGCAAGACAGGCTCTTAGAAATCCCCAAAGCAAGCTGAGCAGTCAGACCAGCCGAACCAGAAGGCGTGTGTTCAACAATTTCATCTGTTTTTCCTGACAACAGATATTGAGTAATCCAAAGGTTAAAAACACTCGGATTTTAGTTTCTCATGAACTATCAGGCCACACTAAACACAATGAATTTTAAATTTGCACAAGATAGCTTAGAACAGTTAGTAGAAATTATGAGACATATTCTAACTACTTCATTTACATATAAATCACCTGCCGTTTTATTAGAGTTTATCATTAGCACTATTTAATATGAGATATGATTTATTATATCTTCCATCTTTTGTTAAAATTGTCTAAAACAAACTCTAACTCATCCAAACATTTCATTTTGTAGGGAAAATCAGATTAGACATGATGAGTAAACTGAACAAACTGAATATAAATATGTCCTTAAAAATTTGGGCAACAAGTCTAGTGGGAGGGGAAGAAAAATCAAACAAATGCTGGTTGAATAAACATTTATAAGCTGTGTGCAGTGTTCAGAGACTCTGTTAACCATGCCATCTTCTATAGAAAGTGACAGTAGGCACAAGAGCACAGACAGAAGAAAGTAGCTTTTTATCTTGTTATTGAGTAAATGCGTTCCTAACTAAAACATGATCTCTTGGGATATCTTGACGCCTACTCTGTTTCATACAGGAAGTCAGATGTGAGACACAGTTGGTCTTAGAAGTGTTTCTTTGTAGCCCAACAACATTAAGCTACATACAATCAGCAACATCAAGTTACACACAATGACACACTGACTTGGGCACGTTCAGTCCAGTTCACTCAGCTTCCTGGACCTTCTGTGTATGTCCACCTGCCTGCAATGCAGCCTCCCTAACTCCAGAACCAAATGGAGGCCCAGCCCAACATCTCGCTTTACATTTAACTGCCAGTCCTGGCTTCTTAAGGTACCCTGTTCTCTGATTACTCTGCATTAGAGTCTAGCTGCTATGCATGTTTGCTTGTGTAATATTAAAATAGTTTTTCCTAGAAAAGTGTTTTTTCCTCAGTAACCATGAGTTCCTTAAAAGCCATGATGCTTATTCAAATTTTGCTGTGTTTTTAAATTTTAATTTCCTGACAATAGTTGACACGGTTATTAACCAGATACATGGGAAACAGTTAATAAGTAGGCTGAGAAAAAACATTTTGGGATAACAATTGAAGAGCAGTGGTTTGAACTTACAGAAGGCTGCTGTTCAACAGAAAGAAGTTGTTATAGACCTCCTGAACACAATTCTCCTCTAGAAGAATAGCATAAATTACTAAGCAAGGAAAGTTTTGTATCATCATCGAGTTCTTGTTTTCCAAGAGACAGGTGGACTGACATATTGTGTCTTTGGTAAATTCATGACTTAGTTGTCTGTTCTTGGTACAAGGAAGGGAACTTGTTACACTGTCCTGGTCCTTGAAAGATATTGAAAGGTTCCTGGAGAGTACGTTTCATCTTCAAAGACAATTATAAAGAGTTCTAAATGCCTTTGCATATTAACATAGTCATTTTCCATATCTTCATATTATAGCTGCTTAATTTTTATCTCTGCGTGTAGCCTATGATTTTTTTCATTACTGTACACAATTGATATACATCTTATAAAATTCATTTAAATATTTTTCATATAAGATTATCGAAGATTATTTTTCTAAATAATAACTTTTGTATTTATAACAGTTGATAAAATACTTATTATTTATGGTAAATGCTATGATAATGTTTGGATGTTAACTTGATTAACATGAAAATACTATGTCGAAACACCTTAGCAAATTTTAACTAAAGTTCAAGTTCTTTCATTGACCTTCACTTCTTTGAGTACAGAAAACACCAGCCTTTAGATTCACAAGTTTACCTTGCTTGTAGGTGAATAATTTAATGCAAAAAGAACTTTGTATATTATTTGGAGCTCTTTCAGATTAAATATAGGTAGCAGTCTGAGCTTTAATAATGCAAATTTCCAAAACACTCAACTTACCTCCAATAGATGAGAATACCAACAAGAACCACTAGACACATAAAAGTCAGGGCAGACACGATCACAAGGGGGATAACCGCTTTCTTCTCAGATTCCAAGCCCTCAGCTAGACCAATACGAGACTCATGGCTACTATTACTGGCCTCTGTAGTCGGAGAAAATCGAGAGAGTTGAGATTTAAGATGAATGAAAAGTAATGGCATTTTCCAACTGATTAAATGCAACCTGCATTGTTGCTACTTACCTTTAAATATGATTCTATGAGGCAAAGGTTGTCTATACATCAGTTTAAGTAAAATGAAGTTTAAAAATTAAAACAAGGTGTTAGAGATATCATTAGAGGTAGGGTGTTTTAGCAGGATCTGGAGCTAATACTGACCGAAAAAATTGCTCAAAGAAAAACTGGAGTATCAACATTAGAAAATTACTGTTAAAAATAAAAGTCAGGTCATGGTCATGTCAATTGCTAGTCTACTTTTATCACAAGAATATACATCTTAGGTACAGCAGAGATATATGACTCTATAGAAAGAGAGGTCTTCAAAAAACCCCAGAGACATGTAGAATATGGCATTTAAAAAGATTTTTATTACTTTAAAGATTCATTGACAACGAGACAGGTTAACTCCTGGCAACTCCCAGCATACCTCAAAGAAGAGGATGAGCATCAAAGAACATCCTTATGGAGATGGCGTCAAATGTGGCAAACTAGCCACTGAGAAAATGTCCTCATTTCTACCACAGACAGAATTCTGCCAAAAAAAGGGCAAGCTTGGATTCAGGCAGAGTTGACAGCCAAACTCTGCCAAGACAGGGCAAGCAAGTCCTCAACAGCTCCTGCCTTACCAGTATGTCTTTCAGATATATTGGGCCAGAAGGCTGAAGAAGATGCTCCAATGTTATAAAGAGTTTTGGGTGACTATTCAGGTAGCAAACTGTCTCTGTCATCTTCTCATTTGGAAAGCTACTAACCTGCACTCCCAGCATACTCAGGTAATCAAGTTTACTCCTTCTCAAGTCTCTGAGGGAGTTGAAGACCAAGTAGCTTAGTTTTACAAAGAAGCTTAATTGTTTAGGGGTTAAGATGTTTTTAGGTCTAGATAAGTGCTCTAAGTTGATAATGACAAGATGTGATGGAGATTGATTTACATTCAGACATTTAGATGCACCAAGATAGGAAAGATGTGTTCTTCAAGGCCGTCAAATACAAATAGCCAAAACACTAAGAATGTAACATTTATATAATTCCTGATTGTGTCATGGTTCTTCTTGCTTTAGGTAATCTATTATATATATATGTGTGTGTGTAATAATATAAATGTATATGTACAAAAATAAAATAATTTTTAAAATCTGAGAAAAATAAAGGTCAGGAAAACCGTGTTACTCACTAAATCATCATATGTAACTTTGACAGTCTAAAATTAATCTAATGTATTTATTTTAAACTTTTAATTTGATAAACAATTAATAAAAATTGATAGCAACTTCTCAAGCAAACTTTCAATTTTAAACATAAGTTGATTTTAAGTGTTATTTTCAAAAACAATTATTTACATTTCATTGAGAATTTCATGCAAGCATATCATGTGTTTTGGTCAGATCTGTTCTCATATTCGTGTCTGCTGTTTTCTTGCAAAAATGAAAATTATTTCATGTAAACTTAAAAACACATGTGTCTAACAAATTGCCTTCAAATATATGTATAGACTGAAAAAAAAATCTGAAGACAATCCTTAAGCTAATCTAAAAGTTGGCGAGCCACTTTAAGTCTAATCAGGGACTTTATTGTACAAAAAGTTTGACAAAAGTCACTGTAACAAAGTTATCCTTCCAGGTTGTCACAAACAACCTCAGAACTGCAAGTGGTGGTAAACTGCCTCTACTCTTTTCCTCTGCTTTGAAGGTAGTTTGGTGGAAGTTAAGACAACTGTTCCCGGGAGACCTGTTTCAACTCTCCCTGACCCTGGCTGCTGAACTGTACGGTGCTTAGGGAGCTATGTTGAAGGTCTCATGAAAGTCTTCACACTTGCAGAACTTGAGACAATTCATGTTTTGTATTAAATGATTTACTGACAAGAAACACAAAAATTAATTTCAAATGTATGATGCTCTTTAGAATTTGGGATAATTGAAGCTCCTATGAGTGTACATACCTGACATTACTACATGTCTAACTGTGGTTTCACACAACAGCTTCTTTCTGTAACTAGAATTGAGAGCATAGAGCTAAGAACTGAATTACTTCATTTAGAAAATATAACAAAGAACTATCATGACACCCATACTTCCCAGGAGCTGATAATCAGAGGCATATTTGCTAAAAAATATGATCAAAGGTGTGTTTAAAATGATGAAACTATATATGCTATACAGTAAAAATATCATAAAACAAATATTTGTATTGTAGTGAATATTCCTGTGAGAAGGCCAAAAATTTGATATTTTATTTGGGTCAGCCATGTGTGCCTGCCATTATGTTTTCTGTGAAGACTCGGGCAGACCCATAAATAATCTGATATCAATACAAAGAAATGTCCTTATAAAATTTAAAATAGCATCTTGCTTTTTTCATGGCTCTCTTCACCGTAGTCCTATTTTAACTATTACCTTAATGGAAAGAGTTTGTGGGGAATAAATGAAGTAACCTGCTCTGAAAGTCCTTTGGTGTCCAGTAATTGCAAATGGTGGTTAATATTCTTATCTATATCATCAGCTCTAACCCACAGAGTAGGAGCTATGCATCACCTGTAACTTTTTAAGAATGCAAAGTTGGAGCCACACCAAAACCTCCCTAGACTATCTGAATCAGGCCCAGGTTCAAGTTTAAGAACAAAAAGTATGAGTTAATGAAGTTTACATAAGGTTAAGACTATATAGATTCATTATAATATCTACCATATGTAATTATATTTGGGGTGTGTATAGCTAAATATATAGCTTATGTATGTGTATATACACACATGTGATTTATGTGGGAAATATGTATGAAAATACATAACACAAATGCACTTTACATTTATATGCATGCATTATAAACACACACTATCTACCATCACTCTATCTCTATCATCTATCTATCTACCATCTATTATCATGTATCTATCTATCATCTATCTATTCTGTCTCTGTTTATATCTATCAATCATCTGTTGTCTATCATCTATCAATCATCTATCTTTATCATCTATCAATCATCTATCTATCTACTATCTATATTTATTGATCATCTATATCCATTTATCTATCATCTATCATCAGGCCATCAATAAACAGTCATCCATCTATCATCTATCATTATAATTGTATGTATCTATCTATGTATGTATGTATGTATGTATGTATGTATGTATGTTCTATCTATCTATCTATCTATCTATCTATCTATCTATCTATCTATCTATC
>OU015744.1:97046614-97104870 GCA_907169655.1 Acomys percivali
ATCTATCTATCTATCTATCTATCTATCTATCTATCTATCTATCTATCGTCTATCTATCTACCTATTTTCTTCTCCATGGACATTCCTTATAGGTTCTCTGGGAGATGTAATCTTCAACTCTGTAACTGAGTAGTTAGAACGAGTCTGTGTATTTGCATATTATTAAAGCCTAGGTGTGTTGTAAAGTATGAAACACCTGATGAAAGTACAGACAGGCTGAGTGCGGTGGTGCATGCCTTTGGACCCAGCACTCAAGGAGGCAGAGGCTGGCAGATCTCTGTGAGTTTGAGGCCATCCTAGTCTACAAAGCGACTCCAGGACAGCCAAGGCTACACAGAGAAATCCTGTCTCCAAAAAAATCAACTAAACAACAGCAAAAACCAAAAAAAAAAAAAAAAAAAAAAGAAAAGAAAGAAAGAAAGAAAAGAGAAACAGAAAGTACAGACAGTGTACTAACTGCTTTGTATGCTATTGAGAGTAACAATTACTTCCATCTATTTGAAACTGAAATATGTGCTTTGATAGAGTTTAGTAGATGGGTTATTTAAGTAATAGTGATGTAGTTAAGCCATAGAGGATAAGATTAACATTTTAAAGGGCTGAGAATAAAACAGCATAACTTTGGTGTGGAAATTTAAGCATAATATATATTTTATTGTTCTCAGTCATGTAAGCATGTTCTAAGAGACAGACACTAACAGTACATTCCCAGGGTTAGTTTTGCATTGACTCTTTGTGTGACTTAGACCAAGCATCTTTTAGTCATGTTCACTCACATATATGTATATATATGTATATATATTTGCCCTATTTATATTATTTTAAGAAACATCATGTAAAATTTTCTAAAATTTAGAAGTACAATAAATGATAAGTTTCAGATTAGGGAATATTCAATAATTGCATACAACCGACTTTGTATTAGTTTTACAGATACAGTTTTAAAAACAGGTTAAAACAATTTCTTTCCCTAATTGTATTTGATTTTATTTCTTTCATTACTTATATTAATTCCTGAAGATGGATGTTATATTCATATTGCTTTGTCTTCATTAGTGGAGGAACTTACTCTTAACAGTTAAATGAATCTAATTAATACATCTGAGAGAAAATGCTTTCTTCAATAATTCTAGATGCGGTGCTTTGTTATATATGTGTGTGTACGGTCCTTCCATTAGAGTATAATCTTGCATGAAAGAAAAATAAATTGACTCATGATCTTTCCCTTTCAAATAAATCTAAAAGTGTAAGAAGAAAAACAAGAACTATGATTGAGGACAGATAACAATTCACGTATGGAACAACACTACGGACTCCAGTGACCCATGGCCTCATTAATCCCTCCCACACACCAGTGTCTACACTGCAGCTGCAATGCAATGCTAAATGGATGTCAATTCAGACTACAGGAAAAAAAAAAAACTTCCCTATAATCTCTTCATTGTTGCTGTACTAAAGAATATACAACTAAAGTGAATGATGAAAATAACAAAGAGAAACTATATTTTAACGAGAATTGCTCTATACCCTGAATTTTGAATATTAAAATCTGTGCAATTACTACCCAGTATTACATTTACATTAAATTATATTTTGACTTACTAAGCTTTAAATACCTTCATTGTTAACTAAGAATTACATTATCATTCAATCAAAGCAAATTGTATGTTCTTGCCATGAATTCAATGGAATTACCCGCTTTCTCATACACTTAATGGAATTAAACTTGAGTTTTGTTACCGTTGACATTTTAAGCACACATCTGTATTGTATATTGCAATCTGCTCCAAGAAACATCTGGCCAACAGACTAATTTGCATAAAATATATTAACAATGAAAAACGGCTCTAGGCTTTTTTTTTTACATCTTGTCACACAATACCTATACATGCTATGCATATTCATGTCTATTACTTAAGTCAGAATGACAAACACTGTAACACAGAGCAGGATGTATCTTGCTGGTTTATACTGTAACACAGAGCAGGATGTATCTTGCTGGTTTATACTGTAACACAGAGTAGGATGTATTTTGCTGGTTTATACTGCCCTCTTTAGGCAACATAGAGAAAGCTCAAAGAAAGATAATTTAAAAACATGTTTATAAAAAAACAAAACAAAACGAAATGAAACGAAAAACAAAAAAACCTTCCTTGGCTATCAATCTTAACCCTGTAATTCTTTTTAGATGTCTCCAAGCTGATGTGGACATATGAAGTATCTCCTTGATAGACATTGGTGGACAGGTGCTTATAGCATATTGCTGAGGTTTTTAAAATCCGATTGAATTAGTATACAACTTAAGTTAGGATACAAGCATGTACATTTAAGTTGTCTCAGTACAGCACAGTGTGTTTCAGTATACTAATGGTATATCATGCGTACATAGCTGGTTGTGCACACAACAGGGATCCTGTAGGATAAGAATTAGTTACAACACACACAAAAAAATATATTGTGAAGATAATTAAATCAAGGGCCAGAATATGTTGGATATTCATATGCAATCAAGAGTAAAATCATATTTATAAGAGATATAAATGATTGAACGTTTTGATTAAGAAGTAAAGATCTGCTGGTGTGCCAGAATTCTTTTCTTAGATGATTCTTCTATTTCACTTTCATAGCAAGAAAATCAGCACATCTCATTCTATCTCATTGCTCACAACTAACCTGCCTCTGAACTGTTGGATACTCCCGAGTGCCCACTAGTAACAGAGGGCGCGGAGGACCGTGGAGATCCAGGAGCTATGCCTGTGCCATCTGCTTCCAGGACACCATCAGCATCTTTTTCATTAACATCTGGGAAACTGAAATCTGTGGATGTCTCATTATCATTAAGGCTATCTGAGGTGCCTTGCCCTGACCCACTCTCTTCATCACTTGTCAAAACTGCCCATGCTTTAGATTCTGGGGTGAGAGGAAGGATAGCACTGCCCATTTGAACGTCACTGTCCTCTTCTCCATCACTGTGCTTCTGGGGTAGCATACTTGTTGACGCTGATTTGCCAGGACCTTTGTCCACACTAGAGACACCTGTGCCTCCATCTTCTTCTTCTGTATTCTCAAATAGTGAATGTGAAATTGGGCCACTCTGATCCACAGGACTGTTCTCCTGGGTGTCTGAGTCGCTTGTTACCTTTTCCTGTGATTCTCTATAGGGTGAACATGACATACACTTATTCCTGGGAAAGTGATCACTATCTATGTCATCATCATCATCATCATCATAGTCATCACCATCTTCACCACCTCCCACTACATTAGCATCAGATCGGGCACTAGGAGTCAGCTTAGAAGTAGCTTTAGAGGGAAGAAGCAACTTGGCTGTGGTCACAGAATCGTCTCTGCTGGGAGAGACAGCTGTCATGGAAACAGGCCCACTTCCTAATGGGACAGAATGGTCAGTAGATACAAGCACATCAGAAGCAACCGTTGGGAGGCCAGTAAGTACCTTATCAGTAATAGAACTTTCACTGAGCATGAAAACTTCCTGAGAATACGCAAGCTCGCTTATAAGTGTATTTTGTGGTTCGTCAATTGATACAGTGGGAGTAGCAAATGCACGCCTCGTTTTCAGAGGATGGGCCTGGCTAACGTCCAGATGTGCAGTTTGGAACAACTCATCATTACTGTGCAAAGACGGCCGCACTTCGTGGGGACTTTTGCTCTTAAGCAAAGCTCGTTCAAAATATTTCTCACTTGTGGAAGGAACTGTTAACCCTTGAAGTGCAGTGGAGTGCGCATTAGAAGGTGACACATTGAGAACTGGTAGAGATGTAAAGTGCAGTGTGCTTTCAGGTGAGGCGGACTCTGATGCCATGGGGTGCAATGTGGAAGAGCTACTTTGCTCAACCTTGGGGGTTTCAGCCAATACTGGATCACTAGGCACAGATGGAAGAGCAGTTTTAAGCAAGGTGTCAACATCAGAAGCCTGAAAGGAAGGTTGCAGCAGGACTTCAGTATTAAAAGGAGATGTGGCCTCATAGAGCAAGGGTTGTGTTGGAGGGTGTAATAGTTCACTAGAAGCAGGGCCAGAGAATGCTGGCCCTGAGCTTGTGCCAAGCCCAGGTTTAAGCCAAGGGTCACCAATTGCTTGAGATGCAGTGTGTGTAGGTTGAACTGGGAGGTTAGTATCTGGAACTTGACTAATATCCCAATCAAAAAGCTTAGTGATGGGATAAGCAAGAGACTCTGAAAGCATGCCCTTCATGCTAGAAATAGAAACAGAGGTTTCCTGTAAAGACACATCCCACTTTTTTACAATGTCAGACATCTTTGGCATGACTGTGCTTTTAGAAGGGTATGCCATCTCAGTGAAAGAAGACATTTTCAGTTCAGTTTCATTTCCATTCATTATTTCACTTTCAGAGAGCGGCTTAATGTCATTCTCACCAAACACAGATGTCGTGTATGTAAATTCAGCTACAGAGACAGGTGAAGAAATGTTAAGAGTTCGCAGCCCATCTGTGTCAGGTAAAAGCAATTCATTATCAGAGGAGGCCCCAGACCACTCCCCATCACCAGAGAGGGCAGGAGGAGGCTGCGGCAATGATGCAGTTGGGGTAATAAATGCGGACCCAGGCATTGATACATGACTAGGATTGATAAATGAGGACCCCTGATCGGATACATCAACAGAATCATGCACAGGTATTGCAGAGCTGTAAGAAGCAGTGAGCACATGGTGGGAACCCTCAAACGCATAAGAAGGTTCAGGCCCTGATGAATATGCATGCATAATGACACCACTGCTGGGTGATTCAATCTGAGAGGCCATAGATGTTTTATAGAGGACAGCAGATTCACTACCAAATTCCAGTGTGTCCGAAGACCCCGCGTCAGAATACTGAACAAGGCTGGGTTCTAATAGCACATCAGCCCCAGCCACCAGCAGAGAAGCATGCAAAGACAGCTTATCCCTCTGAGCAGCTGAAGGAACTTGTGGAGGGGTCTGAGAAACTGGATGCAGCTGGTGAAACAATTCACTACTGAAGGAAGCAGAGGAAAATGGGAGCAAAGGTGCACCGTCATAGGAAGACAGCATGGATTCAAACGACACACCAACACTGGGAAATACAGGCGTAGCATGCAAGGCCGGATCACTACTTGAAGCAGCAGGGGTAGTGTTGAGGGTCTGATTGTCAAGCAACAAAGGGGTGACTAGAGGAAAGGCTTCACTACTGTAGGAAGGTTGAAGAGGTGCCTCACCATTGTATACTGGCTGAGTTGTCTGCGAGTGGAGGACGTTGACAGTGGGGGCCAAGTCAAGAGGTTTGGAGGATGGCGTGAGAGCATGTGGCGTTACTTCAGTCGGGAGGTAGGCAGAGGTAGAGTAATGTGGCATTTCCATATCTGTGACTGAAGGACCTTGTGACACCATAGCATCCGGAGGAAATGACTCAGTTGTCTCCCTAGATTCCTCAATGTGTCTGTCTGTGGAGTTATCTTGGAGAAAGCTCTCTCTGCCGGACCCAGGCTCAGACTGTGTTGTTAGATCTGTGGAGCCAGGAAACCACGTACTGCCATCGGGAGAGGGATCCTTTAGGACTTCGTCTGAACCCGATACTTCCGAAGCATCTGTTGTAGATCCTGGCCTAAGGACATCATACGTGATTGCTTCGGGCATTACTGAAGAAGATATGTATCCATGGGATATGTTATCTGAGAGAAAAGGGACAGTAGAGGTTGCAGGGCTGGAACCAGAAGAATCATCGGCTCCTGTATCGAGGTTGAAATCAGTCAGTAAGTTTTCTTCCTCACTGATGTCAGTAGACACCTCTTGGTACTCTGTCATGGAAACCACATTTAAGGTTTCCGCAGTCCCAGACAAGTTCATCTGTGGGAAGACAAAGAGAGTTTTAGATCCACCGTCTAAGGAGGCTGAAGTACCTTCCACATTGTGTGGTGGCAGCTTAGTTCCAATCTGAGAAGGCAAGGACACTTCTTTTTCTGTATCAAATCCAGCAACATGTTGGGAAGTAGAATTCTGAGGTGTGCTGAGAACATCACTCTTTCCAGAGAGTTCACTTTCTCTTGCTGGAGATCGGTTAGTCTTGGCTTCATTGTATTTAGTCCCCATGTGATTATAGTGCGTCGTGGTAGAAACCTGGGGTTCCTTTTTCCTTATTCGGTTTGTGGCACTGTCTCTACTGGGATTTGAGCCAGTGTCATCTTCGTTGTCTTTTCCATATTCTTCCTCCTGTAAAAGGCAAACAACACTTAAAGGGGCATAAAGAATCTAGAGAAAGACAAAGTCTAAATATCTTACACAGCATTATACTATGGATTTTTACTTGTATGACCTTTAAGACTTCTCTCATGGGACACCGTTTTCCTATTCTATTCTACTCTATTCATGCTATGTATCAATTCAACAGGCATCTGTCCTATAAATTTTATTTTCTATTCACTAGGGAAGACAATTAAATTAAAGGAAGCCACTTTAGTGATAACTGCCTTCATTTTAATGTTAGTAAGGAGCTGAAACTGTAGCACAAAAAGATTCACTTCATATTCTGGCCCAGATTCTCTGAGCACCAATGTTCAGCTTAATGAAATGAAGCTTCTATCCTCTTGCTCAACAATAAAAGTCTAAGACTCTGCCTAGCTCTGTGATGTCACTCCATACTCACCTCCCCCCTCACCGCCCACCTCCCCACCCCCCCAACCCCCCATCTCCAACCCCCCCCAACACCGAGCACTACTCCAGCCTGCCAGCTCCTGCTCTCTCTCTCTCTCATTCTCAGCAGGTGATGCTCTTATTCACTTGCCAGAGAAAACAGGAGCCAATGGACAAAACTCACACATGTTTCTCACATCGAAAACTGCTCAGCTAAGTCTCCCTTCCCCTCCTGTCCTACTGTCTCTAAGGACTTGTTAGCCTTTCCTTCAAAACCTTATCCCTACATCTGTGTAGGAGTCTACTTTCTAGTGTCTTTTTACAAATCGAACACAGTCAAGCATTCTGTCTTTTCTCAAATCCCCAGATTATTCTAACAAGTTTAAGTGAATTCAGGCCTCTTCTGTTGAAAACGAATGTAAAAGAAAATCTTCACTTTAACCCGATTTGTCATTTAACTTTCCCTTCCTCTTTCTGAACCGAGTCTCCTCAAAGATACGTCATGTGTTGCTCTACACGGATTAGTGATGTCTGTGGGCCCCTACACTAACATTCACCTTTGTTTATATTCCACGTCAACACACTTATCACACCCTTCCATCAACCCTCTAGATTCCCATAACAACTGTGTGAGAGTCTGGCAGCACTCATCTGCTTTTCCTATTGCATGTTTTGGGGCAAAAGCTATACACATATGCTTTAGACAATTTCCTTTCTAGCAGATCTTAAATTTTATGAAATTCAATTAAACACCTCTTGGAATCTGAGAGAGATGATTGACTATTCTCTATACTTCGTTGAATTTTGTTAGGTCTTACTATTGTATTTCACAATTTCAAGAATATATTATTTATGCTCTGTAGTCGTATACATGCATATATATGTATGCATGTATGTGTGTGTGTGTGTACGTATGTATGTATGACTACAAACATTTTAACAGATACCCCTTTCTTGTAAGTCCTTACATAACTGTAATCTTTCTTCTCCTTTTTTTCTGAATCACCACACGGCTTTTTATTTCAATACTCGGGACTTAAAACTCTTCGTAGATACAATCCAAACATCTCCCAGCCTCTCTCATTCACTCCTACACCAAGTTTAAGATCATAAGTTATTAGGAAGTAAACAGTGGATGGTTGAGGCGTATTTTCAACCCATCTCAAAGTAACACTGTGGCAAAGCACACTGTTCAATGTATCTGTTCTGACCTGGTCCTATACTATGATAGTTAATTCCCATAGGATGAAATATACTGTTTTGTAAAGTTAAACTGGCTAACCACTAAACCTGGACCTATCATTTTAAGTCCCACATTCCAACTCCTTTCCCACAGCAGCATAAACTGTGTTCTGCTTTTATGTTATAAAATGGTATTCTTATACTGTAGTTTTTCCATAAATTTCCTCTTTCTTTTTCAGCTCACAACCTTCCTCACAAGGAAATGATTCTATTTTTCTTTTTTTTTTTTTTTTGTTCTACCATGCCTTCTTACAGGTCTTCTTTCTCTGTGAGCCACACATGCTCTTGCTTATTTCCTGACTCTCCACAGTTTTACATTCTGTTTTGCTAGGAAGTGGAATGTAAGAGAATGAGAATATTGTACACCAAAAAATGCTCTGTCCCTCTACACAGGTCACAGGATCTGCTTGGAGACAGTCTCTATATGTCCTCCCTGCCTTTCTGGTGTAGTTATAGCAAACAGTCTCTAATAGCTGTAGGCCCACGTGTAGAAAACCACGTCTTGATGTCCTTTTTCCGTCTCACACATCTTTGAGTCGGGCTTTTGTTAAATCAACCTCAGTGAGTACACTTGACTATTACATCTGTTTCTTGTTGGAACCTGGACAGATATGCTGGGTTATTTTCCCTCCTCCTGTAGAGGAGCCTTTAAGTATAACATGATAGACTGAAATAGACATAGAGATATAATTCAAAACTATTGAAACTTACTTCTCTAATAAGAAGATCTGCTTGTGTTTTTAGTACATGTAATTGATAAGACTTAAGTAGCATACATACATACATACATACATACATACATGCCTATATATGTCACTTAGCATCTCTAATCTTATACTGCTAGAATTTATAGCCTATTCATACAACTAAATGCTATAATAAATAGAACACTGTAGTTTTATATAGAAATTTGTTAGTAATAAACATTGGAAGATTTCAAACAACTTTTGTAAGCATCACTTGAGGGCTCTTTAGTGTTAATATTAATTAATAATAAAAATAAACAGGAAATTATAATCCTGAAAATTATAATGAATAATAATTGCATACTGTATTTCATACATGATAGAGCTCAAACAATATCATTTACTAGATTACTAGAACCAAGGCCTGCTTTAGTTTATCAGATAAAAAGGATTAATTTAGCAGTATAACAAAAGATCCTTCTTTTAGCTTGATTCTGTTAGTAATTTTAGGCATTGTTTATGTACACGAGAGCATCATCATATGGCCATATACAAAGCTACCCCTAGATAAGTTTTGTGAACTCTTGTTGTAATATAAGTATTTGAGTTAGATAATCCACTGTAAGAAAGATTAGACATAGATAGAGTAATCACTGGGGTAATTATATATGTAAAACTATAACCTGATTTTAATGCATTCCTGGATAATGGCATTAGTTATCACCTTTTCTCTGTTCTCCCACAATTTATACATATGCACATGTTTATGTCATCCAGAGTGCCAAGTTTAAAAGCATAGTTTCAGTTGTGATGAACAATATATTTGGGGTTAGGTTGAACTATACATTCACTCAACAATTGGTTTCTGTCATGTCAAATAGTAGGATAGTGTTAAAATTTGTTGATATTCTCAAATGTTTATTTATTTAGAGGACATTGTGCTAGAAATGTATACTCTTTATATGAATAGCTCAAATACAAAAATTATTCCAGTTATAACCTGGTCCATATTTATTATAAGTCTATCAATCATTGGTTATTTATAAACTGTAGCAATTTTTAAAACTAGGAAAATATTCCTAGAAAAAAATCAAAAGCTACAGAGTTCCAATATAGCCATAGCTTATAGCTACAATTGTAAATTTGGTTAGTTTTTTCCATTATAGTTATTTTTGGATATTATACTAATCAAATATCTTCCAGGTTTGTCATAAATCATGCATACTGAATGTGTGACATTAAAGCATAGCAATTAGTCCAACAGTGAATAATACAATAGCATTTAAAATCCAAGAAATAATTCTAGATCGGCTTTTACATTTTAGAACATTAAATATAAAATGGCTATGATACCTTGATTATTTCTTCAGTTCCAATTAATTCAGGAAAAAGTTCAAGTTCTACAAAGTTAAAAAAAAAAAACATTGTTAACAGTTTCATTTCAACTCTGCAGCCTTGTAGGCTTATCTTTCAGTACAAAGAGAGAAAGTTAAAAGAAAACTGAAAAATCATTAGCTTTGAAAATATCTCAAAATCAAAACGTCAAGTTCTACTTTTCGACACTACTGAGCAGCCTGTGACACCGCACTACAAACTGATGTGTGACAACAACATTTACCTTGATCTGTATCCTCCACTCAAACTGATCTTCCCCACGCCCACCCAACTCCTGTCACAAGTAAGAAGGAAATACAGAGGACATGACTGTGATAAAACTGAATGTCAAAACAATCCCATTTGAAAAAAAATCAGTGCATCTTTAGGGCTGACAGAAGTAGAACTGAGGGTGACAGGGACTTTCTAGGGACTTGGGCAGGGTTAATTTTCTGGTTTGGTCAACTTCCTGAAGTTCTGACTAAGGGCCAAGTAATTCTTTCTTACTCTTTTGATTTATGCTTATACTTATTTCAATACAGGATTCTGCACCAGATAAGAGGGAGAGATTTCTATCAGCAAGCTCCAGCACAGGCTGACCACAGGGAGAACCAGTCACAAAGATTCCTATGTGTTTCTCCAGGGAAATTCAGCCAATAGCATCTGTGCTATTGTAGAGACTTTGTAGCCAGATTCATTCAAGTCTGCTTTTTATTTTCCCAACCAATCAGAACCAGTGCATTTTTATTGTTGTTAATAAAGCCTGTGACCATGTGATAGAATAGTCTAGGAGCCCAGTGATGTAGCTCCATGGTCGAGTGCTTGCCTGGAAAAGATAAAGCCCTGATTCTTGGTGTCCAGAAAGAAACATAGCACACTGACAAATTCTTGGGAGCTGGTGGGTATTTCTCAGGCTTCAGGCAAGTGTCTGGGTTATTTGGAAGAGGATAAACATGGTGGCAGAGAGGGCTTGGCTGTTGTGAAGATGTTTTTATTATGTGCAGGCTTCTACGAGGCTTCATTCCCTTGGCAGCTTATGCTCTGCTCGACCTTGGTGTTGCTTTATCCCTGTGTTTACATCTTGACCCAATAAGTGCATATTCTAAAGAAATCCACAGCACAACCGAACTGATATTAAATATTCATCTCATTTTGACATTCCTTTCAATACAGACTATCACAAGTTTACTTTTATCATCAGAAACTCCCTAACTATTAATAGATATAAAAGTAATATGTGGTGGGAATGTGAGCTCTATTTGGAAAAGAAGTCACATAACGTCTATAAATGTACTCCTCAGATTTGAACTTAACGCTCTTAAAAGCTTAGCTATTTCAATTACCTACCGTTACCAAGCTTCTGTGCTATCAAAGTGAAAATCCGCACTGGAAATACTCCTAGACTTAAGCTAAATTCTTATTTTTTCATAACCAGTTGGACTATAAAAAAGGGTGGAAATTTTTATACAGATCAATTGTTCTGTATTTGTCCCTATGTAATTATTCCCAGACAACTGGGTTTCATGCTCTTTACTCATAATGGTTCCAAGTTACAGTAGTTTCAATCCTGTCAAACACCCGTGCCTTTGTAAAAGAAGACCAACATGTGGGTAGTTAGGCAGTTAACAATCTGCAATGTACAGTATCTGAAATGGCCTTCAACTTCTTTTTCTGAAAGTTACAGCTAGGGGAGATAAGTCCAAATGTGCAGCAATGTTCAAACTCAGTCCGTTAGACACTACCTGAGCTTCCCGGAGGCCACATACTCTCATCTTCTTTGAACCATTTTGATGATAATAAGGGCAGACCATAGCGAATTATTTATTAATGAGGCATATGTTTTTCACCTTTATGAAAAAATCCTCAACAACTGTATACTCCTTTCAGCATGCCTCAGGAGATGTTTTTGACCTTTAAGCCTGTTTACCTTCATCTTTTTAATGGAAACAACCTAATTATCTTATTAATTTGACAGAATTGGCGTGAAGGTTAACTTCCTTTCATTTCAATATTCTTACTATGTATGGCATATTGTACTGTACACTAGTGAGCATTAGTTAACTATATGGATCAGGGCTCCCGTAAAATGAAATGGGTATTCTAAACCAAGCGTGGAAGCCCAGAGTGTAAGTGACTGCTGCTGTACTTCAGTTTGCTGTCCCCGTGGTAAGAGCAAGCCTTCCCAGGATGTCTTAGGTCCTGGATCAGCCTGTGTGGACCCTCTCAATCCCATGTCAATCTCAGGGAGCAGGTGGCTTCACAGCACCAAGCTCAAACTCTCTTTGGACGGTCTTTGCTCTGGTTTCCAACTGGACTCAGATCATTTTGGTAGAAATTCTGGGGCTTAATAAGTAGGAGAGTTTTAAAAATTGTTTGTGTTTCCTTTCACGATTCCAAAGTCAGACTTTTGAGTATGAAGGGTTTAAAACCCCAACATCCAAGGTAGAACTGAATAGCAACATGCTTCATATTCATCTTCCCTTGCTGGTAGTTTCTTCAAAAATAGTAACTAATATTTTAGCAATATTGGTTTACAGAATATCCTGACTTCAGCAAAATAGGTTCCAAGAAGTCTGGGGGAAAGTCTGATAGTGAGTTTATGCCTGTGTCAGTCTTTTTCCCCCCTTTTTTTCTTTTTGAGTGAATACTTATAATCCACATTTGTGTAATAGCTGAACAAACACAGTTGGCATACTTTGTTTTGAGGCACATGTAATCTTATACTTATAAGTAACACAATAGTACCTTAATATTTTGTAATACAAAGAAGCAACACTGATAAAGTTTGACAGCAAAGTTATTTAATTGTTTTAAGGTAAGGCAAGTTTCACAGTGCAAAATGTAACAGTAACGTAGACTCCAATTGTTCCAAATTATGATTTAAAACATAATTATGTCGTAACATTAGTAGCATGGCATGATGCAGGAGGAGTAATGGCAGATACAGCGATGTAACAAGGCACCTAGAGACAAACTACAAAGCACACAGAAGACAGATAGGAAAGTGTGTGAATTTATCTGGTCATGTGCTTAAATTTAACACATTTAGTTACCAAAAACCTTAAAATCTGTATGGAAAAGTATCCTCTTTTCTGTACAATGTTCATCAGAGAAGAGAATTAAACATACTTATGGTTAATCACAGTAAATATATTCGTGAATTATTCATTTGTAAATATCATTTCCTAAAATGTCTCTTAAAAGAATATTTCTTTTTTTCAATGTTTATTTGTTTTTCTTTATTTATTTATCTATTTATGTATACATTTATTCACTTTACAGACTGATCCCAGCCGCCTCCCTTCTCTCCTCCCAGCCACACCCTCATATCCACCTCTCTTCGTTATCCCCTCTTCTTCTTAGGGAAGGAGAAGCCCCATGGCATACCAGCCCACCCTGGAACCTCAAGTCACAGTGGGACTAAACACATCCTCCCCACTGAGGCTAGACAATGCATCTCAGTTAGTGGAAAGGGATACAAAGTTAGGCAGCAGAGTCAGAGATAGCTCCTAATCCCATTATTAGGGGACCCACATGTTGAACAAGCTGAACATTATTTACACACACACACACACACACACACACACACACACACACAGTCTAAATCCAGCCCATGCATGCTTTAAAAGAATATTTCTTTTAAGAGAAATATTTCTGAGGGCATCTTTGAGACTTTAAAATCATTTTCTTAGTATGAATTTGTGCATGTATTTTAAAACAGTGCTTGAAATAACACTTAATGGATATTAGTATATTTTAATATCATTATATAAAGTGACAAATAAAATTAGGATGTGCAAGTGATAAAGTTACAAAATTATATATTTAAGTGTACAATTTAATCAAATTAGGAATTTTCCTCATATATTGAGTGAATACTTGAGACTATGAAAACATGAGAGCAATGATAAATTACCTTCTTCATTTCATTTGAACAAGATCGATAAGCTATGCAGCATTTATAGAACAGCTTATTTTAAATAACAGCTGAATAATTCAATAGTATGTATTATAACATCACCAAGGCAAGGGAGTGGCAAAGTAAACAGAATGAAATGGCCAGCCCAACACATTCCTATATTAGCCACAAAGAGAGCAAAAGTTTGTTTTCCCCAACTAGAAGGTGATTTCATTGCCCTGACTATGTTTACTATAATAACAAAATTTTAGCTAATGTGAATTGTGTTAATGAATTAAAATTCAGCCTTTAAATTAAGGGGGAGAAGTGTAATAGAGCTAATATTGCCTTCATAGTTAGTAAGAAAACTCCAAGATTGAAATAAACTTGTTCTTGATTAAGAAACATTTTTGGTGTGGATAGTTATGAGTAGTCTACCTACTATGTTCAATAGCTTAGGTTCTCACAATCATCCACTCAAATGCCACCATATACTAAAGCCCTAACACTGTACAGAGCGCTTTAGCGGACTGTGCCATCCACGGAGCTTAAATGTAGCATCCCATCATAGAAATGTTCAACAGTGTCCCGATCCTTAGAATAAATAGAAATTAAGTTGTAATATTTATTATTTTGTACACATGAGAAAATACTACAGTGGTTAGCAGTGTGCCAATATAGACTCATTCAAAGTACAAAGCACTCAGAGGTAAGTTACACAGAAGAAATCCATTTGATTGTTCTCATATGCAATAAGAATCTCAAAATGAAAGAAAAAGAATAAAAATTTTTTGAAAGTTGAAAATTTTGGCCCAGTGTCCAGCATAGACCAGGATAAAGTAAGAAAACTCACTTCTTATAAGTTCCTTGTAATCTGCGTTATGTACAGAAATGAGAGTGATTGAACTAAAACAAAATAATTAAGTGAATATGCCAGATTTAATTTATACTAAAATGCACCAGGAGGACTAGGGAGATGCTTATGTGATGCGTTTTGATCTGTCTGTATATGCCTGGCCAACCTGGACAATGTTGTCCTGTTACGGATGTCACTTTCTGGGTAGGTACATGTGGGAAACTTTGGAAAGCTGCTGTTTCCTGGGATATCATGACACAGAATGCAACTGTGGTCAGTTCCTGTGAATCTCACCTTTAAATATGATTTCTTAAAAAGCTCCATTTTTGAGGGAAAAAAACTAAATAAAAGCAGTAGGAAAATGGTCATATAGAGGCCGTGAGGCATAATATTAAAAACCACCCATGCCATCACAGAACAAGTCATCAACTGTCAGTAGGTAACAGCCCTCCAGGGTTTGGGGCGAAAGGAATGCATTGTGATATTCAATGGTCTCACATTCCTTACTGTTACAAGTCAACTAGTTAGGACTGTCCACACGAGCTCATTATGTGAGCTCGCATTCAGTTAAACTACTGCCACAGTGTTTAAATAATGAAAGCAAGGCATTTTCCCCTTGGTACATAAGACAAATATGTCATAATTATTATGACTAGAATCAGGATGGGGTGACTAAAGAACATTCACATTTATGTATGCATATATGCATCTGTGTGAGTATGTATATTGTGATACATGCTTATACACACATGTACACACACACACACACACACACACACACACACACACCAATTCTGACACTTGAAAACTCCTTTCAGTGATAAAAAGAAAGCTACGTAAATCTGTCAATCATCAAATTATGCCTATATCTTGATTTGTTTATTGCATATGTTTGGGATCAAAGAGATTTTCCCTTAATGTTTAGAAAGGGTGCATGCAATTAGAAACAACTTTTGAGTGTTTCTGCCAAAATAAAGTTGCTATACTAAGAAAGAGAAAAGCATGCCCCCCACAATCAAATTATAAAAGGTGGAACACTGCTCGAAGTAAACCTTGAGAAGCTCTGTATAGACACTTGAAAATACCTGGTGCGATCCTAGAGTATACTTACTACATGCTTTGGGGGCTGAAAAGGAAACAAATACAAGTGAAACCAACTCTTAAGCAAGTCCAAAATGAGTCTTGATGTCCACTTGATGACTTTTGCAAACATGCATAGATCTTGATTTTCTTATTTAATTAGTGCCAATATTTTATATATTAATATTTATTAATAATAAATTTACAGATTGCCTTTATTGAGTTTGCTAAATAAAGAATCCCAAGCTTCCTGGAATTACCTGGGAAACTAGACATAAAAAAAAAAAAGAGAAGTTTTCCCTTTGTTCAAAAAGAAAAGTGAGTTCTATGTTTAAGTTTTGGAGAAGTCATCACCAGTTTTCACTCCCATCGACAATCAACATGGGTTCTCTCGTTACATTCTCACCAGCATTGGTTGTCTTTTTTTTCCCCCATGAAGGGAGCCATTTTGACTAGGGTGAACTGGAATCTCAAAAGGTCTTAAATTTACATTTCCTCATGGCAAAATATGTTGAATGTTTGTTAATATATTTATTGGTCTTTTGTCTTTTCTTTCTTTCTTTCTTTCTTTCTTTCTTTCTTTCTTTCTTTTTTTCTTTCTTTCTTTTTATTAATTTATTCTTGTTACATCTCAATGGTTATCGCATCCCTTGTATCCTCCCATTCTTCCCTCCCTCTCATTTTCCCCTTACTCCCCTCCCCTATGACTGTGCCTGAGGGGGACTTCCTCCCCCTTTATATGCTCATAGGGTATCAAGTCTCTTCTTGGTAGCCTGCTGTCCTTCCTGTGAGTGCCACCAGGTCTCCACCTCCAGGGGACATGGTCAAATATGAGGCACCAGAATACGTGAGAAAGTCATATCCCACTCTCCACTCAACTGTGGAGACTGTTCTGTCCATTGGCAAGATCTGGGTAGGGGTTTAAAGTTTACCGCCTGTATTGCCCTTCGCTGGTGCCATAGTTTGAGCAGGACCCCTGGGCCCAAATCTGTCTATCATAATGTTCTTCTTGTAGGCTTCTAGTACCCTCTGGATCCTTCTACATTGCTATTCTCCCATGCTTCTCTCATCTAGAGTCCCAATAGGATGTCCTCCCCTCTGTCCCAGTTTCCTGGTAAGGGAAGGCTTTCATGGGACATGCCCCTTGGGCTAGTATGCAGATATAAGTGAGTATATACCGTTTGAGTCTTTCTGCTTCTGGGTTAACTCACTCATCATGATCATTTCTAGCTCAATCCATTTGTCCACAAATTTTGGGAATTCCTTGTTTTTAATAGCTAAGTAGTATTCCATAGTGTATATGTACCACAGTTTCTTTATCCATTCTTCTACTGAGGGACACTTAGGCTGTTTCCATGATCTGCCTATTATGAATAAGGCTGCTATGAACATGGTTGAGCAAAGTTTCTTGTTTCTTTCTTTCTTTCCTTCTTTCTTTCTTCCTTCTTCCCTCCTTCCCTCCCTCCCTCCCTCCCTTTCTAGTTTTGAAAACGATTTCTTTATTTTTCTGTCCTAGGTACCACGTCTATTTTTACTGCTACCCTATTTGCAATAGCAGCAAATGGGACTAGCCTAAATGTCCATCAGCAGACGAAGGGATGAAGAAACTGTGGTCCATATACACAGTAGACTGAAATCACTCGTTATAAAAAGTCATGACATTGGCAGGAAGATTGGTGAAGCTGGAAAATACTGCATGAAGCTAAGTAACCCAGACCCCCCCAAAGACAAATACGATATTTTTTCTTTCACATGTGAATTCTAAATTTTAGTTTTCATATATATGTAGGGATGGGTTTGTACAGGTCATAAAGCTAGAAAGGACTCTATGAGCGGGAAAAAAAATGTCTTAAGTGTCTGGAGGTAACAGAATATACATTACGTGGAAACAGAAGAGTGGCTACTGAGGGTAAGAATGGGACCAGTGGGAGGGAAGCGGAGAAAAGTTCAGAGGTCGACACACACAAATATGTATAAGAAGCCATAGTGAAGCCCATTACCCTAAATGCAAATAAAAAATAAACTTTATAAAACCACCTAAAAAACAGCAAACACATGTGCCGAGTAATGAAAATGGCTTCCTTTACTCAGAAAACAGAAGGGCATCTGGGGAAAACACTCACCGGCATCCTCGGTAGGCATGTCGACTATCAGCTGGTCACTGTATTTTCCATATAAGCCATTAGTGCATATGGCCACTATTTGAAGAACGTAACTCATATTAGGTAGTAAATTACTGAGAATAGCACCCTAGAAGAAAGATATTATGAATTATGCAAAATATTACTCTCAGAAAATCATTAAGAGTGAAAAATTAATAACTTCTCTTTATTCTATGTGTGCATACATGTGTGTACCCATGTATGTGTATTTGCATGCATGTGCTCTTACAAAGCAGTATGCTCTCTTCTTTATGAATTATGAAAGCACATATTTGTTCATGAATTCCTCAATTCTCCTATATCATTATCTCTATATTTTAGACAAATAAATGTAAAAGTAGCTAAAATTTTTATTTATTGTATCCATATGCTGTCAAACATGCTGATAACGGCAGGCTTATTTAAGTAGGTTCCCAGGACCTGCGGTCTTGCTGCCTGGGTTGTAGAGCTCTGAGTCTTTTCTGGTGTGGCGGTGTCTTCCTGCACCTGCATCCAGACGAGGGGTTGCCAGTCCACCACCATAGGGCCCAGCCTTCCCTACCAAATCAACGTCTAACACTGGGCCACAGAAGGAACCTGAACTTCAGTTTCTGTAATTCACATGCATGGCTAAGGGGGCCTTTTATATTATTCTATTGTCAAAGTTCTGACCAGTTACCATTTCACATTTCCCGCTTAGGAATCTGATGCAAAGCAAAGGATTTTTGAGCCCCCTACCTGTTTTTTCTTTCCTCCTGAGATAGTATAGAATGCACAACTTGTACAAGGTGAGATTCTTGAGCCAAATGGGAGATTTTCATTAGAATACTTTACATCACTTTATTTATAAAGGAGGGGTACACTAATAATGTCCAGTGCCTAAGTTTTCCATATGTATCCACCTTTCATAATGTTGTTAACAGTATATTTGCTTCTAATTACTGACACCATTTATTATGTCCGTGTTCCCTTGGAACACCTTCACTCGAAATATAAAGTGACTAAAGGCAAAAATACATAATTATTTGTAAGTTCTTACCTTGGAAGTCAAACTATACTGTTATCAGACAGAAAGTAATTCATCTTATAGTTACCAAGTCCTGATAGCCATCTGTTAAAAACTCATGCTTGGTTTGGTCGCTCCCCTCCAGTGGCTGGTACAGCACCGCGAACTTCTCAATCATGGTGTCGTAAACAACGCGAGGTCGTTCCCACGTGACCAGGAGGCTGGTGTAATTTTCAGGGTCAGCCTGCACGTTTTCTGGTTCTGAACTGCACACTTCGGGAAAAGAAAAAGTCACTGGCATAATCGTTGTTGGCTCTCTGGATTTGTTCTAAGCAAAACATATTCTGTGAAATTTTTAACTGTTATTTATTTTTTTTTTTAGTTCCACGTGTAGTAAAATATCTCTTTTTATCATGGTGCTCTCACTTATGATTTTTTTAATGCCTAAAATAGGATTCTGTAGGTTCTTTTCAGAAAAATAGGAGGATGTTTCTGGCTCACAATTCTGGAGTGTGGAGGTCCTTGTGTACACTCAGTTGAGGGCTTCATGACTATTATGCATTTTCTGGGAATATGTATATATCTCATTGTCTATATGGTTTTTCCCTCTGTCCTTATAACACCACTAGGATTCACTCACAGATGCTCCACCAACAAACTCAATCTAGTCATTTTCCAAAGTCCCTACTTGGAAACATCACACTCTGATTATGTTCTGCCCTCTCGATGCCATTAAACTATAATAAGAACCCTGGCTCCCTTTCTCCTTTTCTTCTGCTATTGCCCATAACATGATTTTGAGAGGATTTGGCAGGGACTCTCATATTTAGAAACAATAAACATAAGATATCATCAAACTCATGGTGTCTGCATACGTCTTATTTGAGACCTGACAAATATATTTAGCTCAGGACTTAGAAAATTTCCATTATGAATTATGGCTTACAGTTGGACAATTTGGCAATTAAAGAAACCCTGAAATAATTCAACATCCCCAACCCTCGAAAGCCGTATCATAACTAACATCACCAATTCAGTCTTCTTGAGAAACGGTGATGAAATGCCCCTTTGGCATCATTAATAAATTAAATAAATAACTACAGGGAATTAGAGTATTTGTCTCATATGGAAATAATATTGTGAAAAAACCTTTCAAAGCTCCTTAAGTAACCTTATGATCACGCTGGGTAGGAACTGGGCTCAAAACTCAGTCCCATCAGAAACAGTCCTGGTGCCATGGAAACCTGTAGGTATCTTAGATTGACCAATCATCACTAGCAAGACATCTGAAAATATGCCAGCAGATGCTTTATAGGGATTTTTTTTTTCTATTCTAGTTTGTAGTTTGCCTCATAAACACTTGAGGGCAAGCACAACTAACAATTTCCCACACAAGTAGGGTTATGTAAACACAACTTTAGGAGATCAACTCTGTGGTTGCAGTGGTATGCTAATTACCCATAAAAATATAAGAATATGCTTTGACTGAATACATGGATACATTTACACGGGTCACAGAACTTTTCTGCAAATGAGTAATGTTACTTTTTGTTTGTTTAGAAGGGAGTTTGAATAAGGTGTTCCTTTAAAAGTAAGAGGAATTTTTTTTATTGTGGAAAAAATGTGAATTCAGACCAAAAATACGTCTTCTAAGAGTATGTTTCGAGTATGCTGCATAATGGTCTTTGTGGCTCTTCTGCCATTTTCCAGTAGATGGCAGAAGACCATCAGACTATCTCAGTGAGAGCAGCACATAAACTGTCATTGGAAATCTGAATTTATCTCCTTTTACTTTTAGGGGAGCGCACCTGTAGAACATGTAAGAGGATTCCTGGCAGTATAATTTGTAGATGTTTTTTTCCTCCTAAAATAAATCCCTCTTTTCAGAGAAGTGGGACGCTTCTAATGTGAATTAGACTTTTTAATATTCACTCTATAAAATTCATTAAGTCAATGCATCACACAAAACAAAGGTCTTGAGAAAAGTAGAAAGTGTTAGTTGAGATATGCCCAAAGCACTCTTAGCTAGCATCTGCAGCTTACCTGTATCTGTCTCATCTGACTAGTGACAAATGGGAAGTGAGACTTTTCAAGGAAAGTTTTATTTCTTCGACAGCAGGTTCTCATTTCTAAGCTGTCTTACTTATGAAAAATATAGTCATAGTTTGGGCTTGTAAAGTATTCCTCCTTTACTTATTCACTTCCCTCTCTCAGCCCCTTGCACCGTCCTAACTACTCAATCTCATGCTTTCTCTCTCTCAAAACTGTGGGGTTCTGTTTGTGCGGGCTGACAACTCCTGATCATGGGACCTGCCTTGGGTGTGGTTGTAATGCACAGTGTCACTCATTACAGAACATTGACTTCATTTCTCCCAGCACGTGTCTACTGGCCACAGCTCCTTGGTTAGACATGGGACTCAATGCCTACGTCCACCCCTTTGTGCTGCGATTTTGTCTGGCTGGAATTGTGCAGGTCTTGTGTGCACTGACAATCTCAGTGGGTTCTTAAGTGCATCTGCTCTGCTGTGCCTGGAAGACATTATTTCCTTATATCTCTGCCTCTTATAATCTTCCCTCCTCTTCTCCTTAGCTCTTTGAGCCTCGATGGGAGGGTGTGACAGAGATCCCTCTGAAGGCTGAGCATCCCGAAATCTCCTGTGTTCTACATATTCACCACATGTAGGTTTCTGTGTTAATTGCCGTATACTACAAAAAATGTTTCTCCAATGCAGACATCATATGTTTACGCATATGATGATGTGCCATTGTTTTATTGCTGTATCTATTCATCAGCAGAATAATACCAGCAGACTTTCCCCTCGGGCACATGGCCTACCTAGCCTCTGGTTCTTGGTCTTGTTGACAATGTAGAGTATGAATTCCATCTTGTGAAATGGGCCTTACATCCAATTTTTTAAAAGGTGGTTGCTTATTTCTGTAGTATTTGAGTCACTATTATACTGGTGGGCGTATCTTGCAGATATGCCATTTTTTTTTTGTAGCTCTGAGAGTTCACAGCAGGTGAGACTGATAATTTTTCTCTTCTGGTAGCATGTATAGTACCCTCAAGCAGCATGACCACAAGCCAGAAGGATGACACTTCCACTTGAGTACCAGCCAGCTAGAGTTCTCCATGTTCTATGACATAAGCACATGGCATCTTCAGCAGGTGAATCTTACTGTCAAATTCTGGAGGGTGTTTGGAACTCCTGTTGGACCCCATTAAGGAGCACATCAAAAAGCTGTAACCCATTCTTAATTCTTGGATCTTTTATTTGATAACATACAATGACTTGTTAGGGTATTGTTACCTCTCCCCATAATATGGTAACTCAGTTTAAATTCCCTTTAAATATGTATATATTTTAGGAGGCTCTATAGCTTCTATGACTTTAAAAAATCCTTCACTTCCCTGGAAGATTTCCCCTATGACTTATTAGCTAATTCACCTCTGTGACTTATATCTTGATCTTAATTTTAATCAGAATCATTATCCCTGTTGTTAATTGAAAACCAATAGTTTAGTAATATAAACTTTCAGCTAAGCTTTATTCTTTGTTGAAACAGAGGATTTGAAGGGATAAAATAGAGGTACTTTAGAATGTGTTCTAGAGAAAAAGTCTAACAAATATATACACTATGATCTTGTCAAAGCATTGACTAAATCTTTTAAATAATGATCTAATTGATTCCATAGATATAACTGTTACTTTGATATAAGATTATACAAAGGCCATGGACTAAGTATTTAATATGAACTAATATATTGTTTCCTTAATATTGTTCTACTGGTATTAGTGTAGTTATTATTTTTATTTTAGATGACATGATTATGTAGTGCATATGTCACTGCGTGGAGTTGTACACACTGAGTGTAGGCAATGGTGAAATCTAGAAAAGAGTGTGACTCACTGTCGCTGGAATTAAAGGTGCCTGTGAGCAGACCTGTGTTGGTGCTGGGAACTGAACCCAGGGCCCCTGCAAGCCTATTTGGCACTCTTAGCAGTAGGTTCTCTTAACCACTGAGCCATTTCTCCGGCCCCCAAGATTAGTATAATTCTTTTATTAGAAAGATACAAAGTCTACTAAGCCAAATTTTTGGACTGAAAATCAAGAAGTCCTTTTTGGATCAGTATGTATTTAGAGACTAAATACATGCTAGCAAAAATTTAAACAGTAACAGTTACAATTTTCTTGTACAGGCCTCATCAGCTTTCCTGGAAGCACATGCTACATTTCAATTCACTTTCACAAGTTACACTCAGTCTGGATCACAGCTACTCATTATTTCAGCTGAGAAAGGGAACCTGGTTCATGAAGAACATAGAGTTCTAGGCAGTGCTTAGGTGCCATACTCAGGTGAAGGGGCTCCCACCAGAGCTCCTTTATCAGAGACTCACGTGTTCTGGATTAAAAACAGTTCCAACCTTCCACCCAAGTTGGTTCTGGTTACTATTGACCTGTTGGTGGCGCTGTTGTTCCTGCTGTTGGAAGCACATCTCTGTCGTAGCTTCTAATACTGACATTCAGAAAGCTTCATGTGTCTTTAGTTTCTTAATTCTAGATTTCATTCACAGAGAAATGCACAACAAACTAGAACCAGGTAGACAACTGTCACTTGGACCAAATGAGATTGTGCTCATCAAAAGTCACATCTATCCACCTGGCCAAGGTTGTAAAATGTCACACTGAGCTGGCATAATTTATTATATTGTATGGAAGAACATATACTACACCAAGAAAGAACCAAAGGATTACTAAGCGAAATGCTGAGTATCGTGAGGACAAAATGAGAAAGCAGGGGAAAAAACAACAATGAAAAAGATAGCAGAAGAAAGTGGAGGAGAAATACAAGCGATTTTCTTGGTTGTGGCAAATCTCTCTGTTAACCAAGAAAGTTGATGTAGAAGGCACAGCTATGTTTCAGTTCTTTTCAGCCCTCCATGTTCTAGGGTGAGTCCTGAAATGCGTGAAGTCACCCTGGAGGGAGAGGGCATATTCTGAGTTGCATGAACCATGGCTAAAAATTTGGAAAGGTTAAGAAATTATGGGGTGGGTGGGCTTAGGGGAGTTTTAAAAAGGCCATCACTTGCTGACAGTGACATACAATGTACATACACTTGATGCTCTTCTCTAGGGATTGAGAGCAATTTTGCCATAAGTTTCATTTGTGATGCACAGTCTACTAAGAAATAAATGATTTTTCTTCTTTTACTTTCTGACTATAATTATAGCTAGTGCTATCAACATGTGCCGTTAACAAACACTGTTTACAACCACTGCCTTTCCAGAAAGAATGTCTGCTAATGTATAATTCATAATGACATTTTTCAGGAAATGGTAGAAAATACTTTGCAATTCCTGGCCTTATCCTACATAGTTCAGTTTTATTATGCTACAAAGAAACACCCAATATGCTCTATGTCTTGAAAACTAGACTATATTCTATTGCTTTAATTTTTAAAATTAATTACAGCACTAGCTAGTGGTTGAAGTACATTCATAATTCTATAACAAATTATTTTAAATGCTCACCATGCAAATTATGTAACACTCTATTCCTTCATCATGATTCTTGTTTCTTCATGCATATGACACATGAGAACAATAGCAGTCTCTGAGTCTGCAGCTCTCCCTTCTAAAGCCCTGTAGTACATTGCAAATTTTAGCTCATTTTGAGTCTCACAGCAGCCTTCTGAGGGGACTGTTTTAATTCTTCTCATTTTACAGGACATGACATGGTGGTCTATACCATCAACTGCTTCATGATTTTTATATCACCAAGGACTGGTGCTGAGTCTGGGAGTAAATGCTCTCTCTGGTCTTTGAAGCTCAACTTGTGCGTCCTCCATGCTTTGTCAAGCCCCTGCTCTCTAATGGGAGAATCTTGCTAATGTGCTAAGAGCACAGCATGGAAGAGTCTGGTATTTGGGAGGCAGGGAATGCATATGAACTTCATCTACTTTATACATGTTTAAACTACTGTTCATTAAACTTATTGTTTCAAAGGGTAGCTTCTACAGATGCTCAGACACACAGCCAAGTTTCAGAGTAGAGTTCAGGGAGTCTTATGGAAGAACTGGGGGATGGAAGGACCTGGAGGGGACAGGAGCTCCATTAGGAGACCAATGGAGTGAACAAATCTGGCCAGAGGAGGGGGAGGGATGTTGCAGAGACTGATGCACCCACTAAGTGCCATGCATGGTGAGGACCTAGACCCTCTGCTCAGATGTAGTAGATAGGCAGCACAGTCTTCTTGTGGGTGGCATAATTTGGGGAGTAGGGACTTTTTCTGACATGGACTCTGGCCCCCATTCATTGATCACTTCCCCCTGGTGGGGTGGCCTTGCTGGGCCACAGAGGAAGAGGATACAGGCAGTCCAGATGAGACTTGATAGGCTGAGGTCTGACATTAGGGTAGGGGAGCTCCCTATCTCTGAGGGGAATATAATATGCCTTTAAATGACATGGAAAGTCTAAGGAGATATTAAAATTTCAGTAGTCATCTCTGAGTGATGACATTAATAGGAATTTTAGTGTCTTTCTTGAGTTTACTCATATTTTCTCCTTAGCAGTATAACCCATGTAGCACCATATCTTCAGATTAAAATTGAAAAAAAAATCAAAACCTGAATTCTACACTCAATTGTTGTTAAATTCTGCTCCAAAAAGAAGGGAGATGATGCATTCATTACCAAAAGAACATCACAGGGATATGATCAGCAAATGAAATAATAATAAGTGCTTCTGAAATGCAAACAGTTGTGGTAGAAAAGGAATCATTTCAGCTCAGAAGGAATTGCTTCAATTCAGAATACAAGTCCCCCCCTCTCCACTGCAGAGAGCAAGTGGCTCACTGTTTTAGAAGTTCAAAAAGTGCAAAATATTATAGGATGGGAATCTGTAAGATGACTATATAATTATCATCATATGCTAAACACACACTATTGTGAAATATAATAATAGTGTTAACTGACTAGTGACAGAGTTCAAATGGGGAAAGACAGGGTGTTTACTGTATCTTTTTCTCAGTCACCGGGGAAATGACTTCTTAATTTTATTATGACACAGATACTGGTTTTAAAATTAGAATCTCTTTCTTTGAACTGTCTTTTGTCGTGATTCTGAAGTGTATGTTATGCATTTTTGAAGACTTTGAACATTTAAATAATTTCAAAAAGCATAAAGAATGTCACTTTGCCTTGTCTGGAAATATGAAGTTATGGAGTCCTTCTGTGCCTGTCGCCACTAGCCCCAGTTCTTTGTAGCCCCAGAGGCTAAGGGACAAGTGAACCTTTACCTACTTTTTAATTCATTCTTTGATTCCTCACTTATCAAGAGATGAGAAGGCCATGCCTGCAGGACAGGGGCTGCCCCTTATTCCATGTACAGGTGACAGTGAGATGCAAAAGGTGGAAAGCCAGCAAGAAAAGGAGGCAGGTGCATAAATATCCCTGAAGCAAGGCATTGAAAATCAGCCTAGCTGTGAGTGAAGGACCAGGATGGCTCAGCAGAAACGCCACGTCCAGGAATGGAGAACAAGCAAGTTGAGTAAGACGATGGCTGATTCATTGTTGATAAATCTCACATTAAACCTAAATAACACGAGACTGAATATTAACTGCGTGGATGAGACTGATACAACGAGCAGAGGTGGAGTTTGCCAATAGGGAGATTTCATTGCAACCTCAAAAGTCACGTTTTAAAGTACAAATTGAAGGTTTAAAATGACAAGGAAACAATTTTATTTAAAGAAGAGAAAGAAAGAAAGAAAGAAAAAAAAAGGTGTTCATTAACTTCTATGGTGTCTTGATAAGTAGGAACCCTTAGCGTGGATAACACTGAAGGGGTAGGTCTGGGGGCGGATAGGTTCTTCCACTGTGGAGAAGCAGAGAACTACAGTAGGATGAAGGAAACAGCTGAGATCCTGCCAGGGAGGCAGGAGAAGGGGAAAGTCAAATGGCCAGAGGGCCAGCTCCCAGATCTCAATGACACAAAACTATAGAAAAAGCTAGTATTGGCTCCCAAGCTTTGCTTAATCGAAGGGTACCACTGTGATGCTATGACCCATTTGGATAACTGTCTAAGCTGTGTGCAGATGTCTGTGTGAAATGCTAAGCTGGCTGTTCTTGAGGAATCCTGGGAGAAGTGCTCTGCCGAAAGAGCCTATGGATTTACACTTTATTGTAGATTTCATTTATTTAAAATTTGCATCTGTAGATCCCGCCAATCCATTTCCAATAGTCTCTTTTGCTAGTTAGTTCTGTTACTTTAATTACTTTGGAACAAACTTACAAATATGTGGTAATGATTTCTCTCACAGTGATAACAATGCTGCCACAGAGCCGTGGTATACTGTGATAGTGTGTGTGCACAGCTGACAGGACAAGATCAATGTCCACACGTGCTATGTGAGACCTGCCACCTTCCTTGATAACCTTTTCGCATACTCGCTGTAACTTAGAACACCAAGCAGCATGAAGACTGTAGTGCCTCTGTACTACCTTAGAATAAACAAAATCCCAAAGGTCAATACTTCTTAAAGTTTCATGTTTTTAAGGTCATTGATTTCATTACAAAACTGTGTTCCTTCCAACATGTTACTCAGACTAGAAAATGCCTTGACAGATGCTAAGACTCACAGCCGAAATTTGGGAAGAGCACTCGGAGTCATATGGGAAAGTGGAAAGACAGAGGGACTGGGAGGGACTGATGGAGCTCCAGGAGGAGGCCAAAAAGTCACAGCCCAAAGGGGCCTGCAGAGACTGATGCACCAAGGACCATGCATGGAGAGAACACAGACCCTCTGTTCAGACATAGCCTATGGGCAGCTCAGTCTCCATGTGGGTCTCCTAGTAAGCAGAGCAGGGGCTATCTCTGACATAGACTCTGGAGTCTGCTATTTGATCACTTTCTGCTGGTGGAGCAGCCTTCCCAGGCCCACAGAGGACAAGGATACAGTAAGTCCTAATGAGACCTGATAGGCTGGAGTCAGACAATAGGGGAGGAAGTCTCTCTCCTTCAGAAGACTAGAAGGGGGGTACGGGGGGATGAGGAAGGGAGGGTGGGAACGGGAACAGATGAGGGAGCAGGTTACAATTGGAGTGTAATATGAATAAATTATAAAAAAATAAGGAAATAAATGAAAAGTGATTTGAAAGGCTTTAAAGTCAGAGACCCCTGAGTTCAAATACCGATATCACCCCTTTCGAGCTGTGTAAAATGGGACAATCACTTAGTGTCAGCTTCCCAAACTGTAAACCACGAAAATGTTGGTTGGTGATGGGAGGCCTAAGTACGGCACTCTTTGGTCCAAGGCAAAGTGGCTGTTACACAGTAGTTGGCAGCTACTATTGCCATTTGTTATTACTACCAAGTGAAATCTTTAACGTAATTATGAAAACTCTACTGCCCTACGGTAAATCAGAGCTACTAGTGGGTTACACACTGAACGTCACAGAGTGTACCAATCCAGCAGCAGTGTGCTTTCAGTATATGGAAGTTGACTCCTTCAGACCTGCAGTGGCCATTCAGTGCCCTGAAGCTTTTCTCTAGCGCAGAATAGATGCAAAGAGGTAAAATATGTAGTTACTGTCATCGTGGGCTTGGAAGGTGATGTGAGAGCCATGTAGTTGCTATAGTCTCATCAGCACAGGGAAGCATTTACTTGGACATACTGCACAGAGTCCAGATGAGTATTATTTACTCTTCCCAGCTATGGTGCCAGCTGATAGGACTCCCATGCCTGGGACCGACGCAGACAGAGTGGGGCTAAGGATCCCATAAGAGATGATGGTCTTTCTGAGTGGAGGGATGTGTTGCTTGAACTTCAGAGAAGGAACAGTGGGAAAAAGTGTGAGGGCAGCAGGGAGGAGGATGCTGCTTGGGGGAACATCTTCAGAGTGACCTGTGGGATGGGTCTCCCTACTTTGGAGGACCTTGTTCAGTTTAGTGTGAGAAAAGAAGCCTTGCTGAAGAAGGCAGGAAATGTGTCCTATGCTAAGTGACACTCTATGATCTTTTTCTGGAGTTTTGATAAAATGTGATTTAAAGTCTAGTGGAAAAAGCAGTCATGTTTTTAATTTGATGTTTTCTTGACTGTATTTTGGAAGAGGAGGTGGTTTATGTTCATTTTACTTTTTCTAATCAATTACCTATTATTGACTATAAAGACTTGTTTGGGGAGGCATTTCTCTTTGTAGCCTTGGCTATCCTGGACTTGCTTTGTAGAACAGGCTGGCCTCAAGCTCACAAAAGTCTGCCTGCCTCTGCCTCCCTGAGTGCTGGGATCACAGGTTTGTGCCATATCGCCCAGCTCTATAAAGACTATTAAAGTATTTGTAGTGGCTATCAGAAATCACCTTCGCCAGGAATCAGATTTATACCGTCATATTAGATATAGTTATTTGAGACTGTTGTCATATTTTTGTTGAATAGCAAACAATTCTAAATATTATATTAAAACAATAAAAGCATGAGCATTATGTGGCAAACTAGCCACTGGGAAAAATATGTCATCATTTCTACATAGACAGAATTCTGCCTACATAGACAGAATAGCCAAGGTTGGATGCAGGCAGAGTCGACAGCCAAACTCTGCCAAGTCCTCAATAGTTCCTGCCTCACAAATATGTCTGTCAGATATATTGGCCCAGAAGGCTGACTATGATGCTCCAATGATATAGAGAATTTTGGGTGGCTGTTCAGGAGCAAACAGGAGCTGACCTGCACTCCCAGCATACTCAGGTAATTAATTTTATTCTTCTCAAGTCTCTAATGGGGTTGAAGACCAGATAGTTTAGTTTTACAATTAAGCTTAGTTGCTTAAGGGTTAAGATGTTTTTTTGGTCTAGATAGATGTTTTACATTGATAATGATGAGATATGATAAATACTGATTTACATTCAGAATTTTAGACTCACCAAGACAAGAAAGATGTTTTTCTTCAAGGCTGACAAATACAAATAGTCAAAACACTATGAATGTAACATATATATATAATTCCTGATTGTTTCATGGTTCTTCTTGCTGTAGGTAGTTTATTGTATAAATATGTAATAATATAAATGTATATGTAAAAACATATAACAAAATGTTTAAAAAGATTAATTTAAAAAGATTGATTATTAAATTAATATTTTCATGACAAAAATTCAAGTGCACGGCAGAGATCAAAGAAGAGAATCTAGCTTGGGAAAATCTTAATTCCCCACAATGAAGACCACTTCACCTATTTTTTCATGGATTACTATGGTCATGTGTAAACAGAAAGTAACAGCCAGAGATACCTCTAGTTGTGTCCTCTGGCTTTGTCGTGGCTTTTGACTCCTGCGCCAGCCACAAAAGGCACAGAACATATTCCAGGAACCTACACATCCACCAGTTTTTCTATTGGTTGGTTGTGACAAAGACAAACTTATTTTACTCCAAGGAAGGAAATGGAGGACATTTTTGTTTATTAATAGTAATTCAGTATATTTTTTTTCCCTTGGAACTGGCAACACAGGTATGTGTACCACAATCTCATGTTGAGGTTCAGTTCATGTTTCTGTCTCGAGCTTCAAACCCATGGTCACTCCTGACAGACATGACACCCTAATATCCTAACACCTCAGTGTCTAATTCGGTTCATGTAGCTTTTAGTCTAGCAGATGCTGTAAGGGGAGTGTCTATGTGGCTATACTGCTTATTGGTGTGTGATTTGGAAAACTTGCTTCCAGCTCTTATTGTTTCCTCTCATTGGTAAAAAATTCTCAGAGGAAGAATGAATTTTTCAAATTCTCATTTGTAGATATGGGAAGCACAATTCAGGGAAGCTAAATTGCTTGCCTACAGCTACGAAAGTTAATGTAAACCTTTCAAAAACTGTAGTTTTGCGTGCTTTGTGCCACGCCAAAATTACCATCTACGCGAGTCTTTGAAGGGCATAGAAAAATGATATTTCAATACATACCTGCTTCATGAATCTCTTCCTTTCCAGTGTATGAGGAAAACACCTGCCTGGAAAACTTGTACTGTTGTTCCCGGAAATTGTTTTGTAAGTAATCCATCAACATGACATAGCCAGACTGTTGCATTGTGAGAACTTCACAAAATACAGCCAGCTGGAAAGAAGACCAAACCATTTAACACGTCCGCTTCAAAAGCTTCAGTAAATGCTTTGAAATGACACTGCACAGGAAAACTACAATGTAATGCTTTTACAATAGCTTCAAATTACTTCATTATGGGAACCTCTGAGATTACCTGGCTTTCAGAGATGCTAACTGTATCCTTAAAAACAATCCATTCAACGGTGTCCGTGCAGGGAGGAGATGTCAGTGAGCCGTTGTAAATGTAATACTTGTCAGTGGAGTTTGGCAGAAGGTTCTGCAAGATGAATGGATCTAAGGCAGCCTGCTTCCCTAGGAAGGAATAATACACATCTCAGCTGGAATCTCAAGAGTGGAGCTTATGAAACAAGGCCTCATTCTTACTTATATATTTAGTTAGAACTGAAATATAAGATCATTGGATATATGATATATACACATATATGTATATATATATATATCACACCATAAGTTGTCTTAAATATGTTTATAGGTTGTTAGATGTGTTGTCTTGCATCATAATGCAGAAAAAAAACATTTCATATAAAAAGATAAAGAAATTCACAATTAGTTCAATAGATATAAGCTATATCTTTTGAAAAACTTCATTCTAGTTCATGGAATACAAAAACAAAGTAATCTCTATTCTGTCGAAGATTATTTTTAAAAGCCTATAGTGAGCATTGGCTCAAGGGTAACTTACAGAAAACTTCCCCTAAAAAATCAAGAACAAGATGAGGGTGTCTTATATCATCACTTTTCTTGGATATTAAACACATAAGAAAGGAAACAAAACCAAAATGTGACTTAATGCCAGTGCCTGGGAGGCTAGGGAGAAGGATCCTGAGGTGGAGGCCTGTGTGGGTTACTTGGGTTACTTGAAAAAACATGGAAAAGCTGTCAGGATTTATAGGATGTGATGTCATCACAACTTGTAAACAGCACATGGTTGTGCATCTGTGGTTCGGGGAGCATCACAGAAGAGGAGACAGAAAGAATTTAAGAGCCAGAATACCAACAAGTCAGTTGTGGAAAAAGTCTCCTAAAAATGACTGCACAAACAAGACTGAAACAATGGCCATATCAATGGATATGTTAATGTGAAAAAAAGGAAATTTCATGGGCTCCCACCCATAGAAAAAGAACCTCAGGCAACCAATGAATGAATGAATGCTGGGAGAAAAAAAATTAACCTCTCCTAGGGTTTAGCTCCCTTAATGTTGTCCAGTGAAGAGTGATCAACCCTGAAAGCCATATACAACAAACAACAAAAGATACTCAGCAGGATATATATATGTATGTGTGTGTGTTTGTGTGTGTGTGTGTGTATGTGTGTTACAATCCACAGATCCAAAGAAACAAAGTAACAAGGAGGGTTAATGGGAGGATGCTTGAATCTCATTAAAAAGGGAGATAAAACAGAGAACATAGACACTGCAAGTGGAGGGAGAGAGGGAGCTGGGTGAGAGAGAGGGTGAAGAGGGGGCGGGGGAATCAGGCGTGGGAAGAGTAGGGATGCAGGTAAGAGGGCTGGGAGAGAGAAGGCAAATTAGTGTTGGGGAATGTCTGGGACAAGCTAAAGATCTCGGATGGGGGGTTCCTGGGAGATATGGGGGTGACTCTAGCTGAGACTCCTAGCAGCAGGGGATACTGAGAGTGAAGGCGCTACATCCTATAGCCAGGCAGGACTTCCAGTGGAGGGAGGGGGACACCAACCCACCACAAAACTCTTGGCCCAAAATGTTTCCTATCTGTAAGATGTGCAAGGATAAAAGATGGAACAGAGATTGAGGGAATGGCCAACCAATGACTGGCCCAACTGGAAAAGCTGTCAGGATTTATAGGAAGTGATGTCATCACAACTTGTAAACAGTACATGGCTGTGCGTCTGTGGTTCAGAGAACATCACAGAAGAGGAGGCAGAAAGAGTTTAAGAGCCAGAATACCAACAGGTCAGTTGTGGAAAAAGTCTCGTAAAAATGGCTGCACAAACAACCCATCCCATGGGAGAGACCCAACAACCTCTGAAACTATGAATGGAATTCTGCTATCTTTGCAGACAGGAATATAGCATACCTGCCATCCAGCATATGATGGAAACAGATGCAAAGACCCACAGCTAAACATTAGGCAGAATTCAGGGGGTCTTGAGGGAATAGTTAGGGGAGGGATTAAGGGAGCTGGAGGGGTCAAGGACCACACAAGAAGACCTGCATAGGCAACTAATCTGGGCCCATGGAGGCTCACAGAGCCTGAACCATCAGGCAGAGAACACGCATGGCTGCCTGGCCCTCAAGTGGGTCCCTAACAATTGGAGCAGGTGCCATGTCTGACTTGGACTCTGCTCCCTCCATCTGGATCCCGTATCCCTAGGAGGGCTGCCTTGTCTTGCCTCAGTGAAAGAGGAGGCACTTAGTGCTGATAAAACTTGATGTACCTGAGAGGGGGGATGTGGGGGAAGGGGTATTGGGAACATGGGTGGGAGGTGGGGGGAGAGAAGGGGGTGGGGTTGCAATTGGGGTGTAAAATGAGCAAATAAATAACGAAGAAAAAGTATTTTTTTAAAAAAAATGTGGGCTTTCTAAACAGTACTCAAACTGGCTACCACTTCCACAGCAATTGCAAAAAGAACTGTGGAGTGGTCACTCTGAAAAATATTTTTAAAAAAAGCAGGAGAGTGACACAAAACTCTTGGAAAAGTAACTAAGTGATTGCGGTTGGGGAAAATGGAAAATAAGAAAGCCAAAGTGTGTTCCACCCATCATTCCTTAGATTCTGGATTCTTTTGAATTTCAAAATCAATACCAGCAGATGCTCCCTTTTCCTTTGATCTACTGTCCACATATATTAGAACATTTATATTCCTTTAAAAATTTGGAATGTGCAGAAGCACAACAAAATTCTATTAATTACAGTTGTAGAGAAAGATCTCAAATATTGTGAAAAGAATAAATAATGAAATGTTACTATTATGGAAATGAGTATGTGTTGTATTCTGAATAAACACTTGTCTTTAAGAAATGCTTTAAAGAGTAAAAAATGCAGAAGAAGAATTAAGGGCACAAATACAATTACACTGATAAGTATTTGTAAGGCAAGGAAATTAAGTAAGCTTATCTGCAGATGAAGAATATTTATTATGTTCATAGACAATGTAGAACCAATTTAATACATTTGAAGTGTCTTACTTCTTTTTTCATTTAAAGGTAATATTACTTTTCCCATATACCACATTTGCATGCTTCAAAATAACATTGAACTAAACATGTATATTGGGAAATTTTAAAAAGACTTCAATATAATACATGAACTTAGTAAAGTCACTGTACACAATACCAATACAAGAAAAAACTTAACTATATTCCTACATGAGTTTTAAACAACAAAATGACTACTTTTCTGTAACATGATTTTTTTCTTCTATTCCTTTTCTTTAAAAATTTTTCATGTAATATATTTTGATCATATTCTTTCCCTTTCTTCCTACAACTCCTTCCAGATTCTTCCTCCCTCCCACCTATACACTCAACTTCATGTTCTTTCTTTTTCTTCAAAAACAAACAGACAAACAAACAAAACCACAACAAAACCAAAACAACAAAAAGCATAAAACAACAAACAAATAATGGAGTCTATTTTTTGTTGGCCAACTAATCCTAAGTATGGGACCTGCCCTAGAGTGTGGTTGATGAGCCAGTGTCATGCCACTGAAGAGAACTGATAACTCCCTTTCCCAGAAGCTGTCAATAGCAAACCCAACGTGGTTTAAAATAGCAACACATATAAAATACAAATAGATCTGTTACTGTTGTATAACATATACACTGTAATGTATTCTAAAGAGAATGAACAACAACAAAAAAAAACCTTTTTAAAAAATAGAAAGGACCATGTCCTGAGTTTGAAAATTCAGTGTTGTGGTAGAGTGTGAATTTTCCCAAACTGACTTATGAAATCTCAAAAGGGTCTCTCCCTCTCCCTTCCCCCCACCTCCCCCCTCTCTGTGTGTGTGTGTGTGTGGTGCACTGTGTGAGTGTGTGCATTTATTTGTTGTTGATGCTTATTTGTTTAAGTCAGGGTCTTACTATGTAGCTCTGACTGTCCAGAATCCCACTATGTAGACCAGTGCTAGGACTAAAGCCGTGTTCCGCTATCTATGCTGTTTATCTGTGATGCTGATTATAAAGTTTAAATAAAAGTCTATAAATCCAATCTTGAACAATAAAAAGCTAGAGAAATGTCATTGTCAGATAGGAAAACTTGCTGATCATATGTGGTTGTAGAAACCATGAGAGCCATACATTTTGTAGATACAGATAAACAGAATGAAGGAGACTAGAGACCCACACATACACAATCACTTGATTTATAATGGGAATAGTAATAAGTAGTATATAATTTATGGACTTTTCAATAAGCAGTACTGTATTAATTATCCTAGAGTGAATTTCAACTACCTATTGTTTAATCAATTCATTCATTCATTCATTCATTCATTGGATGCTAAGGACTGAACACAGTACTTCAAGCATGCCCAGTATGCATTCTGTCATTGTGTAAACCCTCACCTTTAACTCTGTGTTTTAGGTTACAAATACTAATCATTTCTAGATGGATTATAGATTTAAGAGTGTCCTCACTGGTAGAAGTAAACATGGGAAGTGTAAAGTGAGCAAAAAAAAAAAAAAAAAAAAAAAGAAGAAAAAGGTTTTTTTTTTTTTTAAAAAGTGGGCTTTCTAAACAGTATTCAAACTGCTTACCACTTCCACCACAGTCAGTTACTCATGAAAGGAGATACGATAAAACTTTAAGGATGCCATAATCAAAGGATTAAAAGAAATATTATTTAGGGGTGAGGACCTAGTTCAGTAGTTAAAGTGATTTCCTAGAACAAATGTGAGCCTAGGTTTGATCCTAAGCACTAAATAAAACCAGTGTGGCGGTATGTGCTTATAATCTCAGCACTGTGAAGGTAGAGTCAACAGGATCTGAAAACAAAGGCCATCCTAAGAGGCACAGTGAGTCTGAAGTCAGCCAGGGCTTCAGGAGGCCCTACCTCAAAAAGAAAAGAATCATTTTTTAAGACAGTCAACTCAAAGAATGGAAAATGTATTATGAACATACTATGCAATACATATTGATACATATATAGGCTGATCTTGTATTTATTTGTGTACGCATGTTCTTGCACATGGACTTGGTGCAGATTAGAAAATTCCTATATTTGTGAGGCAGGAACTACTGAGAACATGCTTTCCCTGTCTTGGCAGAGATTGGCTATCGACTCTGCCTTCATCCAAGCTTGCCCATTTTTAGGCAGAATTGTGTCAGTGGTTGAAACGAAGACATTTTGCCCAGTGGGAGGTTTGCCATATTTGAACCCATCTCCATAAGGCGGTTCATTGATGCTCATCATCATTACACTGTATAATTTTATTCCTTCTCAAGTCTCTGATGGAGTTGAAGACCAGATAGTTTAGTTTTACAATTAAGCTTAGTTGTTTATGGGTTAAAATGTTTTTAGGTCTAGATAGATTTTTTAAGTTGATAGAGATGAGATATGATAGATATTGAGTTACATCCAGAATTTCAGTGTCACTGAGAAATGTAGAAAAATGTTTCCTTTAAGGTTGCCAAATACAAACTGCCAAAACACTATGAACGTAACATGAATATAATTCCTGATTGTTCTGTGGTCCTTATTGCTGTATGTATTTTACTTTATATGTGTGTAATAATATAAATGCATTTGTAAAATATTTAATAAAAAAGAAATTCTCAAAGAATTAATAAAAAAAAGAAAGAAGATTCCTATATAATTATGGGTGTGTTTTATTTTTTGTGTCGTCTAACAGTGCTTCTCGAGAGCACCACTTGTTCATCCAGGTCTTTCTGTCACGCCCTTATATATGTGGGCAGTGATTTGCTGGCTAGCACATTTCTCCCTCTTGTATTTCCTCATCTTGCTCACTCCCCTCTCCAGTGCAGTCTTCTGCTCTATCCAGGAGATTTAGTCTATTACCCAGTTGTTCCCGAAGTCAATTTAGTTCATGTGAGGTAGCACTTTATTAGAATAACCCAGGGGGTTCTAAAATAACACCAATGTCACAGATTTACCATCATCACTGGGAAGAAAATTTCTAGGGGTGGAGCCTGGCCACAGGCATTTTGAAATCTATCTTCAGATGATGCAGACATGGAGTTAGGGTGAAAACCCAGGTAAAGGAAGTATTTTCAAGATTTTCACCTTTCTCATAACATGGTCCATGGGCACTTGAGAAGCATGGGAGAATAGGAAAATAGAAGGATCCAGAGGGTCCTAGAAACCTACAAGAAGAACATTATGATGGGTGGATCTGGACCCAAGGGTCCTGCACAAATTATGGCACCAGCCAAGGGCAATATGTGCAGTAAACTTCAAACCCCTACCCAGATCTAGCCAATGGACAGGACATTCTCCACAGTTGGGTGAAGAGTGGGGACTGACTTTCACACAAACTCTGGTGCCCCATATTTGACCATGTCTCCTGGATCGGGAGACCTGATGGCACTCAGAGGAAGGATAGCAGGCTACCAAGAAGAGACTTGATACCCTATGAGCATATTCAGGGGGAGGAAGTCCTCCTCAGTCACAGTCATAGGGGAGGGGAGTAAGGGGAAAATGGGAGGGAGGGAGGAATGGGAGGAGACAAGGAATAGGATAACCATTGAGATATAATATGAATGAATTAATAAAAAAAAGAAAAAGGAAAGAAAAAAATTAAAATCAGAAATCACTCATTACAGTTTGAGATAAAGGCTAAATCTTACACATAGAAATCCATTTGACTGAATTACACTTCTCCTGGATCAAATAAAATATTATCTTAACCCACTAGAAAGTTTACATTTTGTTTGGCTTAATGGGCTAACAGTGTTTATGATATGTCCAATATCAAAATGAGATTATCAGACTTAACTGCCAGACTAGGAGGTGGAAAAGCCTATGAGGCCTCAACCATACACAAAGAACTATAGATAAACTAAGGAGAGTGTGAACAGGAAAGGTGGCCTTCCCCAGAGATGAGCACACCAGCTGGTTCTCCAGTGTCCAATAGTCAGTCCTGGAAACATATGTCTAGGTAGCATTGTATATACTGAATAGGTTATATTTAGAAAAACATATATACATACATATGTATGCAATAATAATTAGATTAAGCTGTAATATCAAAATGAAAAAGACGATTATTAAAGTTTCAGTTCAAAATTTCAGGAAATGATCAGAATTTTCCTGTTTCCTCTGATTCCCATTTTTAAGGCTTGATGTGTGTGTGTGTGTGTGTGTGTGTGTGTATGTGTGTGTGTGTGTGTATGTGTGTGTGTGTGTGTGATTAAATAATCCCCATTTGAATAATAAATGGGCTGAAATTGTTTTATTTTTTACTAAAGATAATTTTTACATCTATCTTATGAAAATGTGATTTTGTCATACACTAATTAAATAAAGAGCCAGACACTGATGTTCTGCTACCCAGGAGAAGACGGCTTGTTGCCAGAAGATCTCAAGGCAGGGCAGAGAGGACAAAGGTTTGAGACCTCTGTGGAGATGTGGAGCACAGAATTTCCTTGGCACATGAACAAACATTAAAGGTAAAGAAGGTTAAGAAGAAAAAAATGAAAGTAAAAATCTTTTCTCCTTAATACATAACCCACTCTTCCTTTCTTGAACCTCAGCAGCAAGCGTATTTTTTTGTTATGGGGTTTAATGTTCACGCTGTTTCTTATAGCTGATATTTGGATGTTTGTCCTAAAATTATGTCCTAGATGTCACACAGACCTTTCAATTATGGTACCATCTGATGAAAAAAAAAAAAAGGACTATGTGGTATTTTGTGACTTGGAAAATAATCACAAATTTCATCTGAGTAGCTACATAAGACAGAACCGCATGTGGGCTGGCAGCACTCCGCTAGTGCTCTGTCACTCATCTCCATCACTGATCCCTCAACTACAGCTGATTAACCAACAAACTGGCGAGATCTTTCCATGGGCAGGTAGACAATGAGAGGACAGAAGATGTTGCTTGCTCAGTTGCAGACTAGGAGACCCCTGGATCTGTATACCGAAAAAATCCTCAGAAGTTTTGAGGTGGCCCCTTAAGTGCCACTTTTGTAAGTAATAGTTGGTTTTCAGTCCTCAGCAGCACTCCCCTAGTGCTTGGCTGTACTGTGGTCCTCGGTCTATAGGTGCAACACTGCCTAACATAGAACAGCTGTGGTGAGAGCAAGATGAGAAAGTACAGAGTCTCAAAAAGAAATGAGCTTTGTCATTTAGAGAGAAAGGTAGGAGGTGAGCAGCCATGTTACAGTATCATTTTATATTCTGAGTGATGTTTGTAGTATTGAGTTGCTTTCAAGTCTTCTTGCTTGGAGAACATGGGTCAAGACTTGGAAGTCTGAGTGCTGTCCAAGAGCCTCTTTGGTTAAGAGTAAAAACCACGTTCCACCTTTAACATTCCCTATAGCGATAGCTTAGAATTAAGGTTACTGTACTCAAGGGGGTGTTCTAGATGCCAAAAGAAAGTACAGAAGGTTTGACCACTTCACAAGTCAGAGTTAATAGACTGATTCTCTTGTCCCAGGAGCTGATGTAAAACATGGAAACACTCTAGGTTTAGGTTTCATACACCTTTAAAGAAGTGCTGGAATTCAACCTGCTTCTCTCTCTTCAGCTGGAGAGAATCCACGTTCTGACTGATTGGGAGAAAATTATGTGTGGCTTACAGTATTCAGTGTTGAATTTTGCTTCCAGGTCAGCTGAGAGGTTAGTCAATTGGACTTATCATGTGATCACAGGAGGTGGGGTGGAGCAGGGGTCGTCTCTGAAGGGGCCCGCACATTCCTGACTTCTGAAAGGTCAAATCTGGTCCTCAAATATAAGTGACTCAATCCTAGGTTAGGCTTTTGCTCTCAAGAAAGGGATCTCTGTGAGTCTTATTTCTGGCTTCAGATGTGTTGGCTTTCCGGAAAGGAATCATTTTCATTTTATTGATAACCAGGCAAGGATTTATATTGTTTCTGTGGGTGATTACTAAAAGTAAAATAGCAACCACAAGTTTTGAGCCTGTCATCAGTGTTGTCAAAAGCATTTGCTGTGACAGATGACAAAATCCACCTAGGTATCTACCGGGCAGAATAATATAAAGCACATTTTTTTCCTGTTCTATATAAGCATGAACTTTTTTGCAAATATCTTACCTCTTTGAAATACTCATTTGCCAAGAAAATCACCAGAGAATAGATGTCCACTTGAGTAAAATTCCCTTTCATTTCATAAAATACTATTTGTAAAATTAATTGGTTTCATATAGTCTTTAAGGTGATGTGCAATACAGACTCAAAGTATATGAATGTTTTAAAAGCATAGTGCAATCAGATTGTTTTTAAGAATGTATTTACAGGATATCAGACTCCTTTTTACATTGATATCATATAATTAAATTTTAAATTAACCAATTATTAATTTATTTATTTGATACAGGACCTCCCTAAGTAGTCCTGGCTGGCTGCCCTGGAACTTGACATATAGACCAAGACTTTCTTGAACTCACGGAGATCTACCTGCCTTGGATTCCCAATGCTAAGATTATGGCATGTGCCACCATGACAGTTTTCATAACTATTATGGCACAAAATTCTTTGATAGATGATTCTTTACAGAAATATACAAAGAAGTCAAGTATGGGACGTGAGATGTCCTCATCTGTAAAGACATCTTCCTCTTCATTTTTCACAAGTGACTTTGTCACACTGCGCATACTCACAGGAATTCGTATCTTAATAGCTTACCAAAACGACTAACGCTCTCAATTCCATCAATAATGGCCTTGTAATCCAAATTTTCTTCAATTCCAACCTGTTAAAGAAGAATGGCATTATAAAAACAGGATCCAACAACTGACTAACTGCTCAACAATAAATTCCAATTGTATATAAGGCATAGTATGTCCCAAACACTTTTTTTTTCCAATAGCAAGGTAAAAACAAAACAAATAAAAATAAGGTAACTTTACATTTTACACTATGAAAGATAAAATGGAAAACGTCATGATTTAAAAAGAGATTAATTGTAAACATAATAATTACCTCAAATAAAATGGATAAAGCCCTTAATCTCCCTTTTCCTTTAACTGCCTCCTCAAAACTTGGGAATCGGTCTGCATCAAAGCAGTAGACCTGCATCTGTGAATGTAATCATGAGAGTTTTATTAGGAGGATGTCACAAAAGCCAGTGAAGAGATGTAACAGAGAATCTGACCAATTCAGTAAATTCTACTGAAAAATTCTACAGACTATACAGATCTATATCCTTTGTGTTTTCCAAACAATTGCTCACTTCAGGAATTCTTAAGTAAGTTTGCTATCATTTGTATCCTTGGACATAGAAGGAAATATAGAGTATTCCTTAAAATAGCAGGGACTACCTGGGGAACAGGAGCAGTCATTACAGTAACCATTGGATGTAACCACTTAATGTAACCATTGGATGTAAAACATTAGCAAAGGCTCTTTTAACCATATTGCTTGAATTCTACAGGCCTGGAGCTCTGTTTCTTGAGTGAACATTCCTTTCTTGATGGCCCATTGTCACAATTTCAGATATTATCATGGTGTACTTATTGCTCTGCCACCGAGATGCTAAAGGTCTTGTATCAAAAGATGCCAAGTGGCTTAAGCTTCCCATTGTAACTTCTCCGGCCGTGAAGCTAGCCCTTGTGAGTGGCCACCTCACTCTAGATGCCCAGCCACGACAGACTATACGTCAAACTTATGATCCTTGCTTGTTGGTTTTAGATCCTGGCAACTTCAGTATCTAACAGTAGAACTCAGGCAAGAGTAGACAGCCTCTGAGGACACTCAAGGACTGTTGGTGGACAGCACCATGTCCATCAGGTGCTGGACAGTGGCAGTATGATGTGCCACCAATGCCTTCCCAGAGAGGCTATCTCACCTGACCTCTGACAAATAGCTTTGAGCAAGTTGAAACCAGGAGGGGTGGGGGAGGTGGTGGTGGCTTTCCCCTTGTTCTAAAGAAGTGCCCCGGAAAGGTGGACACACACAAAAAAAGAAAAGCATGGGAAACTGAAAATAATTTTCTTTGATGTCAGTAGATCGTTGTTCGGGAAGAGGCTGGAGAAGCCGGGAGTGGTCACACCAAGGAGACATAGGAAGTTACCAATGCCCTTTGCAAAACAGTCATAAGGGTGGGCTAGGGTAGGAGTGGTGACAGACTGAAGGAGGTTAAGATTGGACAGACTGGTGTAATCACACTTAATAAGCTTTGAAGAAATAATGGTGGTTTGAAGTTGCTTAATAAAGCGTATGATTTGCTTTCAGAAGACTTGTTTTTTTGGGAAGTAGGAAAGAAAGGAAGGAATTGAAAGGGGAATAAAGGAAGAAAGAAAGGACTGAAGGAGGGGAAAAAAGGAATAAAGGAAGGAAGGAAGGAAGGGTTCTAGGATGCTCCGTTGAGGTCCTGTTTGCACAAATGCATGGCAAATACGTCTAAAGATTTATTTATTGTTATTTTATGTGCATGAGTGTTATGTCTGCTTGTTTGCCAGTGCGTCCCATGTAGAAGGCCAGAAAAGGCATTAGCTCCCCTGGAATTAGAGTTACAGGTGCTTTTGAGCCACCTTGAGGATGATGCAAATTGAACCACAGTCTTTTGAAAAAACAGTAAAACCTCTTAACCACTAAGTCAACTCCTCAGACTTGATTTTATGTTTAATTATGTACTTAAGTGCATGTGTATGTCTATGTGAAAGTGAGTGCAGTTGCTGTCAGAGGCCATTAGGGGGAGTTGGAGTCACTGGAGATAGGGTTACAAGCACTTAAAGAATCATCTGGCAGGTGTTGGGAACTAAATTGGAGTCCTTTGCAGGAACAGCACACAATTCTTAATCCCTCAGCGACCTCTCTAGCCTGGAAAACATTTTTAAAAAGCAACAAGGAATAGAAAAAGCAAGCAAGCAAACAAGCCAACAAACAGCCCTTCTAAAAAAGAATTTTAAATAAAATATTTATTCAATATTTAGGGCATCCATTCTTTTTTATGTATTTTGATTGTTCAATGCTTTTGTTGTATATAGCTTTTTAAAATGTCATTTAAAAAGTAAATAATATTGTATGAAAACTTAAATCTTAGAAGTGAGATGCTGTAGTTTTAAATAGTTGATTTTTATTTCTTTGACAACATTTAATAAATATGGCTTTATTCCTGGATAGTTAATAGGTAACCCCTCCTGCTTATAATCCATAATTACTTATCTACATCTTTAAGAGGCCTTTTGGTTCTTTGACAGAATACACCTGGTTTACTTTTATTTCTGTTATTAACAATTATTCTGAATTATAAAAGTAATACAGTTCCATTGTATTGGATAATTAAGGATTTTTAAAGAAGGAAATAAACACAAGAGATTTGCTGTTCAACATTTCACGGTTTCTTTGAATGATTTTAAAGAGTAATAAGTCTATTCATCCTTTAATTAACTTCATATAGCTGGTACTAGTGTGTCTCTTTCATAGGACAGAAATGAAAGAATAGGCGAATCAAATAGTTTGTATAACATCGTGTCATTAAGAGTAGAGTCTGGGCCAATTAACCCAATTTCTTCTGTGTGATTAGTTTTCATGTTTTACAAGGCTGGAAAAATAATGCTGATTATGCCATTTTATAATAGGATAAAACATTTTGTGGTGAGAAGGGTATGTACCGTGTGTGTCTGTGTGTGTGTGTTTGTGTGTGTGTGTGTGTGTGTGTGTGTGTGTGTGTGTGATGGCATGCCATGGCGTGGGTGTAGAAGTGAGAGGACAGCCTTGGAATGGTGAGTCTTGCCTTTCACCTGTTTGAAGCTGGTCTTTCTATGGCTTGCCATTGCTTATTCCAAGGCAGCTGGCTCAGGAGCTGCTGGGGAGACATGCTCCTGCCTCCCCTTCCACAATGGTACAGAGCGCTGGGCTCCCTGGCTGAGCCATCTCCCCAGGCCCAATGTGGTGAAACTTTTTTAAGTATATCATTTGAATTTTACAAGCTCTAATATTCCATCATGATGTGTTTAATCATGTTCTTTATTTCAATATTTAATATCTTAAATACATCTTTACACATACATTTTGAGGCATATTTATAACCATTGTTTCTACAAACTGAATCATAAAGTGCTGAAAATAAACAAAGTTTTTAATATAAAGCAAACTACTTCGAAGAAAGCTTAGCACTTTCAAGGCACATATAAAAATGTTTATTTATGTGTATTATTTATCATACTTATAAGTCTTTTCTGGCCTTAAACATGAGAATTTTCCTCATTTTTAATTAAAAGGCATAATTGAAAGTATTCTGCCACATTGATGACATCAGCCCTTTTATTATTGTGTTCATGCATTCCTCATCTGTATTTAGTTATAAGTTAGGAAGTGGTAATGTGGACATAGAAAACTTAGCTTATTAACTTTAGAGTCTTGGAGAGAAAGCATGTATTGATCAAGCCATCAAGACACGACTTATGTTCTAAACTCTGAACTACACAGCAAGTGAAGTTAGAGGAAGCGTCAAGGCTGCAGGTGAGGTGGCTAGGAGCAGTGGGCTGCGTCCTTACCTCCAGTGGGAACTTCTGTCCTTCTAAACTATGTTCCGAGCCTTCAGAGGACACGTTGCATTTCCCCCAGTGAAAAGTTATTTTGCTTGCCTTGAATACCTTTTCTGAAAGCCCTCCACTGAGATGGTAGTCATTAGTGAGATTTATTTCCACTAAACCGAAAAACAAAACAAAACAAGATATTACATCGAAGTTTCTGAAAAACCAAAATTACAATTTTAACTGGATCTCCTTCCAGTTAGGATACATGATAAAACTCAGTTGTCAAATTTAAGCATTTTAAAAGTCATTTGCATTTCAACTTTGCCTTCATATTAACATACTTAAGGCATCTTATTGCCACACAGCAAGGACACTGAAGACAGGACCACAGACTCTCACCACAGGACAGCCAACTCACTTCATCTATTTGGTCTACAGAGACTGCCTTCCCTCCAAGGCTCGGTTGCTTCAAGGTACTTGATGATAATGGTGGCATGTAGTAAAGGGAATCCGAGGAGGAGACGGCAGAAGGAAAGTCTTCCTGAGAGAGCTCTCTCCTTTCACCCATAGCCTATTTCTGCCCCCACCCCCATTTTGTTCCATCTAATCCACGCTTTCTGTCTACACTTCCACAAATTGCAACAGTTGGGAAAGCTCATCATATCAGAGGCTTGTGCCCTTCCGTATTGGAACTTGGAGAGTGCGCCATTAGGACCCGAAGCTCTCTCCGTGTCCCACAGAAGACTTTACTCTTCATATTCTTACAAGTAGTCAGAAGGATAAGGGTTCTCTTAAGAGCCTAGGGCAAGAAGATGCTGTCTCTCAATCAGATTTAAGTAGTCCTCGTTCTGCCAATCAGAAATCACAGTTGACACAGGCATTGGTCGTTAAGCACCACACTGCTTAGCTAGTGATATAAGCTTCCGTTGGTTATGATAATAACCATGTCAAGCACAGTGTCAATAATAAAAACAACGGCAGGCAGTCAGCATCTATCATTTATGAGGTGCCTGGTATGATATGAGTTGCTTTTTACCTCTTGGCTACTTGGTCTTCACATAACCTCAGGGAACAGAGACCACTGTAATCTCTGCTATGGACAAGGCAACTGGGTCCCCAAAAAGGTAAGGGGCCTCCTCCAAGATTTACACTGTCCTTTGAAAGACCACTGCTAGACCCAAACACAGAGACCATAAGGGAAAAGTAAGTAACCATTACACACTAAAAGAAGCAAGGCAGAGATCACATGTTGAAAGCACAGCTTGTAACACAAAAATTGTATCGAATTTTCAAAGTTTGGAACAATTTACTTTTATTATTTGAGTTGTAGTGTAACCTTACCAACATTTTCTTAGCTATTCATCTAAATAATATTAAATGCTCATCAGTCAGACACTGATAGTGAATAATCCTTACTCTCACAGAATGTGAAGTCTAATTATTACATTTATAAATTATATTATCTAAATATGAAATACAGAAGAAATAATTTATTATAAAACTATACTAGTAGATCTGCTATTATAACTTTGAATATTTTTTCTAATTTTTGCAAATATTTGTGCTGATACAATTCCCTGACAAACTGTTTCATGTCAAAACAAAATAGCCAAAGGGGAAATATCACATTTGAAAATTATTATATCTATATATAGTTCACCAGAATTTTCTTAAATGTTGAGGAATTACATTTTGTATGTTTTGAAAAAAAGATTATCTCACAAAAAGTACTTACATAAGTACCTCCTTAAGGATAGACTATAATTTTAAATTTCCCAAATAAAAGGACTATTGGTTTGTTTCTTAAATTCAATTATAGTTGATTATCTTATCATATTCACACACTGATTACATTCAAAGATCAAACTATAATGTCCAAGTAATAGAAATTATGACCAAGTGTCTGACTATGTCCTGAGTTATAAAATTTCACTGGCTGTGATTTCATTATCTTTTTTACATCATCAATTATCAAGAGAACTCTTATCACACAAAGGGAAAACATGACATGATGACATCATTTGTTACTTTTTTTTTTTTTTTTTTACAAATTTTCAAAATGTTGACTAAATGCTGACTCTGTTCCATTTAGTCTAGTCTACCACTGGTATCAGTTCAGTTTCTAGCATATTATTCAAAGGAAATGTGACTTATCTAAAAAATATTCTCAGTCAGAAAACCTGTCAAAGGCAAAAGACAAGGATGTTACCTGTTTTCCCAGTGTTGTGAATGAATGTGTCTCCCAAGGATGCTTTTTCCCAACCCTGAAACTTCAGTTTCTTAAGATTCACATTGACTTGTGTAAGGTCTTCATCAATATTAATAGGAGACTGCTTTGGGCTATTACATATTGGATATTTCTTTCCCCAATTTTTTTGATTTAATGCTCCTAGGGAAATGAAAGAGCAAGGAAATTAGTTTCTTAAATTACTATGTAAAAACTAAAATTTGACATTATCAAATAACATAATACATAAGAATGTATTAGAATGGTAGAAAAGTTCACATATCTTTAAAATAAGCCATACAATAATTATGCCTCGATTAGAGGCTAGATTCTAAATACCTCTCACATCACAAGGAGAGTATGGTGCTAGCCAAAAATATGTGTTTACTTAGAATTTCCTAAAACCCCAGTTATGTAAATGATTGGCTCATCCACACACCTGCCAGGTTCAGGGTTCATCAATTGGTTGTTTTGGTTATTATTGACTTTTCCAAATCTTGAGATGCCCAGGTGTTATGTAAGCCGAGCAGTACTACCCAGCCTCCAGACTGAAAGGTCAGGCACTAGGATCTGATTCTGACACTTTTAGCAACTCACATGAGGTAGCCCTTTTCAGACCCTCTGTCATTCCTGTCACCAGATGACTTGGCTTGATTTCCATCTATTCAAGATTTATTTATGAAAACATAATCATGAAGCTAGCCACATTAAACCAAAGCACTCTATTTCTGTGTATAGTGAGTTTCTGTCTCTTCCACAAAATGAACAGCCCTCTGAACCAAAAGTAGCCGACATGGCCTTTGTTTCTCTCCCACCTGGAGACCTACATCATCATCCATATTCACTGCATCAAAGCTAAGGATGGATGATTAACTTAAAGTTTCATTCAAATGCTTGTAATACTATAAAATTGAAGGCTTAAACTTTTCTGAGCTTTTCTACCATTATCATGAGGAAGGGAAAATGGCAGCATAGTTTTGATAGGAATAATTTTGAAAATGAGTTTGGGTAGTTTATAGTGGTATATATCTAGTGATATAGAGAGTAGTTTATATCACAGGAATTTTGGGAGAACTCAAACACTTGTGGTCCAACACCTACCAACACCATACTCTCTTGTGATACGAGAGTCGGTGCTGGGTAAGGCCAGTTGACGTAAGCCGGACTGAAGGACCACCTCTTACTAGTGTGTCAAAGCTAATTTGCAAAACATCCCTGGAAAGAAAGGTTCATTAGTCACACCCTGATATTGCCTCTGAAGTGGCGGAGAAAGCAGATAATACCTCACTGGGAGACTTTCATCAAAATCAATAGGTGCTGAAAACAAACTCTTAATGCTGGCTATATTCCTAGAAAGCAGTTGAGCACTATGTGTTTTGAATATGCATGGTGATGCACAATTTGGCTTCGAGAAATAGTTATATTGATTTCAGTAATGATACGTTGATTTCACTTATAAGACACTTTGGCATGGGGACAAGAAAATGCTGCTTATTTTACTAGAGAGAGAGAGAGGGAGAGAGGGAGAGAGCGAGAGCGAGAGCGAGAGCGAGAGAGAGAGAGAGAGAGAGAGAGAGAGAGAGAGAGAGAGAGAGAGGAGAGTGCTGTAACAAGAATTAATAAGGTCCTTTTCATGGCTTACACTTTAAAGCAACAGTACAATAAACTCAGTTTGGAAGAGTCACATGGCTGCAGTTTACAAAGCATAAAGATTTAAATCTCAGATAATGCTGCATGTGACTTAGAAGCTGACTCTGGTTCACTGAATTTCATCATCACTCTGACTTGTAGTATATCCAAGAGAGAAGGGTTTGGTTTTTTGAGACATGATCTCTATATACATATATACAGCGCTGGCTGTCCTTGAACTCACTATGTTACTGGGTTAAATGTTCCATTCAGGAGTCACAGTGAACTTTTTCCGGCCTAGGTCATCAACATCACTTTTCACATCACTGTTTCTGTCCTCACTGTTTCTCTGAAGCTTAATTTTGATTGATTCAAGCATTGAAACAGAAGATATATTGCTGTGTCTGTTGTCTGTGTGTCATCAGAGCTGTTAGTGGGTTTCAGAATCCTTATGCCACGGGCAGAGTCTGCTATAGGGCTTCAGGCAGGAAAAACATCAGGGATTGGTTTTGCTCTGTTTTTTGTTTATGGTGTGTTAATGTGGAGACAGGTAACGCGAGCCTTGCACTTTCTAGGGACAAACAACAGAGCTTATCCATGCTGTCTGTCAGATGCACATTCAAGAGCCAGGTGGATGATCTGCCCACACAGTATACTTCTGTTGAATTCGGCTACCAAGTAGAATATATGTATGTATGTATGTGTGTATATATATATATATATATATATATATATATATGTATATGTATATATTGCATATACACAGGAAAGAAGACCTATACTGAAGTTTTGATTCAAATATTTTTTGAATTGAAGGCAGAAATGTACTAAGATTTTGATGGTTTCATTTGACTAAGGAGTGGTGTGAATATGTGTTGTTTGGCAGCTCGAGTCAGCTGTAAGACTTTGATCATCCAAAAATTCAAGCGACACCACATGCTGGCAAGGATGTGGAGAGAGAGGAACACTCCTTCATTGCTGGTGGGAATGCAAACTAGTGCAGCCACTTTTGGAAATCCGTCTGACGCTATCTCAGAAAACTGGGAATAGGGCTTCCTCAAGACCCAGCTATTCCACTCCTTGGAGTATACCCAGAAAATGCTCCAGCATATAATAGAGACATATGCTCAACCATGTCCATAGCAGCCTTATTCATAATAGCCAGAACATGGAAACAGCCTAAGTGTCCCTCAGTAGAAGAATGGATAAAGAAACTGTGGTACATTTACACTACAGAATACTACTCAGCTATTAAAAACAAGGAATTTGTGGACAAATGGATTGAACTAGAAATGATCATAATGAGTGAGCTAACCCAGAAGCAGAAAGACTCAAATGGTATATACTCACTTATATCTGGACACTAGCCCAAGGGGCATGTCCCATGAAAATCTTCACTTAACAGGAAAGTGGGTCAAAGGGGAGGACATCCTATTGGGACTTTAGGTGAGAGAAGCATGGGAGAATGAGGAAATAGGATCCAGAGGGTCCTAGAAATCTACAAGAAGAACATTATGAAGGGCGGATCTGGGTCCAGGGGTCCTGCTCAAACTATGGCACAAGCCAAGGACAATACATGTAGTAAACTTCGATCCCCTACCCAGATCTAGCCAATGGACAGGACATTCTCCACTGTTGAGTGGAGAGTGGGGTCTGACTTTCATGTGAACTCTGGTGCCCCATATTTGATCATGTCCCCTTGATGGGGAGGCCCGATGGCACTCGGAGGAAGGATAGCAGGCTACCAAGAAGAGACTTGATACCCTAGCTTCATATTCAAGGGGAGGAGGTCCTCTTCAGTCACAGTCATAGGGAAGGAGAATGGGGTGAAAGCAGGAGGGAGGGAGGGAGGAATGGGAGGATGCATGGGATGGGATAGCAAATGAGATGTAATATGAATGATTTCATTTTTCAATTAAAAAAATACTTTGATCATCATCTCTGCGCTATTCACTTTGGTCACAGTACTTTTGTGGAATAAGTGTTCCAGCGACAAAGTAATCCAGTTTCTGTGGCACTTGAGCAGAGGATTCAGAGTGGATAGATTCAACAAAAACAACAACAACAACAAAAAAACCAAAACAAAACAAAAACAACAACAACAAAAAGCAACACTCGAAAGTAACCACTATGCAATTGCTCAGCTGTTACTGTTTCCTTACTTTAAGGGCAACGCCGAGACAGTAGAACCTACAGGTGTATTCCGGAGTACAGGGAAACGGGTGTTCTGGCAAACAATGTAGTTATACTAACACTTGTAAAAGTCTGCTTATTTTCAGAGCAAAAAAAACCAGATAATTATGAAGACAAAGCAGGTAGCCCAGGCAATTTAACTTCAAAGACTGCTTCAACTACTCTTTCCTCAAGAAGTTGCATGCATATCAACTAAAAAGGGCTAGCCCCAAGGATCGATCCCAAAAAAGACTAGACAAAAACAAATACAACTAGCTTTTCCAGCACTTATTTTTCTAAGAGTACCCCAAAGATGTTTTCCTCCTAAACAGCAAAAAGCAATTTTGAGAAAATGATGCCTCTATTCCCAATAAGTGGGGTGGCTGTTTTCTATGGGTTATCAATGTTCATTTTTGCCTAGGGGGTTAGTTACAAGTTAATGAAAGTTTCATTTAGGCATTCTTTCTTCTATCTTTCTTTCTTTCTTATCTTTCTATCCTATCTAGCATTATAGAAAAAGGGGGGATAAGGGAAGGACATAAGGGAGGATATAGATTTATAGGATAAAAAGTAGATTGTTGAATCTACTAGTCTCAAATATTTTACATTGGTATTCAAATATTTCACATTGATATTGTAGATTGATGGAAATTTAAAACTATTTTTTCAACTTTTGGTTTATGTATTGTATATGGTGTGTTGATGGAAACTTAAACTGTATATTGTATGTTGGTAGAAATTTAAGATCATTTTGTTCAAAGTTTATTTAATGTAGTATATATGTACAACTTATTTGAAAAGGTAAAAGGTAACTATTATAACTTGTTCAGGATGGTTGGAGATATAAAGTGGTAGTTGGTCACTTATAAATCTTACTAGATACTAAATTACTTAATTATAGAATAAGCTTTTTTTAGTTTCTTGCATATGTTTTTAAAAGGAATAGATAGATAATGGATAGAATAGATAAATAGATGGTCTGCAAACACCTCAAAAATCCACAGAAAATGACATTTAATAAAAAAGGGCTTGTATGACAGAGAGACACATCCACTCCTGGCAGCACCTCCAGTCTAATTATGTGGACATCAAGAAACGATAGTGGCAGAATAGTCTGAGGAACTGTGCTTATCTCTACTGCTGATGACAGATTGACTGTCCACTACTCTCAAGCCTGATACTGAGAAATTAGCTTCCCAGCCTTGGAGAGATTAGGTGGGCCAGACCTTCAGGATTCCTTCTTCAGAGCAGTCTGTCAGATACTTTGGGTTGGGTGGCTGAAGACTGTATGCCCTGACGATGGAGAGCAACTTGTCACTATTCAGTCAGCTTCCTGTCCTGTCAATACTTTTGGATGTTGCTTGCCTGCACTTCCTTCATATCAGATAGTATTTCCTTCTGAGGTCTCTGATGAGGTTAAAGACTAAGATAGCCACAGTATTATTATAAGCTTTAGCAAGCTTTAGCTTAAGAGATTTAAAAACAAACAAACAAACAAACAAACAAACAAAAAAACCCAACTTTGGGCACTAGGATAAGACTCAGTAGGATAGAATACATAGTGAAATAATTTCTCCAAGATTGTCAAATACAAATGGACTGGTCCTTGTAGATGTGACTTTTACTGAATAATTCTCATAATTATTTTTGTTGCATATAATTTATTATATTTAATAGAAAAGGGGAGATGTAGAAGAGATAAACATATTTTTGTGTTGATCCCAAGTGTGGTATGAGGAACAGACTTGTGAGAGAGCAGGATGTTTTTCCACTTAAAAGTCAAAACTACTTTGTGGGGGAGCTTGAATGTTGCCAGCTGAAAAGGTCCTAGTAGAGACTCTGAGAGGAGATATATATATGAGCCCAAAACAAGAGTCTTGAGAGAGGACTTGGGATTGTGTTGGCTGTTCATCAACACTTTGAGAGACATTCCTAGAGAGAACTGCTCCAGGGAAGGCTTCAAGGCTTTGGGCTCCATCTTAGGCTCTGGGCCTCAGCTGCTGTTCTAGGTTCCAGCAGCAAACCAGGTTGAACTGTGGGTTTGCTGAGGTCCTGCTGACTACGCCAGGAGAATCGTTCCTGGAAACTGATGTCCTTAAGGTTTCATTATTGTGTTCTTTAATCTCCTTTTCCTGTTGTTTGGGTTAGGCCGGTTGTAAGTGAGGTAAGCAGTGTTAGTGAGTTCATAATAAAGTATTATTGTTAAGAAAATTGAGCCTTGTAGCGTATCCAAGAGAGAAGGTTTTGGTTTTTTGAGGCAGGATCTCTCTCTCTCTCTCTCTCTCTCTCTCTCTCTCTCTCTCTCTCTCTGTGTGTGTGTGTGTGTGTGTGTGTGTGTATGTGTGTGTGTGTGTACAGCTCTGGTTGTCCTGGAACCCGCTATGTTGACGAAGCTGGCTGCAAACTCACAGATATCCACCTGTCTATGTCCCCTAAGTGCTGGAATTAAGGTCTTGTTTCACCATACCCACCCTCCAAATTTGACTTCTGTGCTGAAACAAATTCTTCACACACTTTTCCATTCTCTAAACATACATTTTTTAATAGGTCTCCATTTCCATCCCAGTAAGACATGTTGGCTCTGTCTTCAAAGCATACTTCTAATTGGACTTTCCTTCATCCCTACCATCGCCACACTGGTCCAAGGCGCAGTCATCCTTCCTTACCCAACGCTCCACAAGAAGCCTCCTGAAATCCATCTCTCTGTTGCCTCATGCAGTCAGATTAGCATTTGAATACAATCCCCAGGAAATTCATCTACGTGAATCTCCACACTAGCTTCGAGACCTCTAGTGCTTTTTGACCCCGTCTACACTTACGTTTGGTCCCTTTTACAACTCTGTTGTCCACGTAGCAAGTGCAGTTATGAAACTACCCTCCAGATTCTCAGTGTGTTTTATGCCTGTCTCAGATAAACCTGTGCTGGACGGTGGGCAGTCTCTCTCTTGTGATTCATTTTCTATGGCCAGGGCAATAGCAAGTCACTGCCTGATTTGGGTATAGAAAGCTCCTCAGCAATTGGAGATTTCAATCTGGCTAGCCTTGAGAAGTTGGACAAGCCGACTGTAAGAGGTCACAAGACCAGGAACTAAGCGCCAAGGCTAGGAGCTGAGGATGCACCCACTCTCCCAGCCGGAGCAAACAAACTAACAAAACCAGGCACCGTAATCTTGTGAGTCTTCAGAAGCGAATTCTTCTAACGACTTGAACAACTTGGCAGAAGAAGCCAAGCTTCAAATGAGACACCTTGTTGCCACACTTGGGAGTCCCTGAGCAGAGATCCCAACTAAGCAGGCGCTCTTCACAACGCCTGACCTAGAGAAACCGGGAACAAATCTATGTTTAAATTACTATCTATGTAACAATTTTCTCTGAAGTCAAAGAAAAACCAATCAAATTCAGTTGTAAGTCATTTTTATTGTTTAGCTTTGTTTTGTTTTTTTATTTGATCTTTTTGTTTTCTGTTTTGTTTGTTTTTTGTTTTCAAGATAAGGTTTCTCTGTGTAGCTCTGGCTGTCACGGGAACAGCCCTGGAACTCACTACGTAGACCAGAATGACCTTGAAATCAGAGATCCGCCTGTCTTTGCCTCCTGAGTGCTGGAATTAAACACATGCACCACCACACCTGGCTCAGTAATACATCATTGAAAATCCTAGTACATCTTTAAAAATAATCAATATTTCTCAGGTCACACCTTCCCTTAAACCCACTGCATGCCTGTATAATATAATATATGGTCTTGCTCGGGCTATCAGATCTTGAACCACCTATATCCTTTCTGCTTGGCGACTGTGTTATAGACACAATGGCTGCCATTTTATTCTCTGAGCATCAAAAACATGGCACCTACTCCCATCTCCCGGAGCACTCTCAGGCAGCTGCAAGGCCCAGCCAGATGCTTTGCCTTCTGGCTTCACTTGGATCTCTGCTCAAACACGTCTGCCCAGAAACACATTCTCCTAGCAGCCTGGCAAAATATTTCTCTGTTTTTGGTCACATTCAATGCCTTCCCTTTATTGTCTTCTTCTAGTGTACTTTGTTTATTTATCTGTTGTTTTCACACCCTAGTATCTACAATAAATAGTACACAATGGGTGTTCAACAAACATTTGCTGAGTCTTACAAGAAATGGTGCTAATTTATGCATTTGAGCTCAAGGGAATCAAACATGAAACAGTAAAAAAATTTTTTAAAGGTCAAATATAAGAACATTCCTAAAATCAGCTGTAAATTCTGCTTTTCTTATATGACTATAGAGTCTTATATGACTGTAGAGTCATTTCCATGAAGTTCTGCTAAAGGATACCAGAGAAGAATCAAGGTCTGAACTCTGTTTTCTTAAGTTATAGCAAATTTGGCTGAGGAGCTGGATTGTGTTTTAAATGTATAGAAATTACAGAGTGTGACTCAGTCTAACAGCACTTGCTACACTGTGCTTTTTGGAGCAGCACAGGCTCCAAACAACTGCTTAATTTTAGTGATGGGAGGGAAAAAAGAGAGAGGCCAGGGTAAGACTGAAGATTTTATTTTAGGAGAAAAACTAATAAACCAAAAAAGACAAAGCCCAGAAAAAACAAACAAACAAACAAACAAACAAACAAACAAAACACCAAAAGCAAAAACAAGGAGGCTCCTGATACAGAGGACTCTAAAAGGTAGGTTGTTTAAATGATCAGGAATACAAAACTCAAGAGAAGTTAGCCAATAAATGTCAAAGCGTGTACACACACACAGAGACACACACAGACACACACATTAGATACATTTTAGCTCTCTTTAATATTGAAAGATTAAACTACGCTTACACTTAGGCATTATTAGTCGGAGACCTCAGTTTCTGTGGTGGTTAAAGCTTAGGATAATGCATCTGAGAAAGCAGCCGGATAGTCATTAATTAAACTGCATTTATCTGAGTTGTGTCTGGCCTAGGTGCAGAAGATCATTAGATGATTTGCCCGTATCAAGCCCTTCAGAATACTGAATGGAAGCTCTAGGCAATGTAGGCAGATTATTCCTTTATCAAATCTTTCATTCACTCTTTGACTCATCTGGATTAGTACCCCTCCCATTGATTTCTTGTGCTCATCTACTGGAGCATTTAACTGACAGTAAGTTTTTGGCTAACTAGTCGGCCTCATATATACACTACTGTCACATCAAGCCTAGCAGACAGAAAAAGCAAATTGAGGTTTTGTGCATCAAAGTGTTTGTATATTACACACTCGCTATTCCAAGTGGAAAGCAATTCCAAACTCTGTAGGGGACATGCAGGAGTTTGAGGTTGTTTGCTTGTCCGTTACATTCCAGAAGGGGATGTGTGGGGAGAATGGTAAATAAATCCACATATGTCTGAAAGAGTGGGTGTGATGAGTGAAAGTGAACAAGAATGATAGGAGCACACTGGTGCTGGCATTAATGAATAGATATGATTTTGACAGAGGGACCTGCACCTCATGCTCCACTGAACAATGAGCCTGAGCAAACTCGGGTGGCTGTAAAACTCAGGCATAGCTCAGAGAACCATGATCTGGCAAGCCCAGTTTCTTGTCTTGAAACATCAAACATTATAGAAAATGACCAGACCAGCAGCTGAAAACTGATAGGGATCTGATAAAAATCCTCCTCCTCTCTCTCTTTTTTTTATTTTTTGCCTCAAATTACTATTACTCAATTAAGTTTTGAATTTTAAAATTTACAACTAACTGGTCATGAAAGACTGAAATATTATTTTAAAAAAACACACACAGGTTGTCTTTAATTTTAAATTTTTCTCATGCATTCCAGATCTTGGCACATGAAAATGCTTGTGTCTTTATATATTAATGTATAACAGTGCTACAGAAAGAGAACTTTAAGTGACAGTGAGGTGAAGATTATAGTAATATTTGTAGGATCTAATGTGGAAGAGCTTCACTCAAGAGTTCCTGCATTTAAGCCACAGCCTTATAAAGGACTGTGGGATAGCTTTTTTATGTGATCCCAAACACACACAATCATTTAAATGCTTTATTGGTTCTCTGAGAAATGTATCCAGTATGTTGTGGTCATACTCATCTCCCCTCCCAACTTCTTCCACATCCACCTCCATCTCTCCACCCATCCAACTTTGTGTTCTCTCTTAAAAAGAAACCAAAACAAAACAAAAATCACCATTGAATAGAATTTGTGTTGCCCAAATATTCCTGGGGGTGTGGGATCTGCCCCAGAGCATGGTTGATATATCAGGGGTGACACCATTAAAACAGACAAATGAAGAAGCAACCTGATTCTTCCTCTCCCTGCAGTTCTCAAATGCCAATACTGCCTGGGCCAGGGGCAGGACTTCATGCCCTGCTGACCCGGCCCTCCATGCTGAGATTCCGCCTGGCTTGACCTTACACAGGTCTTGTGCATGCAGTCACAATTGCTGAGTTCTTATATCCAATGGTCTGAAGATCCCTGAACTTTGAGGGGAGAAGATGATGTAGACAATCCCATCCAGGGCTGAGCACTCCTCAGTCCCTTATTTTCTTCTGCATGCTGCACAGCTGTGGGGCATTACGATAATTACCAACTGCAAAAAAAGCAGCTCCTCTGGTGAAGGCTGAGAGATGCACTGTTCTACGGGGTAGAGCAATAACTCATTAATAATTGTTTGATGCTGTGTCCATTTAACAGAGTTATAGTATTAGCTTCTCTACTAAGGCCTGTGACCTTAGCCATGGGTTTTTGTCCTCGACAATGGTGCCTATTATGAGTTCCATCTCATGGAATGGTCCATAAGTCTAAACAGAAAGTTGTTTAATCCCATAACATTAATACCACTATTGTACTAGTGGGGAAATAACCAACATTTTAAAGTCATTTAAATAGCATAACAATATTATCGGTAAAATGACTTAGGTTCACATTTTAAATTATTTTGATATACAAAGAAAAAAAATACATTTCTATGAAAACATAAGAGAGATTTTAGAATTCCAGCAAAATGGAAAGATGATTTGTATAGGACATTTTTTTTTCAGATGTAGCCCTTAGGCCTGGAGCAAGGGGACCGCTTAAAGAATCACCAGTCTAAAAATCAATAAGTGATGTATGTCACACTAGTAAGTGCCATCGCATATACTGACTTAAACAAAGGAAGATGTTTGAAACAATGCCCACTCCTAAACAAGAATTCACAGAACCACAAGCGTTCTGGTTTGGTTTTGGCTAGAGAGGCTTTTGAAGAATGCAGATCAGCTGTACTCTATCCCAGCATGAAAGCCTACTTAGCCAGGGCTGCATTCGCCTTCATTATCTGCTCCAGTGGATGCTCCCATAAGGTCAGTAGAAAATCTTTGTAGGGCTAGTTGATATGTCTAATTGATAGGGGCTTCTGTGTCAGCAGTGATATTTGCATAGAACAGTTCTAGACAAATGTCCCAGTACCAATGTGAGTTTAAAGGAAATCATTAGCTGAAGTCCAACATAGAGACACAGACTAGGAACTACTTTCCTCTTCTCCTTCTCCTTCTCCTTCTCCTTCCTTCTCCTTCTCCTTCTCCTTCTCCTTCTCCTTCTCCTCCTCCTTCTCCTTCTCCTTCTCCTTCTCCTTCTCCTTCTCCTTCTCCTTCTCCTTCT
>OU015744.1:97109234-97119409 GCA_907169655.1 Acomys percivali
AGAGAGAGAGAGAGAGAGAGAGAGAGAGAGAGAGAGAGAGAGAGAGAATGTGTGTGTGTCACACCAGAATAAGCTTTCGTATCTGGCACTATCAAGTAACAAGCATCACACTGCCCACATGTGTGCATAGCGGTCAGACCTGTAAAACTCCAAATAGGCCACTTTCTTCCCTTCTCAAAATAAAAGCATAGAAACTATACTAGTCATGCCCACCCCAAAGTACAGCAAATGAGGTTTCCTCTGCAGTGGCAGTTGAAAGGCTAGAGTGACACATGCTTGTGACTATGTCAACACTTAGAAGTCACTGCTCCCCTCCATACAGGACATCTGACCAAGAACCCGATACCCCTGCATGTCTGAAAAAGTCGATTGTCTTAGCAAATAGCATTGTTCATTTTCCATGAACTTACTCTGACGCTACTGGTTTGAAACAAATCGTGCAGAACTCCTGTGAGTCTAAAACTCAATTTAACCATAACCCATCATGTCTTGTAAAGAATCATTTGGCTGGCTCTTAATGTATTCCAAATCAAACTTGTATTTTGTGAGTTATGTTTAGGATACAGTTTTCACAGAGTACACATTTAGAACTTTGATGGGTATCTGGGAAGTGAATGCTGGTGCTGAGTGTTATATTTATATATCTAACTTTATTTGGCTTTCTTTTTTTAAAATTAATTTATTCATATTACATCTCAATTGTTAGCCCATCCCTTGTATCCTCCCTTTCTTTCCTCCCTCCCGCTTCCCCCCCCACTCCCCTCCCCTATGTCTGTGACTGAGGGGGACCTCCTCCCCCTGTATATGCTCATAGGGTATCAAGTCTCTTCTTGGTGACCTATTATCCTTCCTCTGAGTGCCACCAGGCCTCCCCATCCAAGGGACATGGTCCGATATGGGGCACCAGAGTTTGTGTGAAAGTCAGATCTCCTTCTCCACTTAACGGTGGAGAATGTCCTGTCCATTGGCTAGACTGGGTAGGGGTTCAAAGTTTACTGCCTATGTTTTCCTTGGCTGGTGCCATAGTTTGAGGAGGACCCCAGGGCCCAGACCCATCTGTAGTTTTCCAGGACCCTCTGGATCCTACTATTTCCTCATTTTCCCAGGTTTCTCACACCTAAAGTCTCAATAGGATGTCCTCCCCTCTCACCCACTTTCTTGGTAGGTAAAGTTTTTCATGGGGGTGTACCCCTTAGACTAGTGTCTCGATATAAGTTAGTATATACCATTTGACTCTTTTTGCTTCTGAGTGAACTCACTCATTATGATAATAAGACATCAAAAGGAGATCAAGGGGATCCAAATGGGAAAGGAAGAAGTCAAATTATCCCTATTTGAAGATGATATGATAGTGTATATAAGTGACCCCCAAAATTCCACCAGAGAACTCCTACAGCTGATAAACACCTTCAGCAAATTGGCAGGATACAAAATAAACTCAAAAAAGTCAGTAGCTTTCCTATATACAAATGACAAACAGGCAGAGGAAGAAATTAGGAAAATTACTCCTTTCACGATAGCCACAAGCAATATAAAATATCTAGGAATAACCCTAACCAAGCAAGTGAAGGGCTTATTTGAAAAAAACTTTAAATCTCTGAAGAAAGAGATTGAAAATGACATCAGAAGATGGTGGGATCTACCTTGTTCGTGGATCGGGAGAATTAACATAGTAAAAATGGCCATCTTACCAAAAGCAATTTACAGATTCAATGCAATCCCTATCAGAATACCTACAAAATATTTTGAAGATATTGAAAGAACAATTCTCAACTTCATATGGAGAAACAAAAAGCCCAGAATAGCAAAAACAATCCTATACAATAAAAGATCCTCTGGAGGAATCTCCATACCTGATCTCAAGCTGTACTATAGAGCAACAGTAATTAAAACAGCATGGTACTGGCACAGCAATAGGCTAGTGGATCAATGGAATCGAACTGAAGACCCAGAGATGAATCCACACACATTTGGTCACTTGATTTTTGACAAAGAAGCCAAATCCATTCAATGGAAAAAGGACAGCATCTTCAACAAATGGTGCTGGTCTAACTGGATCTCTACATGTAGAAAAATGCAATTAGACCCCTATTTGTCACCATGCACAAAAATCAAGTCCACGTGGATTAAAGACCTCAACCTAAAACCAGAGACATTAACCCAATATTAGAGGAAAAAGTGGGGAAGAGTCTGGAACACATAGGTACAGGAGACAACTTCCTGAACAGAACACCAACAGCCCAGGCCTTAACGTCAACAATTAATAAATGGGACCTCATGAGGCTGAGAAGCTTCTGTAAGGCTAGAGACACTGTCAAGAGAACAAAACGACAGCCTACAGACTGGGAAAAGATCTTCACCAACCCTACAGCTGACAAAGGTCTAATATCCAAAATATATAAAGAACTCAAGAAATTAAACACCACCAAACCAAATAACCCAATAGAGAAATGGGGCTCGGAACCAAACAGAGAATTCCCAACAGAGAAATATCAAATGGCAGAGAAAGACTTAAAGAAATGCTCGACCTCCTTAGTCATCAGAGAAATATTTGGCTTTCTTATCCTGTTCTTTAGACTGGCAGGGGTCTGCTACTTGCCTTAGTTACGATTTATTTATTTATTTATTTGTTTGTTTGTTTGTTTATTTATTTCCACTATTTATCACTGCCAGGCATGACAATACAATTATAAATTTTCCTTGTCTCCGCACTAGGCCTCCTTTCTTGCGCATGCCCATGGGCTGAACACTCATGCCTCCTCTTCCTTCCCTGGCTCAGGTTTTTCTATCTTAGGTGAAGCCATCCTAGAGCTGCTGTCTCATTCAGCTTTGTCCATTCTCAGAAAGCAGCGATTTTCTTCTCTACTCACTTGTTCTTATCTTTCTTCCGTAATGGAACCCAAGCGTAATCAAAACATGACCCTTACTAGTCTCCGGAACTGTGCAACAAGCTTGAGTAGCACCCACTGTTATTTCCGTCATCGCATGGTTACTATCTATCTTCCACCTCGTGCTCCAGTGCTACTCAAAGCAGGCAAAAATCAAACTCGCATCTTTAGAAAACAAAAACATACAAAAAGATACATATCACAAGGGTGTATGGTCATCACAATGGACACTCAAAGTCCAGTAAAACTCTGCCCACATTTCCTAATCACTGAAGAGAGTTCAGCTTATTGCAACACTGAATTGTGTCCTGAATGTAACAGTATGTCATATTAGAAAAGTTCTGCATACACATTAAAAAGAAACAGAGTTATAAATAAATACAGTATCACCATGATAAACTATTTAATTTGGTCTGGATTTTACTTCAGAATTAAACATTCTGAGAGGATAAGTAACAAAGTCATGAGGAGTTACAAAGCATATTCTTTTTAAATTGTGTTTATTTTCATTACTGTGTGTCTATGTATATGTGTGTGTGTGTGTGAGTTTCTGCGCCATGGGGTGAGTGTCAGGGACAGAGGACAACTTTTTAGGGTTGGTTCACTCCATCTTCATACGGGTTATAGACTCAGGTTGCCAGGTTTGCATAGTGAGCATATGTACCTGCTGAGCCATCTTGCTGCTCCCACAGGGCACATTCTTCCTGTAACATCCCACTTCCTCTTATTTTATCCCTAACCCCTGGCAGACATAAAGGAAAATTCACATTAAGGTTTGAGACCCTTGGATTGCTTTCCAGGTGAAATAATTTTGATAGAAAAAGTCAGTAAACCTAATGTGGACTTAGTAATTGAATTATCTATATTCAGTTAAACTAGAGTAATTTATAGTGAAAACTAGTGTAATCCAGTTTCTATTTCTGCCAGCACATGCTGGTGAATTCAGTGATGTTATCTTGCCTTTCTTTTTATAGGTTGCGTGTGTGTGTGTGTGTGTGTGTGTGTGTGTGTGTGTGTGTGTGTACATTGTGCTATGGGATGCATGTGGAGCCTAGAGGCTAGCCTAAGGTGTCAGTCCCTACCTCCTACCATGTTTGAGGCAGGGGCTCTGTTCACCTCTGTGTATGCCTAGCTAGCAGAACCATTAGTCTCTAGGGGTTCTCTTATCTCTGCCTCCCATCATGGGAGTGCAAGGATTAACAAATCTTTACATAGCTTCTCACACTTTTGTGACAAGTGCTTTACCCTCTGGGACATCTCCTTGACTATTCTTTTCTTAGTCTATTAATCAATTAAAGCTCTCGTGCATGGTCAAAGTACTATACCAACACCAGAGTAAAATATTAAAAGGCTCTACTTTTTATCGTCTTCATTTTTCCTCTAATTTAGACAGAACAACTATTTTCTAGATGTTTTGTGGCCACTTCTTTTGAAAAAAAAAAAAAAGTAAACTCACAGAAGCTCAAGCAAAAGAGAAAAACGTAACCACCAGAGCGCATGGTGGTAATCTCTCATTGATGCTATGCCATGTTTATGCTTCTTAAATGCAAGTGTATTTTCCCACTACAATATGATAATAAACATATTGGCCCTCTCCAGTCATTACATAAGTATGAGCAACACCTTTCAATAATGTCCTTTATGGCAAGACCACTTTGGGTCACAGCACTTTTAGTGGTCACATCACTTGAGTTTCTTTCAACTGGTGACATTTCCTGTGTCATTTCCTGACGCCCATGACTTTAACACTCTGGACACCGCAGTGGCTTCATATAGTCTCCCTCGGTTTGAATTTGTCTGATGTTTCCCCATGAAAGATCCAGGCTATGCATTTTTATGAGGAACGTCATGGCAGAAGATGCCCTTGCATGGCTGCGCTTTAGACCAGGGGGCGTCCACGTGGCTCATCTTGCTGCTGTTTACTTTGGTCACATGATAAGGGTAGCTGTCAGAGAAGTGTGAGCTCTGAGCTCTGCCATCACAATGCCGCCGGCACTCCTTCCCTTTTAGCTAGAAGCCGCTTTGTGGGGGAAGTAATTTGAGACTGTGCTGGTGTCTGACAGTCCTCCGAGTTTAACTTCTTTTTTTTTTTATTATTATTAATTTATTCTTGTTACTTCTCAATGGTTATCCCATCCCATGTATCCTCCCATTCTTCCCTCCCTCCCATTTTCCCCTTTTTCCCCTCCCCTATGACTGTTCCTGAGGGGGATTACCTCCCCCTGTATATGCTCATAGGGTATCAAGTCTCTTCTCGGTGACCTGCTGTCCTTCCTCTGAGTGCCACCAGGTCTCCCCCGCCAGGGGACATAGTCAAATATGAGGCACCAGAGTACGTGAGAAAGTCATATCCCACGCTCCACTCAACTGTGGAGACTGTTCTGCCCATTGGCTAGATCTGGGTAGGGGTTTAAAGTTTACCGTCTGTATTGTCCTTGGCTGGTGCCTTAGTTTGAGCGGAACCTCTTGGCCCAAATCTGCCTATCATAATGTTCTACTTGTAGGTTTCTAGGACCCTCTGGATCCTTCTACTTTGCTATTCTCCCATGATTCTCTCATTTAGAGTCTCAATAGGATGTCCTCCCCTCTGCCCCAGTTTCCTGGTAAGTGAAGGCTTTTGTGGGATACTCAAGGAAATTCCTCTAAAAATAGAGTTTAACTTCTTTGTTTCTTGATTTAGATTGCCCGAAGCTCCTTTGCTATTTTGCTCACCAGGTACAAGTAGTTGCTACAGTTCCTGATTGGAGTGCTAAAGAATCAGGGTCTCTTCTTTCTCCTCTTTCCTTTACTGGCTGATTATGTTCAAGAAATGCAATAAGAGCCAGGTGCCTGCTATGCGGTTAGCATAGGAAATCAATAGCTCCTGATTGGCAATTCCTGTAGGAGACACTGAAACCTTTCTCTGAATTACATTTACTCTCATCATGCCCACTGTAGCTTTGTGCTAGGACCCAGGAAAAAAAAGTTCTTACAGCTGAAGTTAACACTAAGTACGGGAACACACAAGAAGGTGTTGTAAATACTCCACATGGGCGTCTGTGGGTCTGTGGAGTTGAACAGTCCTTCCCAAATGTTTAGGTAATCTTTAGGCTCCTTCCCCACTTTGTTTAGAGTGACTTTTTTTTTTTTTTTTTTTTAGCTTCAGGAGTTTAAAGCACCCTTGCCTACTCCTGTAAGAAGAAGTATTTCTCAGACTTCTCTATCATTATCAACTTGACCAACATCAATAGTATATATACATAGTGGGTGGATCGCAGAACTCTCAGTGAGTAAGGGAGACGTCACAATCCGAGCAGGATGCCTTTAGAATCTTTGTCTATGCTTATCTATGCTTCATGACAATGAGTTGGCCAAGATGACAAGCTATAAATCATTAAGAACATTATGCTGTTACTAAGCCTAACATGCTTCCATGGGTGATGGAGAGGAGGCAGCTCTTAAGCTACAAGGGCATCTGCGTGGCTTATGAAGGATGGACAGTGCTTCCCTGCACTGGACATGGATTGAGACGCTGAGCTTGATGTGCTGCCTCCAGTGTGTGGAAGGGAGGACGTTCAGAATGCAAATGAGAGAGTAGGACTGGCTGCAAAGCCTCATGAGAACTAGGTTGACGTCAGTGGTTTCTGAGGAGCTCCTACGTGGCACAAGTCATTACTAGCTACAGCATAGCAGAACTTTTCCAATTTCCTGGTAGTATACAATAAATCTTAAGCCAGTAAAAAAAATCGATTTCAAGCAAATTTAATGTGGGTGGGGGAAGTATTACAAAACTTTCATCCTTGAAAAATATATAGATAATTATGATTTAATTAAAACAAACTGGTTTGGTCTTAGAAATTTGTAATTGTTTATTTACTTAGAGCAGTGACTTTAATCCCTATAATTTTGGAAAATCTCCAGAGGATAATTATCTAAAGTGACTGTCCTTGACACTCGAGAATGGTAGAGAGTCATCATGAGTCATTCCTTTCCCTGTAGGTGTTTTGGAGTTTGAGCTCCATGAGGGACACCTAACATCTTTCTTTCCTTCGTCTGTGCTGTTGTTTCCTGTGCAGGCATCTACGCATGCTCAATTAAGATGCATTGAGTGAACAAATGAATGAAATTATTACACAACAGATTCAGGTTCTACTGTCTGGTGCAAGACAGTCATGCTGGGTGTGGTGGCTCTGGCTTTACCCACAGGCCTTGCGAAGCTGAGGGCTGATGCAGAAGGATTGCGTACATTTGAAGCTGGGCAAAGACGGGATATAGTGTAAGATGTTGTGTCCAAAACCAAACTAACAAAGCCAAACCAACCTAAAAAGAAAAAAAAAAAAAGAAAAGAAAGAAAGAAAGAAAGAAAGAAAGGAAAAAAAAAAAAACCTCTAAAAAGTTCTCTGCTACAGTAATGGGAACTGACATAGCCTTTATAATGGACAATTATTACAAACTTTCCAATATATCCCTAAGGCCTGGATACTGAAATTGGAGAAAAATTCAAGCCAGCAATGGAAAGTGTAATTGGCTTGTGCAGCAGCAAAACCATTTGCTTTGTGTCGTTGACAGCATTGACTTGAAAAGTGATGATGAAATGACTTACTCAACTCCAAGCTGCTAAAGCAGAAAAGGATGAATAAACACCTACACAAAAGCAAAAATCAAGAAATGCGTTGAGAGTCTGAAAGGCACCACGGAATTGCACAACCAACAAAGCAAACTCTTAGGAGGTTGTTCTAATGAACTACAATGTAGGAGACTTACACTCTTGGGATTTAGGGGAAAAACACAAGAATGGATAATCTTTGTGCATGTGCATGCGTGTGAGTGCGCATGTGCACATGTGTGAGTGTGTGTGTGTGTGTGTGCGCGTGCGCACTCGGGGCAGGGGGAGCATTTGTGTGCACAGTTAGAACATCTGTAGAGGTTGGAGAACACCACCAGGAGTCAGTCCTTACTTTGTACCCAGTTGAGGCAGATTGTTCTGGTTCACTCTTCACGTGCTCTGCACAGCTCTAGCCAGCTGACCTGGGAGCTAACAGGGCTGCCTGAACTTGTCTCTTCCTCTGGGCACAACAGAGAAGCACTGTGAAAACTGGTGCAGCCGGGATTGTGTGCATCTTTGCGCAGGTTCTGGTGTTCCACACTGAGGTCTTCCCATTCACAAAGCAAATGCTTCATTGTGCCATCCCCCAGCCAGAAAATATAGTCTTGAAATTATCAGGACACAGGATCTCTTAATATTGAAGAAATAATTTAAAAAAATCTTTTTAAGGAATATATAATTGTATGCATTCTTTGAGGATTTAACACATATAATGCATTTATTCATAATCATCTCTCACCCTTCCCTGGAACTCCTCCCAGATGAACCTCTCCACCCTTCCATCCCCTCCCAATTTCTTGTCAGATTTGTTTTAAAGGCCCGCTAAGTCCAATTTGTGCTGCGTATGTACTCGGGTGTGGGGCCATCCACCAGAGCCTGGCTGATCTACTCCTGCCAACACGCTTAAAAAAAAAAACAAAACAAAACTGTCTTCTAAATTTGTTTCTGTATACCCATAGACTAGTGCAGCTCTCAGACAGCATCAGTCGAGCTTCTTGGCGCAGTTGACCGTGACTCAAGGGCACAGGATCCATGCCTGGATAGTGCTGAGCCAGGATCCATGCCTGGAGAGTGCTGAACCTGCCACAAGGGGACATCTGTAGTGTGTCTCCATTCCTCGAGGCTCAGGCATCAACTCTGAATAGAGAGTGGAGAGACTGTAAGAGCCTGGGGTTGGGGAGGACTGGAGCAACACCACATCTTGTGGACACGACCGCCCTCATGGACTCAGTAGCTGTTGCTCTCTGCACAAAGTCAAGGTAATCACCATGCCAGCACAGAGGTGGAGGGGCTGGCAAGTGACCACCCCTAGCAGAGATGCTACAGGCTGCTGACAGCTGCTCCTGGAAACAGAACCAACTTCCTTTAAAGGTCTTTTTAAAAAAAGATTTAATTTATATTTCTATGAATGCATCTGTGCACATGAGTTTAGGTGCTCAGGAGGCCACCAGACAGCCCCAGACGTCGACGCTAGGAACTGAACTGGGGTCCACAAGCACTCTTAGCTGCTGAGTCATTTCTTCAGCCCCTAAGACTATTCTCTGAAAGATTTCCTTCAAACGTCACAGGCCATAAATAAGCCAGAGGGAATGGGCACACAGACAGCTGGTCAGACTTACTTACTAATGAGTGATGCCTACAAAGTGCAACTAGGCCAGGAACTTCCCATTTAAGAGGCCCCATCCTCATGGGGAAATACTGCAAGTTGCAGTAGGAAGTGTTCAGCTCTTACTGACACAGACAGCAGGTTTGAAATATAAAATTAGAAGACTTCTGCATATGACACAGAAGCAATCATAACGTCTTTTATGCCAGTTCATGCCATCCACAGAGCTTAGGCACTTTCAGATGTACAGAAACATCACTGGCTACCCTTTCTCTTTTTCACTCTATTGTTTCTCCACTTTGCAACTTAGCACAACATAAGTGAGGATGGATCTGGTTTCTCAGCGCTGAAAGCTGGGGTTGTTTCTCTCAACAGCACCAGGTGACCTGAGAATTTGTTAGATATTAAAGTTGTGACCTCTATCTCGATTTCCTGAATGAGAAACTATGGCAGTCAGGCCTGGTAATCTTTCCTCTTCAGTAATCCCTTCAGGTAATTCTAATAAATTCTGAAGTCTAGGAACCCGATTTAGATTACACAATATCTATATTTAATCTTCCCTTTATTTTTGACTATTGTAATTGCTCTGGGGGAAATTTCATTTTGAAGAGAAGGAACAAGCTATGAAAGTTCAAGACTATTCCAGGTAAGAAACTGAAATCCTCAGGAATCTCACACTTTGAATGCCATGCATGTCACATACACACAAAATATTTTCCCAAGACAGCCCACACATTTTCTTTCTTTGTGTGTCTGCTTTTATGTACAAACATTTATTGTACAACTGTCTTCATTATTTTAACATTATTAAACATAATAAACAACTGTCTAGTAGTGAGAACATATACACTATTAACATATATGGATTTCAACACATCTTATAATATGTCCCAAATATGAGAAAACTACATATATGTATATATAACTTTGCCAAATATACATATAAAATACAAATATTTGGCAAAGACGAATACTTCTCTAGCCAACAGCTGTTGTCTGTTTAATTGCTTAACATGAGAAAATTGGAAGGAAATGTGATTATCTATCTAAGGCCAAGTATTAATTAGGATCAAATAAATATAACTCCTTAGATCTC
>OU015744.1:97119419-97160431 GCA_907169655.1 Acomys percivali
AGTGTTTCTCAGCCATTTGATAGTCTTCTGTTGAGAATTCTCTGTTTGGCTCTGTACCCCATTTTTTAATTGGTTTGTTTGGTCTGTTGGTGTTGAATTTCTTCAGTTCTTTATATATATTGGATGTTAGCCTTCTCGGATGTAGGGTTGGTGAAGATCTTTTCCCAGTCTGTAGGCTGTCATTTTGTTCTGTTGACAGTGTCCTTTGCTTTACAGAAGCTTTTCAGTTTCATAAGGTCCTGTTTATTATTTGTTGATCTTAAAGCCTGAGCTTTTGGTGTTCTGTTCAAGAAGTTGATGCCCGTGCTAATGAGTTCAAGGCTCTTCCCCACTTTCTCTTTTAATAGATTTAATGTTTCTGGATTTATGTTAAGGCTCTCATTCCACTTGGATGAGTTTATGCAGGGTGATAAATATGGATATATTTGCATTTTTCTACACTTAGACTTCCAGTTAGACCAGAACCATTTGTTGGAAATGCTATCTCTTTTCCATTGTATGGATTTGGCTTCTTTGTCAAAAATCAAGTGTCCATAGGTGTGTGGGTTTATTTCTGGGTCTTCTACTAGAGTCCATTGATCCATCAGTCTTTTTCTATGCTAGTAGCATGCTGTTTTTATTACCATTACTCTATACTACAGCTTGAGATCATGGATGGAGATTCCTCCAGAGGAGCTTTTATTGTACAGGATTGTCTTAGCTCTTCTGGGTATTTTGTTTTTCCATAAGACATTGGAAATTGTTCTTCCTAGATAGTAAAGAATTATGTTGGTATTTTTATGGGAATTTCATTGACTCTGTAGATTGGTTTTGGTAAGATGACCATTTTACTATGTTAATCCTACCAATCCATGTGCATGGGAGATCTTTCCATCTTTTGGTATCTTCTTCAATTTCTTTCTTCAGGGACTTAAAGTTTTTTTTCATACAAGTCTTTCACTTGCTTGGTTAGAGTTACACCAAGATACATTATATTATTTGTGGCTATTTTGAAGGGTGCTGTTTCCCTAATTTCTTTCTCAGCCTACTTGTCTTTTGTGTACAGGAGGGCTACTGATTTCTTTAAAGTTAATTTTGTATCCAGACACTTTGCTCAAGGTATTTATCAGCTGTAGAAGTCCCCTAGTAGAATTTTTGGAGTCACTTATATATACTATTATAACATCCTTAAATAGTGACACTTTGACTTCTTCCTTTCCAATTTGTATCCCTTTGATCTCCTTTAGTTGTCTTATTGCTCTAGCTATGACTTCAGATACTGTATTGAAGAGCTGTGGAGAGGGTGGTAGCTTTGTCTTCTTTCTCATTTCAGTGGAATTGCTTTAAGTTTCTCTCCGTTTAGTGTGATGTTGGCTATATGCTTGCTGTATATTGCCTTTTTATGTTTAGGTATGTGCCTTTTAACATTAAAGGGTGTTGGATTTTATCAAATGATTTTCAGCATCTAAGGAGATGATCATGTAGTTTTTTTCTTTCAGATTGTTTATATGACAGCTTACATTGATGGCTTTCCAAATATTGAACTACCCCTGCATATCTGTGATAAAGTCTATTTGTTCATGGTGGATGATATTTTTTAATGTGTTCTTGGATTATGTTTTTGAGTGTTTTACTGAGTATTTTTACATCAATGTTCATAAGGAAAATTGGTCTGAAGTTCTATTTCTCTGTTGAGTCTTTCTGTGGCTTAGGTATCATAGTGAGTTTTATAGATGGTTGTGAAGATATTAATGGCCCTTTAGGTTCATGTGTTAAACATGTAGGTTACCAGCTGGTGGCACAATTCTGCACAGGAGAGTAGAAACACTAGGATATGAGGCCTGGCAGGAGGAAGGCACTGGGGATGGGCTTCTGAAGACCACACCTTGCCTGCCAGTTGGTCCTCCTTTTCTTACCCACTGTGAGAAGAGTTGCCTATGCCACATGTTCTTGTCACATTACATTTTTTCTTGCCACAGGCCTAGAAGCAATGTAGTCAAGAAGCATAGGCTGCAGGATGAGAAACCAGGAGCCGTAGTCAAACCTTCTTCCTTACAGTGGGTGCATCCTCAGCTGTTCCGTCAAAAAGGAAAGGCCTGCCTACCACAGGGGAGACACACCAAAGTACAGTTCTTCCACAGGACAAAGCAATCAGTGGTTATTTGTGATGGTGTTCTGCAGCCTTATCTCAAATTTTCCAATTTCTCCTAGATACTATTTTCAAACATATTTTAGGACTCACTTATTTTGTACTTAATAAATTAAAATTTCTAGTTTGATACCATTAACTGAACCTTACGTAGCCTCCACAGTGAAGCTCGGGGAGTCATCACATTTACCGCCGGGAAATTATCTACCAAGAATATAAATCGTAAGTAAGCTTTGAATAATAGGCAGAACGTAGGAAATGCCTGTCTATAATATGCATTTTAGCTGATCAGCTCTCTCTAAATCCTCTTGTGAGATTATCAGATGTGCCCAGGCTTGTTCAATCTGTTTGGGCTCAAGTTAAGACACTGCCAAACAATAATCACTTGCATTTGTAGCATACAGTCCTTGCTCAAAGAGCTTTCTCGCAACAAGGGGTGGCATTTATCTAATCCATACTCAGTTACGTAGGGTATTTATTATTAAGAACTTTTTACAGATGAAAAACCTGAAATGAAGAGCAATTAGCAGCCTCCTCTTCCTGCAGGTCAGCCATAGCCAGGGAACTGGACGGTGGTGGAGTGCTCTGGGTGCTCTGGGTGCTCTGGGAAGTGTCTGCTATGTGCTAGTGGAGACTTAGCCAAGCAGAGACCCCAGATCACAGCGAGGGAATGCACAGGGCTGTGTGTCGCATCTAACAGCTTTGTCCCTTTTAACTAAAATTAAGACAGATACATTAAACATAATCCATAACAATGACTTTTCTTCAAAATATCTCTTTGTCACTCTAAAGGTTGCTCAGTGAGCTGTGCACACTAGGGACAATCACATCACTCTGTGCTCATCTGTTTCCATTGACTCCTTTTACAGGATGGTGGCACCAAGGGCCTGGTGGTTGTTGTTGTTGTTATTGGTTTCCTCCAGGCCTCTCCTCTCTGCCCACATAAATGTACAATTTTATACAGAAATAGGTCAATTCTGTTGCTTGAGTTTTCACTCCTACACATGAAACGAGACTGAACAATCTCTTTAATATAAGAAGTTCAAATACAAGGGATAAAAAAAGAAGATAAAACACACAGGAAAGACATTCCAGCATCAGGAAACGGCCCAGCTGAGCCAGACACCAGCTGTTACTCTGCATAGATTCAAATATCCTTTGAGTTAGGTGTGCTCTACTTAAACACTGAGCTGCATCCCCGGTCAAACACCACACCACAGGACCCAGGTAACATCGTCTAGTCTGTATACTTACAAAGCAAGAAAGAACATTCTACTTAAGGAAACAGGATCATTTTAGTATTTAAAATCTCCTTCATGCTGGCTGTCCACACAAGTCTAATAGTGCTCAGAGGAGTTGCACTTTGTGCCCAATGCAACTATTCAAATAAAAGTTAATTTTAAAAGGGTGCTTAGAGAAAAAAAACAAAACACAAAAACAACACGCGTGTACACACACACACACACACACACACACACACACAATTAAAAAACTCTAAGAGCATAGCACTATGAACAATTCAATTCCAAGTTTTTAAAAGAATGCTAAAAAAGAAATGATAAAATATTTATAAGTCTAGGAAGTAATGATATTTCAGTAGTGTACTTCTAAGAATGGAACAGTTAAAATGCCTATACTTGTGATATCTTCTCACTGCTCAAGCTAGTAAGTAAGACCTGCCAAGTCAAGCGGAAAGAAGATTCCAGCAACTATTAGGAGAATCTTGATCTATGCATTAGTAATAGTAAAACTGAAAGACAAAAGTAATCTAATTTTCCTCCCTGAATTGTCTTTAATTGGACACTGTCTTAGGAAATCTAATGTTATACGAACAGAGGGCGAACCTCATCTCTGGCAGTGTGGAGTGAAGCCATGATGTACGGTTCTTAGTGCTGACGTTCCCAGGTTTTCAATCCTCCCTCTTACCTAATCTTGTTTATCTTCCTCAAATAACTTTAGAAATGGAACTGTTGAGCAGCCCTGCCATTTCTTAGCATAATGGCAGCAGTGCTGAATAGAAAAGTTGTTTTTAATCTATGTAGAAAGCACAATTAAGAGAGTAATTCTTTTCTGCCTCTATTTCTCCACCCATCTGGTAGCTCATAGGGATTTGTATTGTTGCTTCATCTATTTCTACTGTATAATCTTTTTTTTTCTACTGTATAATCTTTAATAAACAGTCTCAGCTTAAGAGATTGCACTGAAATCATGCTTGATGTGTCACATGTCTAAAATGACTTATGGTGGCCTGACGAGTACTCTCACTGAGAAATGACAACGCTTGCAGTTTTGATTAGGAGAATAGTCTATGTGCAAACACTTTCAGAAATATTTTTCTAAGAGTTCAGCTATTTCAACAAATTCCAATACTACAATACGAAGTGTAGCCCAAACATGTACATGGAGTCAGAATTAATTAATTTCTTCCACTCACAAAGTTGGCTATATTTAATAACTATACAATGAACTTAACTTTAAATTTTATATGGTAAGCATATTTTTTCATTTTTGAGGAAGCATAATAAGCATAGCATTGACAATATTAGTTGACCTTAAATACTTGCGAATTAGGAGAGAAACATTCATTTTGAAAAAAAAAATTATTTCTTGTATTTCATATGCCAGCTTCAAAAGAAAAACACACCCTGTTGGGGCTGCAAATAATCATTAAGTGTCCTCACCACTAGTCTTTCCCTTAGGATCCTCAAGTATTCCAGAAATAATTTTACAAACCAATGGAAGACATTAATATAAACAACATACTTTATCGTCCACAATCACCCTGGCTACTGAGTATCTCTTCGGATGCGCCACCTTCCTTCTCACAGCAACACCACTTTTTACTAAGTTTACCCTTTTGATCGGAAGATTGCTTCTGACGGGACATAAAAGCAACAGGTTTTGGTTAGGCAACTTGACTATAGAGGAAAGAACTGTTCATTATGTTAGCACAGACCCATTCTGTCCACGCCCGGCCACTTGGTGTGCCGTGTCTGGCTCAATTAGGATATTCATAGGAGTAGTTCAGCAGCTAACTCCCCAGATGATGGTATACTGCACAGTGGCCTTGCATTGTTGCCAGTGTATCCACTGCAGCTCACCGGAAAAACTGCTTTCTCCTAAGCTCATGAGGCACAGCCAGCTGTCCTGGGACCTGGGGAGAAGAGGCAACACCTCCATTCTCTTTCCATTGGTCCATATATACTGACTGCCCTTGCTTGGAGTGCTGATAATGTTAATTCTCTCTAACCTAAAAGGCCTCCATTTTCTGATTCTACATTTGGGGAAGGGAGGGTGCATAAAAGCTTGCTTTGCACTTCAGGCTAACAGTGAATCACCTGGGTTCTTCCACTTGACAGTTCACTGGAGGAAAGTAACCTGCTTTCATGACCTCTGGGACTAGGAAGGATGTTGTCAAGTAGACCAAAGCAGATTAACTCAGTGAACATAGCTCTGTGCATGAAGTCCTCTACAACAGCTTGTATTACAGCAAAGACAACTGCAACCACAAAAGCCAAGGCATGCAGAACTTATAAACTGCGTGACAACTCTGGTGAAAAGTTCTTCTCAGAGGCAGCATTTCTAAACTACTGCTAGTCATGTTTAAGACGCACTGGGCAGATGGTTTGTTTCCACACTGTCCAGAATCGGACAGCCGCAGACATTGCACACCAGTTCATTGTGATGTCATTTGCCATGACAGAGTCTTTTCTGGCATTCGTCATTCCCAGTTATTAAAGGGTAACAGTTGCACAATTCTGAATAAAACATAAGATTTATCTTTGAGATGAAAATGAATCCAAAATGATTGCAGTTGTCAGATATAAAGTTCTACGGTGTATAAAATTATAAAGTTTTTGAAAAAACTAAACAGTTTTAAATGAGCCAGCATTGTGGATAATTCTTTTTCTTATATGTTTTATGACATTTATAAAATAAAATATTTTCATAGGCTTTAGATCATCATTATATATGAGTATATTAAGGACAGCCTTTTAAAATCATATTAGAAAAATCTACTTGATTGTCATCTGCCAAGAGGCTCACAGGGCAGGGAGATCAATTTAAATTTGCAGATTTTCCTGCCCTGATGCTACATTAATTATTTCCCATATTCCAACTGAGCTTCTTTTCTTTTCTTCCCTTCCTTCCTTCTTTCCTTCCTTCTTTCTTTTCTTTTTCCTTTTCTTTCTTTTGAGAAAGGGTCTCTTTACATAACCCCAGCAGTCCCGGAACTCACTATGTAGATTAGGTTGGCCATGAACTCATAGAAATCCACCTGCCTCTGCCACCCGAGTGCTGGGATTAAAAGTGTGTGCCAACACACTCAGATTTGATTATTTCTTTTCAGAAACAATGAAACACCGGCAATTTAGAATACCAAATGTCATTAAAAGAATAAATGAATGAAAGAAAGAAAGGATAAATGAATGAAAGGAGGAAATATATCTGTAAGATTAGTAAAGATATTGAAAATGATAAACCCTGAGCAGTCACTTATTTCTACTGAGTGATCTCTTCAAAACAAAGTTCAAGAAGTATGCACTGAGACTCTCGAAAATACCCTATTTTTCTATTTAGAATGGTTATAAGTTATTATTAGTCTTATTTAGAGAGAAAACAAGGTTGGACTCAGGGATGTCTCTCTTTTCCTGTGTCTTCAATTCTTAGGTTTGAAGATAGGGGTTGAAAAAAAGAAAGAAGGGGGAATATAGAAATATATATGGAGGATAGGACAAAAAGTAGATAAGTGAAACTTCTCAACTTAATGCCTTAATTGTTACTCACATGGTTATTTTTAATTCACTGGTATAGAATTTTGTATATAGATTTAATTGTATATAGTTTAATTTTAGATGCAGTGGTATAGAATTCAAATGTAAGATTATTTTTCACACACATTATATATATTTCTACTCTAATATTGGTTATTGTACCCATATAACTCAATTATAATATAAGGTTACTTTTAATACTTTGAAAGTGCTATTGCAGGCTATTTAGGATAAGTAAGTTATATAAGTTAATCATTAGTTGATCAAATCATGGTCATATCAAACACTTGTCTATTTTTATCACAAGAATATACATCTTATGTATAACAGATAGATATGATTCTATAGAAAGATAAGGTAAAATAGTTAAATAAAGTACTCGAAAACCTAAGAGACATATTGAATATGGCATTTAAAGATTTTTTATTATTCTTTTAAAGATACACTGACAATGAGACAGGCTAACTCCTGGCAACACTCAGCCTACCTCACAGAGGATGACGAGCATCAAAGAACCTCCTTATGGAGATGGCTTCAAATATGGCAAATAAGCCACTGGGGGAAATGTCCTTGTTTCTACCACAGGCAGAATTCTGCCTTAAAAAAGGGCAAGCTTGGATGCAGGTAGAGTTGACAGCCAAATTTTGCCAAGACAGGGTAAGCAAGTCCTCAATAGTTCCTTCCTCACAAATATGTCTGTCAGATATATTGGGCCAGAAGGTTGAAAAAGATGCTCCAACATTATAGAGAGTTTTAGGTGACTATTCAGGTAGAAAACTGTCTCTGTCATCTTCTCATTTGGAAAGCTACTAACCTGCACTCCCTGTCTACTCAAGTAATCAATTTTATTCCTTTTCAAGTCTTTGATGGGGTTGAAGGCCAGATAGTTTAGTTTTACAATTAAGCTTAGTTGTTTAGGGGTTAAGATGTTTTTTTTGGTCTAGAGAGATGTTTTAAATTGATAAAGATGAGATATGATAGATATTGAGTTACATTCAGAATTTTAGATGCACCACGATAGGAAAGATGTTCTCTTCAAGGCTGTCAAATACAAATAGCCAAAACACTAAGAATGTAAAATTTATATAATTCCTGATTGTTTCATGGTTCTTCTTGCTGTAGGTAGTTTACTGTATATATGTGCAATAATATAAATGTATATGTAAAAATATATTTAAGAAAAAAAGAAAAAAATTGCATATAAATAAGTGACAAAATGAAGATAAAGACATTAACTGTCCACAACCCTTACCATTACTCATAAGACTTAGCTCTATGAACACAAAAGGAGTAAATGATAAAACTCTTAATCTCTTTAGCATCAGGCTGACATCATCACTAAGATGTGAAAAGGCACAAACATAACTTCAAAAGCAAGAGGAATTCAATATACAAAACATCCACACCTAAGGTAATAAATGCTATCAGGAAAAGGCCCATAATACGTTTATTAGTGGATGTGACTGAACAGGTTAAAGAGTTATTTTTATATTCCTTTGTGCACTAGAACATAGCTTCTAAACTTTCTACAACAAATATGTACTGCTTCTAACGTCAGAATAAAAATAAAGGGCAAAGGAAAATCGGGGCTACGTCTGTGGAGGAAGTGAACCAGCACGGAGGGGAAGGAGAAAGTGGAGGAGGATGCAGAAGCCTGAGTACCAGGAAAGATGCTTAGAAACACACGGAAGGGCACAATGAAACCCATTATTTTGTATACTAACAAAAATGACTATAAGTTGAATGTGCATCCATCTACAAAATTTAACATTTGCTATGGTTTTTCTGTTGGTTTTTTTTTTTAATAAAATCAAGGCCAATTTGGCCAGGCTTATGGTCAGTCCCTTCTTTCCTGATTTCATCTCATCAATCAACTCGTGACCAACTTCAGTGCTCTTCAGCAATATCCCAAGTGGCTGCCAAAGGTGTGGCCCATCTAGATTTCTTTTGTGCTCTTCCAATCAACACCTCAGCTTCTCTTCCTTCCAGCGGCTTTGACCAGGACTCAGGGTTAGAATTCTCTCTAGCCTACTTCAAATATTTGTGATGACTTAAACCGAGTATAGTAATCAGACAAAATAACTTTGGAGATTGGTTCCAATGAAGTCAGTCACAGACATTAAGAAGGAAAATCTTTTAAAAAAATGTACACTAACAACATTTGTTAAGTAGGTGAAAAATAATCACTAACACAATTACAACAGCAGCCGGTACTTAGTGGAAGTTTCCATTTTTAAAAGTCTAAGTGAGTGCTTTACACTTCATTAACTCATTTCATGCTCAGCCTAGCTCTTCACTTCACAGATGCAAAAGAGGGATGCTCAGGTAAGTTAAGCACATTCCCAAGAAATAAAGATAAAGGCTCTTGAACTAAGCTCAGCTGTATTCAATACGCTATACTACCAAAGGTATGAAAAGCCTGCTAAAATAATTTTTTACAAGTTATATTTTATTAATTAATAGGACCTCATGAAGATAAATTAAAAGAATGTGCTACACTACAAGAAGTCTTTTTACATGTAGTCAAAGATACAAAGTATGGAAAGTTTCTGTTACTTCTCATAGTATAAGTAAGGTGCTTACCTGTATAGGACCAGCCAGTCTCCTCAACAAGTTTTCTCTGTTGTCGGTAGTATCCATAAGCCCAGTCTAGAACCAAGAAAAAGGAAGTGATTAATTTCAGGGGAAAAAAGGGTGTCTAAAACTTAAAAATTATAAGTTGTCCAAATTATCCACACCACAAGTAGTTACTTTTGGTATTCTTTATGGTACCCTTCCGACATTTCCATTCAACCACACCTCCAGCATTATCAACATTAATGCCCTGGTTCTGGAGTAGTTAGTGAAAACTTTAAGTAATAGTTTTAAAGAATGCTAAAGTTTAAGCAGAGACGGAGCAAAGTTCTCAGCAACTCAGAGGTTAGAGGCATCATCACAAAGAAAGGCAAGGCTAGAAAGGGCAGCTTGTCTCTTGAGTTCAAGATCTGAAGTTCGTCACTTGAAAACATTTGGGGTTTAAAATCCAACACACAACTATAAATTCATAGAAGAGCCTTACTGACCATCTTATGTTCAAAAATTTTTCCTTCTAACATAAGATGAAATTAGATGTCTTGAGGAAATTGAAATCTTTAATGTGGGAATGAATGGGACAGGGAGAAAGGCTGTATTTGGCACTGTAAGTGCCCTGAAGGAATGAAAGTTCCTGGTGGAGGTAAGGCTGTAGAAAGCTTTCAACATTGTGGAAGTGGCAGTCGCCTCATGGCCCAAGGAGAGAGGCTCTAGGGAGGATGTGGCTCCATCCGTAGAGGAAGAAGATACGCAGCAGCCTGAGCTCCAGTCTGTGTAATTCAAATGTGCCTCGGCCCATCTCAGCACTCAGGGATCGGGGTTATAGTACTACGCCCCGTGTCACCAAGCCTTAACCCCTGACCACAGGAATGCCACCACTCGGTTTCAGCTCTGTGTAGGTGAGGAAACCTTTGTGGGCTGTGTCTGGGACCTGATAGTGCAGCTGACAGAACCGTCCATGCAGAAAAGGCTGCAGATAGTTTTCTAATGAACTTGGGAAACAGTGCTCATTCAAAAATGGGGTATTCTCATTCTCCCCTCAGGGATGGGATAACCATAGAGATGTAACAAGAATAAATTAAAAAAACAAACAAACAAACAAAAAAAACTCAAAAAAACAAAAACAAAAACAAAAACAAAAATGGGGTACTGACCACAGAGCTCTCATTTGAATATTCACACATATATGCACATGTCACATATTGATTTTTTTCTCATTAATTGAAAAAAGTATTTGTTATTCTTATTACCTTCTCTCTCCCTCTCTATTTAAATATGGCTAACATTTCACATAAACACAATTATACAAAGAATGATTTTGTGATCAGCTTCATCCACTTGAAATAATGTTTTCAAGGCTTCGTCATGGTATGCATGTACCACAACTTTATTTTCACCACCCGAGTATTCCACTCTGTGGTAGTCAAGACAGGTTCAACTTCACCTTGGCTTGACTAAATGTTGGCCGCTTACATCCTCCACTGCCTTAGACTATCACTTTACTGCACAAATGCTGGAACTGAAAGCTCTTTTTCTTCCTGTTCAGATATAGAAATCGTTAACAGCCAACCTGGAAATTACGTCTCAAGGACTGGGAAGCTGGTCTGAAGAGTGTAGCCATCAAGAGAAAATATATCCTCACAGTCGGTTAACTTTTCCTTTGGATAAAGCTTGTAAACAAGCACAGGGGACCTACTGCGTTCCTCCCATGTCTTTCAGGTCCTTCCTGGCGGCTCACTGTAGCCTGTGGAAAACCTTATCCTTTGAGAGTTGGGGTCAGCTTGGCTCTGGCTTTTCTCTTTTGCCACAATAGCCTTGAAAGCAGTGTTTCTGGAATGTTTAAATGTGCCTGCTGAAAATTCTGTTTTGGAAACAGACACAGCCTATTTTATTTACCGATTCATCATCTCAGGGATACTCAGGCAGTGTCCATCTGGGGTATATTATGAATAACACTTCTGTGAGCAGTTGTACATGAATTTGTTTTGCTGTGTGAAGATGAGATTAGGCTCACTGTTAATTGTTCAAGTCCAGCTCTCTTAAAATGATAGCAATGGAAACTAATTTAAATGCTGAGGATAAAGAAATAGATATAGCTGGGTATTGGAAAACACCAAGAAATCATTAAGCTTTAACAATTTAGGGGGCAAATTTTCTATAAGACAATTATGCCAGAGAAATAGTTTGTACATGTGATCATTAATAAAAACGAAGCACCAAGGCCTAGCTTCTGTTCCCCAATTCGTTTATCCTGTCCCAGGATTAAGGAACCATTCCCAACTTTCCTAAGGTGCTGTCCAGTGAGCAGGATCCTTGTATAACTTCAAGAGAGGTAAAACAAAGCAAAACCATGTAGCAAGCCAGAGGTCTGTTTGCACGACTGAAAACAAATCAGTTAAGGGCAATGTCTGGACATGTGCTTTGTCCTGGCAATCATTGGGACGTGTCCTCTAAAACTTTGCACCCATGCTGCAGAAATGATCTTCTAATCTCTTGTGCATCTTAAATGTATTATTTTAAATGTCAGGTATTTTATCATATAGAAGCTTTTGATGGTTTACCAAGATCAGATGCCATGCAAAAATGACTCAACCACTGTTCCTTTGAAGTCAGTGTAACGGTAAACTCTTGGCTTTAAAGAGTCATGACCAAGAAGGACAGCAGAAGGAGAGCCAGTTTTTGGCTTTACTTATAGGGCTTTATCACCACACAATGAGTGTTTGTCCTGGGTTTCTAATTACCTACATTAGGAAAGCTTTTGTCAATACAAGATTCCCAGGTGTTGGTAGCTCTCTTCAGCTCCTTTATGTATTGTTCCCTTAATTGTTACTTCAAACAAACCCGGTACAATTCATATGCTAATTACACAGACATTGGGCGTGAGAGAGTACCCCACTTTAAAAACTGCACTCAGGGGTCTGATAGATGAGATGTGATAGCTCCAGTGAACAAGGAGAAAAGGACTAGGCTCACTTTTTTTTCTAGCATTATATACACTGAAAGCCAGTAAATCGTACATAAAGTACGGTTTATCAAAGTGCTTAAACATTTACCAGTCATTAAAATTATAAAGTATAAAATGGTTTTCTGTTTTTTTGTGGATTTTAGTTTCTGTAACTTTGACATTGTTATTTCTTTACATTTAAAATACCTGCTAAGTCTGTGGATTGGCTAGTTCCATGTCAACTTTACACAAGCTAAACTCATTAGAGCAGGGAAACCTCAGTTGAGGGGAAAAAATGTCTCAACCCTAATACACTCTGTTTAAATATGTATTATAGTGATAAAAGTAAGAGACAGATTGTAAGGAAATGTACACATGAATATATGTAAATGAATTGGGTGACTTTCTTTAAAGGATACTCTGAAATTTGTCATGAAAATATATTTTAAGGAAGTGACTTTTGAACTTGCTTAAAAACGTGAAAGAGATTCAGTTTATACACTCTCAGATAATTTTAAACATTTATTTTGCAACTCATTTCATCCCAGTCTTGCCTTAAGAAGTGATATAAGGGGCTCAGTGAGTAAAAAGCACTCAGTACCAAGATTGATGACCTGAATTCAATCTTAGGAATTCACACTGCAGAAGGAGAGAAAGGCCTGCGAGAGTTGTCCTCTGACCTCTGCACATGGGCCATGGCAAGCACATAACTCCCACAGACAAAATTAAAAAAAAATCTTTCAAACAACCTATATAGATTAAAATAAAAATATATAAGCATACACAATTATATATTTGTTTTTATTTATACTCATGTAAAGCAAAGTTTTACTTTCCTTCATAATTATACTACTTTTTTTTCAACATTTAAAACCTCCTCTATCCAAATAAAAATGAGGTGCTCAGCTGGGTGTGATGGCATATGCCTTTAATCCCAGCACTTGGGAGACTGAGGCAGGTGGATCTCTGTGAGTTCAAGGCCAGCCTGGTCTACAAAAGGAGTTCAGGACAGTCAGGGCTGTTGCACAGAGACATTCTGTTTCAAAAAACATAAATAATAATAATGATGATGATGATGTGCTCGTTTCCTACTGAATTTTCATAAATATTTTAATTATAAAATCACTTCTGATTGCAATTTTACTCTAAGAAAAGTCTCTGTTACATCTTGGTCAATATTTATAATACGCTTCCTATACTATAGACTGTAGGAACAGTATTCTGACTGTATATACAGAGATATGCTATACACATATTTAAAGTGATACAGTATCCAAAATATGAAAGGGAAGAGAAATACAGTGGTTCTCAGGGAAACCAGCCAGGGAAAATACAACCACAGATATAAATGTGAAGTTTAGCCTTCACAATTTCTGAAGATGGACTTGCCAAAGTAGAGAATATTTTGACATCACATAACCTTTAAAGACATCCCTAAGGCTCTTCAGCTGAGGGAGAAAAGGAGTCTGTTGGTGATGAAAATCTGGAAGGGTCGGGAAGCAACCAAAGAATCAGAACGGATTTTGGAAACTCTTGAGAAAGGCTGGCAAGGAAAGGGACTGTGTGTTCCGGCAGAAGAAAAGGCCGAGTATTGGGAATGGCAAACAATGAAGCTTTCCAAAAGTTGTAGGGTCAGCCAAACTCTCACATGAGTCTGCCGGTCAGTAGAGACAGATTCTTGAGAACATTCACTGTGATAAAAGTTCCTATCAAGCTCCCTGACTTTAATTTTCAGCTTTCTTCATTTTCTTCCTGGGATTTCTAATTTAATGGCAAGAGTGTGTGCACTCTTTGAGAGGATGGAAGTATGTTGAATGTATTTCATGTCTGAGTAAATTTTGATGTATATCAAAAAAAGATTATGGAGTAACAAGATAAATATTTCATCTGAAGTGAACAGGGTTGAGAGTATGTTCATGAAGAAGTCAGCTGACTTGTTAAAGCTTGAACAAGAGGACAGAAACCGGAAGACAGTCTAGTTCACCAGAGTACTATTTGGACATGCAGATAATATGCAGCAGTGATTTAAAAAAAAAAAGATTGATAAAACAAGTCCCTTCTTTGAGGAAAATATAATGAGGTAAAATCCTAAGCAAGAGTTTAAGAGAAGACTCCATTTGTGATTAAAGGATGCCTGTGAGCATACCACACCAGAGTAAAGTCTTCTCTGTGCAGTAGGCACTACATTTGCACAGCTGCAAACAAACACCTGATGGAGACAGTACATGAGAGAGAAGATTCGTTTTAGCTCCTGCCTTCAAAGCACTCAGCCCATGGCTTTTTGGTCCCATGTGCCTGGGAAGGACACTATAGCTGGATGGAGGTAGGGAGTGCTCCCTTCATCGAAGAACAGGTGGACTGGTAGGGCTCAGTGATGGTCCAGCCACATCTCACCTTCCAACATTTCTAGAGCCTCCCAAAATGTGCCACCAGATAAAATAGCACCCCTAACACATGAGGCCAAAGAGAATAGTTCGTCTTAGACCATAATGTGTGCTCAGATTTCCCTGCTGGGATTTGTCTTTCTCTTTACACGAGAAACTTTAAATCATTTTCCAACCAATCAAACGTCGGCAGCCAACTAATGCAAACTTTCCAAGTAAAATTAAATTCGCCCATGACTAAAGAATTTTCATTACTATCTTAATGTAAGTCACTCCACTTCTATTCTCTGCTAAGGGCAACCAATCCATAGTAGATTTTCTCTGCACATTTTCTTGCCAGTCATTTCTAATGACCATGTAGCCTGCCCTTTTCACTTCTAAGCAGCGTGAATACAAACAACATTTGTGGGTAAGACTTGATTAATTGTGATCAGTCGGATAATGTAGCTTGCCTGGGATATAGTAATCGATCAAGCATTTTCTTACTATTAATTATTACACATGAAACCCAAGTCTCGAAAAATGCATTTCTTTGTAAAATGTATACATTAATTGGCCTATTCTAGCTTTTCAGTTTCAGCCACACTCCAGTGTTAAAAATGAGCACTTCAACTGGGTTTTCTCCCTTCAGCAGAGACTTAAAAGTAAGAGGAGAATATATGGTCTCAATCTTCAAGAAAGAATACAGTGTCAAAAAGGAGGGCACATTAATTTATATTATTAATAATGAAGAATCTAGGTTAAAAATAAATTTTAAGTTCAATTGATCTGTTTGTAGAGAGTAAGTGTGAAGAGACAAAAAAGTAGATGCTTGAAGACTCTATGAAACAAATTCAGATGGTAAAGTTAACAAAAGATATGAAAATCTTAGCCAGGGAGGATAATGTAAAGGAACAAAGGAGCCATGTTTTTCACATGTTATTTCAGTAGTGACATATCCAATTTAAGTATGTGTGTCTCCCAGGACTGAGGAAGAGTCAGAGGTGAGCAATTAAAATTTATTGTTCTGCAGACATTGAGGACTGTCAGTGCTTTCCCAGCAAGGATATTTACCAACTCTAATCAGAGTTTCCTGTGACAGCTCAAAATGTCCACAGGCTTTTCTTGGAAAGTATTCAGTGTATTTTTCTAATCTTAAATACATACTTGTAACCTCCAGTGACCCATCTATATTTCTAAAGTTGATTTTTAAATCATAAAAACATGCTCAGAATAAATCTGTATCACATAAGTACTCATGCATGCTGTTTTAAATAAATTAAAAATGTAGATATGCAAAATAGTTTTAAAATCTGTAACTTACAAACTATATTTTATATATCAACTTATTCTTTATAGACAATTACCGCTTATGAGCTTACACATTCACTTCATTTATTTGTTTGAGAATTTCAGAACGCATATAATTACCAAATCCATTCCCTATTTCCCCCTTTTAACTCTTTCCCAACCCCAAGCACACACTTTCCCTCCAAAATTCATGTGCTCTTTTTTTTAAGACATTGAGTCCACTTAGTGCTGCTAGTATGGGCATCAGCTTAGATTCATCTTCTGGACCATGGTGGCCTCTCAAGGACTACATCCATGAAGAAACTTGACTCTCCTTCCCCAGTCACCAGTCAACTGCCTATCATGCTTCAGCTATTGGTGGGACTTTATGACCACCACCCTATGCATGCCAGGATTTTAGCTGGCTTAATCTTGAACCTGCAGTGATGGCTGCTGTGAGATCATGGGTGCAATGATGCTATTACGTCCAGAGGACACTGTATTGATGCAGTCAGCCACTACTGCTGGCTCTTACATCCTTTCTGCCTGCTCCACGATAATCTCTCAGTCTTGAGACAGGGTTAAATATTATATATTCCTATATCTTTACTTCTACTTTATATAAATATAATCAAATTCTTTATTTAGTTGATAATGTGCATTTTTCAAAAACTAACAAATTACAGATCTAATCTCAAGGTAATGAATATTCTTCTACAGCATTACAGGAACACATTTAAATCATTCTCTATACTTTCAAAATTGATATTTAAAGTCTGGGGATAGAAAGGTGGCTCAGCTCTAACACTAGCTTGAGGAGATCTGACTTCCTCTTCTGGCCTCTGTGGCACCATACTTATATGCATAAACCTACATATATACACACATAATTTTAAGTAATAACAATAATAATGATAAACTAAGATCTGATTCAAGTTTCAAATGCTTATCTCATGGATTTAAATGAATGATATAAGGTTTTATTATTGCAACCTAGAATAAGTTGATGTATAAAATAAAGTTTGTAGATTATACACCACTTTTTTTTTATCTAAAACAATGATGGACAACTCATTGTCATCACACAATCATAACTACTTTATACCCATAATTAACAATGAATTTGTTATACCATAAAATCAAAATTTTCATTATGTAGTAATAATAAAACTAGAGGTAGAAATAACATGTGTGGGAAAAAAGTAGAATGATCTGGAAGTATGAAAAGTAGTAGGAGAAATACAAATCAAATATTCCTGAAAGTGGCTAGGAAACAGACTATAAATTATTAAATGTGCTATTGAATTTGCATTATATTATATTAATGTGTTACATAGTATCAGGTCATCTTTATAGTAATTGTGCATTACTATGAATAGCGCATTACTACAAATAAGTCTGTTGCCAGGAATGATTTTGTTTTCCTGCTTCCACTGAAATTCAGCATTGAAGAACATCTGCTGTTCCATTCTATGATGGATTGCTCAGATTTTCCAAACAACTTGCACACTAGTATGAACAGCTACAGAATACAATGTCACCTATGAAAAAGCACAAAATACCAAGAAGATGCATGGAGAAATCAAGTTGAAACTGGGCTGCTCCTTAGTTTTCATGGTGCTGGAAGTTTCTGTGCAGACTGCTGAGGGAGAAAGTTCAAGAATCCCACCAAGCTGTGAACTGTAAGTACTACACTATTGACCTGCCAGTCAAGATGGCCCACTAGTGCAACAGTGGCATGATTGTTATGAAGACAACCAGTTACTCTCTGGGTGGATTTGCTGCCCACTCCACAGGAAGGGACTCATGCCCATCAATATTAACAGTATCAAAAGCTCACTACTAAGGAGGTCATAGGCCCTATAGGGGGAAACTTGGACTATTCTTTTGCTAAAGGGACATATACATGTTCCTTTCACAGGCTCAGTATAAGTACTCAGAAATACTGTGAGTTTTCAAGTATAACAGCTCTGTCGTGCCCAAAAGACAGCATTCTACAACAATCCTCCCCATTAGCCCTCTGGCTCTTACATTATTTCCATGTCCTCTTCAGTGGTGGTCCCTGAGCTTTGAAGAGAACAATAAAGGTGCTCTATTTAGGACTTAGTAGTCACTAGTTACTTACTTTCAGCACAGTATCAATCTCTGCAATAAACATCATCCTCCTGCAAAAAGAAGCTTCTCTGACTAATGTGAATGCTGCGAGCAGTATCATAAAAAAGAAAAATATTTCTAAAAATATTTAGAAAACAGTTTGGTGTATATAGATATTAATTTTTATCCTTGTTATATCCAAAGCATACATTTCTACATATCAATAAGAACAAAATAAAAATGGGGAAAATGAGCCAGATAAAGGTGTGGATTAAGAGGAGCACTTCTCTATTGCTGCTGGCGTAGCAAACTTGTACAGCCACTTCGGAAATCAATACGGCAGTTCCTCAGAAAACTGGGAATTGATGTACCTCAAGTCCAAACTATACCACTCTTGGGCAATTACCCAAAGGAAGAAGAAATAGAATAGATTTTGTGGGTGGGTTATGGGTGGGCTGCGCTGGGAACAGGAAGGATCAGGTGAGGCGGGTAGAGGAGAGAGTACTGGGAGAAACAATAGGAATTGGGAAACGTTTTGGGGTGCAAGGTGGCAACCTAGTGCAATGGAAACTCCCTGGGATCTATGAGAGTGACCCTAGCAAAGATCGTTAGTGATGGGGGGATACAAAGCCTGAACCAGCCACCTCACAGTCCTGCCAGGCAAGACTTCCAGTGGTGAGATTAGAACATCAATCCAGTTAATAAAAAAAACAGCCAAACAATTGCAGACAAAACAGATCTACTGAGAAGTACTAGATTGGGGATGGGAAGCAAGCTCAGTTGGCAAACAGCTTGGTTTGTAAGTACAAGAACCAAAGTTTCCTCTCTAGAACTCATGACTTAAAACAAAACAACAACAACAACAACAACAACAAACAGCCAGTTGTGATAGTGGACTATTGTAAGCCCTGGTCCTGAGAAGGTGGTGACAGGGGGATCCCTAAGGCTCACTCACTGCCCTGCTGACTTAGCCTACCTTGAGAGTTCTGGGCTAGTGTGAGATCTTGTCTGAAAAGATGCTGGGTAGCATCTAAGGGACAGCACCCAACACTGTCCTCTGGCTTCCATGTGCATGTGCACACACATGCGCCTGTGCATATATCTAAAAGTACACACACACACACACACACACACACACACACACACAAATAAATAAATAATAAAGAAATAGAATTGAGAGAGTGTGAGTTTGACAAACAGAGAATCTTAGCATGTTCCTTTACATATATGTGAGAATGACCTAGTATGAACTTTCTGGAATGTAAATTGGAAAGAGTTACTCAAGATTCTGAACATTTTTGTTTCTTCTGTGTGTGTGTGTGTGTGTGTGTGTGTGTGTGTGTGTGTGTATAACAGGAGAGAGAACAAAGGGTCATGTGCCAAGATGTTGATAGCACTGCAAATAAGAGCTAGGTACTAGAATATAAGTTAATGTGGAAGATGGGGGCATTTAAATTATGTAATGTTCATACTATTAAAGAATGTGAAGCCGTTAAGATTATATTTTCAAATTTTGTATGCTGTGCCAACTTTACAGGACCAAAACCGTTATCAGCAATTATGACATGTTTTTGTACATACTACATATATAGAAACGTAAATTCCTCTACATGGTACCCTAGGGAGGTGATTTTGATCCTTTCATATGTTCTTATGACTTGCATATTTTTTTTGTTTTTTGTTTTTTTTTGAGACAGGGTTTCTCTGTGTAGCCTTGGCTGTCCTGGACTCACTTTGTAGTCCAGGCTGGCCTCGAACTCACAGCGATCCGCCTGCCTCTGCCTCCCGAGTGCTGGGATTAAAGGCGTGCGCCACCACGCCCGGCGACTTGCATATTTTTATGAGACTATATTTTTTCTTATTTAGTACATTTATGCTTTGAAACCATGTTGGACTCTATAACCAATTTAAAGATGAACAACTGTTCTGAAGACTGTGTGAAGAACACTGAAAGCCTTTGTACCTTGTCACTTTGGGTTTAACTATGCAAAGTTACCTTTATTCCCAAGAAACTGTATGCACAGATGCAGCACGAAGAGTGTTTTAAAGTTCACTGAGGAAAACACACCCAAGTCTATACGGTAGTCTCAGCACGTAGGCTACCAAGAGCCTGAGCTAACTCACAGCCTGTCCCCATGGTGCTCTGGTCAGACCAGAGGGTCCTCTGTATGGGAGAAATCCTCAAAAATGTCTTATCATCATTTGCATCTTAGTTCTAGTAGATTTCTTTACAGATAAAATTAAAACCCCCAAAGTCTATACATTAAGTGGGAAAATATGGCAGCGTTCTGTGCTAACCTATTCTGAAAAAGGTTGGATTGTACTTTAAAACCACTGCCAGCATGTTGATAGATTCATCACACAGTTAAGTCTGGGCACAACAGAGAGATTTTCTTGACTCCTTTCCAGGGTATGTACTGGAAATCCATTTTTTGTCATTAATGTCATTTAGATTGTTTTCAGTGGTCTAGAAAAAAATAAATTATTCATAGGAAGCATTTCAAAATAATTAACTTCCTGTTGCCTTTTCAATGGACTTTTAATGATTTAACTTTTTGATTTGCCAGTATCTCTTACAAACTGAAAAGGGCATGTGTTGTTGCTCATTAAACCTACTTAAACCAGATAAAAATATTCCAAAAAGTGATGAAGGCGAGTGAGCTAACTCAGAAGCAGAAAGAGTCAAATGGTATATGCTCACTTATATCTGGACACTAGCCCAAGGGGCATGTCCCATGAAAGTCTTCACTCACCAGGAAAGTGGGTCAGAGGGGAGGACATCCTATTGGGACTCTAGATGAGAGAAGCATGGGAGAATGGGGAAATAGAAGGATCCAGAGGGTCCTAGAAACCTATAAGAAGAACATTATAATGGGCGGATCTGGGCCCAGGGGTCCTGCTCAAACTATGGCACCAGCCAAGGACAATACGTGCAGTAAACTTCGAACCCCTACCCAGATCTAGCAATGGACAGGACATTCTCCACAGTCGAGTGAAGTGTGGGGTATGACTTTCACACGAACTCTGGTGCCTCATATTTGACCACGACCCCTGGATGGGGAGACCTGGTGGCACTCAGAGGAAGGATGACAGGCTACCAAGAAGAGACTTGATACCCTGTGAGCATATACAGGGGGAGGAGGTCCCCCTCAGTCACAGTCATAGGGGAGGGGAGTAAGGGGAAAATGGGAGGGAGGGAGGAATGGGAGGATACAAGAGATGGGATAACCATTGAGATGTAACATGAATAAATTAATAAGATATATTTTTTTGAAAAGTGATGAAGGCAAACATGGCAGACTTGGCTAATTTTAACTCTCCCTATATGGAAGAATTTGTGTGTCGCCTCACTTCACTCTTAGGTAGAAGAATGACACATTGAGAGATGACCTTGACAAAACCATGTCCCTTTTTTCTTCTATTTCCACACATGTAAGAGTACACGGCTCATGACATTAGCAAGGGACAGAACATGGCATGTTAAGCTCTTTGTTGAAAAAATAATACTTATATCATACATATCATTTCCTAAATTTTTTTCTTTTAAGTTTTTGGATTTTTTTCAATGATAAAACAAAACGAGAAGGTTTGACATTGATAAGATGCCTACAGTACACACTAGTTCAGTTGCAGAAGCGTTCACTCGTTTATTGATGTTACCCAATCCTCAGCTCACAGAGCGCTGCATCACTATAGTAGGCAATGCACATGAAGGTCAGAAGCTTGTGAGCAAACGTTTATCTCCTTCCTCTGAAGAACAGTCTCAACAGCTAGAGATCAGCACTGAATGTTAGTTAGACTTAGAGGGACTATCTTATCTGAATGTTCTGTTGCCCCTCTAAACGAGTACTTTCTTATCTTCTCTCTTAGAGATAGTGTCTTGCAAGGCAGCACATGATGTCCCCAGTCCTGACTCTCCTGCCTCAGTCTCCCAAGTGCTGGGACTAGCTGCATACTCTCTCACGCCCAGCTGTCCAAATAGACACAACTTTAACAGCAAGACTTTCGGGACACTGAAATTCTCCTTGTTTTAAAAGAGGCTAACGATAGCTTAGGTCCACTGTGTGTTTTAATTTCACCCTTTTACATGTTACAATGACTTTCCCCGCTGGTAAAATTTTTAAGTGTTTAATGACATCATTAATCAGTTTGAATGCAAAGATGTTTAATTACATCCTCAGTCAGTTGCTCTCCTTTGTTATCAAGTACCAACCCACATTAGTCATTGGAGTTTTTACTAAAAAAGATGACATTTATTGCTTTCTTAGTATGGCTACGTGTTTCACTGCCAATAGACATTACTCATCTTATTTTTCTCCACTGTAAAGTGTGAGGTAAGCAGAAACTGCTCAAATCCTGCAGATGGCCTTCTGTCCCATTGAGTTGGTTTTATTTGTGTCCTATTCCTCTGCCTGGCATTTATACTGTCTCCTACAGACCCATGCCATTTTTCTTATTTATTTATTTATTTATTTATTTATTTATTTATTTATTTATTTATTTATGTTCATTCATTCATTCATTCACGGATCTTGGTGCCTCTGTGATCCTCATTCCCTGAACCAGTAAAGCTGGCCTCAGGAAAAGGACTTCGTTCAACTGCCACTCACAATATGCTTCTTCCAAGCTTGTGGCCGATATCCTGCCTTGACTAACAACGGAACTGGATCTTATTGGCTCACTGTTGCAACAGCTGTTCACCAATTTTGATCGAAACATGGGTGCTCGCTGCAGTGACAGACGCTCAAAAATGCTCACTAGGTGGCCTAGATAGCACAGGCTTATTGCACCTATGGGAAAAATATGCATAAAGCACTCCTGTTCAGTGCACAGTTTCTAGCCTTGGAGATACATCACACTAGTTGCATTTCACACGCAATCGCAAATGGTTGGCTAGGGGTTAGATATTACTTTTCTCAGCCTAGCTAACTCAGTTGGAACAAATATGTTTTCTCTTCAGGGTTACCGTTTCATTTGCGAGGGTTTGAGGAGGTGAACAAGCTAAGGCACTGTTTGGGGCCTGGATTGCAACCAGGACTCTGATGGCACCTAGCCCTGAAGTTATTAGGCCACTGGGACACCCCAAGGTAATTAACATATTCCTGCAGTGTGATAATGGTGATGGGTAAAGAAGAAAGAGCATCTCACAGCAGACCGAAGGTACCATCTTTTCACCCCTAGAGAGCTGTCTCTCTGTGGGAGTTAAGGAAAAGAAAAGGTGTTTTCATGAAAAGATTTAGGCCTTAACTTTTATATATGATATACCAGAAAGACACACAAGACATTGAAACAGAAAGATGATTCCTTTCAGGGATTAAAAAAAAACCATTAGCATTTGTGTGTGTATGTGTGTGTGTGTGTGTGTGTGTGTGTATGTGTGTGTGTGTGTGTGTGTGTATGTGTGTGTTGGGGAGGGGAGTGGAGAGAGGAGGTGTGCAAAGGCACAGGAGCGGAAATTAGAAAATAACTTTCAGGAGTTGGTTGTCTTCTACAGGTAGGTTTTGGAGTTCAAACTCATGGTGTTGAGCTTAGAGGAAATTACCTTTACCCTCTGAGCCATCTCTTTGGCCCTCATATATATTTTTAATGACTAAGCAAACACGCTTTCCTGTGGTTTACATGTCTGGAAGTAATCTCACTAAAGCAAAAGTTGTGATGGAAAACATTTGATCGATGATCTGCTATGTCAGCTGAAATGTACACTGATTCAACTTGCAAAATGAAATCTCACAGTAGTCATTTTGTACTCAAAGGAATCATGAACTAGCAACATGCACCAGATCTTGCCATGTCACCTCAGCTTTTCTCAAACAAGGATATTGCTGTCCAAGCCTTCCTGCTGTTAAGAAGCTTGACCTCAATGTTAATTTTTAAAATTTTATTTATTTTTAATTTATTCACTTTACATCCTGATTGTAGCCCCCTCCCTCTGCATGGAAAGGGGGAGCCCTCCTGACCTACCATCTGACCTCAGCATGTCTAGTCTCATCTGGACTACCTGCATCCTCTACCTCTGTGGCCTGGCAAGGCCGCCCTGCCAAGGGGAAATAATCAATGAGTGAGCACCAGAGTCCATGTCAGAGGCAGCCCCTGCTCCCCATATTATGGGACTCACATGAATACTGTGCTGCTTATCAGCTATACTCGAGCAAGCAGGGGGTCTAGTTCTCTCCATGCATGGTCCTTGGTTGGTGCGTCAGTCTCTGCAGGTCCCCCTGGGCCCAGGCTTGTGGACTCTGCTGCTCTTTTTGTGGAGCTCCTGTCCCCTTCAGGTCTTTCTATCCTCCAACTCTTCCATAAGACTCCCTGCGTTCTGCCTCAAAGTTGGGCTGCATGTCTCAGCATCTGCTTTGACCCCCTGCTGGGTGAGTCTTTCAGTGGACCTCCATGGTAGGCTCCCAGCCAGTTCCTTCTCTTCAGGCACATTTGGTGTCTGTTCTATTTGCCCTTCTGAATGAGAATGAAATACTCTCCTTTGTTATTTAGCTTCTGTAGGTCCATGTATTGTAGTGTGGTGACCCTGTATTATGTGGTTAATATCCGCGTATAAGTGAGTATACGATGTATGTCTTTCCGGGTCTGGCTTACCTCACTCAGGATGATTTTTTCTAGTTTCATCCATTTGCCCGCAAATTTCAAGATTACTTTGTTTTTAGTAGCTGAGTCATCATTGTATAAATGTACCACAATTTTTTTTATCCATTCTTCAGTTGAGGGACATCTAGATTGTTTCCAGATCCTGGCTATTATAGATAAAACTGAAAACTTTAAGCCACTTCTACATCCTCAGAAACAGTTTACAGTGACTACTGACTTGCTTGATTTTAAAGAATACAATGCATCTTCAACTGACTGAAATGCCTTGTGTCATATTCTTAAAGGAATGTTTCTTATTACACTCAGATTCCCAGAAGCCTTTCTGGTCTCAGACCAAGGAATAGGAGTCATTTTCCATTTATTATGAGATCATTTTGGCTACATAGTCACTTTGGACACTCCTTGGTGACAGAGTGACAGGGTTAGCTAGTGATTTGGAATAGTAGTCCACATCATGCTATCACATGAAACAGCTTTCTCTCTCATGCCTTATGATGCCTGCCACCCAGAAAGAAAGCAGTGTGGCATACCCTGGGGTGAGCCTTGCTCATCAGGGAGATTGATATCCTCTTCTTTCATAGCTATGTGACAAGGATTGATGCCATTTCACCACATTCTCATAGATACTCCCTATAGTGCCCAGTCTACCTGGCAGTGCTTTATGAAATAACAAGAAAATCCCGGCGAATGTTTTTTATATGTGGAACCAGCATAGTGCTGGTGCACCAGGAAGGAAACAGAAGTTACCACCCAGCTTCGTAGCTAGGGAAGGGCAGCAAGTGTCCAACAGAAGCTTCTGAAGCCAGAAGAGCACTAAGGGGCTTATTCTACTGACTAATTATTCCATCAGTTTCTTTTTTAATAAAAATTAAAAATTTCTGTTCTTTAAGGTAACACTGACTGCCAAGAGTATTTCAGAGAAGAGAGGAGAGGAAAGAAGGGAGGGAAAACAGGGAGGGGGAGAGCTTGATTCAGCAGATGATTTATGATTTTAATGAACTTGACTCTTTGAATTCACGGCATGTCTTGAGGATTTTTCACAAAAACAATCAATCCTTTTCAGGGCTTACCACCACAGTGACTTCCTGCACTCGGCCAGCGGATCGCCATGGACACACTGGGATGCCTTTCACTCTCTGCATCTCCACAGGGCTATATTTGGTGAAGAAAAACCCATGGTGCTTTCTGAGTTTAACGCATTCTTGGACCCTGAGGCAGCATCGATCTTTGTATTATGAATTACTATCAGAAAGTTAGGGAATGATGAAAAAAAAAAACAAAAAACAATTCCATGCACACAGACAAAAGAGGACCACTAAACCCTCCACAAGATACCAAGCAACCATGAACACATGGTGTGATTTAGGGCAGTGGTAAATATGTCAGGGCTCTCAGAGCTGCAGCAGCCCAAGGGGAGGCTCCAGGCCTCTGCTTCTCTTAAGTGGACACCATGCACAGAAGCAAAGAGGGTAAGGATGCAATTAAACCAGCAATCCAATGGCACGGCTGGATAATTCAAATCGTGATTCCTGTTTTTCCCAGCTAGTAAACCAGATTATTTTTTGTATGAACATTATGAATAACTTCTGAATGCTTTAATTTGTGTAAACAAGCCCAGAATCTGGTGCTTGAATGTTTGAAAATTCAATCAATGTTACTGATTGTACTGACATTAATAAACAAAGAGAACTTTCCCCCTCTTAGTTGCTGTGGTGAGGTAACTATGGCAATACCCAAAGAAACTCATCCTAAGATCTCCTTGGTTTTACAGACCATCTGTATGACCACTTGTAATACTCACTAAATTAGCAACATCTTACCAACTCTGTATTTTTAAAGAAACAAATTTATTCAGAGAAATATTAGTTTAAAAACCTCTAAATACCTACTCAATGTACCTTATTGATCTTACAAATGAACAATTTCATGGGTCAGTTTGCAAGGTTCTTAACCACTTCAGACCTCAGCCTAGTCAGAACTTTCTAATTACATAGTGCCCTCAGGTAGTACGTAATAGCTAAGAAAGTTTTGGTAAAGAGATAACCCAATTAAGCACCACATTGGTGGGGGAAGCTCTCCTTTTCTGAGGAGTAGGGAAGGGAAGACTGGGAGAAGAGGGAGGGAGGGAGGAGGGGAGGGAGGGAGGGAGGGAGGAGGGGCGGGAGGAGGGGAGGGAGGGAGGAGGATACAAAGGGAATGTAAAGTGGATAAATAAAATTAAAACCAACAGCAACAACAACACTCAGGAGACTGCCCTGCTGCCCTCAAACTTTACTCTGCCTCAAGGCCCTGACTCAGCCATCCTCGGCCTGGATATGTTGACTTTCTTCCTTTTCTATCTCCCCCGACACACCCCAACCCTCACTGTCCCGCTGCCCCTTAATGACAATTCTTTGACTGGCGAACAGTCTTTCTCAGAGTTTAACCAAATCATATATTATCTAACACATTGTTTACTATTTATTTAGTGTGTCTAGTTCTAAATTCCTTGAGTGTGCCTGTCTTGTCCCCTATACCTACCTAGGGATTTAACTATGTGCTTGGTAGGTGTTTAATGCATATTCATTCAGTGAATAAGCAATAGATTTAGGGTTTGTTATCACAGAGGAATATTTTCTGCCGCTTACAAATCTGTCCTCTCTGTTCCTAGAGAGAGTGGTGACTGTGTTAAAACCATCCCATTGAGATTAGGAGCCAACCTTTCACTCTGTTGTCATGACAGAGCACAGTAGCCATCCCGCAGCCATTTGCAGACTCCCTCCCCTCCAACTATCATCTGCTTTCCATCCTCACTCACTGACTATTTTCCCTCTATACATCACGGACACAAATGTCCACACTTTTCTCTCCTCCCGCCCCCTCAAGGATTTCTTGAGCTTCGATTTCTTTCTTCACTGATTTCTTCAGATCTGATAACACAATCAAGCCCTACTACCCCCCAAAAATCCCTGCCTCACTGTCCCCCTTTTACCAAATGCAATGGACACGTGCACTTCCAAACACTCTTCTAACACTGGCTGTCGTCTTCCTGGGACACCTCCCTACCTTCTCTCTGTCTGGGGATCATTTTATCAGCAGAGGCCAGAAAATCTGCCAAGGTCAAAGGGCAGAGAATATGTGTTTAATGAATAACATAAGATGAATAGGAGGGGTTATTGCATACAGAACGGTGGCAAGTGATGCAAAATGCACTTCCAACTGAATAAGCATCTCTTGTTCCCAATCCCGGCCGCTGCTGGAGAGCAGAACACAGGGACAATGTATTGGTTTCGAAAAGTATACTTTGTCTTTTTCATAGAAAATGGTCATAAATATATGACACCTACTTCAAACTTCCTCTAGAATTTACCAGGTTTCCTTGAACTTAGCTGGCACTTCTTTCTGTTCAATTATTGAAAGCTTCACTTATGCATTAATCCCTTAGGATAAAAAAAAAAATCTCAATGCTAAGAACAGTAGAAAATACCTCAGTATACGTTTCCATTTCAAATATAATTTCCATCTCCCTTTTCAGAAATGGCTTTACTTTTGATTAACAGGTCATAAAGAGAACTTCAATTAATTTCACCCTTATGTCCTTCCTGTGCAGATTTGCCATTTCAATAATTATAATAGCTAACCTTATAGTTGTCTAGGTGCCTACAGCTCTGAAAATCTTGTTGAAACACTGAACACCTTATTAAAACAAAAAGCATTTCATATAAGCACATAAAATTTAAGGGCTCCTAATATTCTTTTTCTTCTATCGAGTATATGAGAAAGCCTATGTCTTTGACTACAGAGCTGTGGCTGAGAGATAGAAACAGTTACCTGAGGGGGAAAACTGCATTTACTTACAAAGAAGTGGTCAATGGAATTTGTTCCTAGTAACTTTTTCTTTCATGCTGCGACTTACCTTGACAGCTCTAGCTGTCTACCATCCTTTGCCACGCATCTAGGCAAAGGGAAGGATGACCAATTTGGAAAGGAAAACTGTATCAGACACGGAGGTCAAGTATGCATCAGACGTTAGGTATGAAGATGTGGGGTCAAGTATGCATCAGACGTTAGGTATGAAGATATTGGGTCAAGTATGCATCAGACATTAGGTATGAAGAGATATTTTAAATGCATTTGATATACAAGCATTTGCTATTAATATGAAACAAAACCACAATTCATGTGGTAAAATGTTTGCTTTATTTAACTGGCTGGTTATAACACAAATTAATAGGTCATCAGTGTGTTAAACTCTGTGATAGCATGGGACTTTTAATTAGTTCAAAGCTTGGTTCCATGCAGCCCATAATTGCATATATCACACAAAATGAAAACTATTTGAAATAATGTATAGGCTAGTTAGATTTAATCAACTGACTATTATTTAATGGCAAAACACCAAACGAATGGTGTAACTGAATGGTAGTTTTCCATTCTCCTCGGGATAACTGCAACATGAGAAGGATTCTTTACAGTGGTCTGTCAATCTCCATATGTTGTGTTTGGGATTTGGGATTCTGGGACTAAAATACAGCAGTACAGAGGAAAGCCCCAGCCCTGCATGTTACCGACATTTCTGTGTTTGGTTGCATCACTCATTCTTAGCTTGTACTATGCATGGATCTGAATGGCATGGGATGAAGAACAAGATGAAAGTTTGATTTGAAAGCAGAAGAAGGGCAAACAAATTGCAAAAAAAGATAACTCAAGCAAAATTACTGAATACATAGAGCAATCAGAACCATCTCAGAACCAGAGCCTCAGTGTGCCTGCCTTGTATATCACACACACTGAGTACACTTCCATGAAAGGATCTTCAGGTCCCCAGAGCTCGTTTTTTAAAAAAATTTTGTTTTCTTTTGTTTTAACATCCCAGACTATTTGTCTTATTCATGAGCACCTCATATTATTTCCAAAGGATGAGGAGCACTACTGCTATAGAACTTCTTCCTGACCTTAACACAAAGATGGAATGTCTAAATATGATGATCACTTTACAACTGGATAGCTATATTTGCAGATAAGTCAGTTTCAGTCAAGAACACAATGCTGCCAAATGGCAGTTTATATTCATTTGAAAAAGAGCAGTAATCTGGAGAAGTGAGAATCATATTAAATTACATATCTGAAAAGAAATAATCATGGCATTTTGATAGTGTTTAAAAATTGTATTTATTAAATTTATTCAAATTAATTTTCACAGTTGGAAAAGAATCCTACATCATATTCAAATACTGTTTGTTAATTTTATTTTAAAAATCATAATTTGTGAAATTCATAAAATTAAACTATAATAGGCATATGTGTGAGATAAATTAGATTGCTCAAATTTGCTGATTTATGTTTTAAGATATTTTTTGACCTTGGGCTTTTCTTTCCACAGATTTTGACATATAAATAAATACTCTCTAATATATTATGACATTCTCTAGTCATCTATGACTAAATAAGATATGTGAAAGCTTAGTTGCTTAGACAACTCTTCAATGTATGGTCTTGTGCCATGACTAGGAAATCAGAGAAAACATTCAGCACAGGCATACAAAGTCATAGACTAACATGAGACTTACTGCATATATTCATAAAATCCCTGCTCCTAATGTTCATCCGGACATGACAAAGTGAATTAAGTGTCCTCATATTAGCTTCCATACTCAGTTTGTTTTGAACATACTCAAGTTTTTTTGTTATAATACATAGTTCAGTAAAACAAAAAAGAATTTTAATGAACAATCCAGCCAGTTTAAAATCATTACCATTTTTATTTAATAATAGCCACATGATATTTATAAATAAAAGTATAATTTAGATTATATAAAATTATTTATTTTTTTACCATGTATTAGTTATGTAATTATTGATGGAGTTAAACTCTGTAGATAGCATTTACTTAGCTAATGAGATATTTAGTTATTTACAAAGAATATCCACACAGAGACCACTCAGGTTTTCCGTGTCATTATCTACACTATCCAATAAAGCCTGAGCAGTCTCTCTGCATGCCTAACACAGAATTGGCTTTATGAAAGAGTAGTCTTAAAGATCTAATCATTCATTAATCCATGTGAATACTAAATACAAGCCGAGACTATCTTCCAAAGGCATGTATCATAAACTTCACTTTTTAAATAGTGCAAATGACCTGAACACCAGCTCTTTCCACTAATGTCGGGAAAGCCAGATCCAACAAGCCACTGTGAAGAGGGTGGCAAGACAGGACATTGTGCTAACACACATGTCACGTGTGGTCAGATCTGCCTGTCCTTTCTCTCCTAATCAAACCTCTTTTCCTGAAGCTGAGGTGATCTCAGTTACCTGAAGCTCCCTCAAACAAATCTTACCTGAAGGAGTTTCTCAATGCCAGACTAGTGCCTAGCAAACAAAGGCAATCTTTGATTTAACTATCATTCTTTATAAAGCATGAATCTGAACTTGAGCTATGAAAGATGACATTGGCTATTGCATCATATTAGACTGCTACTGTTGAGCAAAATGGACAGAATTTAATAGTTTTCATTTTACAATTGTCCCAGAAGACAATCTATATAAATTTATTATAAAAAGCCTGCTATATAACACACACAGACACACACACACACACGCCAACCACGTTGACCATTGGAAAGTGACTAGTGCCCATCTGTGCACTTGCCTGAATGTGAAATTCACATTTGGAATTCAAGTAGTTTACAGGGCAGAAAATATTCCTGACATGATCTTTCATCTCTGATAGTCTTTAGCCAACCGCGAGCTTTTTTCTTTTGAAATTATTGTTCCCTTTAAACGAAGCAGATTCCTCCACATCCTGTTGTCACTAATCCCTTAATGGATTCGAGTTCTCCAGTTTCATAGGATAATGTATCCTAAAACAGTGAGGGATAAGAATGCCACCACAGACACAGAGGTCCTCAGCTGAAGTAGGCAGTGGAAGGAACTGGCAGAAATGTGCTTATGAAGATTGTAGACAATTGTCTCTCTAATAAATCATGCCAATTATCTAGGAAAAGTGTTCCACAAAGTGATGAGACAATGGTGCTAGGGAGATGCCGTCACGTGATTAGGCCTATCATCACAGAAATGTTTTCAGGTTTACATATAGCTTTTTCATAGTGAGCAGATGTGGATCTTCAAAGCAGTGCTGAATTTTACTTGAATTCATATCACAGATTGTTTTTTTCCCTCCCTCTCCTAATAAAAGCCCATATGGCCTCCATTTCTTTGTGTGTGCATGTGCGTATGTGTGTGCGTGATGATATAAACACATGAATCACTGCGTGCAATGACTTTAGATTAAAGACCTCAGTGACCGTTTCTTGCAGACTTTCTCAATCTTTCTAAATGATTCCCATGCTTTATTGCCGTCATCTACTTGGCTTTGCTGTAGGTTGTGATCTGGACATGAGGTGAAGCATCTGTCCTTGTAACATCCTTCAGGGAAGGTGTCCCTGGTGACTGCCTGTGCAGAACTCTCCCTACAAAGGATGATGAGTGGAGCCAGGGATTCTGGGTAAAAACTGATTGCTGCAGGATCTACTCCCTTAGTTAATGCTGAATAAGACATTGCTTCCTGTTCTTTTTGTAAGTGGTGTTGGTACAGTCTTTAGAACATGGAGTGCATGGAGGTTCTGTTGTTCTCTTCACCCAGGACTGAGAGCAGAAATGCCAAGTCAAGAAAAAAGTCTTCCTCAGTATTCCCCCACTCAGGGAAATTACCTATAGTTCCATTGGGTAACCAACATAAAAAATATATACCAAGGCCCAAATCTATCAAAGAGCTATAAAGGTGATTACGCAGACAGAAATCTACATACTTATAGTTCACGTTAAAGATTTTTAACTGAACAACTTGCAAGGATAGCAAAAATAAAATGATTTTTAGTCTATCAACGTAAAGCTAAAACTGCATCCATAATTCTTAGGTCTATATAAACACTAAAATATGATAAATGACTTGGTCATTATCTTTCTAGATAGCTGAACTAAGCAGTGTTTATATTCGGTAATGTAGTAGTAACAGGAATGATTATGTTTTCTACCCAAGGCCAAGTTCTCATTATTTTCAGAAATCAAATAAAAATTCTAGGAATTACTAAAGTTATTATTACATTTTAAGAAACAATGAAAACTATTATTTTAAATCTTACTGAATAAAAGCAATGGATTCCAGGCTCACAAACATTTTATTAGGGAATTAAAGTACATGTGTGCTTCATAAGAATGCAAACAAGTGTTGAGCTGTCTTGGGTTAAGATGGAAAATGCAACTTTCAAACACCAAATAATTTTCTACTAATGAATGTGATCTCTGAACATGAAGGGAGCACGTTAAAAAAAAAAAATAAAGATGGGACATGGCGCATGTTCTCTAAAAATCAGCTAAGAATGACTAAATGAATACAAAAGAAGAGATTAAATTTAAGATTTTCCAAGTGGTAGATAGAAAGGTTTACATGATTATGTTCCAGTGCTCAAATCACAGAGAAGCGGTGGCTACAAATGGAAAGGGGAGGGGAGGGAAGAGGGCGAGGGAGAGAGAGACGTTTCTGAACTTTAAGAAGAAAAATCTAACAGAAACAAGGAAAAGAAAAGAAATTACAGTGTATGACCACCTTAGGATATAAACTACCTTTTCTAGACTATTCTGCCAAATGAGTATGTCTTGACACCTTCCCTATAAATTTCCACATAGGTTCCCTTTCTGGGTGAGTATGAGCTTGCTGGCAAGAGCTCAGGCAGATGCTCCACTTTCTTCTGGGTAGTAGGAAAGAGTGTGATGATGAAGGATGGTTACTCGTTTGGGGGTAGCCAGCTCAGCTGATTGGCTGCCAGATCGGGCACAGCAGAAGGAAGACAATGTGGAGGTACCCCTGGCGGTCAGAATGCTGATGATGGGGGAAAGAAACTAACCCTTCTCCGCGACCCTGGATTGCACCAGGTGAAAGGAAACCAAGGGCACAAGTTACCAAAACATGATTTTTTTCATGACCTGATAGACATTCTGCAATAATTCCTAGGGAAATAATTTCCACAAATAGCATCAGAGAGCCAAATAATTGATATTTTATTAAAACACAAGCACATGTTGTTTTAAGTTATTAAGAAATTAATTGATTAAATTTCCTCTTGGCTTGTAATGTAATGTGTCCATCATCACATTTTTGAATACTTTAACTAGTCACGACAATTTTTAGTAACCAGAGAATTCTCTGTGTTGCTGCATCATTTATTTAAAAAGTAATCTATATTCTATACTCTGAGCCAAACATACAAAAAACCCTTTGCAGTACATTTCACAGTTATTAATCATTTTAATGAAATATATCTTTTCTTTTTCTTTTTTTTTTTGAAATATATCTTTTCTGAAGTAACACTTACTTCAACTTAACTTTTTCGTCACTTGAGAATTTAGTAGAATGAGTTTTGACTACATTCAACCCTTCCCCCAACTCCTCCCAAATCCAATCACCTTCTCTACTCACTTAACTTTGTGTCCATTTTCTTTTTTAACTTCTCAGGTCCAGTTTGTGTTGCCTATAAGTTCATGAATATGTGGTGTTCCATTAGGGCATGGTTAACCTACAAATGACCGAACTCTCAAAGAAAACGGACTCTCCCTCTGCCAGAAGCCGTCCAGTGCTGACAGTCCCTCGGTCAGGCGAGGACTTTCTGTCCTCCTTTCCTCTCTATGATGCTCTCCGGTCTGCGGCGTGTGATGCAGACACAGCCTCTGAGCTCATATGAGGAGCTGCCTCGTTACTGTTGTCTTGTATTATTTACTCACTGCCTCTGGCTCTTACTCTCCTCTGTGGGAAGCCCTGAGCCTTGGGAGGAGGGGATTGGCATGTGTGTTCCATTTAGGGCTGTGAATTCCACAACTAACTATGATCTGTGCCTTAAAGACGTATATAGAAGCGGTTTCTGAGTTAACTATAGAAGGTAGAAAAAGACTCCGTCAATTGTCAGGAACAGATCCGGCCAAAACTGTAATACCTCTTACTAATGCTGAGATTACGCCATTATGTGGTTAATGACAACTGGCAAAAGGCCTGGGAAGCATTGTATGTACGTCGAAGCAATGCAGAAGTGTCATCTCACTGTCGGTGGGGTTCTGTTTATATTCTCTCTAAATGCTGCAAGCCCTATCTCATGTCTGCTTTTAGCAAAACACCACGTGCCCTCTCACAAGACAGCTTCCAGGAAAATATCGCATGACACAACTGAGTTTTCAAACAAACCAGAAACTTCCACTTCAAAGTGGAAAATGCTTCACAGTAATAGTACATACAGGAGAACAAGAGGAGGGGGATAGGAGGAAGAGGGTGGGAGGGAGGGGCCAGGAAGAGAGGAGGGAGAGGTGGCTATGGTCGGGATGCAAAGTGAACAAAGGAATTAAAAATAAATAAAAAATAAAAATAAAAAAGAGGCAGTGCATATTATACCTTTTAGGTGATCATTGAAAATAGGAATTTCATTTCTGTTTTTGAATCCCAAACAATGATAACAGTGCCTATAAAACCACATAATCACATGTTCTGACTCAAGTTCCTCTCTGCCTCTGCCCATCTCATGCCATTGAAAGGTCAGAGCCGGGCAGGGAGAGGCATTCAAACAGACTAAGGCAACAAGACTCACCTTTATCTACAACAACTCTCAGGTTCTACGACTCTACCTCACTCATATGTGGTGAGCTAATGTGTGACAGGGAGGGTTTCACATGGAACAAGAGGAGACGTGCGTAAGCGGTTACCATGAAGTGGAAAGCAAGCCATCAGCACTATCTAACCCAATCAGGAGACACATACTGAAACAATGTGCTCCACAGAAGAGGAGCAGCCATCTTCAGACAAAGAGAAGAGACTTGTACACCAGAAGCTTGCTCCTGTTCCCAGTGAGAGGCCTTGCCCGGTTTGTGCTTGCTCCCGCAGTTGCCAGGGACGGGCACATGGGTGACCCCATGCCTTGGGCATTTAGTTTCAGCTCACTCTGTTTCTCTTCACCCTAGTCATGTTTCATACCATCTTCTGGCTTCCGAACTTGACCCCTCCACCCTGAGAATCAATACGGGCTTGACCCCTGTCTCTCGGGTTCCAATGCCTGCTCATGTATCCGGCTCTGCTCTAGTAAACGGCCATCTCACCTCTGCTCAGACTGTAGTCATGGCAGGAGCTACGGACTGGGCAGGAATATGCTGCAGACAATGGTATGAGATCTCTTTCAAGAGCAGTGAAGTTCCCACTGTCCACTCACTGATACTATAGTGCTTAAACGATTGAAGAGCTAATTCCCCAAGAGCAGGTGATTATTGCCAGACAGAACTTATACTCTAGTGTTCTCTTGTCTCGGGGTGCAAACGTGGTCTCTGAAAGTCCATAAAAGGTATCTTTTAATCAACCGCCTCTACTTTATGTTCTCTGAAGGGGCCAGCCGAGCACCAGCTGGGAGCTGCTTCGTGGCTCTGGCTCAGAATTCTCCAGCTAAGCAGGGTCCTTCCTCAGGCCTAGTGGGAAGGCCCTCTTTTTACTCAACCTCTCTATGCTCTGATTCCAAGGTGCTCCAAAATTCGAGAGAATCCAACATTCCCCCTTCCTCCTCCTGGAGGGAAAAGAAGGTGGAGAGAGGGGAAGAGAGGGAGAGAGCAGGGGGAGGGAAACAGGAAACTACCATTCTGTTCAAATGAAATCCAAACTTACAGTTACTTTAACAATAATAACAAGACTTCCAATAACAGAAAACACATGAAGTCACAGTCAGGTGAATTTACGTTACATATATTCAGCACTGCATATAAAATGCTGCACATAACAGATAGCAAGCAAGAAAGATGCAGAGCATGTATTTGGAGCTCTGCAACTCACACAGGAACACATTTCCCAGAATTAGATGGTAGATTAATGACAGAATATAAATATAATAATCAGTGTGAGTCTGTATGTGAATGGCAGTGCCTGCTAGGACTTGCAGAGGGAGCACACAATGTTTCGATCACTACTGGTTCTGTTCAGTGAAGGCCGCTGATATTGAGGGTCTTTTAAAGTTAAGGAAACATTTTTTGTCATTTGTAGCAAAATAAGTAAGATGAAAGAGGAAAAAAGAAAGCAGAACTGGAAAAAGAAAAGAAAGAAAGAAGGAAAACAGCGCTGGAATAGGTATCATCTAGAAAGACTTAACATGTAGCCCTGAGTTGAAATTTTATGGTGGTAAATCTACACACTGTACATCTTGGAGTTGCTGGCTTCTTTCTGTACCACCATCCCTTGAAAGTCCCTTGTGTGTTATGTTGCTAGTTACTCTGTTCCATGCTCCACTTTACTATTTTGTGTGCTGAGTGCATGTGTGCATATATATGTGTGGTGTAGTGTAGCGTAAGTGTATGTACTTGTGTGTGTGTGTGTGTGCACATGTGTGTGTAGGTATGGGTGTGGACACATGCATAGGGAGGTATGAGCTTCATGTTTTCTGCTTTCTTCATTCACTTTCCGCCTTAGTTTTTAAGACAGTGTCTCTCACTGAGCCTAGAGGTAGACTTACAGGCTGGAAACTTCCAGAATCCTCCTTTCTCTGCTAATGGGATCACAGGGCAAGCTGACGCACCTGGCTTCTTCTATAGATGTTCATGTAGACTCAGGTCCCCATGCGTCCATAGCAAGCACTTTATCAGCGAAGCCATCTCCCAGCCCCTCCAGCTTACTTCTTACTTGTATGCTCTCTATTATTCTTTCGCTTAAGGATAATTAACATCAAGTACTTGCTAAAAGTTCCCCAGGAATTTGGGGCAGATTGTAAGTAGGAATACTTCCCTTTGTAACAGATATTTGTTCTTAGCATCACATCCACCCTGTTCTAACATAGATCAACAAATCATCCAGTATCGCTACTTGGGCAGATTTCTCAGTTCCCTCAAAAGGATCTATTCGAATTTATTTAGTCCCCATGGCTCTGAATCAATTGCAGTCATGTAAATGAATTTAGCACTGTGCTAGCATGGAAGACGATAGTATTTTTAAATACTATTTAATATTATTTTTAAAAGTTAAATCAGGGTTGAAAACAAACTTCCATTTCCTCTGTTCTAGAAAATATAGTTTGGGTGCAGCAGAGACGATATTTCCTGTATTTCTATCACAGCTCCCAAAATAGCAGATTACGAGGTCTCCCAGAAAGGCCTCCAACATCAGAACCACCTTCTGAAAATGGCGTGGTAACGTTTGGGGGCTGAGCAAACCTGAGTAGAGCTTCTGTGGAGTTCTTTAGAGTACACTCGGAGGTTTCTTCCTCATGGCCAAAGCAAGTCTCGTCTGAAGGGGATTCTTGTGGGTAGAATGCGACTTACAAGAGCTGCACTAGGCTGAGCTGGTGTCTCCCTCTTTTGTGGGAAGACTGAAGCACGCTTCCTTCTTGTTAAGTCTACACAAGGATTTTTTTTTTTTAATTTCTAAAGTCTTTCCCCTAGACAATGAGTTTTAAAGTTTTAACCTTTTTGTTGTTGTTAAAAATTTTTTAAAATTCACTTTTTCCTCCTCTCCTTGCTTTCGGACTGACATGAGTGTAGGTCCCCAGCCCCCCAGTGGCCTGGCCCCCTTCCCCACAGCCTTGTTCTGTGGACACGTCAAATTCTGGGGACTGCTCTCCAATGCCTGCAGTTCATAGTGCTGAGGAAAATTATTCTTGCTTACAAATGTCTGCTGCTGAGAAGCTCTGTCTAGAGACGCCGCTCCTTGCTCTTCCTCTTCAGAACAGCGCTGATTCTTCTACCAGTCCCAAACTAAAGTTCTGTGGTTCTGGGTCTGAAGAGAGCCCTGAGGAAAAGGGACGGAACAAGGTCCGCGCCAAGAAGCAGAAGATGAGGACTGTGTTCTCCGTGGCCCAGCTGTGTGCACTCAGGAACAGGTTTCAGAGGCAGAGGTACCCGAGCCTCCAGGAGATGCCGGAGCTCTCTGTCTTTCAGGACTGTAGCGAGAAGCAGGCTAAGACCTGGGTCCAAACCCAAAGACTGAAACGTAAGTGGTGGCAGAAAACCCAACGGCTGAAGACTGGCAACAGTGTGGCTCGAAGGGCTCAGCTCAGTGGACGATCGTACGGTCCGTTCCAGCTATCCTCGGGGCTACCTGGTGAACATCTGGAAGCCTTCCCATGTTGGGCAGGCAGACTTTGGACCAACCCAACTCAGAGCAACCAGTCCTGGACTAGTTCAGCTTGGAACAACCAGGCCTGGACCAACCCAACTCGGAGCAACCAGGCCTGTACCACGCAGACCTAGTGTACTCAAGCCTGGAACAGCCAGACTCAGAATGTTCCATTCCATAACTTCCGGGAGGACTCCCTGCAGCCTTACAAGCAGTTGCAGCAAAACTTCTCCACCAGTGATTTACAGGCTAATTTGGAAGCCACCAGGGAAAGCCATGCGTATTTTAGCAACCCACAAGCCGGGGAATTATTCCTGAATTCCTGTGAATTCACTGGGTGGAGCGTGAGGAGTGTGCAATTCAGCTTAAAGTCAGGGCAATGCTGGATTCCTTCCCTTTCCCAATGATTTCTATATTTTTTTATTATTATCATTACTTTTTGCTTGTTAGTTTTTTGAGACTGGCTGTCCTGAAACTAGCTCTGGAGACCAGGCTGGCCCCGAATTCACAGATCCTCCTGCCTCTGCCTCCCGAGTGCTGGGATTAAAAGTGGGCACCATCACCACCTGGCTTATTGTTTTTATTTTCATTCCTTTGGTGCCAAGCGAGCAAACTTAGAACTTTAAACATGCTGGGCACCCACGCAACCACTGAGCTCTATTTGCAGCCCCGTATGGGTGCATGTGTCTTAGCCGTGTAACTTGTCCTTTTCTTTAGTGTTGTGCTGGAGATGTGATTTAACTAAGGGCTTTGGAGACAATGCACCATGCCCTCTTCTTCCCCACATACTCACATCCTTCCCACCCTGACTCTGGAATGTCTTTTTCTTAGAAGCTTTGGCCTTGGTGTACATGGTGTGTACATTGGTGTACATGGTGTGCACATGTGATCTGAGGACTGGAGTTTAGCTGGAATCTGATCAAGGAGATTTGAATAACTTGTCCTGCTTCAGAAATATACATGGTGGCACTAGCTCTAGATCCAGTATGCTTGTGTATCTTTAGGAAGTAGAATCTAAAAGTGTAAAAAGTATGAAGATTCATTCAGATAGGGTGGTCACTCTAGAAGATGAGGCAGAAGGATCAGGAGTTCGAGGCTAGCCCAGACATAGAGTAACTTCAAGACCAGCCTTGACTATGTTTAAATAGTAAAGCAGCACCTCAACAGAATAAAACTAAAGCTTTGGCTGAAGGAGGACTTCCATCTTGGCCATTAGAAAACTTTTCCTGTCCAGTGGGCTCTGTTGACTTCCTCCATCTCTTTGGAGTTTCACCAAGAGCACTTCTGTGTTAACATCTGTAGGAAGATGTTTATGGGAGCTGGAGAGATGGCTCAGCAGGTAAGAGCACTGGCTCTTCTTCCAAAGGAGCCAGGTTCAATTCCCAGCATCCACATAGAAGCTCACAACTTTCCATAAATCCAAGATCTGACACCCTCACACAGACATCCATGCAGTCAGACACCAATGCACAGAAAATAAAAATAAAATTAAAAAGATAGATATTTATATTTGACCGTACCATAATAAACCAATGCCAGTTTGACTAATTTAAGTAAAATAGTACACACAGAAAAAAGAGCTGCACATCTTCTTTGACATGCAACATGCTTCTGTGGTTTATTACTCTTTGGAAGTTCATATTTCTTTATACATTTGTAGCACCATTTTCTAGTACTGTAGCACTTAAATGTGTCATCAAAGTGGTATATGCTGCATCTAATAAGATGTTACTCTCCTAGGAAAAGGTTTTAGTCTTATGATTAAAATCAGATTTAGTGGGTCTATTATAATATCGTAAGATGTTACGGGAAATAGCAGGAGCTTGAAACCTTTAGTTAAATGACAAAGTAATGAAGTCACAAGTAGAAAATTTGACCTGTATACTACCATATCCCTCTGCATTTCTGGCAAGACAATCACTTAGCAATTCTTGACCACTAACTCTTTTTCCCAGGAGGCAGCACTCACTGATTTTGTGTTGCCATGGAAAAGAGACAGGGAGAGATGGTGAGTGTGGACCTGTGAGGAGCAGAAAGACTAAGCCCATGGCATCCTGGTGACTGATGGAGTTAAAACAGACAGTGGCCAAGAGGCTACACACAAGCCGAGCAGCCGACACTGTGCACCACCGCTGCAGGAGAGAGGGAC
>OU015744.1:97183619-97208584 GCA_907169655.1 Acomys percivali
CACACACACACACACACACACACACACACACACACACACACACACACTACATGCCTCATTTGGAGTATGAATATGTGTTGGTATATGCATATGCACTTACATGTAATGTATATGCACAAACATGCATACATTTGATCAGAAAGAGAGACAAAATAGATCTGTGTATTGCCTTAGTAAATTGGATCCATTTGATTGTCATCTCGATACAACCCTAGAGGATGTTGTACAAACCAAAGTCCTGGCAGCATCATCACCATCACTCTCAGTAGACATATTCTACCATTGAATGCTGAAACAAGAGAAGGGATCCCATCACTCCCATTCTACCAGATTAAGGAATATTTCTGGATGGAGATAATGTTTACCTAATTGGAGATTACCAATTATTTTAGACCTATGGATTTAATTAAGAGAAATGACTTTTTAAATGTAAATCACTTGGTCACTGGACATATTTCAGCTTTATGCCCATTGCATATCAGGCACTATTTAAGAAGGAATGTCATCATCCATATCATAGACAGACAGTCTATGATCATCACTAGAAAACATCTTTGTGTGTAAAAATAGATGAGATTCAGTTAAATTCAAATAATAAATGATGAATAATTTTAAAATGCAAAATAATTTTAGTGCACTACAATGTGCTAAATTTAATGAGGTCTTTTAGTATGATGAAGCATTTTTCACTACAAAAAGATCATTAAGATACTTTAATTGAATACTTGTGACATATTTATAGTTTTTAGAGACCACTTATCTGAAATTCAAATTTAAGAAAACACTTCACATTCTGTCTACTAAGTCTTGAAGACTCTGCGTTGATGTGTCTTGGGGTAATTGGGTGTTAAGGTTGCACATGTGCAATTAGGAAAGAGCCATGTTTTTCATGAGCTTTCTCCACAAACTATTCCCATAGAAAACTATACTACAGCAAAGTGAGCAAGTATCAAGTAGTGTCTGTAAACTAATAAGATAGTACTCGTTTCTTTAGCAGAAAAGCATGTCTTGTTTGTTAAGATGTTTTTCCGAAGCGGATCTCATTTCACAGGAATTGTGTATTTCAGATTGTGAGAGTAGATTTGTCTTGTGTTTTGCACTTCACAAATTTTGTTTATGTCTGAAGACTAATTTTGCTTTCTGCATTGTAGTCAGATGTTCTGTTTGGATTTGTGCTAAGCACTACTTTCTGTTCACTCTCACCCACCTGGGCTTTCCATCTTTGCATTTTGCATCCTTTGGGAGTGTAGATGGGTAGGTTATGTCCTTTTCAGGGTCTCCCAGAGAACTCTAGGGTGAAAGGTAATTGGCCTTGACACCATCTAAAAAAGACAGAAGTATATTTGAGAGAAAAACCTAGCATGTCACATACTTAACCTTTTCGTTCTTATCAAGGTTCACAATAAAATAACTGAGTTTAAACTTATGAAAATCCAAGTATACAATTCAGTGATAAATTCACATCAACAAACACAGAAGGGCAGGAATCCTTCTTTCCTTGTCTGGGACATTTGGCATTGTAGAAGAGTCTGATAATTCTTCCTCCAGGTGCCAATAGATTGATCTATTATATAGTTCGAACTTAAAAGAGTTGTAGAAAAATAATCATACATTACTGGAATGTACTTATGATTGAAAGTTACTAAAATTTAAGTTTTTCTTTTATACTAAAAGTCATTATAGTAGAGAGCCTACATTTTATCTGTCAAGCTTGGCTCCTATGACATGGCACTGTAGCCTCGCTTGCCAGCAACATAAATCTGTTTCTCATATTTTTAAAGTGGTCCAGGATCAGGCACTGGTAGATTTTTGTTTTGTTTTTGTTTTTGTTCTTGTTTTGCATATGGTGACACCCAGTTCCTCATCTGTTAAAGCCAGGCTTCTGAAACCAAGCATGGCCAATGAGCAAGGCATCTGCAAAGCATCACAGAGAAGAGCACTAATCCTGTCTGGGGAGGACCCTCCCTCAGGATGTAATCACCTCCCAGGTTTAAGCTCAGACTGAGTGATTGAGAACGAAGCCCGGAGTTCCCGTGTATTTCTTGCACCCAGAGATGCACAGCCTCCCATTATCCCATTGGTACATGTATATTGATTAATGAATTTACACAAACACATAATTATTTTTCAAATATGCAACTTTTATTAGGCTTACTCTCAGTGTTGTGCATTCTATAGAATTTGTCGAACCTGTAATTATGTCCAATGAATTGATTAATAAGTAGGTGGAAAGATGACAGACATACACACGCATATGTGATATATACGGAAAGATTCAGATATTGGTAACACAGTGTTACAAAATAATCTCATTTCCCTAAATATTCCTCAGGGTTTGACATTCACTCTCCATAATTTTCATTTCCAAATGTCTTGTGGTTGGACATTATGCAATACGCATATTTTTCTTGTTGCCGTCCTTCTATTAACATTTTTCCTTAGGTTTCCTTCAAGTCTCCATAGCTTGATAGCTCCTTTCCTTTTTCTACTGAATACTATTTTATTGTCTGTATGTGCTAAACTTCATTTGTCCATTTACCCAGTGAAGAGTATCATGGTTGCTCTTCTAGGAGTTATAAGTCAAGTAACTACAAACATCCATATCCAGGCTTTTGTGTGGAGTGTGGATGTAAGCTTTCAAACCATTTGGGTAAACGTGGTGAGGAATGGCTGATTGCTGGATCATCTAATAGTGTGTTGAGTTTTATAATAATATGCCAAATAACCATCTAAATCTAAAATGGCCTTCTATTTTGGCTACTAAGAATTAGAGTTCTGGATATTCTAGAGTTCTAGAATAGAATTGGTGGTCACCAGGAGCCATCTTGAATAAGCTATTCTGGATTCATGTTGTCTCCTTAGAAAAGCTGCTCGTGATTCTCAATCCTAACTCCCTTACTCCCACTTCTGACTCACCTAGTTTCTGGCTAGTGTTTTCAGTGCCCTGTCATTAGTCCTTCTATACTCTAGTCTGTGCTCAGTTTCAGAGTAAGTTTCTAAAATAAGCATCGTAATGTGAATTACACACCAGTAAACAGGAACCTGCAACAGTGGCTGTTTCCAAAGACTTGACATGTTATGCAAAATGTATCAACCTTTTTTCTACAGTAGGAACTTTTACTGGCAAATCTCACGTTAGTCTGCAGTGTTTTGTGTTAAATGTTGGTTGCATCTGAGTGATTATTTCATCAATTGTGTGTTTAAAGAAGAAAAGGATGTTCCTCTTCTATGTTGTGTTGGCTGTAACCTAGTGACCATCTATGTATCTTGTTCCCTTCAATCCACTTCATCTCCCCTATGTAGCTGATGGATAAATCATATTCTCACCACAAGCTTAACTTAAACATTGTTTGATGTATAACCCTTATAAAAATGTCCAAGGTATCATAAAATTGAAAGATAGTATAACATAAGTTTTGGAAGTCAGAAAATGAGCATAAATTTGGGTTAAACTATTCCCAATATAAGTATTTCTTATATTAGTTATCCAAAATTTTAGCCAATTTTAAATAAAACATAACTTGCATGCACCCTAAATGATCCATGATATATGTCTACATGTGTTTGTATATTTTGTTTTCGAGCAGTTCAGATCTTGTAAATGTTGTTTTTATTTTACAGATGCGGGAAAGAGATATAAGTCCTTTCCATGACTTTCTGGCCTTTTCTGAACTCTCACTGGCTAGTTCAACTCAGCTGTTCTGGATAAAACTCCTCTCCAAGATGACCGATTCAAACTGCTTTCTCTTGGATTCTCACTGAATTGCTCTGACTGCCTTCAAACTAATTCTAGTATTATGTTCTAATCTTCTGGCTCCTTCTTATTTTCTCGCTCCTTCTGTTTTCACCAATGTCTAGCTTGTTCTCTCTTCAACCTGTGTCTGTATAACTGTCCCAGTTTTTTTTTTTAAAAAAAAACCTGTCTCTTTTCTCAATGCAATGCTCTTAAGTAGCCTCTCTTTCATGTCCTGTTCTCATAAGAGTTGGGCATACTCTGACTCACTTTGTAAAATCTTTCTCTAATTTGTCACTTTGTCTGGCCCTCAATTAGACAGCACTTTCAGACACTGCTGCTTCCTTCTATAAACTAACCTTACCTTCATTGTTTGGGATTAAGGGTGTATACTAAGATTAAAGGTGTGTGTTGCCACCAGATCATATTGTAATCCAGAGTGTGTCTGATTCCAGCTGGACCACATAGACCTAGAAGGCCTTTGATGTGATCCCTTCCTAGAGCAGCCATGTTGCTCTGTAAAAAAAGAAAAAAAAAAAAAAAAGAAAGAAAGAAAGATCCCTTTATAAACTCAAAAACAAACTCACAACTCTCCTGCCTCAGCTCCTAAGTTCTGGACTTGAAGGAGGATGGCAACCATATCTTGTTATCTATGATGCTTTTTACCACATTAAAACTATTATTTAGCCAACATATTGTCTCTGTACAAATGCTGCCCGTTTGACTTAGAGACTCAAAGCAAATAGTTTTCATATACTTAGGCAAAGAACTTCTATTTTCCTCCAATTCTATAATGAGTCCTTCTGATTCCAACAAATTCTTATATTTCTGTATCTGAATCATCTGGCTTTTGTGGGGTCAAGGGTCTGATGAGCCTTTGCCTCTCCTGTTCCTATTTATTTTCCTCACCAAGATATTACAATATCTTTTCTACTTAAACTTTCTCTTTACCTCATGTTTCATTATAATTAGAGTCCTAGTGATACCTTCTTTCACAGTTTTCTTGCGAGAGCAGACTATAACCATTTTGTCTACATTTTCATATTATACTATCCCTTCAAACCACTGAAGTGGGTTTCTGCCTTCATGGCAGTTACAGTGATCATGAAAATGTGTCTTAGTCACTGTTCTATTTCTGTGAAGTGACACCATGACCAACCAAATTAACTTTTATGGAAGAAAGCATTTAATTAGGGGAGTGCTTATGCTTTCAGAAGGTTTAGTCCTTTATCATCATGGTGGGGAACATAGCAGCATACAGGCAGGTGCTGGAGCAGTAGCTGAGAGCTACACCCTATTCTCTAAGCAAAAAAGTGCCTAGGCCTATGATGGGCCTTTGAAACCTGAACACCTACCCTCGGTGACCTTCTTTAATAAGGCTACACCTACACTAACAAGGCCACAACTGATAGTCCTTCTAATTCTTTCAAAAAGTGCCACTCCCTGGTGACCAAGCATTTAAATGTATGAGCCTCTAAGAGGTATTCTTATTCAAACCACTGCAAAAGGTAAAAACATTCCTTCCTAATGTTTATATATATACACACACACACATACTGTGCACCAGAAGCTAAAGATACCATTTTTCTCAAGTCTGGTGCTTTCTGTGGACTCCAGAACCCAGGAAATCTTGGACCCTGTTCCTTCATCATCTCTACCTCATCAGTCACCAGGTTGGGAGATTACTTTTCAATTTTATTCTGTTGCTATCATCATTTTGATATAATCAATGGACCTGTCTTACTCTCAGTGTTCAATAAATAGTCAAACACATGAACCAGCTTGTCCAAGAAAGGAAGCTTGCAAGCCAATATGGCTTGCCTCTTCTTTTGTCTTATTATGACAACGTTCCAGTCATCTTCTTGGATGTTTCTGCCATTTTCTGGACACTGATTGATTCCCTGAAACTCTGGAAGTTTCTCTTCTCTTGGTTTTCTTGCTTTTCTTTGTAGGAATAGCAGATACACTGTTCATAACCTATTTGTCTTGACTTGTAACTTGGTAGGCTTTGAGTTTTCAGCATGCACTAGCAGGCCTAAAACACTTCCAAGGTAAGATGATATGTCTCCTCCTTGCACAGAGGGGTTCCGGCAAACCAGGAGCTTTGTTTGTTTCTCTGAAGGTTCAAGCATCAGTATTTAGACTTATTTTTAAACATGCTTATAAACTTTATGTTTAAGAATGTGCAAATAAATAGAAACAACACATTTTCAAGAGTTAAGAAGCATTTCTATTTCTGGGGCTCTGCAAAATTCTGGCATTTGCCTCTAGCCATTTTCCTTAAGTATCTACTGCCACTACAATATTTCTAGCTAGCTTCTCCTGTTCCTAAAAATAGGAAGAGAGGCTGAGGAAGTCTACTGCTCAGGGGAACTCGCTCATCACTTTCATAAGAGGTGGAAAATGCACTATTGAGAAGCTAGTATAAAGCAAGATGCCAAAGCAGTGTCAACCTAGTTTACATCCTGTAATTGTGAGAGGAATCTGTTTGATAAGCACCAGGTCGATGATTGCATAATCTTCACAGGGACCCTTTGAGGTGCATTCCATTACTGCCTTCCCAATGTTACTGGAAAATAGAGGCAAACGATATGCCAAAAGTCTTGTACTTTTCTATATTGCTTCCGTGCAGACATCTGCAAGATTCAGCCCTAACCAGGTGCCTTTTATGGCTGAAAAGTGTGCCTCCTTTGCTCCCCAGAACAGAGCACATTTAGAAAAGTTGACCCAGAGTCAACTATGAGTAATATAAATGGGATGTGATATGAGAAATAGACACCATTCCAAAACTTCAGATATGCCTTCCAGCCAGATAAGATGATTACTGTCCTGAGAGGAACTCCTGGCTTGTGTTTCTACTCTGTAATTCTAGTAGAGGTACTTTGTAGCGTAATCCCTGAAAGAATCCGGAACATCAATAGAGGAGAACAGAGCAGAGACACCAGCCCCCCAGGGAGTGATTGGATGCTATGGACTGTGACCAAAGCTTTGCTTCATGGCTGACAATGTAGAGTGAGAGAAAACAAAAAGAATATATCGTTGAAATCCAAGTGACATTAAAGGGTACAGCTTTAGGGGACTGCTCCTCTTGAGACTCAGTGAAGAGGCTGTAAGTGACCTCTGTGTACGACTTCACTACACAGCAGATTGTATGGTTCCAGAGTTTACCCAACTCAGGGAGGCTGGGAAGCAATCACACTGCGGAAAGGATACTAAAACGTGATGCTCAGTATCAACATGTCTTTGTGGCTGTACGGAGAGTGTTCAGATTGATGACTGCTTCCTTGGTGTCTGGCCAAGCATTGTCTATCCTTACAATTTGCTCTATTGATTGTCCTCAGCACTAGCTAGTATGACAGCTTCTATACCCAGTGAGGGAAAAATGTGTTTTCTGCCTGGGGATGGAGTGGGGGAGCTAGAAATTAGAGACACTTTTAAGTGTACAACTTATCACTAATTAGGCCTATTGATTACTTCCCAGAACTTGGTTTCAGACTCTCTTCTTCGAACGAAGTCATAGGTCTAAACTTTTCAAACCAAATGATTCTAAAGTATATGCATGGGTGTGTATGCTTATGTGTATGTGTGAGTGCCTGCAAAGGACAGAAGAAAGCATCAGATCCCATGGTGCTGGAGTTATAGGCATGTGTGCACCACCTGACATGGGCGCCAGGAACCAAATATCAGTCCTCCGCAAGAGTATCTAGTGCTCTGGATTATTTTTTTTCTAAAGATGTATTTATTATTATGTATACTGTGCTCTGCCTGCATGTACACCTGCATGCCAGAAGAGGGCATCAGATCACATTACAGATGGTTTGTGAGCCACCATGTGGTTACTGGGAATTGAACTCAGGACCTCTGAAAGAGAAGGTGGCGCTTTTAACTACTGAGCCAAAAGACCAGCCATCATCTACATAGTCAGTTCTCCCTGTTAAATTAGCTGAACAAATCTTTTGGAAGTGTCCCACTATAAAATTAAAAATACTTCTGATAGATTCAGGTCATATATATATATATATTTGTGTGTGTATATATATATATATATTTGTGTGTATATATATATATATATTTGTGTACATATACATACATATACATATTTGTGTACATTTGTATACATATATATAGTGTGTGTGTGTGTCGTGTGTGTCTATTAAGGCCTAAAAACTAAGGTATAAAAAATTAAAAGGTGACAGAATTGATGTACTAAAAAGATGATAAGAAAAAACTTCTAGTATTTTCACTTTAAGATAGAAAAAGCAGGGCTAGAAAAATGATTTAGTGGTTAAGAACACTTGTTCTCACAGAGGATGTGAGTTCAATTCCTAACACTCACATGGCAGCTCATAACTGTCCATAACCCTAGTTCCAGAGGGTTGGACTCCTCTGGCAAGCACTTCAATGTGTTGCATAGACATATGTGGTGAGCACAGCACTTGTACACATAAAATAAACATTAAATTTTTAAAGAGATAAGAACCATACCAAAAATATTGTTACAGTAAACTACAAGGAATAAATTAAATAACATAATATGTTAAAAGAGTAAATAAAAGAAATGATACACAAATATGATATCCACAAGACACAGAAATAGCAAGAGATCGGAAGAATGGCTTGCAAACCCCATATAAAAGAACACTGTGAATTATCCCATGCAAAGATAAGACCATGAAGAATCTGGAAACAGTAGCAAAGTCAGTAAACCCTCTGGGCCTCCAAGCTTGCACTGATCTCCCAAGGTGTTCAAGGTCACTTTCTAAATCTTTCCCAGGGGAACAGCTTATTAAAAAAATACCCTTTCTCCTTTAATGTCCACTAACTCCACTCACTATATTTTGCATGCTAACTGCAATGTGGCATCATCTACCCATTTTACAGGTGTTTGCCAATGCTAGAGAGTTCATCATTACTAGGCATGAAGTTGTGGTGGTCACTTTGGACCTCAAGCCTCAGTTCCTATGATTGCAGGGTACCATCTTGTTATAGCTTGTCAGTCACAGGAAGTCATCTTGCCATAGCTAGTCAGCCATGGGAATTCATCTTTCCTAGGCAGAACTTAGGTCTGTCAATATCATGTAGGGAGCCCCTGCCACACAAGCTTGGTTTAACACTTCATGCTAGTTTATCTTCCAGTGAAACTGGTTCTCTGTAGCACTTAATGCCTAGGTAGTTTAGATACAGGCCAGCCTGAAATTATAATCTGAAGCTCAATCAAGCTTCTGTTATACCATAAAGGACTGCCTCTGAATGAAGGCAAGTTAAATCACAAAGGCAATATGAGATAATGAACACATTACTCAGTGTGGGGTTAGGTTATATTGCAATAATAAGGAAAATTGGATTGACATTGATTTTTTGTACACTCAATGCCTGTAGTAAGTTTAACTGACAGATTCCCCAGGGTAGCTAGTGCCTTGCAAGTGGTTGGTCAGCAGTCTAGTGAGCTATGAGAATTGGGGTAGCTTCCTCGAACATGCGTTTTCACAGTTTCTGGGAAAGCGAAAGCTGGCCAGCCTTGTACTGACAACTTAATTATCTCCACACAGACAAGAGGCATCTATATATGTCACCTCCTTCCCAGTGTGTCCAGAAGGAGAATAGAAACAAATAGGGGTAGTGGTAAAGTAATAACACTCTTAGACTGGGGGAGTCAAGTAGTGCAAGCAGAGGGGAGGGTCATCAAGCAGATAAATGAGAAGGGAAAATGAAATAACAGGAAGAAACCTGGAATCAATATTGTATATTATATGGTTGTTTAAGAGTTTGGTAATTATTTTACTGCCTTTCCTTGGGGTTTAAATGCTAAATGTGATTCTAAGATCTTTATTGTCATAGATGAAACAGTACAGGAAATATCAGCCCCTACCTTCAATGAGTTGCCAAGCCATTGCTCCTTCCATGGAGGTGTCTGCAGGAGGGTGAGCAGGGACAGTGAATAGCAGTTAAGTGGTGAGTGTTAGCAGCTTCCCCAATGAGAACATGGCAGAGACACCTGCTCTCCCTGTCTACTTAGGCACTTTTTATTCCTTCTCAAGTCTCTGATAAGGTGGAAGACCAGATAGTTTAGTTTTACAATTAAGCTTAATTGTTTAGGGCTTAAGATGTTTTTATGTCTAGATAGATGTTTTAAGTTGATTATGGTGAGATATGATAGATATTGATTTACATTCAGTATTTTAGACACACCAAGATAGGAAAGATCTTCTCTCCAAGGCTTCCAACTACAAATAGACAAAACACTATGAATATAACATTTATATAATTCTGGATTGTTTTATGATTATTCTTGCTATAGGTAATTTATTGTACATATGTGTAATAATATAAATGTATATGTAAAAAATAAAAAATATATAATAAAAAACTAAAAAAGAGTGAAGTGGAGAAATATGGCGGCAGTATTATGGGTTACAAAAAGAAAATCCCTTCTCTGAGTCTTTCCTCCTTTATTGACCTGTGGGTGGTAGATGCTGAATGGGTTTATGTACTTTAAAATCATGACCTCATTGACTTTCATCTATTTGTATTTACAACTGCCCCAGTCTGTATACTAGTGCATATAAAATAAAACAATTTTATCATTTTAAGCTTCTGCCACATACTTCCCCCCCCCCTTTTTTTTACTGATAGAGGAAATTTTTTTAAGTGCATGAAAAGCCTGGAAAAAACCACAGATCTTCAACTCCACTCACAGGTGTGCTTTTCTTGGTTGTAACTAGATTGCAGGTAATCTAGATGAGATTTAAAATAACTACTACAAGAAGGTACTGTGCATGCGATCAAAGGGGAGAAGTAAATACCAACTCAGCTACAAACCCTTCTACCTATGATGGTGACCTGTATAAAAGATGTACTAGTGTAATAGTGGGGGTAACAACCATTATGTGATTAGGTTAAGACCTACTTCCTGAGATGGACCCATGCTTAACACTGCTTAGCTGGTAAAGATCCTGAGACTAGATAGGACAGAGACCTATCTAGATCAACTAAAGGACCACTACTAATATTCTACATTGCTTATAGGTTGATCTCTTGCTGAGCCATTACCAGAGAAGTTTCTTCCTTCAATAAATGAGAATAAATACAGAGACCCACAGCTGGAAAAAATGTAGAGTGAGAGACCTCTATCCCGAATGGAAGGTCTCCATTAATTTCCTCCCGTCACAGCTTAGGAAATCCTTTGGAAGAGGAAACAAAGGACTATGAGAGACAGAAGTGCATTAACTTCCGGCTGACCCATGGGAATCCCTCTTGGGTAAGTACTAGCAAAATGGCCAATGCTCTACCACCCTCCTACCTTTGAGTTGCTCATTGTGTCTCTAGATATTGTTGAGCAGAAAAGTGAGTCATCAAAGATTCCCATGCTTCAGTCTTCCCAGCCTGCTAACATGCTCTGTGATCTGGCAAAGGTTAAGGTTGAAGATGAACTAAGGTTTGCTGATCAGCTGTCCTCAAATTAGGTAAATTTTGCTGTATTGTTCGAATATAGAAAGCTCCTACCAGTGAGAGACTGCTTCAAAAGATCCAACCAAAACCAGAACACAAACTATTACTAGCTTGGTGTCCAATTGGTTTGGACTTGGTATTGGTTTAACAAATCTGAAACCGCCTTTAGGTCAGAGCTTGTTTTGGTTGTCAAGTCTGTTGATAAGACTTGCAGAGCCATTGGAGTTCCCAATGTCGCACCTTCTTTCCTCTCTCTCTTCTTTTCTCTCACTGAGATCTTCCCATCTGGGCATTCTTAGTCTGTAAAATGTTTTTAAAATATTTTTTGATAAAGTCTTGCTTTCCATTTCCATGATATTCTGAGTCTCTGACTCTGGGCCTCTCTGACTCTCTGATTTGGGTTTTTTTCTTTGTTTGTTTGTTTTGTTTCTGTTTTCTGGAAGGCTTTTTTCAACTTTGTTATAACACTTCCATTAGTGTTTTTGTTTTCCATGTTTTTAACTTTAGCTCCTTTGTCCTGCAAATGCACTTTAAAAAGTGGTGTGCTACTCCACCTGTGTGAGAGTGTGCCTGTCTTCCTGTTCTGTGCAGTGAGGCGTTCCCTCTCACTTGGGTTGGGGAACAGGTCGTCATCTGGTAGAACCGGAGAATATATTCTTCTTAAGTAGCTTTGAATAACTCTGTTGTGCCTTTAATTTTAATTTCATTTTCCATGGTTAGAACACTTAGCATGAGATCTTTACTACTGTTGTTTTAAGTTTTAAAAACTGTGGTTGATTCTAGGCACAAGGTGAGTTACAGAGACCTGAGGTGTGCTCATTGTCCTTTTCTTCAGAACTAGGGTCAGTGATGAGTTTTATCCCTGAGAACCACAATTCCATTGTTTACTCTATTCGTTTAATTATTTCACTTACTATAATATCTCAAGTTTCACCCACATCACATTGGGCAGATGCCCATTTGGGATAGGATCTGATCCTATCCTATCTCATCCCATGCCATGCCATCCCATCCCATCCCATCCCATGCCATCCCATCCCATCCCATCCCATGCCATCCCATCCCATCCCATCCCATCCCATCCCATCCCATCCCATCCTATCCTATCCTATCCTATCCTATCCTATCCTATCCTATGTTGCTATTATTTTCTTTTTGTGATGGTAATTGAATCCAAGGTCTTGTGAGTGCTAGGCACCTTCTCTCATCCTGATCCACCCTCACCACCACCATCCCCCAAAAATTAAAATGCAGAAGCCAGAGGATATTTATGTCGTTTCCACATCTTCTATATTGTGAATAACATTAATGTGAACACAGGAGTACATGTATCTCATTTAAATTCTCTTAGACAAATACTCAGAAGTGTTATTTCTGAATCAGATAGTGTTTGTAGTCCTAAGAATTTTATAGGAGTCTCATAATTTTTTAGTAGTGACTAACCTCTTTTGCATACTCACCATGGTGTTCAGAGGGTTGTTTTTCCCACATCTTCCCCAAAGTGTATGTCGTGATATATATACATATATATCCCAGCAGATATGAGCTGTATTGTCATTGTGGTTTTGAGTTTTATTTTGCTCATGATTAATAATACTGGTTATCTTTTTATATACCTGTTGTCATTTCTATATTTTCTTTGAAGATTTATTTATTCATGCCCTTATATCACTTTTAAATTGGTTTATTAGTTTTACTAATAATCTTTTATATAAAATTAATGCCTTCACATATTTCTAAAAGCACTTGGTGCCTCCAGCTACCACAGTGCTTTCCAGGCTGTGCCCCACCAACTGAGCTGCTGCTTGGCTATCTCTACTGCCAGTTAAGATCAGGCTATCTCAAGGTGGCTAAGTCCCATGGTATTGTCCAGATTTTCCTATGCTGGTTTTCCTCAACATATCCACTTTGTAAATGGTTTCCCCAGCCCCCTTTTTCCTATAATATCTTTCCTTTAAATTTTTTGTATTAATTGTTGCTTACATAAGGCCTCTCTAATGAGTGGTTATGTGTTATGTTCAGTCCACCATACTTAGTGCCTTTAATTGAAGTAGCACACATAGCCTGATGGATTATTGCTTAGAATCCTTCCCTCCATACTGGTAACTTGACTTAGGAAAGACAAGGGCAGAGAAAGAAAGCTTTTTAAGAACATACATTGTAGTCTTTAATGAACAGAATACTAACTACTTTTCCTCAATAGGCGATTCTACATTGTATTCTTTAATGAACAGAATACTAACTACTTTTCCTCAATAGGCGATTCTAAAATCAGTCCTACAGACAATTAGGAAGGGCTGATACAATGTGGAGGCTGGTAAGATGGGTCAGGAGCTAAAAGCATCTGCCACCAAGTCCAAAGACTTGGTTCAATCTCTGGGCCCATATGGTGGAAGGAGAGAAGTCATGCCCACCTGCCGATCTCTGACTGCCAAGTGAATACAATACAATAAAACAAAAATTTAAAGTCCAATACAATATTGCAAAGAGGTGTGAGGTGATCTTTTTTGGAATCAGGCATTTAATTTTGACCATTGGCCTTGAGCTAAAATTCTAATATAACAAGGATTATTCTAACCCATGTCCTACTCCTATATGCTGAATTACGTGTTTCTTAAGAAAAGTCTCTGGTCTTCCTGATAAAACTGCAAGGTTGCTCTGAGGAATCAAATAGCTGAGACTTGTTGCTTTGTCTGTCTGCCTCCTACACCTCTGTCTTTTCATCACCTGCAATCTTTGTTCTCAACTCTCAGTGTACAAACTGAGGTTTTTTTGTTGTTGTTTTGTTCCTAGAAACTCATGCTAGTCTTCAAGTGCTAATTATTCAGATTTAAGAGCGTATAGCTCTCCCGATGAGTACAGTGCTTGGTATTTTTCATAACATGTGGTACTGGGTGATAAAGAATGGAGGCAGGTCCATCAGAACTTGATGAAAAATATATTAGGCCATCAATTAGATAAAGTACAGTTTTATCATAGTCTGAAGAACTTCAGAATTCCTTTCTTAACCTTTATATGTTTGATGCTTTTTAAAAAACTAGTTTTAATATAATATTTTATTATTCATTAATTTTATTATATATATTTGACTCATATTCGTTCTTCTTTTGTCCTACCTAGATGTTTCCAGAACCATCCCCTACTTTGCCACCTCCTCCAAACTTTGCAGTATGTATATATGTATGTATGTATGTATGTATGTATGTATGTGTGTATGTGTGTATGTTTGTATGTATGTATGTATTTTAACAACCTACCAAATCCAACTTCACCTTCCTATATACACATAAGTGTGGGGTCATCTGCCCAAGAATAGCCAACCCGCCAGGAGCCACAACCTTAGCGAAGCCGTCTCTCCCACGCGAATATCACCAATAGTCAGTAGCTCCCAGGCATCAGGGTTTGTGGACTCCTATCTTTCTAAGTTAAAATGTTGACTGTCTTGATCTTGTGCAAGTCTTCTGCAGGCAGCCATGCTACCCTGAGTTCATGACTGCAGGGGTTCTGTCACGTTCCCGGTTTTGTTCTAGTTTTCCCTGGGCTCTGGCTCTTACAATCTTGCTACCCTTTCTTCCACAATAGTTATTGGACTTTGAGGTGTGTGTGACATCGATGTCTCATTTGTGGCTGAGAATTCCACTGACATGTGTTCTCTGTACACTCAGTTGTATGTTTCTGTTTTACTTATGGTCCTCTGTACAAAGAAATTCCCTTCTCAGAGGAGCTTCGTTAATGTATGGGTATAGATTAGGCATGTAGAGGGTACTTGAATATTATATTCATTTAACAGGGTAATAGTGGTAAATTCATTCCTGGCACTTCTGAATTACCCAACTATGGGACCTTGGCCATATTTGCAGTGCCAGGCATGCATTTCCTTCTGTGAAGTGGGTCTTGAATACCATCCAAAAATGGCTAGTTCTTCCTATGGGGTATGTCTCGCTGTGCTGGTCATTATTATATGAGACAATAAATAACTACTTTTAACCACTTGACCTAAATCTTGCATATAAACTCAGAGACAAGTTGACCTGTTAATGATTTGCAAACCTGTAGGATCACTTTCTTTTCTAATTCTCATTCTATTTAAGTGGCATGTGTTAGAACTCCATCTACTTCCAGCCAGGATCATTTTCATCCCTACTCTGTATTCCTTCCTTTTCCACCATTCCGAAATACAGTCAAATACAACTGTATTTATCTATGTGATAGAAAAATAGACTTCTTTCTCTATTAACTTTTGCATGAAGGCTCCTTATTTATTTCATATCTCCTAACTTACGTACTGCTACATTTTCCTAAATGACCTGATTATCAGAGACAACCCAAAGCTAGGGAGATGGTGCAGTAGTTAAGAGTACTTTCTATGAAACCAAGAGGATCTGAATTTAAGCCTCAGCACCCACTTAAAAGCAGCATATGGCCATCAGTACCTGTCACCTCTGCGCTGAAGGGCACAGACAGGTGATTCCCAGGAACTCACTGTTCAGTCATCCTAGCTGAGACTTTGAGGTTCAGCAAGAGCCCCTACCAATAAACATGGTGGTGACAGAGGCAGACACCTGACATCCTCCTCTGGCTTGTGCATGCACACATAGATGTATATAGACCACATGTGAACACACACACACACACACACACACACACACACACACACACACACACCTCATACCATACCTCCCCACACACAATTAGAAATAAATGAAGACAATTCCACTTGTGCCTAGTGCTTGGAGTTCATTTTCACCACCATGTCTAGTCTCACAAAGAACAGAGAATGTGATATCAACAGAAGAGGGTTTTCCTGTCTATCGCGTTTCACACATGTCTACAACCAATATTTTGTACTATCATGAATGTATAGACTATACTATCTAGAAGGTAATAAGAGCATAGCAGTGTAAGATACAGTGAAGCCGTGTTGTACTGCTATGGATTCTTTCAGCTATATTAGGGTGGTTATTTGAAACTTGAGCCTTCGTTGGAGGTGATGATGTCCTCATCTTGTGGGTAGCCAGTCAGGGAGGAAATGTAATGAGAATCAGTGTGCCCTAGCCTGTAATTGAGCCATTCGCATTATGAAGATAATGGAAGGATGAACTCAGGCTGGCTGAATGGTATCAATTCATGGCTTTTCTTCAAGGGCAGCAGCCAGGATGTTACAGCTATTTTGAGGTCTCCGACACCCAGAGACCTATCTGGACTCCAGCTCCGCTATTTGCCAGCTATAGTTTGGGTAACTTATCTAATCTACAGTTGGCTCACTGGTAAAATGAAGACTCGAATAATATTTTATAGTGTTTGTGAGTATCTTTTATAAGTTTCAGTATCGTCATCTATGTAAGAATGGATGGCATAGCCTTACAGGCCTTCTAACACAGTGCCTGGCAGTCATTTATTGGGTGGCTTTGTTCCTTGTCCTAGACAGAATGTAGTTCAGTAATGAGCAGTTGTAAGACACCACATGAATTCCTACAGAACAGCTATGTATTAGGACAGACACTGAATATGGTTTCTTTTCCCCTCCATATTAAGTAAACTAGCTATAAAATTCTATTCTTTGCAACCAAAACCTACTGATTCAGCCTTATGATACTTGATTAAAATATCCTTTAAAATATACTCCTCAGGTTAGCATTAAAAGCAATATTTCTCCTTTTAAAGAATAATAATCATTTAGAAAAATTTATAAAAGACACATCTAGATGATATGATATGTCTCCTTTTATCTTTAGCCTATGGATCCACATGAAAACATGTATGTTTTATAGAGTATTGTTATGAAGTAAATGTTTTGTTTTTATTTACCTTAAGACTTCTGTCCAGTTTGAACTTTATGAGAGAAACTGCACACCTTCTGTCATCTGGAAGCTCCTTGAATTTGTGGTATATAGTATGACTCTGTGGCAGTGTGCAGTTGGGACAAGGTTGGTACATAACAGCATCCTGAATGTCAAGAAGCTCATCACATAATCAGTAACTACTTTACAGGGTAGCTCTATTGCCTTTCTTAGGCTGTTCTCTGATTTGGTCATCATTGTATCTATTGTGACTAATTCATTTTATAAACAACAACAACAAAAACATGAGGATGCATACTTTCATTCCATCCATTTTTCTTTCATGATAAAACCAGCAAAATACTGATTAATAAAGACTATGAAGTATTGCTGTATAATTTACTTCACCCTAATCCCATCTTTTTCTACGGTATACATACTTTTTCAGAATTATTATCATGATTCCAAGTGTTACTCTACTACTAACATTCCAGTAGAGGCCAACACTCAAAATCTATTTTTAAAACTGTTTTTCTTCTTAGGATAAGTGGATAGAAATGAGATTGTAAACTGAAGGACATGATGCATTTTTAAAAATTATTTTATGGTGGGTTTTACAGGATATTACTAAGAGAAGTTGCCCAAAAGAACATCCTTGTATGTGAAAGGCAATCAAGCAGATGTATAGAAATTGTAAAAATAAAAATTATCTTTTGAGTGACCCCTAAATTCCACCAGAGAACTCCTACTGATGATAAACATATGGAGCAAAGTAGTGAGATACAAGATTAATTTTAAAAAGTCAGTATCCCTCCTGTACACAAATGACAAACAAGCTGAGAAAGAAATCAGGGAAACTACACCCTTCACAATAGCCACAAATAATATAAAGTATTTTGGGGGTAACTCTAAAGAGCAAGTGAAAGAAACTTCAAGTCTCTGAAGAAAGAAATTGAAGAAGATATTAGAAGATGGAAAGATCTTCCGTGCATATGAATCAGGAGGATCAATAGTAAAATTGGCCATGTTACCAAAAGCAACGTACAAATTCAATGCAATCCCTATCAAAACATCTACACAGTTCTTTACAGACCCTGAAAGATCAATTCTCAATTTCATTTGGAAAAACAAAAAACCCAGAATAGCTAAAACAATCCTATACAGTAAAAGATCTTCTGGAGAAATCTCCATCCCAGATCTCAAGCTGTACTATAGAGCAGCAGTAATAAAAACAGCATGGTACTGGCATAGAAACAGACAGGTGGGTCAATGGAATCAGTGACTCAGAAATGAGCCCCCACACCCATGAACACTTGACTTTTGACAAAGAAGCCAAAACCATATGATGGAAAAAAGATAACATCTTTAGCAAATGTTGCTGGTCTAACTGGATGTCTACATGTAGAAAAATGCAAATAGATCCATATTTATCATCCTGCACAAAAGTAAAGCCCAAGTGGATTAAGGACCTCGGCATAAAACCAGACACACTAAATCTGTTACAAGAAAAGTGGGGAGGAGACTTGAACTCACTGGCACAGGAGACAATTTTCTGAACAGAACACTAATAGCTCAGGCTCTACGATCAACAATTAATAAATGGGACCTCATGAAACTGAAAAGCCTTTGATGCACAAACCGAAGACAGTGCATTCAGAGAACCTGACATTCACATGAGCTGATGGTCAGCTCATTCTCCACATCGGAGGGGGAAAGGAGAGGGGAGACTGCCTCTGACGTAAACTCTGGTACCTGGTATTTGATCACAACCCCTTGGCAGGAGGCCTTGTGGGCTCACAGAGGAATGGGATGCAGGCTATCCTGATGAGACCTCATAGGCTGTGGTCAGAGGATGAGGGAGGAGACCCCCACCCCATCAGATGTCTAGGGGAAGGGAATAGGGCAGAAGAGGGAGAGAGGATGGGAATGGGAAGATAAGAGAAAGGGGAGTAACAATTGGGATGTAATGTGAATAAATTATAGTAGTTAAAAATTTAGAAAAATATAATTCAATTGACAAAGAAAAAAGAAAAAAAAATCTTTTGAAACTGTGACGCATTTGTGTTTTATTCTATTTCCTCCACAGACCTCTAAACTAAGAGCTCTTCCAGTGGGGTGATGTTAACCAAGGGGAGGTGGAGATTTGGGGAATCTTCCTTCCTCTGGGTGACGTTAGAGTAGCAAATGGAATTTCAATCTGGTGAATCTCAAGAAGGAAAGCAACTCTCACTGAAAATATGAGCTTTTGTGGATAGTAGCCATTAAGTGTAAAATTTTCTTAGTAGATTTTAGCCCAATAATTAAAAACCTGCATATGGCGAGGCTGTGGTTTTAGGGTTCCTATTGTGGTCACAAAGCACCATAATGAAGATAAACTTTGGGAGAACAGAGTTTACGTCAGCTTATGGTTCCAGGCAGTAGTGCGTTACTGAGGGAAGTCGAGGCAGGGACTCAAGGCAGAAGACTGGAGGCAGGAACTGAAGCAGAGGCCGTGAAGAAAGCCTGCTTGCTATTTGCTCCGCATGCCTTGCTGAGCTTTCTTTCTTTATTCTTTTTATTTACTACTTTTATTTTATTACACATGTATAAAACAAACTACACACAGCAGGGAGAACCATGTGACAATCATGAGAATAATGAGTTCTATACATGTTACATTCATAGTGACTTGGCCATCTGCATTCGTCTTGTTTGAAGTAAGTGTTTTTCCTGTCTTGTTGGGTCTAAATTTCCGAATGAGATTCAATATCTATCCTATCTCAACTCTAATAGCTTAACTTCTTTATCTTGATCTAAAACGATCTTGTCCCCTAACCAGCTAAACTTGGTTATAAAACTATAAAATCTTGTCTTCAATGCCCCTCAGAGACTTGAGAAGGAATAAAACTTAAATTCCTGCTTTCTTATAGTAGCTAAGATGACCGGCTGAGGGTTGGTACCACATATAGTGGATTTGGCCTTCCCACTTCAATCATCAAATCAAGAAAATATCCAAAAGGCTTACTAGTAGGCCAATAAGGTGGGGCGTTTCTCAATTAAGTTTCCTTCTTCCCAAATGAGACACAAACTTACGTCAAGTTGACAAAACGCCTGTCAGCACAACCAGCAAGAACGGCAGAGCCAAGGGCTGCACTATGAGCCCTTTGGAAGCAAAGATTGAGGTTGAGGTTGGCTTCTTGGATGTGAGCTTTGCTCCTGGCACCTCAGCCCGGAGTGTTTAGAGACTGTGAGCTCTCTCAAGTGAAATAAAAATATCTTAACCCACCTAAACAGTATTTTTGTGTTTCAGTGGGTTTTAAATCCTCTGGAAATATTATTTTTCTTAATTCATATCATGGTTCTTATTTGAAATTTCTTAGCACAGCAAATACTTCTAAGGTGGTATTTAACACTGCGAGCACACAGATAGACAATTATAGACCTATTCATATCTCTGGTCCACTTTAATCATTTGAATGAAGATGTAGAGCCAAAACCACACACACACACACACACACACACACACACACACACACACACACAGAGAGAGAGAGAGAGAGAGAGAAAGAGAGAGAGAGAGAGAGAGAGAGAGAGAGAGAGAGAGAGACAGAAAGAGACAGAGAGAGACAGAGAGAGGAATTAAACAGCCATTCAAGATAGGTGAGTGGCAAAATGCAATGACACAGGTCTACATTGTGGGTGAAGAAGGTGGCACGTACATTGAAATGATTTTTAAGCCAAATTTCACAATAATAATTGTGGTTCAGAATAATAATCAATTCTTGAATGGAGTCAATTCTAAATAAATTACAGCCAGCTACTTTAAAAATCTAAGATACTACTGTAACATAGAATACTACTGTATAATACAAGTTAAATTTTCTTGTTAATTGGATATATATTAGAATAGGTTATATAAAATATATATAATATGTTTGTGGGGAAATTTGATAATAACTATATAATAATTCTTCTGTGTCTTCAGCAATATCATAAATTAATATATGCCTCACATAAGCCTTTTAGTGTCATGAGGTTCCATTTCTAATTGTTGATTTCAGTGTCTGCACTATTTGTGTTATGTTTAGAAAGTTGTCACCTGTGCCAATGCAGTCAAGGCAAAGGACACTGTCAACAGGACAAAATGGCAGCATACACAATGGGAAATGGTTTTCACAGCTCCACATCTGACAGAGAGCTAATATAAAGAAGTGAAAAAAACTAGACATCAACAAACTAAATAATCCAATTAAAAATTTGGTACATATCTAAATAGAGAATTCTCAACCAAGGAATCCATGGCTGAGAAGCACTTAAAGAAGTGTTTAACATCTTTAGCCATCAAAATGATGCTGAAACTCCCTTTTATCCCTGTCAGAATGGCTCAGCTCAAATGCACACATCCTGGCAAGCATGTAGACCAAGGGAGACAATGATACTGGTGGGAGTGCAAACTTGTACAGCCACTTTGGAAATCAATATGGTGCTTTCTTAGAAAATTGGCACTTAATCTACCTCAAGACTCAACCATACCACTCCTGGCCATATACCCAAAGGACACTGTCTCTTACCACAAGGACACTTGTTCAACTATGTTCATACCACCTTTATTCATAATAGCCACAGACTAGTAACAACCTAGGTTACCCTCAACTGAAGAGTGAATAATAAAAAGGATAGTTTTACACAATGGCTATTACTCAGCTGTTTAAAAAGGCATCATGAAATTTGCTGATAAATAGATAGAAAATAGAAAAAGTTAATCCTGTATGAGATAATTCAGAACCATAAAGACAAATATGGCTGTGCTGGGACTATAGCTTAATATAACAGTCATCAAAGAGACCAGCGGGACTTCATCCAGCAATTTACGAGAGCAAATGCTGAGTGCCACAGCCAAACAGTATGTGGAGCTCATAGAGAGGAAGGATTGGAGGAGTCAGACAGATCAAGGACGCCTCAAGAACAGAGCCCTCACAGTCAGCTGACTGGGCCTCAAGTGGACTCACAGAGTTCACGGAGCCTGTATGGGTCTGACTTAGGCCCCCATGTATGTTAGCTTGTGTAGCGCTGTGTTCTTGTGGGACTCCTAACAGTGGGAGCGGTGGCTATCACTGACTCTTTTACCTGCCTTTGGGATATTTTTCTCCTATTGGGTTGCCTCATCCAGCCTTGATGTGAGAACATACGCCTCATCTTATTGTAGCTAGTTATGCCGTCTTTGGTTGATGTCCCTGGAAAGTCTGCTCTATTCTGAGGGGAGGTAAAACCACGGGAAAGAGGAAGCTGGGTGAAGGAGAGAGAGGGGAGGGGAACCTGAAGTCAAGATGTAAAATAATAAATTAATGTCTTTCTTTTAACATACATTATTCTCGTAAAACAGGAAGTATGCATTGTTTTGTACATGGAAAGAGAAAGATGGTGATAAGCTCTAAAAGTTTGGTTGCTGTGGTGGTGTGAATGAAAATGGCTCCCATTAGCTTGTAGGGCGTGGCACTATTTCTTAATAGTGTGGCCTTGTTGGAGCAGGTGTAAATCTTGTTGGAAGAAGTGTGTCACTGGAGATGGGCTTTGAGGTTTCAACTGCTCAAGATAGACCAGTGCCACTCTCTCTCTCTGCTGCCTGCTGCTTCTGATGTAGAAGTCTCAGCTCTTCTCCAGCACCATGTCTGCCTGCCTGTTGGCATGGTTCGCTGCAGACTGATAATGGACTAAACCCCTGAACATGTAAGCCAATCCTAATTAAACATTTTCCTTTCTAGGAGTTTCTGTGGACAGGGTGTCTCTTCACACCAATAAAGCCTTAACTATGGCAGTTGCTATATGTCACTATATTTATACAAATAATATGACAGTTATGGAAAAGTTATATTTTTGTAAAATAGTTGTTTTATAACATTTATTTGGGATATTATCAGTGCAATGTACCACAGCAGGCAATAATCTTTCAACTCATTTAACTGCCCCCCTTTTTTTTGAAAACAGTAATGAGATTTTAAATAGCAGTTAATATAATGGGTTTATCATGTAATGCTTTATTTTTATACTGTGTGATGAACTAATGTAATAATTGATGTGAAGAGAAATTATATTATTTCCATGCCAACTGTTCCTAAAATTACATTCCCAATCTATTTTTGGATTTGTTATTGTTTCAGTTTTAGTCATGTAGAACTAAAATTGAGGTTAGCAAAATGAGGCACTAGGTAGTTACTGAAGGCCCTCCATGCCCTCCATGGTTTCTGTCAGCTTTGGCATCATATTGACTTGCCTTGACTGTGAGAGAAACTGGAGAACACACAAAATGTGGCAATTTCTCTGTGTGCATTGGGAAAGCACTGCAATTTAAAATTGCTTATACTGTCTGCATTATACTGTAAAATGTACCATCAAATCAGAAATTAAGTTGTTACAATGCACTTTAGCCCTATTTGACAAATTTTATACTCTTGAACACAAAATCTGTACTCAAAATATTTTTGTTACCATAGGTGCAAATATGAGACCCTTAAAGTTTTACTGTAATGTACATAAAAGAGATTTGACTTATGAGTCTATAGTTAGATAAGAAATAGTAGAGGAGTAATCTCTGAAATATTCAGTAAATTAATTTGCCATTTGTATTCATTGATATTGCTACATTAAAAGTAAGCCCCAAATTTGTCATCCTAAGGCAACTGCCATTAGGCTCTCACGTGGTTTCTGAGGTTAGCATGCAGGCACAGGTATCCTACGTGGCACTGGCCCAGGGCTTTCATGAACCTGAAACCATGTTCTTGGGCAGAGTCAAGGCTGTGAATGCCAGGAGCGGATTCTCCACCGTTCCTTCACTGCTATTCTAAGTAGCTGATCCAGTCTCTAAGCCTGCTCCGTGTCTCAGCTTGCAACAAGAGAGGCCTGGAGCAGAAATGGAAGTCAGCTTCTGCACTTGCCTCCATCCCTTCCCATCCACCTTTGTCAGGACCACATCCTTGCTGTTGGTCTCCACCCTGTCAGTTATTTCCATAGCTTTCTCATTTTCATAGTTTTCTTCATCACTGCAAAATTCTTTCACCTCTGTGATTTTTCCTTTACTTTAAAATAAAAATTTAAAAGTCTTTCAACTATGTGTCTTCCCCTCCTATTTCTGCTTCCTTTACCTTCTGGTTTTTTCCCTCACACATTCAAACCTTAAACATTTTCTTAATAGTTAGACTTTAAATGTTCTTTTTCTCTCATGCTCATGGGTTGCAAAGAATTAATTCTGTGAAAATGAAAACACTACCAAAAGCAATCTATAAATTCAATGCAATTCCAATCAAAATCCAAACACTATTCTTCACAGAAAGAGATAATACAATCTTGAAATCCATATGGAAGCAAAAAAGCACTTAGATAACCAATTCAGTACTGAGAAAGAACAGCGTAGAAGGTACCATCATATCTGATCTGAAGTTTTGATGACAGATAAAGGGTGGGACTGGTAGAAAATGGACATTGGGTTAATGGAATAGAACTGAGGAACAACACATAAAACCATGCATGTCTTCAGCAACATGGCACTAGAAAAAGTGGCTGTCCACATGTAGAAAAATGAAACTATATTCTTACCTTTCATCCTGTACAAAAATCAAGTCAAGACTAATCAAAGACCTTTAAAACACTTGAAACTGAAAATTCTAGCAGAGGGAGAGAGAGAGAGAGAGAGAGAGAGAGAGAGAGAGAGAGAGAGAGAGAGAGAGAAGTATGGGCAAAAGCAAGGCTTTCTTAGTAGGACTCCAATAGCTGATGGAATAAGGCCAAATGTCAACAAAAATGGAGCCTCATGAACTTAACATAAATCTGAATGGCAGAGTAAACAATTAGCTGAGAAGGAAAAGACAGCTTAAGAATGAGAGCAAATGCTTGTTGGCTGACATCTGACAGAAGGATAGTGTCTAGAATATCCAAACAAAACAAAACCAAACCCTAAGTAACAAGAACCAAATTACATTTTTGGAGAAATGTATTCTCCATTTATTTGATATTTAAATCTCTCTCTCTCT
>OU015744.1:97208594-97240737 GCA_907169655.1 Acomys percivali
TGTGTGTGTGTGTGTGTGTGTGTGTGTTGAGAATTAGGGGAGAACTGCTGAGATTATGGGAGCCTTATTTTTCTTAATTTGGAATTATCACTATTAGGGCAGCACAGTGTAAAATGACTAATAAAGAATATGCTAACACAGTACACATGCAGAGAGAAAGCATTTCCTTACGTGAAAATGATGGACTTAGCATTGGAAGTAGCTATAAAACCTGTGTTGTGCCTGAACTTCCCCACCCCTCACACACACTACCAGACTGCAGGTAATGTCTACTCAGCAAAAGGTCCAGGCCAAGAAATGATGAAAATTGATGACACCAAGCCGAGAACTTAAGAATTCTATTCCAAGTTTGAAAGACTGTGAAATGCTCTTAAGCACTGGCATCGCGTGACTGTTTAGCTTTATTTTGAACTTGTTTGCAGAGGTGAAGCTTTTATCAAGACATTATTCAGTCATGAAGAACAACCAAAGGAAGAAATTTCTAGCGATCTTGGGATTTGAATAGAACCATTCAGTACAATTCTGTAAAAGGTCTTTTGAAGTTTTATTTTGAATGACTACAAAACCTATGGTGACTGAAATTGGACTTCATGTGGGAAGGGAGGCAGGCACCTTTAAAACTCGCCATAGGTCAGCATTAATTTAAAGAGGACAGCTGCTAAGATTCTCTATGACTGCATTTGAGTCACTGGAATTCACTGTGAACTCTGATTTTATTACAGTAATATAATAGGACAAGAGGTACAAATTCTATGCTGCACTGTGAGTTTCCTACTTAGAGTTAATAAAATTGATGAGGTCATTTGTATAAATAGAAGATAACCTGATTGTGATACTCAGTCAGAGAGCCTTTGTGTAGGGTTCTTTGTAAAATTTTTGTTGCCCATGTGAGCAGCATAACCAGTTATTGTTCATAGCAGTCTTGTCCAATGGTGACGAAAATATCTTCATTGTCTCATATGGTAGCGACCTGCTACACGCTGCTGTTGAGTACTCAAAATGTGTCCAGCCTATCTAGACATCAAATTTTTAGTTGAATTCATTGATGTTTCACTTTGATTTTAAAGAGTCGCATGTGACTGATGATCACATTGTTGGACAGCACAAATCTGCAACACCGAGCTCTCATAACACAGAGAGTAGAGCTGATGGATGCAGGAATCTGGGCTCCTCTGTTCTTGCAGGAAGGCAACGTCATTGATTACCAAAAGACAAATCCTGGGAAGATTGCTGTTCCTGGAGAGAACGGATGGGGAAGCAGACATCAAAAGGATGAAATGGATTTAAAGTGGCTGACGTCAGTGAGAGAGTAGCTGGGACACAGCCCATAAGTAACTACCAGGGGTGCCAATAAAAACATAATGGGAGAATTCAAGAGGTCTTGGGAAGTGAATGAGACACCCAAACAGGTACTGAACAAACAATTAGAAACCTCCAGGATGTAGAAACAACTGTTATAACTGTATACATCCTAATACAAGGATACATAACAACTGTTAAAAAAGCAAGAAATTAATTTATCGGGCCACGAAGATAGATTTTTATCTTTAAAAATTTGAGGTGAAGTAAGTAATTACTCATGATCTGGGTGAAGAAACACTTTCTATATCTGTATTGACATATGGAACCATGGGTAAAGCAAAAGACATTGTATCTCTAAAGATATTTTGGGCTGCACCTAACATCTGAAACAGTGTGTGCTGAGAAAACCAGGACCGGCAACACCAGCATGAACAGAACGTTATAACAAGTACTGCAGAAATACTGCACAGCATGGTATGTGGTCAATAAAAGTTCAATGGCTCGTTGTCTTAGCCAGTGTTTTCCTTAGTCATTCAATGATGAGACACCATGACCAAAAGCAACTTGGGGAGGAAAGGGTTTGTTTTAATTTTTCTTCTATAGTCACAGTTCTTCATCAGTGGCAGTCGGGAGGGAACTCGAACAGGCTAGCAACCTGAAGGCAAGAGTTGATGCAGAGGCCATGAAGGAGTGCTGCTTGCTGGCTTGCTCCTTCTGCTTTGCTCAGCCCACTTTCTCATGGCAGCCCAGGAGAAGCACTGTCTGCAGTGGGTTGGGCACTTCCATATCACAAATGAAGAAAGTGTTCTATAAGCTTGACTACAAACTAGCTCTTATAGGGTCAGTTTCTCTATTGAGGCTCCCTTCTATCAAATGACATCAGCTTATGTCAAGTTGACATAAGACTAGCCAGCACATTAATGGTTCTACCATGAAAAAAAAACACTAGCTGAGAAACACAGGCAAAATTTATTTTTGGTATTATTGGCCTGATGAACAGATGAAGCCTCATTATAAGACAGTTCAGTTTTCTAAAATAAAACTTGTCACATCTCTAAATAATAGCTTTTATTCCTCTGATAGGAGTGACAATTTCTCGATTAAGGTTGAATTCACCCCTTCCAAGATTTCTTAAATAATTGAAGGGTAGAATGTACTGTACTGAAAAATGAAGGAACATTTCAGAATAATTTTATCATTTGTGAACTTATATATAAAACAAATGCACAATACCATTTTATTAAAAATGAATTAAAGATGACCAAGTAGGCTTCATTCCAGGCATGCAGAGATGGCTTAATATACAGAAATTCATCAATGTAATCCACCATATAAACAAACTGAAAATAAAAAACCATATGATCATCTCTTTAGATGCAGAGAAAGCATTTGATAAAATCCAACACCCATTCATGTTTAAAGTTTTAGAGAGATAGAGGATACAAGGCACTTTCCTCAACATAATAAAGGCTATATACAGCAAGCCAATAGCCAAAATCAAAGTAAATGGTGAGATACTCAAAGAAATTCCTCTAAAATCGGGAACAAGGCAAGGCTGCCCACTCTCTCCATCTCTCTTCAATATAGTACTCGAAGTTCTAGCCAGAGCAATAAGACAACAAAAGGAGATCAAGTGTATCCAAATGGGAAAGGAGGAAGTCAAATTAGCCCTATTTGCAGATGATATGATAGTGTACATAAGTGGCCCTCAAAATTCCACCAGAGAACTCTTACAGTTGATAAACACCTTCAGCAAATTGGCTGGATACAAAATTAACTCAAAAAAGTCTGTAGCCTTCCTATACACAAATGACAAGCTTGCAGAGGAAGAAATTAGGAAAATCACACCCTTCACATTAACTACAAGCAATATAAAATATCTAGGAGTTACTCTAACTAAGCAAGTGAAGGACTTGTTTGAAAAAAATTTCAAAACTCTGAAGAAAGAGATTGAAGATGACATGAGAAGATGGAATGATCTTCATTGCTCATGGATAGGGAGAATTAACATAATAAAAATGGCCATCTTACCAAAAGCAATCTACAGATTCAATGCAATCCCTATCAAAATACCTACACAATTTTTTAAAGACATTGAAAGTTCAATTCTGAACTTCATATGGAAAAACAAAAAACCCAGAATAGCTAAAACAATCTTGTACAATAAAAGGTGCTCTGGAGGAATCTCCATACCTGATCTCAAACTGTACTATAAAGCAATAGTAATTAAAACAGCATGATACTGGCACAGCAACAGGCTGGTTGATCAGTGGAATCGAATTGAAGACCCAGATATGAATCCACACACATTTGGTCACTTGATTTTTGACAAACAAGCTAAATCCATTCAATGGAAAAAGGATAGCATCTTCAACAAATGGTGCTGGTCTAACTGGAGGTCTATGTGTAAAAATTGCAACTGGATCCATATTTGTCATCTTGCACAAAACTCAAATCCAAGTGGATCAAAGACCTCAACATAAAACCACAGACACTAAGTCAGATAGAAGAAAAAGTGGGGAAGAGTCTGGAACATATTGGCACAGGAGACAACTTCCTGAACAGAACACCAACAGCCCAGGCCTTGATGTCAACAATTAATAAAGGGGACCTCATGAGGCTGAGAAGCTTCTGCAAGGCAGGAGACACTGTCAACAGAACAAAGCGACAGCCTATAGACTGAGAAAAGATCTTCACTAACCCTACATCTGACAAAGGTCTAATATCCAAAATATATAAAGAACTCAAGAAATTAAACACCACCAAACCAAATAACCCAATTGAGAAATGGGGCTTGGAATTAAACAGAGAATTCTCAACAGAGGAATATCTAATGGCTGAGAAACACTTAAAGAAATGCTCAACTTCCTTAGTCATCAGGGAAATGCAAATCAAAACAACTCTGAGATTCTATCTTACACCCATCAGAATGGCTAAGATCAAAAATTCAAATGACACCACATGCTGGTGAGGATGTGGAGAGGAACACTCCTTCATTGCTGTTGGGAATGCAAACTAGTACAGCCACTTTGGAAATCTATCTGGTGCTATCTCAGAAAACTGGGAATAGGGCTTCCTCAAGACCCAGCTATTTCACTCCTTGGAATATACCCAGAAGATGCTCCAGCACACAACAAGAAAATTTGCTCAACCATGTTCATAGCTGCCTCTTTCATAATAGCCAGATCATGGAAACAGCCTAAGTGTCCCTCAGTAGAAGAATAGATAAAGAAACTGTGGTACATATACACTATGGAATACTACTCAGCTATTAAAATCAAGGAATTCCCAAAATTTGTGGACAAATGGATTGAGCTAGAAATAATCATAATGAGTGAGTTAACCCAAAAGCATAAAGACTCAAATGGTATATACTCACTTATATCTGCATACTAGCCCAAGGGGCGTGTCCCATGAAAGTCTTCACTTACCAGGAAACTGTGACAGAGGGGAAGACATCCTATTGGGACTCTAGATGAGAGAAGCATGGGAGAATAGCAAAGTAGAAGGATCTAGAGGGTTCTCAAAACCTACAAGAAGAACATTATGATAGGCAGATTTGGGCCCAGGGGTCCCGCTCAAACTATGGCACCAGCCAAGGACAATACAGGTGGTAAACTTCAAACCCCTACCCAGATCTAGCCAATGGACAGGACATTCTCCACAGTTGAGTGGAGAGTGGGGTATGACTTTTACACCTACTCTGGTGCCTCATATTTGACCATGTCCCCTGGAGGGGAGGAAGGATAACAGGCTACCAAGAAGAGACTTGATACCCTTTGAGCATATACAAGGGGAGGTAATCCCTCTCAAGAACAGTCATAGGGGAGGGGAGTAAGGGGAAAATGGGAGGGAGGGAGGAATGGGAGAATACAAGGGATGGGATAACCATTGAGATGTAACAAGAATAAATTAATAAAAAAGTGAAATAAGGAATGAAAAAATTACAGAAGCAAAACAGAGGGTGAAAGGACCAGGGCACTATAAAATAAAACAGGAATTTGAACACAGAGTATTTCCATAAGTGAAAAGCATATTCAAATGAACTCAAATGGCGTAGATAATAGATTAAATAGCTGTTAAAAGTCAGTAATTAGGAGAATATATTTGAACATGGATATATTCAGTTCATACTGAATATGAATATATTGAATATAAATATGAATAGATATATGCAAAATAAACTGAGGCTGGGGACATAATGTCTCAGCAGCTAAGAACACTTATTGTTTTTGCAGAGTACCATGGCTATGTCCCCTGACATGGCTATGACACGCCCACACACTCACTACCATGCAACTCTAGTACAGGTGATATGATACCCTCTTCTTGTCTCTGTGAGTCTCAGGCCCACACATGGTGCACATACATACATGCAGGCAGAACACTAATACACATAAAATAAAACAAGAAATAGAAGAAAAATTTTAAAAGGTAAAATAATTTTAAATATGTTACTAACGCATGGCTTCTTCAAGCAATTGCAGAAACAACTGGAGTGTCCTAGGAGTAACCCAATTTCAAGGAGAGCTTGCTATACAATAAATACTTCTCAAGTGTTTTATTTAAAAGATGACCTATTGTTCAAAAGATTTTGGGACAACTGAATCATTTAAGCTAATTGAAAGTTTTAATTCATAGCTTACATTTGATAAAATGTTAGTAAATTTGGTATTTAAATATTGTTTTAAATGTAATCATTATCGTTCCCTAAAATCAATAGGAAATGTTTTAATAATCACAAACTGAAATTTGTTTCCCTAAATACTAGACTCACATTATATAAGTATTTTGGAACTAATCAAAAGCATATTTTTCCATGTTAAAAAAAAAAGACTATCATCAAATTGAAAATGTAAGTGACAAAACAGCAAACAGTAACCGCTATTCACACCATAGATTGAAGCCTTCTTCATAATTTTTTCTTCCTGCCAAAGAGAAACGGAATCCTTAATCCTTGAGAGCAAAGACTTGTACTAACGTTTAGAGACATGTTCCCTAAGGGCCAGGGTAGTGAAGACTTGATTCTCTATACATAGTGCTATGGGGTGAGGGGAGACAGCAGACTCTTGAGGAGCCAGGCACTGGTGAAAGGGAGCTAAGTCACGGGTCTTTGAAGAAGTGTCTAGGGCCCAAGTCGCTTGCTCCTGTCTTTTCTTCCTGGCTCCTGTGAAGATAGAGATTTTGCTCTTTGCTATGGCGTGCTGCTGCATCACAAGCCAAAGCAACCAAACTTTCTGGACCGTAGGCTGAAACGTCCCACACTGAAAGCCAGAGTACAACGTTCCACTTCTAAATTGATTTACCGTAATTGCTGGCTGACATAACTTGATAGAATGGTGAACACATGGAAAGACAGACTACAGAACAGGAAACACGAGCGGAAAGTACAAATGTTCCAAGTCCGTTTTCAACTTTGCGACTCTCCCAGGATAAAAGATGTTTTCAGTGGGTGTTGTAGACGGCACGAGTCTTCCCTGTGGCACCTGACCTTTGCACTTTCGCCTTCCATTACCAATGAACATACATACTCTTCCTACAGTCAGCCCGAACCCGGAATCTAAGGCAAAACTAGCATCCAATCTTTAAACAAATACAGATCTTTAACAATTCAGTATCGTGTAGAAAGGGTTGGTGTAGTAAGGACGGTAAAGAGCAAGACCGAATACCAAGCCTGCCTCTGTACGTCCCCAGGACTGGACAGCAGGACACTTCATCCTCCTGTTAGTAAGGCTGGGTCAGGTTTCTGGAGAGAATATTCCAAAATCCAACACAGAAAATGACAGAGTAGGTTAAAGTCATTATTCATTAATGACTTTTTATTTTAGATGTTAGATTATAAAAATTACATTTGTATAAGGCCATAGAAGCCAATAGACCTCTCTGTAAAGAAACCAAAGGTTGCTGGAAGCAGTGGTGCACGCCTATAACCCCATCACTTAGCTAGGCAGAGGCAGGCTAATCTCTGAGAGTTGGAGGCCAGCCTGGTCTACAAAGTGAGTCCAGGACAGCCAAGGCTACACAGAGAAGCCCTGTTTCCCACCTCCCCCTCCAAACACAAAGAAAGGAAAGAAACCGAAGGTTAAAATATTTGAATCAATGAAGAGCTTTATTTTACAGATTGTGTGAACTGATTTTCTGCTTAATATATAACGTAATTTAAACTTTTCCCATAGGTTGGTTTTCCTTATAATTTTTTTTATCTCCTTGAATTTGTATGAATGTGTTCAGTGAAATATTTGTATTGGGTGTTTTATAGTGTTCTTTCAGTAATCTTCCAGGGCATAGTTAATTAATATTATTGAAAAGACTTCGCTTGTATGTTATAGGCACATGTAATTTAGCAACCGAAGGGGGAATAGGTGGAGAATAGCGACAGCATACATGGACCTACTGAAAGCAACTTACGATTCAGAAGGAGTTTAGATTTCATCTGATTAGAATGTGCCCCTACTAAAGTATATGTCAATTTTAGTATTATTTGGTTATAAATAACACTTGCTGTAATCTTTAAAAAAATGTGATTTTTGTTCCCCTGACATTGAAAAATTAGTAAGCTCTGAGTGCCTTGCAATCTGTTAGCTTGTGGCAGAATGTGTGATTTTTATTGTGTCATGCGCTGACCAGCTGTTATTTTATAATATGGGCATATTTGCTCAAAAGAGCAAAGAATTTTTTTAAAAAAATCATTAAATCATTTCCAATGGCATTTCATCCTAGAGCCTTCTATTTGGCACCCCAACTTCACATATGGAAAGTGGACTTCATTCCTGAATGGAAATTTTCATGCATTTTAAAGTTAATTTTGGTAGGGCCTTGTCAAAGGAAAAATAAAAGCACACTTACATGAAATTACCACATTGTAGCTTGTAGCTCAAACATAAAAATTTTAGAAATATATATATATATATATATATATATATATATATATATATATACAAAAGTTAATATTTTTCAATTCTTTCATAATAGTACAGAATTTAAAAAATAGATATCTTATCTCTAAACCACACTTTGAAACTTTGTTAAGTTCTCTTGGTTCTTATGCTTGTTACTCTGTTAAAAGCTTTGTTTTTCTGAACTACATATTTCCATCAAAGTTCTTGTTCTAGGTTTAGGGGAAAGGGCACATCTACTGCAGTTGGCATGTTTACATTGAAAGGTGACTAGTCATGTCCTCCTCTTCTTGTTCACACTTTTCCCTGCGTAGATGAGATGTTTTGCAAATTTAGAGCATATGTGCCATCTGGCTCTGCTGTACATAATTCATGCACTGAGATGATGCACAGCTACAGTATCAAGTGCAGAAGCTCTCTAGAGGCGGAGCCACAGGCTTTCTCCCTCACAAGCAGTGCACATGGAGGCTGGTTCTTTACACCCCGTGGCCCCAGTTTTCTCATCTAGCTTATATAGATAAGCGACACTTACCTGTATAAAGCTATGGGATAGGCTAAGCCTGGAGCTGATTAGTATAAAAGACACATGCCTTTCATATCTGCACTAACCTCATGATTGGCTAAATTTTACTTGTATATAAAGCAAGTATAAACATTCCCCCAAATCAGTCCGTTGTAGCAGGGCTGGCCTTGAACTCAGAGATCCATCTGCTTCTGTCTTCCAAGTGCTGGGAGTAAAGGCATGTGCTACCATGCCCAGTGATACTTTATTTTTTAACACTGCAACTACATGGAGATTCATGCCATAAGAATCAAATACCACCAAATAGCAATGTAACTTTCAATTGAGATCGATCAAAAACACACATTCCTATGTAGACCATGGAAGATGCAGGAAATCAGCGTAGCTGTCTTGAAACATTTGCAGGACTCAGAAAGTGTGCAAAGTGATCTGCTAAATTTATATTGAAATATTTCAGTTGACACCTTCTTGACTTTTGATTGAGTCTAGGGACAGAATTGCGTGTCTGCTGAGAACTGACTTCCTCTATTTTCTCCCAACAGTCAAGAACCTTAAATACTTAATTTCCTTATCTTGTGATTATAACTCTGTGTCTCCACTTCCTTCTAGAAAAAAAAATGCCCAACTAAACATTAGGAATTCATCTCCATTCAATCTTTTAGACCTGCTCCAAGCTTGCTAGCTAAGTGCCAAGCAGCTCTGACTTGTTTGGCAATCTGGGCCGAAGTGAACAGGCTGGCTTACACTGAGTCTTTATATCCAAGGCAGATTTTGAGCTCTATAACTTCATACAAGACTGAAAATGTCGATGACCTCTAAATGACTTCATTAAGGAAAGAAATCAATTGAAAAAATAGAAACAAATGAACAACATTGACTGAGTGATTGCGTTACTAATGCGACTATTTCATCTCTCAAAACTTGTCCAAGCTTCAATTTTCAATTTATTGTCAGATTGGTTTTTTTCCTTTTTCAACAAATATGTTTTTTAATGAAGTCAAATTTCAGTGTTTTGGAACCATCAAAAGTATAACAGCACATTATATATCCGATAAAACCATTTTAGAGGCTATTTTGTTCATGAACCATTAAGAATGTCTTGTGGCATTGGGAAGAAAAGAATTAAGACATAATTTACATATTAGCACAATAGTAGATGATGATTTGATATTAACATATTAGAGGGGCATTTTTGCTATAAGGTATTACTTAAACTTTAAATTCCTTTAAAGCATCAATACGAAAGCAGCATGAATTAATGCAAACAAGGTCATGTTTATACATAGCATCTGACCTAAATTTTGACTTCTGATGGCTGCATGGAGTGTTACAGTGTCTGATTACAGGAATATCTTGTGCACAAAAAAAAGGTCTAGGAGAATACTTACATAATTTCAAACAGTTCCTTTCATTTTATATGTCAAACCAGAAATCCTATGCAAGTGTCCACAGTCTAGTGACACTGTCTAGTGTCTTAGAATAGACATCAGATATGTGAGTAGACCACACAAATGATCAAAGAAATGGAACAAATAATCTATGGTTGTTTTTCATGTTATTCTTTCAAAGTAAGAGAAAATAAGTCATGAGATGAGGACTTTTGAAGTATCAACAAAAATGGAAACTAAAACATATGCGTATATGTACATGTGTATATATTGAGTACTTAATACATTCTATCATATACACATATGTGTACCAACATTTGTGCATATATTAATATATGTATATACACATCTATACATCATGTGTTTACATACACATATTGACATCACCTATATCATATAGACCCTGTGCACCATTACCCATGTATAAAAAGCATAGGGATATAATGGGTCATGTTGATCACTTGGTGCTTTGTATGGTCACTTTTTTATGTAGATTAGTTGGAAATTGCTGCTCGCCTCTCTTGTGCGACTTCCACGAAATCAGCATTCAGCACGTCTGGCTTCCTGGCAAACAACAGAACATTCAGCTCCTATGTAAAGGAAGAATCCCACCAATGAGAAGGGAGGGCCCAGAATGGGGAAAGTGACAGCTCTGGCACAAAGGGGCAAAGAACGGTGGTTCAGAAGGAGGGTGGGAGAGTGAGTCCTCGCATCCATGCCCCCTTGGCAGAGGTCGGCAACTGGCACTTCCTTGGCCCGTAACTGCCTGGGCACTGCCCTCAGCAGCTTCCCAGAGGCAAGCTTCATGGGAGGAGGAACTGTTTCTCAGCAATGCTTTCAATACACCAGCCACAAAAGTTCTCCTCTTGTAAAGGGAGGAAATACACAGGAAAGATATTATATTTTTTCGCCTACCTCTTCTTCCCTTGCAAGGGTCAGCACTCTCGGTTTACTGCGGGAGATTTCTTAGATGCCTCAATGCCCTTTCTAGACCTCTAGAATTGGTAAACAACATGTAATTATAGGAAGAAACAACAATGCCTTTTGTTAGGTCACTGCGTTTCTTTTCAGTTTGAGGACATAAAATAACTAGCTTTCCCTAGAAGATTGTGTACCTGATTTCATGTGAGGTGATGTCACTCCCAGTGAGGCAGTCTCTTCCTGGAAGGCTATCTTCTGTCCTAATGGCCTCTCTCATGCACACATTACCTTACAAAAATGGCTATGATGTTCACTTTCTTGCTTCCCTGTATGTGTGTGTGTGTGTGTGTGTGTGTGTGTGTGTGTATAAATTACCTCTAATTCATTATTCTCATCTCTCATGTGCTGATAATCAGAAGAGACAAAAAAATATATATGATATATTACATTACCCTATGATCATATAGAGGGGGAGGAGGTCCCCCTCAGTCACAGACATAGGAGAGGGGAATAGGGTGAAAGTGGGAGGGAGGGAGGAATGGGAGGATACAAGGGATGGGATAACAGTCGAGATGTAATATGAATAAATTAACTTTTAAAAAATGAAGAAAAAGAAAAAAGAAAGCTCTTGTTTGAGAGAATGGACGATAATTTTATACTCTTATGGCTGGAAGCATGAGTTCAGTGGGAGAGAACAAAAATAGAGAAAGCAACCTTGTTTGTTGATTAATGCAGAAAGACAAGCAACAATTTCAATTCTAGGAAGGGAAAAAGCATATTTGAAGAGTTCCCATGCCTGTGCATGCAGGCATCGTAGGCTGCCGGCAGCTACTGGTGGTCAGCCCATTCACACGGCTGAGTCGGGGCTCCTGTGGGAAGAATGTGCTTTTGTGCGTCCTAGCTCCACTGTCAGAAAGACTCTCCCCCTCACAGCTGGCATCAGGCTTGCCCTGAATCACTTACTTTTTTCTCTTTTTCCTCTCCTCTTTTGGACATTAGTGGTCATGTTCAGTGGCTCACTGTAACCGGTTAAAAACAAGAAGAGTGAGGGGGAGAGTTGGAGGTGGATATGATCGAAATACATTGTGCGAAGTCCCCTAGGAATTAATAAAAATACAAAGGAGAGCTGTTCTTGAATAGACTACTGAGAAGCATAAAGGCAGTACCTTTGCTTAGGTTGGAACTAGCCTTATGGGTGATGCTTCTCAGAAGCAGAAGTTAGTGTCCTGGTTCTCGTGTCAGGTAGCACTGCCTTTACTGATGCTATCCAGACCATGCTGTGAAACTTGTAAATTTTTTCTACTAAATAACTAAATACTTTAAAATAGTTTTCTTTTAACTTTTAAGATTATAATATAATTAAATTATTTTTTTTTACCTTCCCCTATCTCCTTCCAAACTCTCCCATAACTCTTCTTTTCTCTTTTTCAAATTCGCGGCCTCTTTTTTCATGAATTGTTCTAATATATGTCAATACAAGTGTAATCCTAAATAAATAAATCCAACCTGTGCAGGCTGTAAGGCATTACTAGTCTGTATATGTTTCATGGCTGACCATTTGGATAGCCAATCAATGTACTCTTCTTTGGGGGAATTCTATTCCTTCTGCTGTAGTAAGTTAGTTGTCTGCAGAGTTCTTGTAGGATGAAGGCATCACGAGCCTTCTCTCATCCACATTAGCAGCATCTCTATTGCTGGTGCCCTAGATGACTCATGTTTAGGAAGCCATGTTGGTGACATTTCTCAGGTATAGCTCCCAATGCAATATTGAAACAAACTCCTCCATGCCTCTGGCTCCTATAGCCTTTCTACAATGGTTCCTGGGCAGTAGGCTTAGGAGGGTGTTGTAGATGTATCAGTTGGAACCTGGCTTTACAACTCATCACTTTGATTGGTAGTGGTTTTCTGCAATGGTCTCCATCTGTGGCAAACCTTCACGAGGAGTGAAGAGCACACTTATCTGTGAGCATAAGGACACATACTTAGAATGCACTTAGAGGTTACGCTGGTTTAGTAAAGAAGTAATTGTAGGTTCTTCTTCAAGATCCATGACTACACTCGCCCTAGACAGTGAGCTAGGTTTCCAGCACCAGGCATGATTAGAACTCCCTCTTGAACTGGCTTTAAGTCCATTTATAGAGCTGTTGTTACCACAAAAAAAATATGTGTGCCACTACTGGCCCCTTAGGGTTATGGGAGTCAAGCTGGTCATTGTTATGATTATCATAGGCATTGTATCTAGGTATGGCTGTTGGCTACTTCCCTCATTTGGAGGTGTGTGTGATTCCTTCTGGTACTGTGAAGCCTAGTCCTCGGGGAGGATGCATTTGAGTTAGTTTCAGCTCAGGGGTCTCTGAGCACTAAGTACATGGTGTCTTCTGCAATAGGGACTTACCTTCCACCTGTGGGGTAGACCAAAAGCAATAGCAATAATCTGTAATGTTTTGGGAGTCTCTTGGACAAGCCTGGTGAAAAACTCAAAAGATGGCTTCTTACCTATTAAGGGTTTTAATTAGATTGGTTTTTGCTCTTTGAGGAAGTCTTGTCAACCCAGATGGGAAATTTTTATTTAAATTATGTATGTATAGTTACACATTGACATGTGTATACTATAGGTATTTTTAGATAGATAGTTAATAATATGATCTGTTGTGGCTTTTTCAGGTGTCTTTACTATTATTTTATTCTCCTTCCTCTTTCTTTAGCATTTTCCTACCCTCTCACTGTCCTCATTTCTTCCTTCATATCATTTGCATCCTGATTAATATTCACCTCTTGCTTCCTCATGGTCCCCCATGCTCCCCATCTCCAAAATTATATCTTTTTAATTTCCTAATTCTCAAATAACATTTTAGCTGTTTTTTTACATTATAATAATATTGCAATGCCCCTCCCTTCCTTTTCCTCCCTCCAAACCCTCATATATACTCCTCTTTGCTTTCTTTTAAATTCATGGATAAGTTTAGTCTTCACTACTGATCAATGAAACTTCTTTTTGCAATAGACAGAGACCACTTCAGAAGACCACAGTCAATTAAAATACAGAATTGTGGATCTTAGTCCTAACTGATACATCTACACAATACTCCTAAGGCTCATGGGACATTGCAAAAGCGGAGGTGGATAAAATGTGAGAGCCAAAGATCTGGGAGTTTTGTATGAGATTGCATTTCCTAGTAACATCATAAGCTATACCCATAAAACCCCGCCAACATAACTGCACAAATGGGAGATGAATAATCAAACCTTTCTAAACCAGATTGGATATATCTCAATTTCAGAAGACCATTTTGTATAATAAAATTATATTATCTTATGTTCTATCTTCTGGAGAAGATATAGTATTATGCATACTTTCAGTATTCATCATAATTTTAATTAATAAATGTGTCTATCAATATAATCTCCTCTGAAAAAATAAAACTCTGCAAATCAAAATAGTTGTATCGAGGTCACTTCTGTACAACTATTACCTACAAGGCACTCCATCATTACCTTGTAGTCAGTGAATGAAGACCTAGTTAGGATGTATAATGTAATCTATTATTTAATATTTCTAAAATACGACTGTAATCCTGAGTAGAACTATGAAAATGAAGATGTGGAAACAAAATGAACTTAGTTATTATCTATAATTGGCAGGGTGAACCTACAGCAAGGAATGCCATTCAGGTGAAGGTGGGTGTACTCAACTTTGATGGGCAGGTCAATGTGTTTCCTTCACTAAAATCGGAGCGATACAGAACAGTAAGTACAGCTACACTGGTACTTGGGAATATGTGGTAGGAGATGGAGGTAACTCCAGACTGGGATTTCTATTTCTGCTTTGAAACTTTCTGTTGCAGATAAGGGGACAAGGGTGTTTAATGGATTCAAGTATTGTAAATTCTATATGTAGGAATATGTAGTATTTATATTTCTGTATTTGATTTGCTTCACTTAGTATAATGTCATCTAAGTTGTGGCAAAGAACATAACCTTTCTTTTATAAGGGCTGGAAAATAGTCGATTATATGCATGTGTCTGCACAGATGTGCACATATGCATGAAGACGGCATTTCATGTTCTTTTTACCCATCTTCTTCTGGTGGATGTTTCCATATCCAGGGTATTACAACGTTCAATCAACACGTGGATTCAATTTTCTTTTCATTTATACCCAGAAGGTGAACAGATGGATCTTATGGTAAGTAGTTCTATTTTAATTATTTGAGAGACCGGAGACCTCTGTGCTGTTTTCTAAAATTTCTGTACCCACACACATTCTCACCAGCAGTGTACATATTCTCACTACTTCTTGTCATCTGAGTTTGATAACAGCTATCCGCACACACGTTAGGTGTTACTTTATTGTTGTTTGGATTTACATTTCTTTAAGTATTTGGGGTGGCGAGCATCTTTCTCATGCTATTTAAATAAATACAATTTTATTTTCAGTAGAAAATGGAAAAGAAGTGAGTTGGGGCTGGAACGTGAGCAGGAACAGTCCCAGGTCACTTTTTTTTTTAATTTTTAATTAATTTATTCTTGTTACATCTCTATGGTTATCCCATCCCTTGTATCCTCCCATTCTCCCCTCCCTCCCATTTTCCCCTTATTCCCCTCCCCTATGACTGTTCCTCAGAGGGATTACCTCCCTCTGTATATGCTCATAGGGTATCAAGTCTCTTCTCAGTGACCTGCTGTCCTTCCTCTGAGTGCCACTAGGTCTCCCCCGCCAGGGGACATAGTCAGATGTGAGGCACCAGAGTACATGAGAAAGTCAAATCCCTCTCTCCACTCAAGTGTGGAGACGATCTTCCCAGGTCACTTTGTTTACAGTGGTTCAAACGACAGCTTCAGAGCCTGGATTCCTAGTGCCCATCTCAGCTCTACTTCCTCTCTGCTTTTGAAAAACATGTCGTTACACAGGGTGACAGCTACTGTGCAAGCCAAGGCACCATCATCATCCTTCTAGATTTTCTCTGGCTAGTCAGGATCAACTTGATGCTCAAATCAATCCTGTGATGATTTCTGTACTAATCATTTTGATAGCGGAATAAAAGGTAGATGATTCAAATGAAGATCACGTCAAATGTTTGAGTTAGGGTTGCTGGTGGCTGTCCTAAGAATTTAATCACTTTTGAATTTTCAAAATGACACATAGATGCCAGATTACCTAAGCCAAATAAATCTGTGCCACAATCTGACACTGTCTGTAGCATATAAATATAAGCTTACATGGCTGGTATATTATAAGCCTGTCCCTAGAAAGGTACCCACATGCATATGCAGGGATTCTGGGGTGACTTACTATGAGCATTTTCATTTTTTAAAAGAAAGTTCCTGTTGGAGATGTTGTCTTGTGAACTATGGGCTGTTGACTAACAGTACATCATAACTGCTTGCTCATATGGCAATGCACATACCATAAATTTGGGTTTTGCTGGAATTTGATGTATAAGACATCATAATTTATTCACCCATTGTTTTGTCCAAAATGACATGGTTCGAGAATTCTTCATATGTTTCACTGAAATAAAGAAACCTTCTATCAGTGACATTTTCCTATCAAACCACTCATAGAATGAAGCTAATATTGAATGACTTATATTTATATATTAAGAATATTTATAAGAGCTGTTCAATTTATTTATTCAACTTATTTTTTTTTCACTGTGGTAGACTGTGACTTAAAGTTCTCTTATCAGTTACTTTTCTGTCACTGTGATCAAAATGTCATAAAGAAACAACATAAGGGGTGAAAGGTTTACCTTGACTCACAGTTTCCAGGGTATCACTGCATCGTGGCAGGGAAGATGGGTAAAGTAGCTTAGTCCACTTCAGGCAATGTAAGCCTGTGGCGGATGCTCTGCAGTCACAGGGAAACAAGCAGCAGGCGAAAGGAGAATGCTCAACCCTCTGTAATTCTTCCTTTTGCATTTTATTTCCCAGACCATAGGATGGGGCCACTTCCATCCAATGTGGGCCCTCTCTCCTCAGTTAGTCCTGTGAAAATAACATTATAAAAATACCCAGAGGCAATGATAGGCCTGAGCCTAGTAATGTTGACAGTTGTGTTTGTATACACTAATACCCTTCTTCCTAGCTTCAAAACCTTTCTCCTTTATGTATATAATACAGAATATAAGTTGGGTGATAGCTTTATGTTTAATTTTATTTCAGTTGCTCAGGAATCAGAAGCAAACTGTGTCACAAAGAAATCGTGGCTCACCTAAGAGAAATGCTGAGGCCAGGGCCTTTTTGTTCTCATCTCTGAGCGCTTTATCATTTCTGAGACCTTTTTAATCCTTTTTTTTTTCTTGAGCACATCTTTAAGGTTGTTTTGTGGTATATCTGATTTTTGAGCATCATCTTGCTTTGTCAGCAAGGACATTAGTTTTCCTGACACTCTTCATAAAGTTTCCACTACCTGGGCTTATCCTCGGTCATATGCTTACATTCCATGGCAGTTCTCCTTGTGGGTCTGTTTAGCTGCCTCCCTCTTCAACTGAACATTAAGAATAATTACTTGGTAAGGTACCTTACTGGGCTTCAGCCATAAAGTCGGCCTGCCTTTCTGAATATCCTAGAAAAGAATATTTTCCCTTTTTTTTTCCTAATCATACTTTCCCCCAAAACTTTGTACTTTTTTGGCACTTCTCTAAAGCCCAGCTCTCCATGATATAGCTAAGCCCAAGTGGCATGAGGGCTTTTTTCCATCTCTTCTTCTTTCTCTTCCTTGGGTAGCTACATGTTTCTTCTCCAAATGTTTGAAGTATCATTTTCCCACACTTAGGTGGAATTTCACATTCTCTGGCCAGCTGTGGTAGCTCATGCTCCCCACAAGCGGGAATCAGTGGCAGGAAAATCACAGCAAGTGTGAGACCAGCCTGAGCTACATAGCATGAGTCTGTTGCAAACAGAACAAAGCAAAACCACAAAACATGGAGCCTGTTCCTTTCTCATCCTTCACTGTTATGCAGCCCTGCTTGACACTGAAACTTTTGCTCAACATTTTTGTCCTTTCCATAAAGCCAATTATTTCTTCTGATGCTCAAACTCAGACAGTCTTCTTCCAGTGAGTAGATTCAACTGCTGCCAGCAAACGTTCTTTCCCATTCCCATGCCTTCGACAATATTTATACTGACTGAACCCATCTAAATCAGAAAGTCAGTATTGCTAACTTGCTTGGCTGGATGCTTACATAAATTCTATGTTTTATAATGTGTACTTGATAGCATTTTCTTCTTCTCTCTCTCTCTTTCCTTTCTTCTTTCTTTTACTTATTTTTGGTCTTTGTCTCTAGAATTTCTCTTTGTTAGTTATAGTGAGGAAAAATGAATGTTATCAGTTGAACTCTATCAAACTCTAGACCTCAAAACTGTTTCTGTAAACACTGACTGTAACTCCGTGGTTGGTCTTGTAGTTAAAGCATGCTAGTGTCTCATCATGCATTTCCCTAAGGACACATCTGGCCAGATGGGGATGATTTCAAGTTCATTGAATACAAACGAAGTCATTCTGTGACAATGAACTGAGAAAAAAAAAAGTTCTATGCTTGATAAAGATGAAAGAGGCATAAAATAAATAAGGAAGGATAAAATAGGTGGGCAGCAAGTAACAGTATAGGAAATTATAGACAGAAAAGTCATTAAGTTCCCCCAAATGGCTCCAGATATGTTGTAGATCGCACATGTCAGGATCTAAATGACAAGAATTAAAGTGAATCAACATAAAGGGAGGCTATTAGGACAATACAAACTCCATCCCATCTTAACGTCTGAAATAAGTGTGGTCCTGTTAGGTGAGAAGGAGTCCATGCCGAAAGAGACTCAAGAACTGTTAGAAAGCTGAGGACAGTCAGGACAGTCTCTGTGGTTTATGTAGTCTTGTATTTTTGCTTTAACATTCAGGGTGATTTGTACATTCATTAAAGATGAGTAGCTAATTATCTGAGCGTGTTGAAAAGTGATGGAAACTTTATAGGTAATGGGAACACTTTGGATAAGAGGTAGATCCTACTCTGTCACTACTTGGATTAAAATGACACACACGCATTTACATGTAGTGAATGGTAAAGAGAAGAAGGTTCAGAAAGAGAAAAGAAGATTGGAGTGGTTTAATATGTGCGGTGTTTTCTCCTTTTGTTCATTTTGCTTCAGAAACAACTTCCTGTATGTTAGCCACTGTTTTAACCACCGTAGTCTGTGATTTAAGCACCAGTGAGGACTATATATAATTATATATTTGTATATATATATTTGTATATATTATATATGTAATTATATATAAATATGACATTATATATTTTCTCTTTTCAGAAGAAATTATGGATTACCATGTTGGGATGACACAGCCAGGTCAGGGTAGAGCCAGAGTCTGGGTCCATGTTACTCCCTCTCCAGACAGCCAGCTTCTCCAGCACAGTGTCTGGGTCAGCAAACTTCTTTTTGTAAATTGTCAGAGAGTAAAGGTTGTGAGTCTGTGACACAACTACTCTCCTCTGCCACAGTGCAGGGGTAGCCAAAGACCATATATACATACAGGATGAGTATGCTTGTCTTCCACAAAACATAATTTACAGGCACAAAGATTTAAATTTCATGTCGCAAAGTATAATTTTTTCTTTTGGTCCTTTTTCCCCAACTATTTGAAAGATAAGCCTTACCTTTCCGGCTCGACAAAAGCAGGTGGTGGGACAGATGGGCTCTCAAGCTATAGACTGTCAACTTCTGGCACAGAGCAAGCTTGTCAGATTCACACTTTCCACAACAGTGTTCCAAATGTACTATCAGACATTATCCAATCAGAGGGAAATTAGGGCTTACTAGCCATCACACATTGTGGATTAAAGTCTGAAATAATCACTGACTGTTTGTTAGTTCTACCTAATTTTGGTTGCTTGGGTCCAGAGTCAGGATATGAGAAAGGAGACAGTGATGGGGGTTATGCTGTTCACTGTTGCTTTTGTTCTGCTGGTTTACTTACCGTGTCTGAATGGATGTCTCCATGTTTCTAGAATGTAGTTGGAGATGGCTATGGAGGCAACAGCAGAGGACTTTGAGGCAAGGAGGAGTGTGCAGGGCTGCTTTCCTCCTCAGGAAGCAGGTGTTTACCTAAAGGACTTAGTTCTTCAGGAGCCCCACTATTTAACACCTCCCCCTCCCAGTTCTAGGAGCCACTCTGCTCTAAGTCTAGTTTAGGCAGGGAGTGGTGAGCTATGAGCCACAGGGTGCTAACCTTTGTATTTTTACCATTTTTGCAGTGTAGTTCTTTATTAATCTCTTCTCGTGCTCCACAATGTAAGTAGGCCCTGTGTTTGCACTGGGGTCTTGGTGATACAGAAAGCTGTGATTAGGTTTAATAACAACTGTTCGACAGACTCTCTAGAGCTTTTCTACCGCAGGACGAAAACACCGTCTCCTCTTATGTTACCTTGTACCGTGATATGCCTTTAACAGATTTTTAAAGTTTAATGTGTAGCATAAATTTCAAATATTTAAGACATAACTTTTAATTTTTTATTTTTGACAATATCATACATGTATGTGATGAATTTTGGTCATTTTCTCCCCAACTGCTTTTCTTTTCATTCCCCTTCCATTCCTACCAAAACACTTCCTCCCCCAGATCTCCCTTTCTACTTTGATGTCCTACGTGTGTGTGTGTGTGTGTGTGTGTGTGTGTGTGTGTGTGTGTGTCTGTCCCACTGAGTTTAATTATAGTTGTTCACATGAGCATGGGTGCAGGGCTACTTACTGAAGCATGCACAACTTGTCAATGGCTACACTGCTGAAGAAAATGACACTACTCCCAACAACCACTAATTACCCATAGTCCCTCAGTGAGATGTGCAACCTCATGAGATTTCCCTCATGCATGCTGGAATGTTGGCAGGCTCAGTATTAGGCAGGTAATCATAGCTTCATGACTTTGGTGAGTGCAATTTTCATGTCACACCTTTAAGATACCATTTCATAACTCTTACATTTTTTCATTCATTCATCCATCCATCCATCCATCCATCCATTCATGCATATAAGTCCCTGAGCCTGAAGTGGGTGAGGTAGATATCTTAAGGACCAAGCACTCAACATTCATTTATTCTCACCACTTTGACCAATTGTGAGTCTCTTCATTAACCCTGGCCACTGCAAAAAAAAAGTTTTTCTGTTGACAGCTGAAAGTAGTACTAATCTATGAGTTCATACATAAGTATTTAGAAAGTGTTTGAAAACATGGTAATTTAACAAACAAACAAACAAAATAACAAGAAAAACCCCAACCCAGCGTATCTTCCCTCTTAGGCTTATGGCCTCTCCAGACATTGGCTCTTTACAGCATGAGTTCCTTCCTTCGCAGTGAGCTTCAAGTCTATCACACAGTAGATTGTTCTCCATGACAGTCACGCTGCTATTGTTCTAGTGGACATATCTTTCCAGGAGAGCTGTTACCATAGCACATAGGGTCCATTCCTGGGTAAAGTTATTGATGACATCTCTCCACTGTAGGGCTACAAAGCACCTTCTAGGGCTATAAAAGCTGGCCAGCAGGGAAGAAACTTCCAGATCCATTCCAGCTTGATTTCCCTACATCTTACAATCAAAGTATGTGATATCTTGATCAATAGGATCTTACTAAGTAGTTCTGATGGGTAACCAAGAGCAATGCCAGTGGCCTATGTTGTTGGGAAGGGGCTCTGAAGCTTCCCTTTACAACAATCCCCAGGGAACATTTTACTATGTAGCATTCGCTAGTCTGATAGTATGTAGTCCAGGCTGGCCTGGGAACCTGAAACAATTCTCTTGCCTCAGCCTCATGAGGGCTGAGATCATATGCATTCGCTATCACGTCCAGATTAAAGTACATATTTTAATAAGCTGTGATATATGTACATAAAATTCTTCACTACTATGAAGATAATTGATATATCCACTCTCAAAGTTTTCTCACATACCTTAGAAATCTTTCCCTATTCCCTTTCTATTCCCATAGATCTTTCACCACATAATTACCAATCTATTTTCTGTCACTGAAAATTATATTAAATTACATTTTCTATATTTATATATTGTCAAAATAACATCAGGGTTTTTTTGTTTGACTTATTCCCCTCAGTATAATTATTTCTTGCAGTATTTTCAGTCAGTGCATCAGTAGTAAGTCCTCATTGCTGTCATATGCTACCATGCATGCCTGCATTTAGGCTGTAAGTTCTGAAATGTGTTTAATTGTGCCCCAGAATCTACTACTATGTTTCCCTTTCAGAAGGAAGCCAGGGATGTGGAAAGAGTGTCAAAGCATGGATGTGGGGTTGTAAGAAGCTGCTGGCTTCTAAGGGGCGTTAAAGCCCTTAAGATTCCTTCTAGGAATAGTGTTGTTATAACACCTCATTCATAATAGAAGGTTTAACAGTAGCATAAACCCTCAGTCTGAAATTGAAGTCTCTCCTATTGTGACTAGAGAAATCCCATGGTGTCTTGTCTTTCTTCCTTTCCTAGGGTCATAATCATGGGTTACACTTTAGTACAGCCACATTCCATAGGCGTGTCCAGGGTGAGTAGGATGGCAGCTGTCAGTCAATTTACCCCCAAGTGATGCTGATGCTCATGCTCAATGAATGTCTGAGTAAAGACAAATTAGAGATTTTCAACAGTGCTACCTTCAACTGTTCATAAATGAGCAGTCAGGATGATTTGTCTTGACACTAAGAGATCTGTTTGCTACTCTGGCAACAGCATCATTAATAATGTATTGGATTTCCCTTTACCCCTACTTTGATAAGAATCGTGAGTTTAAAAAAAAATCAGATGGGTATTACATTTTCTTATTCAATGGATATTATTCCATGTTTGTCCTCCTTTGCTGCTGATTTGGGGTATAACAATAATAGGCCTTTAAATGCTTTATATGCTAAAACAAACCTGGTAGGACTAGAATGAATACAGTGATCTCCATGAAAGCTTGAGGACTGACGGTCTGGCCACTGCTAATCTCAGCACTAGGCAGATAAAGGGGGGATCCCTGGGGCAAGACAGCTAATGTGGGGTTCAGGAGAGAACATATCTCAGTAAACATAGTAAAGAATGATGAAGGAAAAAAGCTTGACATCAGCTTTGGGCCTACACACGCATGTATACATACAAGCATGCAAACATCCACATATGTGCATGACAGTGCATGCGCATGCACTCCCCACACACACTCGCATGCACACACGGGAGTTTAGAAACCCAGCCTTGCAGTCCTGGGATAAGCTGCACTTGGTCATAATGCATTCTTTTTATAGCTTGTTGCATTTGCTTTGCTGTTGCTTAGATGGAGAGCATCTCACCGGATTCTTGTCTGCAGCTTTCACTTTCATCTTCTGTTTAGGGTCGGTGTTAGAGTAAAGCTACCCAACAGAGGATTTGGGAAATGTTCCACTCACCCTCCTTTTTCTAGAAGTTTGTGTTAAAGCGTTTATTTTCCCCTCAATGCTTGGGGGGAATTTACCATTGAAATTGAGCCTGCACTTTTCTGTGGGCAAAGCTGAAATGCAAATAAAATTTATTTCATGGCCACTGCTGGCGCATGCCTGTACTCGTCATACTCGGGAACATCCTGAGCACTGAGTGGCCCTGCCTCCTTTCCTGATGAGCCTCTAGTGACCACTATTGTGCTTTCCAAAGTTGTGAACTAAACTTTGTTCTAAGCCTACTTTTCATTAAGCATTGTTAGTTTGGGACTTTCAAATTATTTTCCTGTGTTTATCCAGCATCTTGGAATAATTTATGTGATGTCTTTGCAATAGTCCCTTATCTTTGTAACATCTTTGGACTGTATAGCAGGTGATGACTACTTTTCTCAGTCTTAATGCTGCCGACTTCAGTTAACACTGGTTTCCCCAGTACATCTCCCTGGAAGTTTATCAGCTGTAATGACTTTCCCCAAAGATCAGCTTTCGGTTTTATCGATGCTCTCTACTGCTCCTCTTTCTCAAATCTTAGTGATCTTCCCACTGATATTCTTAATTTCCTTCTGTCTGCTTATTTGCTCCATTTAATTTCCTCATTTCTAGCATTTTAAGTTGGAGGCCGAGGCCATCAGGTTGACATGTCTGTTCCTTTCTTACACGAGGACTTAGTTCTATGGACTTTCTTCTGAATCTTTCAATATAGGCAGCCCACAAACTTTGATATGTTTTGTTCTCATTTTAATTAGCTTATAATTTCTAATTTCATTTTCAATTTATTTTTGGCACATGGATTATCTAGAGGGTTAGTATTTTAATTCCCGAGTACCTGGAGATTTCCCAGAGATCCTCCTGTTACTGATTTTGAGTTTGCTAGATGTGTGATCAGACAGCACACAGAAACTGTGACTGGAATATCACTTTCTTCTACCTGCAGGCCTTTCATTACCATCTTTCTGCAAGCATGAATCTTGTGAGTCCTTCACACTTTAAGTCTCTGAGTCGATTGTTCTCCTTATTTTCTAGGTTAGGCTGTTTTTCTGTATCCATACTGCTCCACTAGGATCTCACATTTTAGATAATGTGTTAGATAATGTTTTCCTTTGGTTGATTGCAAGGTTCTCTCTCTCTCCTCTCTCTCTCTCTCTCTCTCTCTCTCTCTCTCTCTCTCTCTCTCTCTCTCTCTCTCTCTCTCTCTCTCTGTGTGTGTGTGTTTTGAATTGCTTAGTTACAATCTGCCTTGCTCTACTGCTCCCCATATGAAACTCATTGGACTCTTCAAAATGCGCTATTATAATTTTCATCAGTTTTGGAATATTTCCAGACACATTTTCAGTCCCATCCTTTCCTGTCCCTGGGTTCTCTTAATTACATGTGCATTTTGCTGTTTGCTATTGCCCTGCAACTCATTAAAGCTTTGTTTACTTTTTGTGTGATTGCTTTTTCTCTGTGTTTGTTTTGAAGTTTCTGTTGCCATGTCTTCAAGTACTCATCTTTCCTGTTACTGTTTATATCATCTAACGTACTTTTCCTCTAAAAATATGATTATGCTCTTTATTATTTTCCTTATCTATATAACTTCCTAAACACATGGAACATAATTATAATTATTAAAAGTTCTTATTTGATTTTTATAATGTATCCCAAGTTTTGAGTCTTTTTCCTTGACTAATTTATTTCTTTTTAAAAATATTTTTCTTTTTAGATTATAATATAGTTACATCATATACCCCTTACCTTTTCTTTCTCCAAACCCTCTCATATATGCCTGCTTACTCTCTTTCAAATTCTTGGCCTCTTCTTTCTTTAATCATTATTGCATGTATACATGTATATACACATATATATTCTTAAATATAGCCTGCATTGTGTATATGATGTTACTTTTCAGGGATGTATTCTTCCCTGGGGGCAATTATTTCCCCTACACATTTCTGCTCTATAAAGTCTTTTTTTTTTCTTTTTGAGTGAAATAAATTTCCTATTAGGTGTTAGGTATTGTCAGCTTTAGATTGTTGGCAGAAATCTTTAGCTTTTTGTAAAGAGAAACCAAACTGAAAACAATTGGCCCAGAAAAAAATGTAAACTGTATTCATTTAGAATTCGAAAATGGGAGAATTAAGATAAATGCCGCTCTCATTGTATTATGCCATGAGAATTTTTAAATATTTACAGTAAGCAGAAATAGGTCTTGAGAAATCAAAGGTACATCACCTTTAAAAGTAGTTTTGTACAAGACAGTATATTTTTCCAAAAAAGTTTCATTTTGATACATAGCACTTGCAAGGCATGATCTCCATGGGAGAGGACACTTACATGTGGCTTTTTTCTACCTTCTGTGAGAAAGAGCCCAGACTTTCTGTCCTGGGCATCTTACTTACTGTAAACTTTTTACTAACAACTTTGCCTCCTCTGTCCAGGGAGGTGGTTTAATGGGTTGGAGTGCATGCTCTGCAAGTATGGGGACCTGACTTTGAACCCCCAGCACCCACATGAAAAGCCAGCCATTGCTATATGTGCCTGTAACCCAAGCATGGGGGCAGCGGTAGGGACAGGTGATCCTGACAGTTCCTGGCCAGCTGTCCAAAACAGGAGCTGGCACTTCACCATGATAATTTCTCTTAAGTAGTAAGGCAGAAAACGCTAAAGGAAGAGACCTGGCATCCTGCTTTGGCTTCTGTGTGCATGTGCATGGACACCCATGCCCATAATCACAAACTCACACTGCACACGTGCATGCAGCCATGCACACACATACTCATACACACACACACACACACACACACAGAGGCACATACACTTCAATTTTTGACATAACATTTCCTTCTAAGTGTTTAAAAAAACAAGAAATCATATTTCGCATGGCTAATACAAAGTGTTTTTTATGTATATGTCTGAGGCCATAATTTTCATCACTTTATGAGATGGGTCACTGTGTTTCTAAGCAACAGTGATCTTGTATCAGTACTGATATAAGTGCCTGGTATGACTGGTTTTTCACTTGTGCTTTAGCTTTTGAAGGTAAAGTCATGTGTTTTTTCTTAAAAAGATGTTCTTTAAAACAACATAAACACATCAAGAAAAAAAAACATAGAGCAAACATAGTGGTTATCATATTTAAAGTAGTCAAATTGAGAGTTCAAAATATTACACAAATATTTAGATTCCTTTACGTACGTGAGAGATGAACAATCAGTAGCCATTTTGTGCAGAGATGGCCCTTGAGTGAATGTCAGGGCAAGTTCTCCAGAGCTGTCCCAGTGGCTCTTCTCATGTCACTGACAGTGGGTGCAGCCCACAGGTTTGCCTTGATACAACATCACAGATGCCAACTAGTGAGACTCAACATTCAGTGTTAATTCATTTTCAGGCTCACAGTCACCCCATAAAACACTCAGACCTGTCTGACTCATTCACATATTTAGAGAATTGTAGAGTTTCTTATATGGAGGCTATGAATTAAGGTGGAGAGGTAATTTTACTCGCATTTTTCAGGTGAGGAAATCAATGCTCAGAAATTCACCAAAATAAACAGGAGCATCTAGATATGAATGATTTAAATAATGACAAGAGCTAAAGAAGTCACTGCGTAAAATCAGTATTTGTATTAAAACTCACCGTTTTTATTTCAAGAACTGGAGGATTATCAAATGGTTGTGGAATTGCATATTTACACTCAGTCGTCTGAGGATTTAGATTTTTAAAAAATTTATTTACTACTTATTTTGGAAATCCGTCTTACCATGTCACCCAGTCCAACCTGGGTTCAAACTTGCACACTGGCACTCTAGGAAAAAAAATGTCAAGTGAAATGAAGTTTCTCTTGTTTCTTCATCGTGATCACAACAGACAAACACATATACATTGAATACACATATATAATACACAACACATGCATACGAGTATAAAAGTACCTGTACAAATACTTCCTTTAGATAGGAAGCCACATAAACAGCAGGAGAAGCCAAGGCTGCCTGTGTTTTGCTTATTGAGGGCAAGAGTCTGGACTATCAGTAAATTGTGATGGTGGATAGCAAATATCACAACTTTCTGGAGACCGATACAAAGGCTGCTTTATGTTAGAAAGGTGAGTTATTAAAAGGACAGTTCAAATGATGAACCGCTGAACACTAAGTTCTCTTTTCACAGGCTGCTTCTTTTGGATTGCATTAAGAGAAAATCTGCTTGAACTCTGGGGCACACTGCAGAATCGAAACATGACAGTATCCATTGGGAAGATTTGGGGAGCATGCACGTTATAAATATGAATTACTTTTTACCCTTGCATCTGGTCATTTCGGGAGCTCAGCTCTGCTGTCAGATATATGGGTGGGTGATTTTGTGACACAAGTCAAAATGAGGGCAAAAACGACCCCAGAAAACTACTGATTCTAAGCGACACTACAGAGCCATGGTAGCAGTGATGTCTCTCTTTCATTTTTATTGGAAATTGATTTTTTTTTCATATAGAATATTCTGACTCTGGTTCTCCTATCCCGGTTCCTCCAGATCCTTCTCATTCCCCACCCACCCAAATCCACGCCCTCTCTTTTTCTCTTTCATTAGATCCCATGCTCAGACGCAGACAATAGGCAGCCCAATCCCCACATGAGTCCCATAACACGGGGAGCACGGCCTGCCTCTGATGTAGACGCCGGTGCCCACTTGTTGATCACTTCCCCCTGGCAGGGCATCCTTGCCAGGCCACAGAGGAAGAGGATGCAGGCAGTTCAGATGAGACTTGTTAGGCTGAGGTCAGATGATGGGGGAGGAGTGCTCCCTCTTTCTAAAGACTAGGGGAGAGGAGGAGTGGGGAAGAGGGAGGGAAGGTAGGATCAGGAGGAGATGAGAGAGGGCACTGTAACTGGGATGTAAAGTGAATAAATTAAAAATAAATAATTATTTTAATTAGAATAATTAAATTCTGTTATTAAAAAACCTGAAATCTAAAATAATAATGATAATTATAATCATAAGAAGAAGAAGAAGTAGAAAAGGTGAAATAAAAACAAACAAACCAAAACAGGGCAAAACAAATAAATAAAATGACATGTAAGGTTAAAAAAAAAAAAAAGAAATTAAATTAAATTAAAGAAGCCCAAACAAAGTATTATGAAGCAAGCCCCTCAAAGAACACCACTGAGCTTGTTTTGTGTTAGCCGTCTACTGCTGACAATGGAGCCTGCTCTAAAGTGTGGCTATATACACAGTGAGATTGTGCTGCAGAAAACTAACTTTCCCTTTGGGAGGGTTATAGTTTGGAGACAGCTCCCAGCTCAGGGGTGGAGTCTTGTGTGTACTTCCTCTTTCAGCACTGAGACCCCCATCTGGCTTAGATGTGAGCATGCCCAGTGCATGCCGCGACAGCCTCTGTGGGTTCAGATTTGCACCAGTCCTGTTGTGTCTAGAGCCCTTGCCTTCCTTGGTGTTTTCCATCCTCGTTGGCTCTTACAATCTTTCTGCCTCCTATTCCATAAACTTCCCTGAGCCCTGACTGGAGAGGTTCTCTAGAGACGTTCCATTTAGGACTGAGTGTTTCATAGTTTCTCACTCTCTGCGCATGGTCCAATTGTGGGTCTCCATGTTTGTTCTTATCTACCGGCAGGAGGAAGCTTCTCTGATGATTACTGAGCAAAACAGTGTCTATGAGTATAGAAGAATATTGTTAGGAGTCATTTTATTGCTACATTCCTTCAGCAGAAAAGTAGTACTTGGTTTTGTCCTTGGTCAGTGACCAATCAGTCTCAGTTTAGCCACCTGAACAGTGTCAGAATTCCATCTCACAAATAGGCCTTAAATCCATCAGACATTGGTTGGTTGTTTTCCACAGACTTTGTGCCACTGTTGAATGGTTGTGTTTTGTAGGCAGATCATCATTGTAGATTGTAATATTTGTGTCTCAGTTGGTGTTTACTTTGCTCCTCTGGTAGCATACAGAGTTCCTTCCAACACCATAAACATTAGTCAGTAGAGATGACTAGGGCATCTTTCCCATCTTCAGTGAGTTATGTAGGTGTTGTCTTCAGCAATGGGCCTTACCATCAGTTTGTGATGAGCAATAAATAGCCATCACAATAGTGTGAGTTGTTTGGTGCCTTCCATGGGGTCCCTTTGCCAACAGCTCAGTATATGTAACCCATTCCCAGCACTAGAGGTTTCTTCTGATGGTAAGAGATGTCTAACTGGACGTTTGTCTTTCCTACTGTGTCAAGTTTTCATGTAACTTCTCAAATGGTCCTTGTGTTAGTTAGCTCTCCCTTCCCATATTTCATCCCTTACCGCCATCTTCCCGTCCCCTCCTCATCTGATCCTCTCATCCCAGCCTCCCCCCACCACCATATTCCATCCATATTTATTCGTTCAAATTTTCATTTCTAGGGAGATGTTCCTCTCCCTCCTGGTCTCTTATTCTATACCTAACTTTTGTGGTCATATGGATTGTAGGCAGAATGGGTGTTTTTCAAGATATATTGGAGAGACTTTTGAGGAACTGAAAACTATTCTGGGGATGATGGTGTGGTCCACCATGTACTGCCTTTGTGTTAAAGTTAAAATGTTTCAGAATTGAGTAGGTAATTCCTTGATAGATAAAGAGAACAACACAGATAATTGAAAAATTACCATATTGCACAGGTTAAAACCTTAGTGACCTTACTTCATAGTTATGTAAATTTAAGAAATTAATAAAACTTCACTAAGCCTCAGTATCTTCATGAGAGAAATTTTAATCATGCCTAACTAATAAGGGATCAAGAAAATTAAAATAATTCCTATAGAGCACTCAACACATAACATGTTCAACTTGAATTAGGTATTATTAACTTTTTAAACCTAATATACCTTTTACAATATTTTATCAAATGCCAAAATGAGGGTATGGTAAAAAAAAATAAGATAAATTTTCTAATTTCTTCTCTGACATAAACAGCTTGAACAATTTTCCTTGTAGGAAAACATCTTTATAAAAGTTACAGAATCCAAGTGACAAATAGTTATTGCACATAAAGGAAAAGAGATCAATTGATGAGTGTATCAAGGACAGTTTCAGCTCTCTCTCTTACTCCTCCCTTCAGTCTGACCAGCACAGGAGAGGGAAAGCCTCTGTCTGGGGTAGACAGAATGCTAGCACCATGCTGACCTTAGGATGATCTCCTTGGCCCATGTCAGGAAAGCCTGACAGTGGCTCAGTCATCACAGACCTAGGTTGTAGAAACATTTTTGAGACCCAGTAACTAGACACTTCCCCGTGGAGTAAGTTTCTATTCACCTACTCTAAATAGAGGGGAAATAAAAGGGAATTATATAATTATATTAAAATCTCAAAAGCAAGCCAAATAAGTTCCTTATCACTAGACCTGGGAAGATTGTTCAGTCAGTAAATGTTTGCTTCACAGCAAGAGGACCTGAGTTTGGGTAACTAGAATCTACATAAAGCCAGGTGTGACCACACTGTCTGTGACACTAGTGCTGTGGGAGATAAGATTAGGTAGATCCTCAGAACTCTCTGGCCAGCAAGGCTATCCCATTGGTGAGTGCTGGGTCCAGTGAGAGACCCTGTCTCAAAAAACAGGTGGGGAGGGATAGAGGATGGCACCAGGCATCATCCTTTGGCCTCTGCAGTTTTGTGCATACACATGTGGGCATGCATGTATAGACACGCACATCAACAACTATGTGTACACAGGTCCACAAACATGAGCACACGCACATGTGTACAGAAACACACTCACAAAGCCTTGAAATATGTTTAAAAATAATTTTAGCTACTGTTATATGACTTTTCCTTGGAGGACATTACAAAAACCTCATATCAAATAGGGAATTGACAGCTGAGCACAAAAAATAAAAATGTAGAATAAATTAAACCAACTTTCTACAAAGTAAATGATAATTATGAAAAAAACTGACTAAAACATAAATAAACATATCTTGTCTTTGTGGATTGCATTAGATTATTAAACATTATCTTTGAGGATTGAGAAAATGGGGTCCTTGGAAAGTGCTTGAGGACCTGTTCAGATCCCTAGCATCTATGAACAAAAAACTACAAAACAAAACAAAAAAACTAAGCCTGGCAGTGTGTGCCTCTAGCCTGCTCTATGGAAGTGGAGGCAGCAAGATCAGGGAGGAGGATCTAGTTTAGACAACTGGTAAACCTCAGGTTCTGTGAGAAATCTTGTGTGGTGGTTTGGATAGGAATGGCCCAATAGACTCATCTGTTTCAATTCTTGACTCATAGAGAATGGTACCATTAGGAGGCGTGGTCTTGTTGGAGGAAATGTGTCATGGTAAAGGCCGACTTTGAGGTCTCTTATGCTCAAGCTAGGCCTAATGTGACACACAGTCTCCTTCTGCTGCCTTGGGGATCAAGATACAGAACTCTCAGCTCCTTCTCCAGCACCATGTCTGCCTGCATGCCACCATACATCTGCCATGATTATAATGGACCAAACCTCTGAAACTCTAAGCCAGCCTCAATTACATGTTTTCCTTTATAAGAGTTGCCATGAATGTCTCTTCACAGTGATAAAAATCCTAACTAAGGCTTCTTGTTCCCCCACAGTAATCATAATAAAAAGATGGTAAGCAATATAAGACATCGGTCATTGGCCTTTGGCCTCTGCACATGCACACACACACACACACACACACACACACACACACACACACACACAC
>OU015744.1:97251949-97281931 GCA_907169655.1 Acomys percivali
GGTTTAGTGGTCCATCCTGCAGGCATCAGGTATGGTGATCCATCCTGCGGGCATCAGGTTTGGTGATCCATCCTGAGGGCATCAGGTTTGGTGGTCCATCCTGCGGGCACATCATTGATCTGAAGGCAAAGGAAAGACAACAAACAATGCACATGTCCTGAGGGCAATACAAAGGTCCCTGAGAGCCATTCCTCTCATAAGAAGGAGAAGAATGGTTAATCTCTTAGGAAAACAAAGAAGTAAGTAGCATCGTGAGGTCACTAGTTGGCTGTTAACCAGCTTGAAGAGCATTAGGGATGAACTCTTCCTCTTAATCAATAGCTCATAAAACCAAACATTGATCTGGATTTGGAGGCATACACCTTTAATCCTAGTCCTCTGGAGGCAGAGGCAGGGGAATCTCGGTGAGTGCGAGACTAGCCTTGTCTACATTGAGAGTCCCAGGCTAGCCAGATTCCCTAGTGAGACCCTGTCTGAAATCAGTAAGTAAATAAATCCAAGGACAGGGACTGCAGGGCTCCACATGTTTACCGGGCTGAGCTGTATCTCTGACTCTGGGAAGAGGCCTAGCATCCTGACCTTCTCCACTGGCCATTGGTTGACAACTGTCTAAATCTAGTTCCAGGATCTCTAAGTTTCATACATCAACTGAGTAGGAGGCTTTCTGATTAAAAAGAAAAAAAAAAGCATACTCCTTCCTCATCCTGTAAGTCAATCTAAATGAGCTTGTCAGTTACCTGGACAGGGCAAACAACCGCCCCTTGGAAAGCTGCTTGTTCCAGAGCCTTTAGAAATGGTACAAAAGCTAGCTAAAATACAAATTGACACTGGTTTTTTTCAGTCACTTCCACTGTCACTCCTTGAGCATGGCCCATTTTGCTCTCCAGTGAGCTCTCTCTGGGTTCTCTGTTGTGTGTCTCCTTTGAATTCTCTTCAAGGGGATCACATGGAGCGCAAGCTCAGAGGAGCCCAGAGGAAAAGTCTGGGGACAATGTCGCCCTTAGTTGAAAATTGAAAACCACTGTGCGACATAAATAGTTTTGGCCGTAGTAGTATGTGGTAGTGGTGGTGGTGGTGGTGGTAGTGGTGGTGGTGGTGGTGGTGGTGTGTGTGTGTGTGTGTGTGTGTGTGTGTGTTCATGCACACAGTGCCAATGCTCATGCCACAGTGTCTGTGTGCAGACTGTATCTTGTCAGAGGATGAAACCACACAACAGCAAACAGAATGAAATGATTGTCCGGTTAGACTAGCACAGAGGAAAATCATTTGCGGGACTGTTTGTCCCTGGCCTCAGGCAGACTTGCAGCTCATCCCTAAGAAGCTGAAGTGGAAAGGATGTGATGAGGGCGAGAGGGTTATTGTCCCTGCTTCTGTAGTGTGTTGACCTCACTCCTCCCTTGAGTGGGTGAGTCTGTGGTTATGCCAGCATTCATGATGCCCTCTAGTCCGGGTTGTGCTGAGAGCCACAGCTATTTTCCATAGACTCAGACCCCAGCTGAGTCTTGCACCCTGACTACCTTTCCCCCTTAGCTCCCTTAATGAAAACAGGACCTGGAACTAGATGTAAGGACAAACAGACTTCCTTGGTCCTCTGTGTCCTTCATGGTCACGCCAAGGTCAGAAGGAGTCTGTGTTAGGGTCCCCTTCCTTAAGGACAGTCCTTGCTCTCAGGATGATTTGACGAATGCCTTGGGCTCTGAGAACAATGAAATTTGACATTCAGGAATTACTGCATTTGACTGGAACTAGGCCTATATTTTGAGATGAAGATCTGAACAATATTTGGAAACAAAACAAACACCCATCTGAAGCCCAAAGCGCCCTGAAGTGATTAAATTAAAACAAAGGGCAATTCGTTGAGATTCCTTCTTGATTCAATTTGAATTTTCCAAATGACGAACATTGTTCATGAATGTTTTAAGACTCACTTTAAGGCAAATTTTTTATCAATTTGAGTGCATGACCAATTTTTCTTTTCAATTTCGCCTTTTAAAAGTGGTAAAATCGAAACTGTCCTGCTCAGCTTTCAAGGGGGCATTAGCTCTCTCCCCGCATCTCCTGTCTGGTCTTGTGAGAGTGGTCCATTGTGCCCCAGGACAACAGTGTCTTTGCAGCACGGAATCTTAGACACTAAAGACAGCCTCTCTTCAATGGGGTTACTACAGGGGGAAAAAAAGGAAATGTCAGTGCCTCATAGAAGGGACAGTCTAATCCTCTTAGCTGGTACATCTGCTGTGGCAGTTTTGCTCTGCAAATCAAAAGGCATCCCATTAATTAAAGTTCCTTTTCCTTTCATTTTTATTCAGTTTGTGAAATGTGACCAGTATTCAGCAAAAAGGAAAAAAAAAGTTTCAGGCCACTTTATTCACAAATTTCCACCCAAAGGGTGTGCACTTGGATTTGTTGTCTGATTTCCGCTTACTGTCCCCCCTCCTACTCCCCTTCTATTTGGTGGAAGGAGCCCTTCTCCTCTGGCAGAGCGCAATACATTCAGAGGTCTTTACAAAACAAAGCTTTGAGCTCTGAGTCAGCAACAAACTCATCTTTGTTCGTGTGGTTCTATTAAGGAAAGAAGGCCAATTTTATGCAGGTTTCTATGGCTGGCTTCACAAAGGCATCGCTCTGTGTGCGAGCCCTCTGGCAGGGACAGCCGACTCTGAGATCATCGCTTGCAGTAATCAGCAGCTGCAATGAAGATCAGAGAAGGAAAATCATAAACTGGTTTATAGAGTGATTTTCCTGGGGAGACTGAAGTATAAATTCATTCGAGGGTTAGCAGTTAATAAAGGCAGCCTGTGGGTTGCATGCGAGGCATAGCTCAAAGTCTCCTCGACATTTTTTTTTTCCTTTAGCACCAAACATACTTTGATTGGATATTCACATCATTTGTCTTGAAGAGGAAGTGAAGCTCATTTGCATTTCCCTAGGTTTCCCTGGAAATTTGAAGGAATTCCTCTCCTTCATTTAATGGTGTTTAGTGTGTTTGGGATTGTGTTAAATTATAACATCACAGTGTGTCTCCAGGCTGTGAACATTTTCTGAACAATAGAGTGAAGGTTCCAAAGATTCCAAATTGGACCACCTGGAGGTGGTTTAAGACTTCTGAGATATATAATAAACTTTTGGAAGAAACAAAATAGTTCTAAGCCGTTCCCCAGGCAAACATTTAAAGACTGGCAACATAAAAACATGACCATTTGTCATGAGACTTAGGGCAGTGGTTCTCAACCTATGGGTCGTGACCCTGTTGTTGTTCTCATGACCTTTTCATAGGGGTCACCTAAGACCACCTGAAAACACAGACGTGTACACTGTGACTCATAATAATAGCAAAATGACTGTCATGAGGTAACAACAAAAATGACTTTATGGTTGGGGGGTCACCACAGATGAGGAAGTGTATAAAAGGGTTGCAGCATTAGGAAGGGTGAGACCCAGTGCTTTAGGATATGGAGAGCTGTATAAAGCAATCTGTGCTCAATTATTTTTCAAGAGTGTTTCAATAGACTCATGTATCTTCTGAATTATTAATTTTTGCTCCAAAGATCATATATGGAGGAAATTTTGACCAGGGATGAGGGTCAATACAGAACAGTCACTGAAGAGATCAAAAACTCAGGCTACTCTGGGTGGCAATGTATGGGGCAGGGAAAGGAAAATATTTTGTTTTGCGTGGAAACATAAAATATTTATGATAAAAAGCTCTCTGAAAGTGTCTGCTTATAACTCAGTTACAATGTCAAATAAGAAGAATGCTCAATGACTTTTTCTAGATAGGAGACCTTTGGAGCCTCCAGTTGTGAAAGCAGAGTTTATGATTCTCCTTTCAGAATCCCCTAGCATAAAGTTAGAGCTGGAAGGGACACTTAGAAGTTACTTTTGCTAGAAAGCCTTGCCTCCTCGTTTGGGTCTACAAAGTATTTGAAAGCAAAATGGAGTTCGGCATCTTTGTCTTAATTTTCTTCCTGTCTCCTTTACTTTGGCTGAAGGCATAGAGAGAGGTCATTGTCCTTAACCTTTCCTCTTGAGTCATCTTAAATTCCTAGAAGGACAAACCCTTGCAAGAAGACCACCCGAAGAGAGCACCCTCAGATGAGACAACTCAGGAACATACGAGAGCAGGGATCAGATTGAACTCAAGTGATGACAGTGATGAGAATTTCTTCAGTGCACATTACACACCCAGAGCTGAGACACCGGTTGACTAGACCGCACTAGCATGCTTAAGTATGTGTATCTCTGACCCTAATTTTTCCTCTACTTAAGCCTAAAGCTCACATCAATACCTTGCCAATGGATTTGTGTTCCTGGATGCCCAGAGACCAGACTGAATAACCCCCTTCTCTACTGTTGCCCATGACTGGTCTCTTTCTTGCCATACTGAATAGAGGTGGCTAAGCCTTACCTGCTGGGGTAGCTGGAGCTCTAGTTTTTAACCCCCCAACTCCATGTGCAAAACCATGATGAGACTAAGATAAGAGAAGGGAAGTCTGTACTGTCCAAGTATACGAAAATCGAGCCTAAGCTACCACAGTACTCTTTTCCAACTCATGGCTACCAACTGCAGATTCCAGAAAAAAAAAAATCCATATTTTTATTGTGCTAAACTTTCCATAGTAGACTGAGATCTGATAGCAAAGACTTTGTTCATTCTTGTTTTTTGTTGCTTTAGGCAAAATATACTTACAAGTGCCAGGTACAGTGTAAACAAGATAAGTGTGTGTACCTGCACTTCTGGAACACAGAACTAGAGGGAAGAGACAAAACCATGAATAAGTTTCCAGTCATGTGAAACTCTTCTCCTTTTGTAAAGGAGAAACATTGTACATTCAGAACTGACTACATGAAAGAAAAATCACTGATGTTCTGAAAGATGAATGTGATCAGTTTATCCCGCAACTTGCCTGGCTCAGGGAAGTCATCTTCACAGGCAATTAGCCTGGTGCTCTGTTGTAAATGTTTTGCATTTACCCTGACTGCACTTTGGGATAATAATTTATGATGGGTAAGGAAGAGCCTTGGAATTATTTGCCCAGGATTTCTGAGCAACTGTTTCTGTTTGTCAGTGACTGATGAGTCACAGTTCAGATGAGATCCGGTCAAGGTGCCAAATGTTGCGAGAGAAAGAGAATGAATTCTACTTTGGAATCCTTGTCACAAGTCTGAACTTCTCTGGGTTGGAAAATAAGCCTGAAGACACATACCTCAGTTACTTGATATACCACGGTACATAAAGGATCTTTCTGCATTCTCCATGCAAGCTGGGGCTTGGATAAAGGATGTTTACTTTTTATTATGAAAAAAAAGGAAAGATAATGGCTAAACTAAAGAGAAAGACAGGGACAGAGAAACTGATAAAAATCGATACATGTCAGAATGCTTGAAAGTTTATGAGAATTTAGGAACAAATAATCGAGGTTTGCACTTCCATGATTGGCTGCTGGCCTTTGGCATAGCTCATTCTTTTTTCAGCGTTTAGCTCTAAGATTGTACATGTGTACAGGCATCTTAGGTAACTACAGCCATGTCAGCATACAGCTGTCCCTGAGCCACTTCTTAGCTGTAGAGAGTGCACATCTGCAGCTAGTCCTGCCTCTCAAAGTATGAACCAAATGGAAAAAGGAAGACAACCCTACCAGCGGGGTTTCAGACGGTGAGCAGTAGATTCTGGGCCTCTTGTGCACATACCCCACAAGGAAGGGATAACCTCCATTTTGCATATTACCTGATATACTTCTAAATTAGCATTCTTTTGTTGGGGGTGGGAGAATGGTAGGGGAAATGGAGAGACGTCAACACCACGGGGCCTTCCGCAGCACACCATTGTGAGCTCAGCCTGAGTTTACCAGCTTACTTTACAGACTGCAGCAAGGATTTGGCTTTTACTGTTAACAGAGATGAGAAGGAATGGAAATGCTTTAATTTTCGCTTTCAGGTCTCAGTGTGGCTACAAAGTGATGGAGTCACCTGGAGGAGAATGGGGATTCAAGGTGAACACTTAGAAACCAGTGACAGAGTCGTTGTCGTAAACAGGAGATCGCTGTCCCTGTGGGTCCCTGTGAACAGCCTGGGTTAAAAATGAGCACAATGCTCTCACATTCTTCAAAGCCCTTGGAGACATTAAGAAACAGATTCATCTGTGGGAGGAAGACAAAGTGAGAAACAAAGCTCTCATTCCCCCGCATCTTACTACCTACAGCAATGGGGCTTTCTTCTTCTTCTCTCTCTTTGCTGATAGAACTTTAATATGCCACTTATTTTTTAATCAATATGGCTTTCAGAAAAATGCTTCCCCAGAAAGACTGAAATTGTAAATAACATTATTGTTTGCTTCAGGGACATTCTGGTAAAAGATGAATACTAGTTTGGATAACATAATCTAGAATAGTTTTCCTTGCTGTGTCCAGTAACTCGTTGGCTATAGTACAGCCCTTCCACAATCTCAAAGGAGTATTTACATGTCACAGATCTCTCCTCTTTTTGCTCATACTGAAGAGTTACTAAACACTGCCCAGGTACTATTCCTCCTTTGTTCATGCTGTGGTTTAAAGGTGGATTGAGGGTGGGCTCCTTAATTGTCCATGCATTAGAGACTCAGCCTGTCATGTGGTGCTGACGTGGTAGAGGTGTTGGAATGTTTACGAGTTGAATTCCAAAAGTGGCATTTGGGGGATATGCCCTTGGTTCTCTTTGTCCCTGGCTTCCTGATGGCAAGGTGATCATCTCCTCCTAGTCAAGAAGATCCTCACCGAGCTGAGCCAATGTCAACTCAATGCATGGAATCTCTTATAACATGGGCTAATAAATATCTTTTCTTTATAGGGTTAAGCTGCTCCTGAAAATGTGTTACAGCAACAATAACAACAAAACCTCATTAGGAAAAAACCCTCAGCTTCACCTTTTCCCTGTTATTTTTTGTGATATTTATGGAGTACTGTATTGTTTTTAATTATCTGTATTATCTATAGGCCTGGCTAGCAATTAATTAAGACACTGACACTTGTTATATTTTAAAATAGCCTTTGTTAACCTGGGGCAGGGCAGACATTAATCCTCTAAACTACTTCCCATAGTGAGGCAGGTATGGAATCACTGCCTCAATCCCATGCCATCTGCTTCTAATAATTTCTATCAAGCTACCTCCTACCCACAATCCCATATACTTGCTCACGTTCTTCATCTGGGCCAAATTCTCCATCCACGCCAGCCATGTGCTTCTCCTCCATCTAACCCATGGTAGCCTTCCTCTCTTCCCTCTTGGGACCCTCTCCTCTGGTCTCTTCTCCTTCCTTCTCATGGCAGTCTTCCTTCTTCCCAGAATTCCTCTCTCTCCTAGCCCCACCTATCTCCTTTGCCCTGTCCAGGTGGGATGGCTTTTTATTAAGCAAAAGGTAGGTCACAGAGACAGCAAGCAATAATTAACATCAAAATACATCAGACCATGTCCCAACAACCTCGAAAATTCAGTGGGATACAATCGTGGTCATTTGCCATTGCAATCAAAGACTTTCAGCCTAAAAATGATGTAATATACCTGTAAGGTCTTTGAAACTTTAAAATATTGGGTCTCAGATTAGGACCTTCTATCTCTTAGTTTTTATTTTCCTTTGTCATGCATATTTTTACTGTGTTGTTCTCTCCATCTTGTTCTCTAATATTGAGTTTGTCCCTGTCTGGTATTTTATTGCTGTATATCTATGAGTGACATCGTAGGGAAAAGATAGGGGAAAGGTCTCTTTAGTCTTTTCCTGAATTAACTGATAAATTCAATAGGTTTGTATACTGACTTGCCTTCTTTGGCTAGACTTTACTCCTAGAGACCGACTATTTTAAACAATCATCTAATAAAACCTTGCAGGAAATGTCATTAGTGTTGTCCACTCTCATCACTCTGTTCAGCATAGTGATTAAAGTCTTGGTGAGGTTTTTTTTTTAAAGAAATAAATTTCATAAAATGGAAAAAAGAAGTTAAATTGTGCCTGTTTGAAGGTGCTAAGATTGTATACTGAAGAGCTGTAGTAGCACACCTATAACCCTAGCACTTGGGAGACTGAGGCAGACAGATATCTAAGTTTGAGACCAGCCTGGTGGTTTACAGAGTGAGTTCCAAGACAGCCAGAGCTACACAAAGAAACCCTTTCAAAAAAGATTGCAGTCTTAAATTTTTAACAGGGTGATTTTTATTTATGATGAATAGCAAGTATAAATAAGCTATAACAACTCATGTTTCAAAACAGTACAGTAGTGGCACAAATGTTATGGGAGTTACCAACCACTTTTTAAAAAAACAGTCACTGCTTTAGGTATAACCCACATCTTACAGTACTAAAGTGACCAAGAAACTGAGAATAGATATGTCATGGGCTCTGGCAAAATCCTACTATTATTTTTGTGCTAAATAAACATTAAGGCTAGCCTTGGTGGCAAGCACCTTTAATCCCAAGACTCTGAATATGGATGCAGGTAGATGAGTTCAAAGCCAGCCTGGTCTACATAGTAAGATCCAGGACAGCTGGGGCCTTGTAGATAGGCCTTGTCAAACAAACAAACAAACAAACAAACAAACACGAAACAAAAGAAAGAAAGAAAGAAAGAAAGAAAGAAAGAAAAAGAAAGAAAGAAAGAAAGAAAAAGAAAGAAGCAAAATGACTTCTAAAGATCCTGCTATAAACGTATGGAAGAGCACCACTCAATATTCTTCAGAGAAGCTTCTTCTTACTATAGATAGCAATCAACTCAGGGATCCACAACTGGACAATGTGCAGGGAGGAAGAGCCTTTGGAGCACCTAAGCCTAAATTAGATGTCTTTATGAAACTCCTTCCCTCAAGGATCTATGTGAAAGAAGAAGCAGAAAGATTGTAAGGGGCAGAGGTGATGGACAACTCCAAGGAATCAGTTTTCTGGAAAGAAAAGGACTAATGTATATATGAGCCCACAGAGACCATGACAGATGCACAATACCTACACAGATTCAAACCAGAAAAAAAATCTTAGTCCTGAAAGGGAAAAACGGTCACAAAATCCCACCCCAGCCATGAAGCTATTTGCAAATGGTATGTGCTAGGCAGAAGGAAATCAATATTTGCCAATGGAATGTCATTGGGTCAACATTACCAGATAAGCCAAGGAGTAGTTGGCTAACACAAAATGAACTCTGTGTATTTTTGTATGTTTTGTACCTTCTTTTGGTATTTTGGGTTTTATTTGTTGTTGTTTGTTGGGAGGTTTTTTAAAAATAAATTTTTATTTCTTTTTTGTTTTTGTCTTGTTTTTCTGGGATAAAAAGAGAAAGGGAACATGAAGTTGGGGAGGTGGGAAAGATCTGGGAGGAGTTGGGAGAGGGGAAAGAATAGAATTAAACATATATTGTGTGCAAACAAATAAAAAGTAACCCAGACTAGCTTCTGGAAAAGATATATTTAATCTTCTCCCTATAATACACACTTTGGTTTTCTAGATAATAGTATTTAATTGTTACCTCATATTTTAGAGTATTATCTTCTTGGCAAAACAGCCAACATTTTCATCAGGTCAGTTATGCTTGCATGCACAAGTCAGTCACAATCAGTTCTACGGACTATGGAAATTCCCTCATAGAATGAAAGTGGGAAGATTGGTGAATCTACACCTGAACATCCAGCCACTCTTCCAAGGCAATCCTGCCCTAATTGTACTTTAGATCTCAGGGAGGGGCTAGAAGATATATGGTGGGGAAGTTTGAGGAGGGTGTCTTGATCTGTGGCTATGGAGAAATTATTATCCAAAAGGGGTACAGACCTGCCAATATAGCTGTTTTAGGGGTACCCATGCCCCTTCTGGTAACCCACTCAGTCATGCTCCATAAGTAAGCCTAGGAAACTCATTGGCTCACCATGATAAACTTTTGTAGAATGATACTGTATTAGTTAGGGTTTCTATTGTTGTGGCAAAACAATGACGAAGATCAACTTGGAGAAGAAGAGGGGGGTGGCTATTTTAATATACATCCCAGGTTCACTCCATCACTGGGGGAAGTCGAGGCAGGAATAGAAGACAGAAACCTGAAAACAGAAACTGAAGCAGAAACCATAGAGGAATCCTGTTTACTGGCTCCTTCTTCGTGGCTTGTTCAGCCTGCTTTCTTATATAATCAAAGACAATCTTCCTAGGGTCAGTGCCACCCACAGTAGGCTGTGTTCTCCCACATCAGGTATTAATCAAGAAAACGTCCCACCAGTTTCCCACAGGGCAATATTATGGAAACATTTTCACGATTGAGGCTCCGTCTTCCTAAATGACTCTAGCTTGTGTCAAATTATCATTAAACTAGCCAACACACATACTTTGTTGTTGGGACCTCATTAGAAAAGTATAAATACTGTTTACTTCTCCTCAGGGAAAAAATTCTCACAACATTCTACTTCCTAGATTAAAACAACCAAAACAAAAACAGGAAATAACACCTGTAATAGTCTGGACTCCAATGACTCTGAAACTGTCACCTTGTTCTTAGAAAGAGGAACTCCTGTCTTGACTGAAATAACAGATGGCGGTCTTTTGTTAAGGCTGATTTTGAAGCAGTTTATACAAAATTTGAAGCTAGAACAAACAAGTGTTCAGATGGCATATATTTAGAGTGTAGCTTCCCAGATTTTCCTAATAAACATACTACTTTTTTGGTCTTAGCTTTACTTTAAGACATTCCATGTTATAAAACTTGTGGCCTGCTGTTGGACCATTTTTACAATGCTACCAAGTATTATCATAGGATTTGACAACCCAGTGACTGATAATGAATTGGCGACAAAGATTTATTGGACAAAATGTGCTCTGGCACTCAATGTCTGCTTTGGTCCACCACATTTCTCTTTTAGAAGTTCACTATGTGTTTGAAGTAACATCGAAAACAAGAGTCTTCCTATACGTTATGTACAGTACTCACATTCATGAAAGAACTAGAAAGTGTCACAAAAAATTCATCAGAGATCAACAATTAATAAATGGGACCTCATGAAACTGGAAAGCTTCTTTAAGGCAAAGGACACTGTTGATAGGACAAAATGGCAGCCTATGGAATAGGAAAGATCTTCATCAATTCTAAATCTGACAGAGGGCAAATTTCCAAAATATATAAAGAACTTAAAAAACTAGACATCAACAAAGCAAATAATCCAATTTAAAAATGGGATATAGATCTAAACAGAGAACTCTTAACAAAGGACTCTCAAATGGCAGAGAAGCACTTGAAGAGACACTCAATAACTTTAGCTATCAGGTAAATTCAAATCAAAACGACTCTGAGATACTATTTAATACCCATCAGAATGGCTAAGATCAAAAACACAAGTGACAGCTCATGCTGGCAAGGATGTGGAGGAAGGGGAACATTCCTCCATTGCTGGTGGGAGTGCAAGCTTGTATAGCCACTTTGGAAATAAATATGGTAATTTCTCAAAAAATTAGAAATAGTTCTACCTCAAACCCAGCTATATTGTTCCTGGCCATATACCCAAAAGACACTCCATCCTACCATAAAGACACTTGCTTAACTATGCTCATAACAGCATTATTTGTAATGGCTAGAAACTGGAAACAACCTATATGTCTCTCAACCAAAGAGTGGCTAAAGAAAATGGGGTACATTTACAAAATGGAGCATTACTTGGCTATTAAAAACAATGACATTATGAAACGTGCAGGCAAATGAGGTAACTCAGACCCAGAAAGACAAACATGGTATATTCTCACTTATGAGTGGATATTAACTGCAAAGTAAAGGATAATCTTGCTACTAGCCACAGACCCAGAGAGGCTAAGTAACAAGGAGGCCTCAAGGTAGAGAAGGAGATAGATCAGGGATGAAGGAGAGAGTACTTGGAGAGACCACGGAAACTGGGGGACAATTTGAGTCAAGGTAGAAACCTACTGCAATGGAAACTCCCAGAAATCTACGAAGGTGACTCTAGCTAAGACTCGTAAGGTGGGAACAGAGCCTGAAAAGGCCATCTCCTATAACTAGGCAGGATTTCCAGTGGAGGGTTTGGTACACCAACCCAGCCACAAAACCTTCAACCCACAGTTTGTCCTGTAAGCATGATGTGCTAGGGTAAATGTGGCTCAAAATTGGGGGAGTGGCTAACCAATGACATGTCCAGCTTGGTACCTATGCCACGAGAGGGATCCCATCCCTGATACTGCCTGGAGGATCAGAAACCGGAGGTCCGATGACCGAGAGACCTGTGATAGAACCAAACAGAACTGTAAAAAAAATAAAGTCAACGAAAGAGTCCTAGTCCTAGTCATCAGAGTCTTCACCCAGCAACTGATGGAAATAGGTGCAGAGACCAAAAGGCGGAGTCCAGGGAATCCTGTGGAAGAGGCGAGGCATGCATGTGGAGCCAGACGGGTCAAGGACACTATAAGGAAACTCACAGAATCAATAAACCTGGACTCGTATGAGCCCACAGAGACTGAGACGACAAGCAGGGAACCGGAATGGGTCTAACCTAGGCATTCTTTGTGTTCGTCAGAGTTGTGGAGCTTGGTGTTTTTGTGGGGGCTGTGTCCGGCTCTTGCTGTCTTTGGGGGGCTCTTGTCCTCGTACTGCATTACCTCTTCTCACCTTAATATGGGGGAGGGGGTGCCTAGTCTTACTGCAGTTTGATATGCCATGTTTCCTTGATGTCCCTGGGAGGAGGTGCTATCAGTGGGAAACAGAAGCAGTGGGAAGTGGAGGAGGTGTGGATGGGGATGGAGGAGGTGCATGCATGTGGGCAGGGGCAGGGGAGGGCAAAGGAGGTGCATGCGTGGGGGGGGCATGAAGGAGCGGTGGCAGAGGGACAGAGAGAAGACTGCAGTCTGGATGTAATATATGAGAGAATAAATTAATTTTTTAAAAAAGAAGAAAAAAGGAAACGAAATTCATGAGACTGGACAACAGAGTTGCTGTAGGTCTGATATTATCCTCTGGAGAGTGCACGTGACTATGTCTGGGAGGAACTTCTGGGCTAGCCATATACTCCTGTAATATTCTTTGGTTCTGTTTGACCACCCAGTTTGAGGAAGAGTTTATTAAAAAAAAAAAGAAGAACAACAACAACATTTTATTGCCAATTTAGCTCACAAAGTTCTATATGGTGCTGAGGCATTTGGTTTGGAGATGGGGATCTGTAATCTCCATTTGATTTGAGTTCTCTTGGCTGGGAAGTAGAATGCAGTTCTAATCATAATTCTCTTTCATTTTCCCAGCAATAGTATTCAGATGTGTGGACTTTATTTAATCATTATTTATTCTTATTTTTGACACTACACACACACCACACACACACACATACGCACACATATATAATTGTGATTCTATTCATATCCCCCGCCCCCCCCCATAACTTCTTCCTTTCCCTCTAAACCCTCTTTTCTTCTCAAATTTTCCTCCAGTGGCTACATAATTGTCAAGAATGATATCCCGTCCACAGTGGCCATTAACCGTCAGGGAAGGGATGGAACATCATGGATCAAAGCTCCCAGTCTTATTCAGGTGTCCATTGTTGCTATGAGTCCACGCTTGCAAAACCGGTCATGTGTGACGGCACGGCTTCATGGCGTTTCTCACTATCTTCTACTCTAACATTGTTCCTGTGTTCTCTACCATGACAGTCCTTGTGCCTTGCAGATAGTCCAGGGAGAATGACTAAAGTTGAGTAACTGACAGTCACTTTTAGCACTTTCACCAGATAGAAGTCCCTACATTGACCACAGCTCTCTGCAAAAAGGAGAGTCTCTGACCCGGGATTAAAGCCATACTACTCTAGGGTTAAACATAAGTGTTTAGAAGGAATTCTGGCAGCATATCAATTTAGGGAGATGATGGTGGTATATTTTCTCCTCCCAGTCGTGGTTTTGAATATGTTTATCATACAAGACGTGTACTCCCCATCATGAAGGAGGCCTCTAATGCAATAACAAATCAATTGGCCATGCCCTGTATAGCTGTGCCACTACTGCATCAATGGACATCTCGCCCAGCAGGTCAGTATTGCAGGAAGCATAGTCTACAGGTGAATGAAATCATTAACACGTTTTCTGTTCTTCATTATTCACTACTGAAGTATGCACCTCTAGTCCCAACTCAGAGCTATCACTATCATCACTAGGCCAACTTAAAAAAACTCAGATAACCCCTATGAATTCAAGAGTAGCTTCTGGATGAGTATGCATTTAGTTTCTTCACATATGTCATCTCCTAGATGATAGCATTAATTGTCATCTCATCTTGAATGCAGCAGCGGGAACGCTATAATGCTGAATGCTCAACGAAAGAATAGGAAACTCTGACACTGTAGAGATGGAAGCTGTCATATTTGGAAACTTGATATATTCTTATGACAATTCAAATAGTGATGGGCACTTGAAATTATCTTATCGACAGATGGTAATGGGTCTCCTGGCAGCTTACACTGAAGGATAACCAAATGGAGAACAGCTACAGCAGGAACTGACAGCATCTTCATCGCACTTGGCTACACAAATGCACAACTTTATCTACCTTACTCTTTTCATTGATGTGCCTTTAATAGTTCTTACCATGTGGATCTGCTATTCTGGAACTTTCTTATTAGAAAGAGGGAAGATGCCTTTAGCTTTGACTCTAGAAGTGTTTTTAAAACTCCATTTAAATGAATGTTGAAGTATTTAGTTAGCTAATGAATAGCATTAAAAAATGTTAGCATCCTACAGTCTTTGGAATCTATGCTTCCAAGTTGCCTCCACCACAACTAATTTAAGTGACCTTTACTGATTCATTAAAATTTTTAATTGGATATCCATGTTAAATAGCTATCAATACTTTATTTTTAAATATCTGGGTTTTGGATAGTAAGAGATTTCTTATGATCATTTACATTAAACCCTGATTCTTTGAGTTTAACAGCACCCAGCATTATTTTATATCCCTTCTTTTGAAAGTTGGCATGTAATTTGCACAATTTTTATGGACAGTCAATGAATTTACACACATGTACACACACCATTCTAGAGTGTTCACTGTCCAAATATAGATGAAAATTTAAGCATGCTGTTTCAGTTACCCCAAGATATCAATAAGTAATGACACAAAGATAACCACCCTCTGTCCTCTGTCAGAACAGGTCAGAATACGTGTGTGTGTGTGTGTGTGTGCGTGTGTGTGTGTGTGTGTGTGTGTGTGCATGTGTTACGTTAATATATAATATTTAATTATTCCTATTATAAATGGAATCACATGTTAGTGTTTGACTTTTTCAACTTCATAGCTCTGGGAGATTCACCCACATCATTGTGTTTGTTATCTATCCATTGGCACTGAAACATCTTATATATAGTATCTCCTAATGTACATTCTAATACACTTATACCAGTTTGTGTTATGAGTCTCCAGCCAATAGACATTCGAAGTGAAAGCTGAAAACATGTCTGTATCATTTTATACTCTCACAAGCAATGGCCAAAATTTCCATTTTTCCACACCTGAGGGAATTTCATGCTCTTGTTTCTATCCATATTGGTGTGGCAAGCATTATATGGTTTTTCTTTCTATTTGGACTTGTAAAGTGACTATTGACCTCAATGAATGCCCTTTGATGTACTTATGGAAACCTGTACAATACAATGTATAGGGAAGAAAACAAATAATATATTTAAAAAGCTGATAATGATTAAGTAAAACAAACAATAACATAAACTAGGGGACAAAAGAGTAGCATTGCGTGAATGCTGTGATTCATTAAGTGCCCAGTGATAGGGACTGGAGAGAGATGGCTCAGAGCTTAAGAGCACTATGTTCCCCTTCACAGGTCCTGAGGTCCATTCCCCTGCAACCATTTATAACGAGATCTGGTGCCCTCTACTGGAATTCAGGTGTAAATGCAAGCAAATCACTTTATACATAATACATAAATAAATATTTTTTTAAATTAAAATTAAAATAAAGAACCCAATGATAATTCAATATAAGCAGCCAAGCACCCTAACAAAATGCTGCTCTAGGGCTGCTGGTACATGTTTCTAACAAGGTGATTTTGTTCAATGAGAAGTACCAAATATTAATTACATTTCAAAATAATACGAGGCCCTTTTATGCCAGCCTTTGAGGGAGCTATCTACAGCTGGATCCCCAAAGGAAAACTATTAGAATATTTTGTCAAAGAGTAGACTTATTAGTCTGCTTTCAAATTCTATGCCTCGATAAAGCAGCATCTCTAGTTTCTCGCCTTTAAATGGTTCTGTAATCCTGGAACATACACTTTTAGAAGTCGTAGGCAATGCATTTCCTATACTCCTTACTCAGAATGACAGTTTTATCCTTAGAGGGTTTATTCAATAAGTGATACAAAGTTAATATTACTCACATGCATACCATCCAATACTGTGTATCTATTAATAGACATCAAGAATGGATTGAACCTTGGAAAACTTGTAAGAAAGCATCTACCGGGTGATCATTATTTTTCTTGAGAATAGTTTTAGCTTTTAAATAGCGATATTTTTTTACATAAGAGACCTTTCAACAAAAAGGGGTTTCCTTAGTAGTACCACAGCTGAGCGTCTGACGGTAATAGGTGGAATTAAAGTCTTTTGCTTTAAATTGTTAAAAAAAAAAAAAAGCAAATCAACATTTTATTTATATGAGAAGCAACTCACCTGCTCTTCAATAAATCATAACCAAAATAACCAAAAGTTTGTTAATGAGCTTCAATAAAGTTGTCTACAGACATATATGTTTTCAAGAGCTACAAATAGAGGGCTAGGAGCCAACTGCTCAGTGGATCTTTCCCAAGCATCATTCCTAAGGCTTGTTTTGACACCCTGAAAAGCAATTCCCTTTCATTATTCACAAGAGGAGCTTATCAGTAGAAGCCCGCATCAGTGTTTGCGGCACCTGAAGACTCACTCTTTCCTGAAGAACAATGAAGAATGTTATTTATGACCATAACACAAATGTAGCTTTATGTGGACTGGTGTATTCAACAGGGTACCCTGCGGTTCTCTAGAGAAAAGAGGGAAGGTAACTTTGTTTTGTTTTATTTCACAGTCTGGTGTGTGTGTGTGTGTGTGTGTGTGTGTGTGTGTGTGTGTGTGTGTGTTGATGTGTGGTGTGTGTGTATGTGTGTGTGTATGTGTGTGTATGCGTGTGTGTGTGTTGATGTGTGGTGTGTGTGTATATGTGCATGTGAATGTGTGTGTTTTGATGTGGTGTGTGTGTATGTGTGCATGTGCATGTGAATGTGTGTATTTTGATGTGCTGTATGTGTGTGTGTGTGTGTGTGTGTGTGTGTGTGTGTGTGTGTGTGCGTGCTCCCTTGGGTACATACTCATGTGGATTTCAGAGGACAATCTCAGGTGTTGAGGTGACTTCTACCTTGCTTTTCTCTGTGTATATTTTTCTCCTTTTTTTTCTTTCCTTTTTTTTTTTTTTTTTTGGTGTGTGTGTGTGTGTCTTCCATTGGCCTGTGGTGTGCTTTATGATTAGGCTAGGCTGGCCAGCCAATGAGCTTGAGGGGTCCACATGCAGATGGAATCTGATGAGCCACAGATGTGGGCTGTATAGCTTACGCTGACTGCCTCTGTCCAGTGGCTCAGAAAAAGCACAGGAAGAGCTTAGGATAGACTCATCTCCTGTAGCTCAGGGATATCATGTGCTGCATCCTATACATGGCTGTGTTCAAGAAAGATGACGGTGACAATGACGATGAAGATGCCGACGCCAATGACGATGACGATGACAATGAAGACGATGACGATGATGATAATGGGAAAGAAACCCAAAATACCCTGGCTTAACAGAAGGGAAAACTAGAAAAGAAGAACGTGTCTGAAGGATATTAAGGATTTATTGTTTGCTTCTCTGTGTTGACAGTAAAAGGCAAATTGACCACGCTTTTTATGAGTCGAAGATTTAAGGTACTTTAACCTGGTTGGTGAGCACCTGAAATTCTCAAGGATCATTGTGAGCTGTGGGTCAGGGAGAAAAGCCAGCTGCCACAAGGAAACACAAGTCCATCTGCAGTTTGTAAGTAACTCAAGAGCTCTGTAAAAATTGGAGTCCAAAGTGTGATTCGTTCTGCTTCTGTACAGCTATCCACCTTAGTACCTAATTTTACCACTGCATTTCATTATAGAGCATTTTTTTCATTTTTGAATTTATTTTATTAATTTATTCTTGTTACATCTCTGTGATTATCTCATCCCTTGTATCCTCCCATTCTCCCCTCCCTCCCATTTTCCCCTTATTCCCCTACCCTATGACTGTTCCTGAGAGGGATTACCTCCCCCTGAATATGCTCATAGGGTATCAAGTCTCTTCTCAGTGACCTGCTGTCCTTCTCTGAGTGCGACTAGGTCTCCCCCTCCAGGGGACATAGTCAAATGTGAGGCACCAGAGTACATGAGAAAGTCATATTCCACTTTCCACTCAAGTGTGGAGACTGTCCTGTCCATGGGCTAGATCAGGGTAGGGGTTTAAATTTTACCGCCTGTATTGTCCTTGGCTAGTGCCTTAGTTTGAGCGGGACCCCTTGGCCCAAATCTGCCTATCATAATGTTCTACTTGTAGGTTTCTAGGACCCACTGGATCCTTCTACATTGCTATTCTCACGTGGTTCTCTCATCTAGAGTCCCAATAGGATGTCCTCCCCTCTGTTCCAGTTTCCTGGTAAGTGAAGGCTTTCGTGGGACATGCCCATTGGGCTAGTATGCAGATATAAGTGAGTATATACCATTTGAGTCTTTCTGCTTCTGGGTTAACTCACTCATTATGATCATCTCTAGCTCAATCCATTTATTCATAAATTACAGAAATTCCTTGTTTTTAATAGCTGAGTAGGATTCCATAGTGTATATGTACCACAGTTTCTTTATCCATTCTTCTACTGAGGGACATTTAGGCTGTTTCCATGATCTGGCTATTATGAATAAGGCTGCTATGAACATGGTTGAGCAAATTTTCTTGTTGTATGCTGATGCATCTTCTGGGTATATTCCAAGGAGTGGAATAGCTGGGTCTTGAGGAAGCCCTATTCCCAGTTTTCTGAGATAGCACCAGATAGATTTCCAAAGTGATTGTACTAGTTTGCATTCCCACCAGCAATGAAGGAGTGTTCCTCTCTCCCCACATCCTCTCCAGCATGTGGTGTCGCTTGAGTTTTTGATCTTAGCCATTCTGATGGGTGTAAGATGGAATCTCAGAGTTGTTTTGATTTGCATTTCCCTGATGACTAAGGAGGTTGAGCATTTCTTTAAGTGTTTCTCAGCCATTTGATATTCTTCTGTTGAGAATTCTCTGTTTAGTTCCAAGCCCCATTTCTCTATTGGATTATTTGGTTTGGTGGTGTTTAATTTCTTGAGTTCTTTATATATTTTGGATATTAGACCTTTGTCAGATGTAGGGTTGGTGAAGATCTTTTCCCAGTCTGTCGGCTGTCGCTTTGTTCTCTTGACAGTGTCTCCAGCCTTACAGAAGCTTCTCAGCCTCATCAGGTCCCATTTATTAATTGTTGACATCAAGGCCTGGGCTGTTGGTGTTCTGTTCAGGAAGTTGTCTCCTGTGCCAATATGTTCCAGGCTCTTCCCCACTTTTTCTTCTAAGTGACTTAGTGTCTCTGGTTTTATGTTGAGGTCTTTAATCCACTTGGATTTGAGTTTTGTGCAAGATGACAAATATGGGTCCAGTTGCATTTTTTTACACATAGACATCCAGTTAGACCAGCACCATTTGTTGAAGATGCTATCCTTTTTCCATTGAATGGATTTGGCTTCTTTGTCAAAAATCAAGTGACCATATGTATGTGGATTCATATCTGGGTCTTCAATTAGATTCCACTGATCAACCAGCCTGTTGCTGTGCCAGTACCATGCTGTTTTAATTACTATTGCTTTATAGTACAGTTTGAGATCAGGTATGGAGATTCCTCTGGAGCACCTTTTATTGTACAAGATCGTTTTTGCTATTCCGGGTTTTTTGTTTTTCCGTATGAAGTTCAGAATTGAACTTTCAATGTCTTTAAAAAATTGTGTAGGTATTTTGATAGGGATTGCATTGATTCTGTAGATTGCTTTTGGTAGGATGGCCATTTTTACTATGTTAATTCTCCCTATCCATGAGCAAGGAAGATCATTCCATCGTCTCATGTCATCTTCAATCTCTTTCTTCAGAGTTTTGAAATTTTTTTCAAACAAGTCCTTCACTTGCTTAGTTAGAGTAACTCCTAGATATTTTATATTGCTTGTGGCTAATGTGAAGGGTATGACTTTCCTAATTTCTTCCTCTGCAAGCTTGTCATTTGTGTATAGGAAGGCTACAGACTTTTTTGAGTTAATTTTGTATCCAGCCAAATTGCTGAAAGTGTTTATCAGCTGTAGGAATTCTCTGGTGGAATTTTGAGGGTCACTTATGTACACTATCATATCATCTGCAAATAGGGATAGTTTGACTTCCTCCTTTCCCATTTGGATACCCTTGATCTCTTTTTGTTGTTTTATTGCTCTAGCTAGAACTTCAAGTACTGTATTGAAGAAAGATGGAGAGAGTGGGCAGCCTTGCCTTGTTCCCGATTTTAGAGGAATTTCTTTGAGTATCTCACCATTTACTTTGAGTTTGGCTATTGGCTTGCTGTATATAGCCTTTATTATGTTGAGGAAAGTGCCTTGTATCCTCTATCTCTCTAAAACTTTAAACATGAATGGGTGTTGGATTTTATCAAATGCTTTCTCTGCATCTAAAGAGATGATCATGTGGTTTTTTTATTTTTAGTTTGTTTATATGGTGGATTACATTGATGGATTTCTATATTTTAAACCATCCCTGTATGCCTGGAATGAAGCCTACTTGGCCATGATGAATGATATCCTTTATTTGTTCTTGTATTCGTTTTGCAAGAATTTTATTTAGTAGTTTTGCATCGATGTTCATAAGAGAAATTGGTCTGAAATTCTTTTTCTTTGTTGGGTCTTTCTGAGGTTTACATATCAACGTAACTATGGCCTCATAGAATGAATTTGGTAATGTTCCATCCAATTCTATGTTTTGGAGTAGCTTGAAGAGTATCAGAATTACCTTGCCTTTGAAGGTCTGGTAGAATTCTGCGCTGAAACCATGTAGCCCTGTGCTTTTTTTGTTTGGGAGACTATCAATGATTGATTCTATTTCTGTAGGGGAAATGGGACTATTTAGCTTGTTTATCTGTTCTTCACTTAACTTTGGCAAGTGAAATTAATCAAGAAAATCGTCCATTTGCCTTAGATTTTCAAATTTTGTGGCATATATTCCTTCAAAGTAGGATCTTATGATTCTTTGTATTTCTTCAGTGTCTGTTGTTATATCTCCCTTTTCATTTCTGATTTTGTTGATTTCAATACTGTCTCTCTGCCTTTTAGTTAGTTTGGCTAACGGTCTGTCTATCTTGTTGTTTTTCTCAAAGAACCAGCTCTTGGTTTTGTTGATTCTTTGGATTGTTTTCTTATTTTCTAATTTGTTACTTTCAGCCCTGAGTTTGATTTTTTCCAGAAGTCTATTCCTTTTGGGTGTTTCTGCTTCTTTTTTTTCTAGGGCTTCCAGCTGTTTTGTTAAGTTGCTTACGTGCGATGCTTCCAATTTCTTTTTAAAGGCACTTAGTGCTATGAATTTTCCTCTTAACACTGCTTTCAATGTATCCCACAAATTTGGGTATGTTGTTCCCTCATTTTCATTGAATTTCAGAAACTCCTTGATTTCTTTCTTTATTTCTTCCCTGACCCATGTGTCGTTTAGCAGAGAGTTGTTTAGTTTCCATGTGCGTGTAGGCTTTTTGTTGTTTCTGTTGTTGTTGAATTGCAGCCTAAGAGCATGGTGATCTGATAGGATACAAGGTATTATTTCAATCCTCTTGTATCTGTTGAGGCCTGCTTTGTGACCTACGATGTGATCAATTTTGGAGAAGGTTCCATGGGGTGCAGAGAAGAAGGTATATTCTTTCTTGTTTGGGTGAAAGGTTCTATAGATATCTGTTAGATCCATTTGACCCATGGCATTGGTTAATGATGTTATTTCACGGCTAAGTTTCTGTTTCAATGACTTATCCTTCAGTGAGAGTGGGGTGTTGAAGTCTCCCACTATTATTGTGTGGTGATCGATGTGTGGTTTAAGTTTTTTTAGCAGATCTTTTACAAATGTGGGTGTCCTTGTATTGGGAGCATAGATGTTCAGAATTGTGATGTCATCTTGGTTGACTTTACCTTTGATGAGTATGAAGTGTCCTTCTGCATCCCTTTTGATTAATTTTGGTTGAAAGTCTATTTTGTTTGATATTAAAATGGCTACGCCTGCTTACTTCTTGTGACCATTTGCTTGGAATATTTTTTTCCAACCTTTTACCCTGAGGTAATGCCTATCGTTATGGGTTAGATGTGTTTCTTGAATGCAGAAGAATGTTGGATCTTGTTTATGCAACCATTCAGTTAGTCTGTGCCTTTTTATTGGAGAATTGAGACCATTGATGTTGAGAGATATTAACGACCAATGACTGTTAAGAGTCTTAATTTTGATGTTGTTTCCAATCGAGTGTTTGTGTAGATGTGTTTTTGCCATGGTATAGTTACCTATTTTCTGAGTAGTTTTGGTTGTAGCTTGACCCTTTGGGATGGAGTTTTCCTTCTAGTACCTTCTGTAAAGCTGGATTTGTGGATAGGTAGTGTTTGAATTTGTTTTTGTCATGGAATATTTTGTTTTCTCCATCATTGGTTATTGATAGTTTTGCTGGGTAAAGTAGTCTGTCCTGGCATCTGTGGTCTCTCAGGGTTTGCTGGATCTCTGTCCAGGCTCTTCTGGCTTTTATGGTCTCTGCTGAGAAGTCGGGTTTAATTCTGATAGGTTTGCCATTGAATGTTATTTGGCCCTTTTCCCTTGCAGCTTTTAATATTTTTTCTTTGTTCTGTATGTTTTGTGTTTTGATTGTTATGTGACGGGCAGTTTTCCTTTTCTGGTCAATTCTATTTGGTGTTCTGTAGGCCTCTTGTGTGTTTATAGGCATCTCTTTCTTTAGATTGGGGAAATTTTCTTCTATGATTTTGTTGAGAATAGTTTCTGGGCCTTGGAGTCTGATATCTTCTCTTTCTTCAATGCCTATTATCCTCAGATTTCTTCTTTTCATGGTGTCCTTAATTTCTTGGATGTTTTGTGTCAGGAGTTTTCCAGATTTGGCATTTTCTTTAATGGTTGCTTCAAGATCTGTGATTGTATCTTCTAGACCTGAGATTCGTTCTTCTGTCTCTTGGATTCTGTTAGAAAAGCTTACCTCTGTGCTGCTCGCCTTCTTCTCTGAGGTCTCACGTTCTCATTTTTCTTCTGTCTGTGTGTTTATCATTGAATCCATTTTCGTCTTCAGATCTTGAACTGATTTTTTTATTTCTTTCACCTCATTGTTTGTATATTCCTGAGTTTCTTCCATTGTCTCTTTATAGGACTTCAGAGCTTGAACCGTTTTATTTATTTCTTTCATATGGTTGTTTGCATTTTCCTGATATTTTTCCAGTTCCACTCTATGAGCTTCTTTTATGTCTCTCACTTGTTTGGCTGCATCTTCCTGTATTTGATTACAATTTTTATTTGTTTCCTCCATTAATATGCTCCTTATTAAGGATTTGAAGTCATTTTTTTGTATTTTCATTGTATTTGAGCTCTCTGGGTTGTTTTCTTTGGGATAGCTGGAAACTGGGGACGCCATGTTGTTTCGGGTTTTTTTGCGTATGCTTTTACGCTGTCCTCTAGATATCTTGCTCGCTTTGTTTTGAGTAGCTTCCCAAGTTGGATGGAGGGAGTCTGATGATAAATTCATTTGTTTTCTCATGATTTCTGTAGGCTGGAAGCTCTGATGTTTCATTGTTGTTGATGGCAGAAGGTTAGCCCTGTCGTTTTGGGCTCTCACAGCCAGTGATCCTCAGCTCCCCTGTGCTGTGGGTCCAGCAATCGTTCTGGGTCTCTGGATGAGCGTTGGGTCAGGCCAAGGTATCCACAGCCTTCTGGGTTCCCTGCCAAGTCCAGCCAGGGACACTGGGCCCAAACCACCCTCCGAGCTCAGCTAGAATCTCAGGGCCTGAACCGTCTGCTGAGCTCAGCTAGGAATTCTGGGCTCAAAATTCACACAGGGTCCAGCCAGAATTTTTGGGCTGGGACTGCGCACCAAGCTCAGCTAGTGGCTTTTGGCCAAACTGCATGCTGTGGTCAGTTATTGACTCATGCCTGAACCATCTGCCCAGCTCAGCCAGGAATTCTGGATTCAAACTGCACACTCTCCAACCAGAGTCTTAGAGCTGGGACTGTGCCAAAAGCTCTACTAGAGTCTCTGGGCCCAATCTGTCTGCCAAGCAACGTTAGGGACTCTGGCCCTAAACTGCACTCTGAGCTCCACGCGAGTCTCTGGGGTGGAATTGTGCACCGAGCTCAGCCAGGGACTATGGACCCACACTGCATGCTGAATTCAGCCCGGGACTCCGGGCCTATACTGCGTGGATAGTCCAGCCAGAGTCTTGGGGCAGCCGAGCCTGTGTGCACAGCTCAGGAAGAATCTTGGGCCTAATCTGCCCGGCAAGTCCAGCTAGGGCTTCTGGGCTGAATCTGCGTGCTGACCTCAGCCTGCGTCAGCACCCCAAAACTGCCCGCTGAGGAGAGCTAGTGTCTTGGGCAGAACTGCTCATTGATGTGAGCTAGCGCCTCCAGTGGGACTGAGCTCTCCGTCCAGCCTACGTCACAGCAGGTGAACTGTGGCTGCGCTGACATGGCACCTTTGGTGGAACTGAGTGCTCTGCCCAGCGTGCGTCACAGCAGGTGAACTGCAGCTGATCTGATCTGGTGCCTTCGGTGGAACTGAACGCTCTGCCCAGCCAGCGTCACAACAGGTGAACTGCGGCTGCGCTGAGCTGGCGCCCTCGTTGGGACTGGGCGCTCCGCCCAGCCTGTGTCACAGCAAGTGAACTGCGGCTGCACTGAGATGGCGCCTTCGGTGGACCGGAGTGCTATAGAGCATTTCTTAATATTGTGTAAGATTCACCCTTAAAATTCAGGCCAACCATTGATTCTGTGGCCTATTCACAATTTCTACAAGACAAGTATCATCTTATCTGAACACTTCATAAATACATGTTCCGTAAATAAATAATTTATGAAACGTACTTAATGCTTACTTGAATTTGAGCTTGATGTTGAAGGATCCACTTTAAAGACAATGTTTTTACTGGAAAGACGTTCTACAACAGGGTTTTCTAAAAGTTCTCAATGCACATATGTCCTTTTGTTCCTAAAAAGTGATCTTTTCATGTGTACAATATATGAATACATGTGTGCTTTCGATGCACATGTAGGTTTGTGTGCATAAATGCTGGTATATGCAGTCCATGGGACTCATGCATACCATGGCATGCATGTGAAGGTCAGAGGACAAGCTCAGGTGTCAGGACTCACACTCTACCTTGTTTTGAGAAGTGTCTCAATTTTGTGTTTGCTCCCTGCTACGTCCCCAGCATCTATTGCCCTGCTAACTTTCATGGGTTCATCTGTCTGTTTCCCATGTCGTCGTTGTAGAACAAGAACAGCAGATGTACCGTCTTTGACTTTACTTGGGTTCTGGGTTCAAATTCAGGTCTTCATGATTGCAAAGAAAGGACTACACCCACATGTGCTGGTCCTGCACACATGTTCTCATTCAGTGTTTGTGCAATATGAATATTATCTCTATTGAGAGATGGAAAAGGACTTTCACAGTGTATATATTAGTGGGGAAAGTGACACTTGACACAAACTGCAGCAGTCACAGTCATCCAGATGCAAACATTTGAACATATGTCTGCAGCCTTGGAGCGGGGCTGAGTTCCTTGATCTCTGGGTATCCACACGTACTGCTGCTGGGGCAGCGCATGGCAGCAGATAAGGAAATGGAATAAAATAACCAGCAGCCATCTGCTAAGAGACCAGGAAGATACACGCTCAGGAGCTGACCAGGATGGCTCATTGTTTTAACAAGATACAGAAGGAATTATGATGCTTTCATTTTTAAGAACACCTTTAGGCCAGTAGGTTAGCTCAACTAATAAAGGTCGCTGCTGCCAAACCTGACAATCTGAGTTCTCGCCCTGGAGCCCACATGATAGAAGCAGAGAACTAATTCTCCACAAGTTTCCATCTGGCTTCCACTTGTCTGCCATGGTATGTACACACACACACACACACACACACACACACACACACACACACACACCCCATACACACATACACACACACACACATAGAAACCCTAAAAAGTAACAAAAATGCAAAACATGTTTAACAAGCAGATTTCTTTTGTGACAATTAACATTAATGATAATTATGTAATTTTCATTATGTAAATATCTCAATGCATAAAAGAAATATTGCATTCTTACTTTTTGTTTTGGAAGTAAGCTACACTGCGTGTTTTCAACAATCCATGGGTGGAGAGTAGGCCAGGTTTTAAAAATATATTTTAATTGAAATAATCATATTTCAAAATTTACAGACAACAATGGTAAATGTGCAGAGTGAGTTTTAGTGCCTCCTATGCTTTATCAATACTTTATAAAGTAAAATGCATTTCCACTGAGAGGATACAGTAAAATTTTAAAGTTCCCCTCATATGGAGCTCATATGTGTTTGTTAAATCAGTAAATTCTACCAGTAATACATGATGTTTCTTAAATAAAAGCATCAATATTTAAGTAACTCAAAAATCATCAAACTCCAATTAAAATAGTTTTGGCCTGGGGATAAGAAGGTAAATTTAATAAAAGTAATTTTAACTAAACATATTTTGACCTTGGGAAAAAAATTTAAATACCTCTTTTCATTCCTAGCTGCTCTCATGGGCCATGGCATGTGGCAAATGCAAAGCTCTGTTTGTTGACTGCATGGGTTTATCCATCCATTTAAAGTTATTCTCCCTTGTTTACATTTACATTCAGTGCTCATTTGATTAGTGATATGATGCTGCAAGCAACATGGAGTTGTTAACTTTGAATGTGTGTGAACATCCACCCTGAGGAATCCACAAATAGGGTACTTGAGAAGTAAGGGAAATTTTGTCATCTCAGAACAGATACCCCTGCTGCAGTCATTATATGGCTAAAGATAGAAGTAATAAGCATGGGTGAGAGCAAAGGACAAAGAGAATGTGAGGTTACAGGAAAACAACACATAAAGACAGTGATTGAGAGGTATGTGGGAGGGGATGGCTTATTTGAGTTAGAGAAAGCAGGCCTATACTGAAGAATAATGAGATATTTGGTTAGAAAATTTATGGAGTCAGGACCTTGCTGATGAAGGGCTTAGGTGCCAGACTCTAGAATTTTAGTGAGATGACATGGGAAGGAGAAAGTGATTCTAGGAGATGGCTCAGTGAAAGAGGCTCTTGGGAAAGATAGTCCTGACAAATGTGCATGATAGAACGGCTGGCTCAGCATCTGGAGATGTAGGTGAGAGATGAAGGTCCAATGCTCTTGGGAGGTTTCTGGGAGCTGAAAAAAGTACAAATGCAGAAAGTGTCACAACAGTAGCATGTGGGCATGTGTGGGCCATGAGTAAGTTGAGGGTATCAATGAAGTTAAGGGATATTTGTTTTTTGTTGGATGATTTTTAAGGGTATTTTTTAAATGCAAAGACAAATAGATTTGTGTACAATCATTCTTGTAAAATACTTTTAAAAAATACGAGCAGCTTCTTTGAAAATTACAGACACATACCTCAACGATGATGATCTATTTTGGGAGGAAATTATTCATGATTATGCAGAAATAGGCAAGCTCACACTGAAAGATTAACTATTAAATTCTCAGTCAGAACTCCATTTATGTCTCTCATTTCTTGAACAATTTCTGTTCCCACTTAGTCTTCTACAATCTTGCCAACGTCCTCACAGACTCCCCTGTTGAATCTGTTGACCTCATCAGCCACTAGATCAACCACCAACAGACTGGCCTGAATGGCTCAGCCTGCTCCCTGACTACTCACACTTCCGTCTTGGATTAAAAGATATGTTTCCATCATCATATTCTTCAATTTCAGGTAATATAGCTGGCACCGAGAGGATGCTGTCTGAATCATGCCATTTGGCCTATAATCTTTCTGACTCAGTTATAGGAATATCAAAATAAGCACCTATATATCCTTTTAAAAGGCACAATCTGTTTATTTGAAATGTAGCATTGCTTCTTAGCTTTCTGTTAAGTGCAGCTTTTCAAGTGCAGCTGACATCCTGTAATTCTTGTGCAGTTTCCAGAGTCAGGGTCACAAACCCCTTATCAGAGGTGGTCACCTATTATGTTTGACTCTTGGTGGCCAATGCATACACTTACCCTTTCTCTTCTATCAGACTTTGTGTTGATGGTCAGGAAAAATCAACAGTAGCATAAGAAACAGAAGCTAGAGACTTGGTGGCATCCATGATTTCAGATTTAACCACACCCACTATAGAAGGAACGCCTACATGTTTAAAAGCAATTCCTGGTTTCTGTCTCACAAATCTCAGTTGACCTTTTTCTCTTGGACACAAATTCCTGTCCTGTACATCCACAGTGATAGTATTGTCTCTGAATCCTTCCAAGGTAATTTCTTGTGACTGCACACTGTCCCCATACAAACACAGAGCATTTTGATTTATGTGTGGATTCATGGCCATTTCAGTAACACTTTTCTTGGTCTCACAAAAGATAACACAACTCTCTTCAGAGCCACAGTAGACTTGAATGACATCTCCAAAAACTGCAGATCAGTAGTGCTGAATAGCCAAATGTTCTATAGGTGGTTGCAGCTTTATGTGTCATTTTTCCAACAAAGCTAATTTGTTTATATCTGGATTGGGGGGGCATGTTTGTTTTTGTTTGTTTGTTTTTGAAGCTTTGTATGCATATTGTCAGCAAGTTACAGAAAAAAGTAAGATCTGAGGATTTTCTTCTGGATCAGTTTTGCAGGATTCATGAATAATATCTTCAACTTATTCAGCAAAGCCTAGATTTAACATTTGGTCCACTTCATCATGCATAAGATGGCACAGCTTAGAAAGATCTAGCCGAAGTTTGCAGAAGGTCTTTGATATGCTGTGGGGGCCCAAGAAGGATGTCAATATCATTCCAAATGTGATTAATTTGGCTTTGGTATGATATTTCACCAAAAAAAAACCATACAATAATGAGTTTTCTAGTCACATCTTTGAAATCTTGGCTACTTGGTTTGCCAGTTCCCTTGTTGTAACCAAAGCAAGTAGCATTGGTGAACAGCTTTGTAAATGGCTTCTTGAGTTCGTTGGAGCCTTTCATTCAAGGGTATGGCAAAAGAGAATATCTTTCCTGTTCTTGTCTGTACTTGAACAATTAAATCTTTTCCTTCATATACAGAACCAAAGGCTTTAACTTGAATAGGAAAGAGATATGTCACTCCTCAACCCACTTTATAGTCTCCCCAGAAACAAAGAAACTGGAGAATGTTCCTTCCTTTTGTTCACATGTTAGAGTCTCTTCCACTTTATTATTTGATTCATGAGTAGAATTCTCTGAAGATAACACTTGATTTGACTTGTTTTTTATACTCATCAACATCTTCATTTTGTGGGGCTTTTCTTCTTCACATGTGAGATGGGGAGAGTCCATGTGAACGCCTACTGTGTCCTTCATTTAGTTTCTCTTTTGTGTTAGCTTTATCTGGAATTGGGAGAATCCAGGTCATCTATGACACTATTTTCTCTGGTTTCTGTTTTCTTATCTGGTTCATAATAGTTTGACTTCCTTCTACCACTCTATACATTTCTTAGCACCTTAAAATCCTCTCATTAATTTAAGTTCGTTGGTACTCAGCAAAGAGTCTGGCACAATTAAGCTCAAGTAATATAATTCAGAGACTTAGCCATGGTGGCAAACATGGCAGCATGCAGGCATACATGGTTTTGGAGAAGTACAGGAGAAAGAGAGAGAGAGAGAGAGAGAGAGAGAGAGAGAG
>OU015744.1:97321995-97332685 GCA_907169655.1 Acomys percivali
ACACACACACACATGCCTAACCCAGAAGCAATCTCCAATTAATAATCACTTGCAATGAAAATTCAGTTCCCATCAAGGGAGTCTCACTGGGCTAACAAACTTCTCTTAGGGACCACTTGCATGCCCAGGAGTGGTGGCCAACAGAAAACAAAAGCAACATCTTTGCATGTTTCTTATCTCATAATGTCATCAGGGCTTTTCCTTAGTTCTCTTTAAATGTTATCTCATATTAGTTTATCTTATTTTAATTATTTATCTTATTTTTAACTGTATCTTATGTGTTTTATTATATATAACTTTATATAATATATAGCTTTAAGTATATATGTATATTTATATATAGATGACCATATACACATGTACACACACACACACACACACACACACACACACACACACACACACACACACACGCGCGCATTCTCTGTTTTTACCCTAGAGTTCCTTTACACATATTTTACAGCTTCCAGTTGAGTTTTTGGAGATTCCTGAGTATGTGAAGCAATGGATCTGTTTCTTCGGCCTCTCTTGGGCTCTTTTCCTTCTGTTTGTTTTTTTCTATTCCAATGTGTTAGTATTTGTTTTATCTTATTACAATTCATTTTATTGTGAAAAAGAAAAGAAAAACTTTAGTTCATGTACTGAAAAAAAATTTACCCTTTGGTATGCAAATTAAGCACCACTAGAAAATTCCATACATTGGATCTATTCTCAGACAACATATTCCCAACACATTTAACACTTTAAGTGCCGGGGGAAACCCTGCTTATAAAGAGTCAAAGGAGTTTCTAATGCCAATGGACCATTCACTCACCTCCTGCCTGCTTCTTCCCTCCATACACACTCCCGTCTCCATGTCTCCATCTACACTTACTCCTGCAGGCCCAGAGGAGATTATTGCCTCATAACAAGCTTAAAAGGAATCAAAGCAAATGTCCGAAACCTGGAGAACACAGAGCCTGAAGAAGTTGTTTCTCTTTAAGCTAATGCACACTGCAGGAGGGAAGAAGCACTTTAAGTTCAAGGGCTGCTCCTGCCTCCTCAGAATCCAGAACTGAGCTGGGGCTTCAGCTCAGTGGTGGGATGCCTGCCTAACAAATGCAAAGCCCTGAGTCCCATCCCAGCACTGCCAGCAATCAAAAATAAGCACTCCCAGGCTTGGGCAAGATGCTCAGACTGGTTTCTTTATTTTAAAGCAATAGTGCCTTTGCTTAGCTAGATCCTCAACCAGCACAGAATTAAAATTAAAGAGCTGGCATGCACTGAGGTGGACTGTGGGGCTGCAGTTGCTGGAAGCAGGAAGGGTTTCTACATTGTATTCCTGCCTTCATCAGGAGAATTATGTGATTTCTGTTCACTCTGTCTCCTGGATTTCTCACGTAGGGCAATTCATGTTGAAATCTGCGATGTGCTGGAGGGCAGCCCTGAACCATTCTTATTCCTACATGTGGTGATGAATGGAAAGTGTCATTGAGATTCATTGACTATAATTATAACAATTTTACTTGGCGGCTGATCTTGTTTTTGCTCTTTTAGCTTGTAGGGATGTTTATGAATATTTAACTTTTATTTAGTTGCCTACTTGGTAGTGTGATCTGCCTAGATAGTGCTAACATGCCTACCATTCTCTGGTCTGCAAAGCCTAGTCACCAAAATGATGGCTCTTTTCATTCCCTGGAGGGGTAAAAAGTGGACACCAGCTGAGCACTGGCAGAAGTGCCTGTCTGATCCATTGTGCTATCTGTACCAGCCTTATACGTATTTGCAGTCCTGTGCACCTTTGAGATTCTCATGGCTCCGTGCAAAAGCATTAATTCAACCCACACTACAGCCTGAGAGTCTTCAGTGTATCTTGCAGCCTGCAAACACTGGAACGGGGTGGGGCCAAGCTCCTGCCCCTCAACCTTTGATTCCTGAAGGTGCTATCTCTACTAGGTTGAAGGGTAGAGATCTTGTCAGAGCTCCCAGAAACAGGCACACAACAACTGAACAGAAGGCTGAGAAGTCAGAAGGAGTCAGAGTTGAGGACTCTTGGGCACTTATGAAACAAGCCTGACTCCTCAAAGCCTGGCTGTGGATACAAGCTAAAAGCTATTGAGAACTTGTTGCTTAGCAACGTGAGACCAGTTAATAAAGGAGTTGGAGACTTTTCATTTCCCGGACTGCAGGTAATTTTTCTAGGGGAGCTTGGAAAATGTGCTCCGCTATCTTTTGCTCTTCTAGAGTCTGCTATTTGTTCTGCATGCCAATTAGATGACAGAATTTAGTGAGTTCTCCCTGGATGTAATGTGATATTTTGGGAGTGTCTGTCTCTTTAGTAACATGAGCATACATGCTGTATTTAAAACCAAGAATTCAAGAATGAGTTGCATTAAGCACCATTTAATGTAAAGGAGTAGTGCTCGCTACATATATTTCCGAAATAACAAGGCAGGTAGAGGAGAAAATGGTAAATAAAACATCAGTTGAACTCCTTAAAGGAAACACTTTTCCAAAGTGTGATGGAAACGTTTGATTCCTATGTTTCACTGTCCTATCACTAAACAGGCCCCTGAAGAGCAGTACGATTGTGGAAAAGGCAAGAGGGCAGGTTTTGCTCCCTGAGCTGCAGCTCCTCAGATATACCCACAATCCACTGTGGCTCTGTTGGATGCTTTCTGTCGAACACTACAGCTATTTGACAGAAGAATTTACTATCTACTGAACTTAACATTCTTGATTCAGGGCTTATATTTATATGTTTTAAATTTTATAATAATTTTTATTGTTTGTAAATACTAGAAATACTGGTCCATAATGGATCAGAAATTATAAACAAAAAAGAAACTGTCCCTTGAATGCATAGAAATACCACTCTGGAACACATCAACAAATCTTTTGTAAGTATCTAAATATTAAATATGCTTTAATCCGTGGGTCATTCAGGGTCCCCTACAGCTAGTAATCCAGCTGTGAAAACAGCCATAGACACAAGAGGGCATGGCTATATCTGAAAAAAACTTCATTTACAAAAACAAGCAGCAAATTTTGCTCTAGTCCAGTGTTTCTTAAGTTTCCTGTGCCATCAACCTGTGTAAGTTTTGATTTAGCATTCCTAGGGCAGCCCCTAAGGTCTGTTTCTGACAACCTCTCTGAGGCTGCTGCTGGTGCTTCAAAGGGTCACACTGTCCAGACCTTGATGACGATTTCTGAAGACAAATCTTGACAGGGTAGAGTCCACTCTCCCAAAGAGAGTACCTGACAGAGAGGTCAGAGAGCCTTCAAATTCAGTTTTCTTGTCTGAAAAATGGAAATGATTTCTACCTCACCAAATTTCTGGGAAATTGCAATAAGTTATGTATTTCATAAAGTTTTATGAAAATGCCAAGAGAGATGATATATATCATATATATAGTATATATATACTATATATATGAGGATTTCCATTGCTCTTATTTTTCTTTTAACTCCTTCCCTTTAATGGCAAGAACCCACATGTGTAAGTACTGTCTACCTGGGCATGATAGCAGCACACTTTCCTCCGAGGCATCCGAGAGTCATGGATGTGCATCCTCATCTGTGGTTAGTTAGACATGAAGGGTATCTTTTCTTCTCAGTCCATGCCGCAAAGGTGGCAAAGGGACACAAGACAAATGTGTTACATAAATACACAGCTTGGAGGCCTTGTTTACAATTGTGTTCAGAAACACTGTTTATTATAAAATGAGATGGAGCTCAGACAGTTGGGTTTTGTTTGTTTGTTTTTCCATTGAGGAGACTCTTTCTCTTTGTCAGAGGCCTGAAATGGCAAAGAACCAGAAGTTCTCAAATTATAGAATGGGTAACCAGACTGATTTTGCTGTTTGTTTGTTTTGTGACCACTTGCAAATAAATATTTGTATGAGCAGGAAAGACACAGAGGAAGACTTGCTTATGTTCTTGGGAAGTGAGGCTGTGAGGAAGAGACACATGGACAGCCTATCCCTGACTTCCAGACCCTAACAGATATGAATGACCAGGTTGCTTTAGACTACCGTATGTGTGTGTGTGTATGTGCATGTTTGTGCATGTGTATGTTTGTGCGTGTGTATGTGTGTGCATGTGTGTGTATGTGTATGCATCTGTGTGAGTGTGTGCATGTGTGTGCATGTGTGTGTGTGTGTGTGTGTGTGTGTGTGTGTGTGTGTGTGTGTTAGGCCTGGCAGCACGCACTTGTGAATCCAGCACTGGGGAGATGGAAACAGGTAGATTTTGTTGTTATCTTTATATGACAGAATCAAGCTAAGCACTAACACTTTGCTTTTTACTCTTTTTCTAAAGGAAGGCATGAGGAAGCCATCTAGTTTACTAAGAGAAGCTATACTTGGCTCTGTTGGACAAGATAGGAATTTCATATTGTGGAAGACATACTGAAAAGAGCAGGACAGAGCAAATGGCTCTTTATCTGTAGCACAAAGTTATAATAGGATCCTCTGTGCTTGGCCTTTGCAGAAAATGGTTTTATCTAGAATGGAAAAGAAAGTGATTCTCCAGGATTTAAAATAGAAAAATTAACATTTCTGAGAGAGAGAGCTCTTTGCCAGAAAGAAATGAGGCCTAGTGTCCTAAAAGTGGAGGTTGCTGAACCTGACAGTGTTTTTGAGACGCAGTGCTAGGTGAAAACAAGAAAACTCTGCTTGCCTGTGATCAGAGCCCAAAAGGTGGCATGCCGTTGAGGATGCAGCCTCCATCCAGGCACTCTACATTTCATTTCTAGGTTCCCTGATGAGATACATTCCAAATCCTCTTGTGTGAGTATATGTACACGTGTATGGATATGACATATGTATGTGAGTACATATATGTGTGTGTGCATGTATGTGGAGGCAGAGGACAAACCTAACTTGCTGTACACTGTTGTTGTTGTGGTTGTTGTTGTTGTTGTTGTTGTTAAAAATAAGGTTTTTCAGTAGCCTGGAACTTGCCAAGTAGGCACGGTTGTTGCCCAGCATGCTTCAAGAATCTGACATGTCCCAGCTCCCCAGTGCTGGGATTACATATGCATGCTACCAAGGCTGACAATTTTTAATGTGTGGTTCTTGGCCTTGAACTCTGGTCCTCAGGCTTGCAAGGCAAGCACTTTGCCAACAGAGCCATCTCCCCAGCCCTTCCCACCCCAAACCCTTCTTTGTATTTATACCAGCAGATGAATCCGAACAACATTGATAATGGAGACAGAGGCTTGTGGAGACTGAGTAAAGCATACATGTTTTAAACACCTATGGGGACTTGGATGCCTTGCTATGAGTGCCTCTGTGGGAGGACCTGAGTGTGTGCATTACTGAGCTCAATGGCCTTCCTGCTTCAGATGGTAACCTGAGGACTATGACGTCAGGCCTGAAGACAAGAGCTAAGAAGCGCCAACTCCGAAGACCAGTTAGAAAAGACATCTAGCTTAACTGAGTCTAAGAGCCTGAGATCTTCTAGCTACAAAGGCAATGTCCTAGGAGGGGTCAGCATGGCCAGAGCAGGACAAACTCTCAAAAATGAAAACGTGGCCCTAGAGAGACAAAAAAAAGCCTTGGCCAAATCTCCAAAAGCCTCCTGATTGTGATAAATCTACACTAACCCTTTCATTTAATCTTATCAACTGCATGTCAATTGATGACTCAAACTATCACACAACCCTGAAAAGAGAAATGCCTGGTACAAAGGGGAATGGGACTTTACATCGCTAACTGGAAAATAAGGGAGATGTCAGGGCTGGATACAGATACCTCATTTGGTAGAGTTCTTGCCTGGTATGCATGTGGCCCTGGGCCCATCCCCCGATAGCAAATAAACTAGTAATGATAGCACATGTCTGTCCTCTCAGCACTTGGAAAGTGAAGGTAGGAAGATTGACATGCAAGGTTGTCCTCTGCTCCATTGTTAGTTCTAGACTGGCCTGGGCTACTTGAGACCTTACCCCAAATAAATAGATAAAACAAACGGACTAGGGAAATGGTGTGGTGGTTAAGGGGTCTTACTGTTCATCCAGGGGACTAGAGTTCAATTCCTGGCAGTCACTCCAGTCAGCTCACAACTGCCTGCCACTCCATTTCCAAGGGACTCCACACTGTCTCCTGGCAGACATCCACATACATGTGGCACAAGTGTATGCTCTGCCCCTAAACACATATGTTTACATGGGCTTTCCCTGCATACTTTCTCAACACGCTATTATTCAATCAAGTATCTTCTAACTTGCACAAAATCATGATTATTCCTAGTAAAGTCATTCCATGTGACCCAAATTTCAAGTCCACTGTCTTGCTGCCACCCAGGCTCATGCTTCTGTCAGAATGACACACATGCCGAAAATTGCACTCCACAGTTCTAGATCTGCCTGCCCCAGCCAACTTCCCTGCACCTTCTGGCATGGGTCCAGACTGGGTTGCTCTGCATTGATTGGCAGTTTTGATTTCAGCAAGAGAGAAATTGAGAGCCTTAGGACTCAACTGCCCTCTTTGCTCTACTTCATGGTCTTAAAATTTCTGTGTCCCAGAGACTGTCATGAGTAAACCATGTGTGGGAACTCGGGCTCTGTTATGTGTGCGGAGGTCAGAACACAATTCTACGGAGCTGGTTCTCTCCCCTACCTTTAGGGAAAGCATCGGGCTTGCTCAGCAAAGTGCTTTACAGCTGAGCCCTCTCTCCACCCCAAGACAGGTTCAACTTGAACACACAATAATGATTTTATGTCTCTTTACCTGGAAATAGGGCATTGGCAAATAAAATTAAGAAGATGGCATTAGGCTGCACGCTAACCCAGTAGTTTTATGAAAAGAGGCAGAAGTTTTGGTCTGTAGGGAGAGTGCACTATGATTGGAAGTGGAGATTGGAATGAATCAATGAACTGCCTGGAGCCATGCCAGGATACGGTGTGCACGGGAGGATTCTCACAGCCTGGCGCTGACAGTGTGATCGCAGGCTTTCAGCCTTTAGAAGTTTTTGAGAATTAAATTTTCATTGTTTCTAGCCATGGAGTTTGTAGAACTCAGTCATGGAAGCCCTGAAACACTAACAACCAGTTACAAGGACTAATTCATCTTCCTGTAACTCAGAGAAAATGTCAGACTTACAGACAAGCCGCCGAAGAACGGAAAAAGTTCCCAAGCAGCAGACAAGGAAGCCCAAGAGTTCAAATACGTAAACCTACAAGGGACATTTGACATCCACATCTCAACAGTGAGTCCACTGGACAATCAGCACCTTTTCCTGATGAAACAGCCAGCTCTTGGGTACATTTAAAGTGAGAGAAATGAGTCACCATTGATGCTGACCTCAGTTTGGGATTTATGAAGATGGGATTTGAAATCTGTGGGTGAGGAGAGCATGCAGGCTCCTAGAGAGAAAATATACCTCAGATCCCTGCACCCTGCTCCTGACAACATTCACAAAACTGCTACCTAAAATGAGAGGGAAATCTCTGAGGGAAATAAAAATTGAGAAATAAGTCCTTAGGACCTAAATGGAAATACCAGCAAGAAAAATCTTCAGACTTAGTTTCCTAGCAACAAAAGTCAGAGTACTTGGGCATTCTGTAGTCATTCCTTGAAAACAGTGACTCCTGAAGAGTCTACATGATAAAGAGAGAAAAGAAAAAATAAATTTATTGGTGGCTGACATCATATTCAACTCTGTACTTTAGCAAAAGTAATGGCAAAGCACTCATAGGCTCAGTCATAGATGTGTTTTCAATGGTTAAGATAAAAAATGTGGTCGTGCAATTAAATTATAAAAAGGGACATACTGATTTGTGGTTATAAGCCAACCTAAGATGTTTGGCCCACTCACAACTCTGAGATATTGGAAGAATATTGGATATTGAGAATTACTTAAGATCTGCTTCATGACAATGTCACAGCCAAGAGGAACGTGACATCCAAGAAATTTCACAATGAAGCTGCCATCGTGTGATCATATATGAACATTCAGACCTTAAAACATTTTTTTTGCTGAATATATTTTATTCTATTCTCAGAATTGTATATTCATTGTTTTCAAGCCCCGTTGCCATTCTGTTATTTTAGATGTAACAGGATGGACCCTAAAACATTATCCATGCATCTCCTCGCATTCATGAGATGCTCCAGTTCTACGTGCACCACACACTCTCATGCATTGTATGTGAATGTTCTTTTAACACAGATGCAGTGCTTATCCCAGTAGCTGCATTTGGTTAGCATTTTTATCACAGTGCAGCCATGGGATTATGTATGTGTGTGTGCATGTGTGTGCAGTGTATTTGCATATGCATCTATCTGTGTACATCCTTTAGGTACATATAAGTGAAACGATGTGCACTTGTGTGGGCCTATGTGTAGAGAGCAAAGGTTGGCACTGTGTGTCTTCTTCAATCACTCTCTGCCCTTGTTTATAGACACAGACATGTATACACGCACACACATGCAACACACATGCACAGAAATGCAACACAGGTACACACACATGCATACATATACACAAGCACAAATCACAGAGAAATAATAATAGTAGTAGTAATAGCAATCATAATAGTAGCAGTAATAATGCAACAATAAAGAATTCTTGAAATACGTATAACTTAGATTTGAAAACATCATTGAAACCACTGCCTAAGTCACTATTGATTCTCAGAAGGCATTATAAAACAAGCTATTTCACATGTATGTCAAATTGTTTAATTTTTAAAAATTGAGTCCTTGTCATTTAACTTCTCTCCCCTTTGCTTCCTGAAGGTGACCATTTCTACTTCACTGATTACATTATTTTGATTATTTGCATAAAAGGATAAATAATAATAGCTTTGAGATTGTGTATGGGTAGGAGGTCAACATAAAATCATCTTACTTTAAATATAGAGCTCATACATGCAAGTCACTTGTCATTTAGCATGCACCACCCCCTCATACACAGCAAACCTAGAAAAGTAATCTGCTATTGCACCTAGAAACCTGATGGTCCAATGGAGAAAGAATAGGTGTACCGTAGTACACCTATTAAAGTTAGTGTTATCACATATGAGTGTACAAATGAACAGAGTGCATTGTGATGGTTCCGTGCATGCATGTGTCATACGTTGATCATGTCCATCTCACCTCCCTGTTTCTGTTCCTGAAACCTTTCCGAATTTTAGTGATTCCTCATAACACTGTCAGGATTGCCACTTTTGTTGTTTGTGCATATGAAAGAAAACATATGATGCTCATTGTGTGTGTGTGTGTGTGTGTGTGTGTGTGTGTGTAGGTTTTTGTTTTTTCTTATTATACCATCCTCTGGCTCCACTCGTTTTACTACAAAGGGCAGACATTCATTGTTTTTCATGGCTCCATTGCGGAGCTGTCACGTTCCCTCCCTCCGTTCGCCTGTTGATGGGACTTAGGCTGATTTTATCTTTACTGTTGTGTAAGATGAAATGCACCTCTCTTTAAGATTAGTGTGCACGTTTCAGAGGTAAAAGAAGAGATGAGGCTACAGTGCCATAAGAAATGGCGGCAGCTGCGTCTCACCGGCTAATATTTACTTCATCAAACTCATTGATCCTAAGGACAATTTCTTAACCTAAAATACTCAGAATTTAAATTGCCCATGTTCTGAAATTGGCTTTGCTTAGTGACATCTATTAGGGTTCATTTATCAACCTAGTGACTGACAGAAAAGTAATTAATTCACAATGAAAAGCATAAGTGTTAACTGAGAATATTAGTAACTTGACTGGTGAATTTTACTTAGTTGGCAAAATTTTGAGAATATAAAAAATAAAATTCCAGTTTAACAAGCAACTAAAAGGGATGGGCTTGGTTATATGACATAAATGCATTTGCCATGAGGCTCTGTCAGGCTGATAGGTTTCCATTATAGATATAAACCTACCAAAGAGGACTATTTCCTTCTCATCTTGACCTGACAGGTGACCTCATAACCTATTCCCACAGAGCTTGTACGGGCAATGACAACCACTGCATTTGCAAATCTGCCTTTTATTTTTCCATGTCTAAAAACCCCCTGTTCTGAGAAATAATCCCTTTAGATCTGAAAGTTGATATGACATCTGATGGAGCTTGGGAACCAATGACATGGTATATTCACTTTGTGTTCTCTTTAATAGTTAATTTCCATGAGATATCTCCTCCTGACAGAATGAGCTACTAGGCTTCTCTTGTGGTGCCATGTAACATGTTCCAGCAAAGACAATAGTCCTCATCAATACAAACGTAAAGGTGGTTTTTATGAAACCTTAGGAGAATGTTTATGGGACACAATTTGGGATAGTCGTGTGAATGGAATTAATAAGTGAGTGATAGCTGCTCGGATCCATTCTGGAAGCAACTAGAAACAATGCTGTGGGAAAGGAGAGTCTTCCACTAAAGAAGGTAGCTGGCTTTGACGCCCTGGGCTCTGAGTCCCTTCACTCATTCCACACTTGCTGTTCTGACTCAGTTTTCTTGCTGTCAGAGGAGAGAGATCACACCCAGCAACTTCCTGTGAGTCACTGGGTGACTCATAGGGATGGACCTAGGGAACAGAGCACTGCAGGAGCTGATGATGTCTCCTCCCTAGCCTCCACAGAGGCATGCTTGCCCTTCCCTCTCCTCCAGCTCTGACACTGAGCTCCCCAGATTCTCACACCAGGAGTAGCCAAAACACAGCACAGTAGTAAGAGAACGAGTGACATCAAGATGGGAGATAAAAGTGGAAAAAAAAAAAA
>OU015744.1:97332695-97371699 GCA_907169655.1 Acomys percivali
AGGCAACCCAAGTGGTCCAGAGTCAGCCTCACCATCCTGTGTTATCACTGCACTGTCCTGTTCTTGCCGTTTTTCAGGCAACCCAAGTGGTCCAGAATCAGCCCACCATCCCTCTTACCATCTTAGCCTCTCTGATCTGCTGCCTTTTTGTGCTCGAATTCCTTTTTAATGGATAGAACCAAAAGTTTCTGAATGCTCCTTTAAAACCCCAGATTTCACTCTTGCATTCCAAAGCATGGGTGCCAATAATTTCTTTATAAACTTTCAGAATGTGATGCTCTGCAAATACCATTGAGGTAGAAATCAGAGGCGTAAGTTCAAATTCTTTAATCAAACATAAGCTAAGCATAATGTCTTAAGCATTCCTCCACCAGCTGTTTAATAACCGTTAGCAAACTGGACAATGAAATGACGTTGTTTTAGGTCTGTTGTTCATGGCCATCCTATCCTCATAGCCACCACCACTCTTTTTTCCCTCTTCTGTTATTTGTTCTCAAATTGTTCTACACTGAGAATCTCATCCAATATACGAAAAAGTATGAGAAAACACAAATAAAAATGTGCCTATCAACTTGTATTTTTTTTCTAGTAAAACGCATTCTAAAAATATTAACTACATTGCTTTTTGGGGAAGTGTGGGGTGTTGGAGAGAGGGTATCTGACACTGAGGTTATTAATTATTAAATATCTGCAACTAGAAAAAATCAAATCGTGGTGAATGCACTCATTTTTAGCAAGCTATTTTATGTTTTCAAATGTGAATCTACATTTACATGCTAAAAAGACATATCATATCTTTTTTACTCTTCGAGAGTAACTAATAGCTGCAACCATTTTCTTTTGATTATGACCTAAATTTGTGCTTTCTGTTTTTTTTACAGTCTGTGCCATCTGAAAACTGATTTGAACATAAATTACTATGTTTCCTGGTTCAAAGATACCATTTTGAATGGAGAACAGAAAATACTACGCCACTGAATGAACCCACTGATTATAAGACACGCTGCAGTTTTAGAACTTTAAAAGCAGAAAACTGTGCATTTTGAAGTCAAAGATATAGCAAGTATTTTTTTCTTGCAAGAAATCAAGTTTCATTCTATGGTTCTTGCAATACAAGTAAATTCTGATTTTTCCCCATTTAAATGTGTAGGACACACACAGGCAATTTCAGCTGGTTTAAAAGGCTAAGTGAAGGGCTTGATCTCTCCGTTGTGAAGAAATGCCCGCTCTTCAAGTCGTGTCATCAGAATTTCTTAGTCTCCTGTCTGCCCAAATACAGGTTGTGCTATCTCTAGCCAACATTTCAGTGTGGGTATTTCATGGTGTATTCTTGAGTATGGTGTATTTTTCCTTCTCTCATTTCATCTCATTTCTTGTCAGAGCCCAGACAGAATTTCTAAATGGAGCAAAAATATTAGTGTTTATCAAGATGACTTAAAGTTTGGCGGAACATTGTTCCCACCATTCTCACCCTTCCTTTTACGCATTGAGTGGTCAATCAGGTTAGTGCTTTGTCATTACTTTAATGTTTTCCAGACTGGAAGGCCTTCCAGTGGAGGGAGCGATACCAAACCTCTCGCAAAACCTCCCATGCAAAATGCCCTCTGCCTACTAGATGTGCAGGGAAGAAGATGGAGCAGAAAATGAGGGAATGGCCAACCAATGCCTGGCCCAACCTGAGATCTTAGGAGAGAGCCAATCCCTGACACTATTAATGACACTCAGCTATGCTTGCAGATGGAACCTAGCATAACTGACCTCTGAGAGGAGGTACCCAGCAGCAGATCAAAGCAGATGCAAAGACCCACAGCTCCAAATTAGGCAGAGCTCAGGGAGTCTTATGGAAAAGTGCAGGGGTGGGGAGGTGAGGAAAGAAAGTCCTAGAAGGGACAAAAACTTTACAAGAAGACCAACAGAGTCAACTAACCTTAGAGCCATAGGGGCTTAAAGAGACTGAAGCACCAACCAAAGAGCATGCGTGGACTGGACTTAGGCCCATGACACTTATATAACTGATGGGCAGCTTGGTCTTCATATGGGCCCTCTAACAAGTGGACTGGGGGCTTTATGTGACATGGACTCTGTTGTCTGCTTTTGGATCACTTTCCCCTAACTGGGCTGCCTTATCTGGACTCAGTGAAAGAGGATGCACTTAGTAATGATACAATTTGATGTGCCAGGTTGGGTTTGTAAGGGGAAGCTCCCCTTTTTTGAGGAGAAGCGGGGGGCAGGGGAAGGTGTGCCTGGGAAGGAAGAGGAAAGGAGCTGCGATTAAGATGTAAAATGAATGAATGTAATTTAATTAAAATTTAATATATTTAATATTTAATAAAAATTTAAAATGTTTTCCAGACTGTCAGTTAAATGGTTAGTTACACCAGAATTTCTTGGTACTGAGATAAATAATGATTCCTGGTCTTGAAAAATAGTTCAGCACTTAAGAGCACTTGATGTTCTTCCAAAAGACCTGAGTTGGGCGCACAGCCATCTCTCATGCTAGTTCTAGAAGATCTTATAACTTTTCTGGCCTCTGTGGGAATCCATACATATATACACATATGGCATGCATGTGCATGCACACACACACACACACACACACACATACACACACACATACACATACACACACACACACAAATTGGGGCAAAAGTAAGACATTGTGATTCCTTAGCTCAACAGCAATTGTTATCTTTAAATATCAATGACTGGGCTCTGGAATAGGTTTTTCCAGCAATTTCCCTAGGAAAGTCTTTTGCACACTGGTATTTGACAAAGTCCTTCTATGTAATGCAGCATGAACTAAAGGGCTAGAAAGTGTCTTAGCTTGAATCTCCTTTAAGAGCAGGATGACCTTCAGGACAGCGGATCAACGATTTCTGCCCTAGCTTCCTTTTGGCAAAATGGAATATTAGTGCCTCCCATACAAGACTGCTTCCAGACAGAACGAGTGAATCTGTAAACAGCACGTAAAGCAGTGTTTGACTTGCCTCTTGAATACCATCCTTGGCACAAGGAAACAGAGCCACAAAGTGGTTAAGAAAGTGGCCAAGTCCAGGCAGCCTCTGGGTGATGAAGTCCTTAGTACACCAGCCAGGCCCCATCCTGCTGGAGTATTCCAACAGAAGGCAAGCTCTCAGCTAATGAGCATCTATCTACAGCATAAAGCATCAAGGCTTAGCAAGTAGCTACAGAGTGCGGCTGGACTTGCTATAAATGGGAGAGTTGGGGGAAGTTATTCTTACCTTGAGCATTTGGCATAGATACATATCCACAGTGATTAGAGACTCAATGATTTTATTTTAAATAGATGCAAGTTAGATTCACATTTAACTGCTGCTTAAATTCTAGTAGCTGAAAGATAAGATAACCTGCTATTGCCCAATAGCCAGGTAATGGCCTCTTAAGCCTGTAGTCAGTGTCACCTGGCAGACAACCTGATGGGCAGGCTTTGTGGGGTTGGGCTGTTTTTCATATTTCTTTTTCCTCTTGAAAGTAGAAAGTTATTTAAGGTGTGGTACTGTGAATAGACTGGCACCTTGTGTTTACAAGAAACCTCTCCCTAAGGTGTTGGCAGATTTTATCCACACTGGTTCCCGATCAGTTTGGGATTCATGGATAGAGGTGATGACTAAGAATCAAGAGGACAAAAAAAAAAAAAAAAAAAAAGTCTAAGTTCTATGGTGCCATTTTTTCACAAGAAGAATAAAATTTAAAATTACAGTAAGAAGAGATCACATCAGGGGATTCATCACCTAGCTTCCAAAAAGAATTGTCTTTTTCATGGCTACTTTTAAAGTGCTTTGGAAGGATGTTGAGACAGGATATCTTTAGTAAACTTTTTGAAGTATAGTGTTTGAATAGAGTGTGTCTATAACTCCTAAAAGTAAGGAGAATATGAGAGTATTAGAATTTCTATTTGCTATAGGAATTACCGCATACAGTTTGGCATTCTTTTAGTGTGAATTGCATTAAAATTTTATAAAACAGACAAGTTCATTTTAAATAAAGTTATTAGGACTTCTAGATACCTGAAAAACAATATTGACACATAAAATACATTTCCAATTTTTTAATTTAATGTAAATGAAATGTTTTGAAATGTATATACTTTTAAAAAATATTTTGACTTTTCTTTTAGAATTTCACATGTGTGTACCATATATTTTGTCCATATCCACTGCTATTCCTCACTTCAAGTCTGTGAAGACCTCCTCACCACATCTTCTTAATAAACCTACTGAGCTTAATTAGTGCTGCCCGTACATGCATGTATATAGGAACATGGTTATCCTACCAAGGTCCATATCACTGAAGGTAATCAATTCTCCTTCTCCAGCTGCCACCAACAGCTTATAGCTCCTCCGCTATGGGTGGGTGTTTGAGACTTTCCCCCATCTACACTAAAATGTTGACTAGCTTGATGCTGTGCAGATGTTGCGTAGACAACCACAGCTGCTATGAGTTTATGTGTGCAGTGGCCAAGTTGTGCTCAGAAGACACAATTTTGAAGCCATCCACCCAACCTCTGTCTCTTACAGTCTTTCCACCTTATCTTCCATGATTTTCCTTGAGCCTTAGGGAAGGGAATAATATAAATACTTCATTTTAGGATGAGCTATTCAGAGCCATTTATTTTCTACACTTTGACTAGTTGAAAGTCTCTTTATTAACCTCTGTCCACTGCAAAAAAGAACTTCTCTGATGAAGATATCGGTGATGTGCTAATCTTAGGATATAAAGACCAATGTTTAGAAGTGTGATGGTTTGAATAAAAATGGCCCCATAGGCTTCTGTGTTTTAATGCTTAGTCCCTACTGATAAACTGTTTCTGGATGATTAGAAGATGTGTGCTCGTTGGAGGGTATGAGTCACTGGGAGTGGGCTTTGAGGTTTCAAAAGCCCACACCAGGCTCAGTCGGTCCCTCTGTGTGTCTGCTGCTGGAGATCACAACGTAAAGTTCTCAGTTACTTTTCTAGCACCATGCCTGCCTGAATACTCTTCCTTATGGTGATAATCGCTTAGCCCTCTGAAACTATAAGCAGGTGCCCAATTAAATGGATTTTTTAAAAATAGGAATTGCTTTGGTCATTGTGTCTTTTCACCGCAATAGAACAGTAACTAAAACAAGAAGGCAGTGTGATACTCTGTTCTTTTAGGAAAATATTAATTGGAGTGGAAGTTTCTGGTTTCTTTAAGAGCCAAGTTGTGTCAAGTGATGTTTGCTGGAAGCTGTCTTGTGATAGGGCATGTGATGTTTTGCTGATGTCATCTCATGCTAGGGTAGTGGGTTTTACCAGCTGCAGAAACATCTTTGTGTGGACTCTGAGAATGTAAATAGAAGTGCACATTGAGAATGCCTTGCAGTGGTTTACGTTGCTTTGCTGGTCTTTGTTGTTCTTAGCTTTGCAGAGGGAAATGGTCCAGAGAACTTCTCTGTGGCTGGTTCTGGCCACTTCTGCTGACTCTTGATGATTCAGCAGAGCCTTGCAGTTCCTGCTGGACCATGCAGCTGTTACTGATTCATGCCACTGCTGTGTGGTGTTGGCTATTGGACTGGACTGTTACTATCCGGACATTGCAGAGTGGAATTGGCCCAAGGAACTGTGTCTCTTTTTTTCATTTAATTAATTTATTCAGATTACAACTCAGTTTTTATCCCATCACTTGTATCCTCCCATTCCTCCCCCCTCCCGCTTTCACCCTATTCCCCTCCCTTAGGTCTAAGACCCAGGGGGAACTCCTCCCCCACTGTATGGTCATAGACTATCAAGTCTCATGTTGGTAGCCTGCTTATTCTTTTTTTTTTTTTTGAGTGCCACCAGGCCTCCCCACCTGGTGGGGCACCAGAGTTCATGTCAGAGTCAGTCCCCACTCTCCACATAACTGTCGATAATGTCCTGTCCGTTGGGTAGATCAGAGTAGTGGTTCAATGAATTAACTGAAAAAAGTCAATAACCTTCCTTTATACAAATGACAGTCATGCAAAGGAAGAGATTAGGAAAACTACACCCTTCATGATAATTATAAGAAATATAAAGTATCTAGGAATAAGTCTAACGAAGCAAGTGAAGGACTTGTTTTAAAAAAAAAAAACTTTAAATCTCTGAAGAAAGATTGAAGATGACATCAAAAGATGGAAGGATCTCCCTTGTTTGTGGATCAGGAGAATTAACATAGTAAAAATGGCCATCTTACCAAAAGCAATTTACAGATTCAATGCAATTCCTATCAAAATACCTATACAATATTTTAAAGACATTGAAAGATCAATTCTCAACTTCATACGGAAAAAAAAACAGAATAGCTAAAACAATTCTATACAATAAATGATTCTCTGGAGGAACCTCCATACCTGATCTCAAGCTGTACTATAAAGCAACAGTAATTAAAACAGCATGGTTCTGGTACAGCAATAGGCTGGTTGATCAAGGGCATCGATTCAAAGACCCAAAAATGAATCCACACACATATGGTCTCTTGATTTTTGACAAAGAAGCCAAATCTATTCAATGGAAAAAGGATAGCATCTTCAACAAATAGTGCTGGTCTAACTGGATGTCTACATGTAGCAAAATGCAATTAAACCCATATTTGTCACTATGCACAAAACTCAAGTCCAAGTGGATTGAAGACCTCAACATAAAACCAGAGACACTAAATCAGTTAGAAGAAAAAGTGGGGAAGAGCCTGGAACACATTGACACAGGAGACAACTTCCTGAACAGAACACTGACAGCCCAGGCCTTAAGGTCAACAATTAATAAATGGGACCTCATGAGCTGAAAAGCTTCTGTAAGGCAGAAGACACTGTCAACAGGATAAAGCAACAGCCTACAGACTGGGAAAAGATCTTCACCAACCCTACATCTGACAAAGGTCTAATATCCAAAATATATAAAGAACTCAAGAAATTAAACACCACCAAACCAAATAACCCAATTAAGAAATGGGGCGTGGAATTAAACAGAGAATTCTCAACAGAGGAATATCAAATGGCTGAGAAACACTTAAAGAAGTGCTCAACATCTTTAGTCATCAGGGAAATACAAAATCAAAAGGAACTATATCTTAAAGTGTCCACATCCCCTTATTAACCTTCTTTCTCTCCTATCTCTGGTCAGTGGGTTGGAAGGGAGGTAGAAGCATTTAAGAACCTTAAATAAAGTAGGTTTTTTAAAAATCTAAACCTATAATTAATAGTAGCTTTTCCCTTTGAACTGCTAACTTTGTCAGCCATAGGCTTTTGGCCAAATTCACAGTTACTAGTCATGTGTTCTGTCCTGTGGGAGTAGGTTTTAAATCTAGTCAGAAAGTGGTTGGTTATCCACATGACATCTAGGCTACTGTTGTACCAATGGGCACGTCTGTATCTAGCCCTATATGTCACAGTTGTAGTTCACAGGGGAACCAAGTATAAAGCTACTATTTTAGACGCTTCATATAGATATTCTAAGTGGGGTAACTCTATATTGTGGAATAACACTTCTCATGGACACCATAGGAGATTAATACACACACATACACACACACACACACACACACACACACACACACACACACATGGGGAGGGGGAGGGGAGAGGGGGAGGAAGAGATGGCTCCGTGATTAAGAGCATTTGTTCTTATTCTTGCAGAAGACTGAAGTTCAATTCTCTGAACCTACATGATGGCCCACAAGCATCTGTAACTTCAGTTCTAGCAGATCTGAAACCTTCTTCTTACTTCCCCAGGCACCAGGGACACATGTAGTATACATGCATACATGCAGGCAAAAACACTCATATACATAAAAAAGTCTAAAAATAAATAGCCCAGTGTAAGATGTTGCATTTTTCTCTTTAGCTGTTGGTCAGGGGAGTATCTATGGGAATAGATACCCCTAAAAAATATAAGATTTGTTGTTTCACTTGGCTTTACACTAGAATTTAATGTTAATAACCTACTGGTGGCTGGGTGTGGTGGTGCACACCTTTAATCTCAGTACTTGTGAGGGAGAGACAGGCAGATCTCTATGACCTAGATCAGCCAGATTTACATATCAAACTCCAAGCCAGAAAGACTACATAGTGAGACCTCATGTCAAATATATCTATATCTACATACATATATATACACACACAAACATATATATATATCACATACTTGGATCACAGGATATGGAGAAATCACTATGGTAATGAATGAACTGGAATCTTCTCCTTTATTGTCCTTCTTGGGTGGCTTTCATAGTACTGCATAAGGTGCTATTCACATGCTAGGGGAGAAATATCATCAGTATATATACTTTCATCTGATAAAAGAACTTAGAAATACGTATATTGTGTGTCATATATAAATAATATGACATATTGTATGAATCTATCTTACAAGCCATCCAAAAAAAGAAGCCTTTTATAGGGAAAATGAAAATAATGAGTATTTTACATAGTTTTACATATCTTAAAACTCTACTAATGTCACTAAAGTTATATTCATTATTCTGATGACACATTGTGAGTACCATCAAAATCTTCCCAAGAGTTTTTGTTTGTTTGTTTGTTTGTTGAGACAGGGTTTCTCTATGTACACTTGGCTGTCCTGGACTCCCTTTGTAGACCAGGCTGGCCTCAAACTCAGAGATCTCCACCTGCCTCTGCCTCCCAAGTGCTGGGATTAAAGGCGCGCGGAAGAGTTCTTTGTACAGAGGCACATCTGAGTCTGGGCAAGGCCAGATTTACCCAAGATCCCACAGCCTTCATTGCTTCATTTTGGTACTGTCTCAACAATATTCCCATGAGGGCTAAAGATAACCAAAAAAAAATATTAACTATTGTCTTTACTTTATTCTTAGGCAACATGTGACATACTAATAAATCTGACAGCATCATCAAGAAAAGTGCAGTATATAAAAAGTGAAAGCACGAACCCAATCTCTTCATGTTAGGAAATTTCAAAATTATAAATTAAAAATGTTCTATTTACAGTGAGAACATTAACATGAATAATTTAAGGCAAAAAAATCAAGTACAAGTAAGTCTCTTGTACTGAAAATTACAAAATATTGGTAAGGGAAAGTAAAGAAATAGAATTGGGGAGATATAATATCCTTACAGGTCAACAAGACTACTATTTCTAAAAGGCCAATTTCCCCCAAAATTGATCTCTTGAGTCAAAGAAACCCAACTTGAAACCCAAGTACAATTTTAGTAAAACTGACACGTTTATTTTAAATTCATGTAGTAGCATGAAATAGTTATCAAAATTACCTTATACTATAACAGCAACAATGAAAGATGTTGGGAAATGGTCTATTTACTACAAAGTTGCTTGTACTCAACATATTACACTGATGTAAAAGATTCACTAAAGTGATGGAGTGCAAGTCCAAAGCAGAGACATGAAAGCATCTCAGTAGGGATGTGGAGTCCTGACAACAGGTGACCCTGCATCTGCCCTTACCCATATACGGGTGAGTAAAAATGGACCAAATTGCCAAAAATTTAAAGATATTTTAATTTTAGAGAGCTGCATTTTCAGATTAACTCCTCTGGAATTTAAATCTGTTGATTTTTAAACATTAAGTGAGTGATTCCAAATGCACTTGCAGAGTAGGCAGTGTTTACTGACTATATGTTCCCTTTGGCTTAGTCTGGTTTGGTTCCTTTCAGTCCTTATGATTTACTCAAGGGGAGAAAATGAAGAGTAAACGTTGCTTTTGCTCTTAAACATGTTTTCTTGGCCTCTTTAATTCCTACTGTTCATTTTCAAATAAAATGCACTTAGCTCTTCAAGAATCTTTGGTGCCCACAGTCAAGTGTAAATTCTTTAATAAAATTGCAAGATGTCTTTCTTGTTTTCCTGCTTCAATTCTAATTTGGCATAATGGTACAAGATGCTCCTTCTGCTTTTGTTTTTTTGTTTTCTGTTGCTCTTGTAGTCCAACTAGAATATCACTTACTGTCTATAGCCTTCTAAATGCCGTTTATGCAGCTTTATCAGAACAGAGAGTTCAGAAGAACTGAATCACAAAACCATTGCTATAATTGATGCAGAGTGACCTGTTTTGACCCAATAGTATTACTAGAAGTAAATTCAGTATTATTGAGGCCTTCCTGTGTGCCACTTAGCTAGGCATTGGAGTTATGAAAATTTAAAGCATCTCTGTCAGCCTCAGTGAGATGTGTCAAGCACAGGTGGGACGGTAAAGCTTTAAGCTGGAAGATGATGGTGGAGGCTACAATAAAGAAAGCGTGAGAGAGTAATTCTGAGAGGAAATGCATGAGGTGAATGCAAGGAGAAGAAGGCCCTTCACATGAGGCATAGAAAGGCATTTTAGGCAAAAGAAAGGAGTTTCAAGCAGAGGATTAATGTGTTATGTAAGAAAGACTAGCAAGAGAATGACACATTGTTTCCTAGCATTGGGAGTTCATGGCCAGAGTAGGCAACAGCCTTAAATTATTACTGTCACTCTATGTTACAGCTTACATAGTATTTAGTCACGGAAGTCATTTTTCTGAGGCCTCCTGTCATGAGCTAGGAGCTTCTTAGCAAAACCACTAATGAGTCAACTAATGCCAGGTGCTCTTCAAATCCCTGACCTACCGCCAAGCTAAAGGACAGTCACCACCCACTGAAATCTTGTGTTAGAAAATGAATATATCATTGTTTGGAAAGTCTCTTTTGGTCAGTTCCTTTGCTCGAATTAGGTATTTGCCCACACCACTCCCCTGGCACTCTGCTATGTAGGCCTCAGCATGTACTTCACATTTTTAAATTAATTCAATAAAATTTTGTTACAGATAATTGGTGGAACTGGGATATCTATTTTATGTTTCTCTTTTACAATATTTAAACTTAACATATAAACTAATGATGATCTCTGGTCATTGTATCTCCAGGTAACAGTATGTGCCTTATGATAGGTCTGTAAGACACACCACTGCTGTACTAGCACCTCCAGGAAGGAATTGCATTGTCACAAATAGAAATAGCATCCTGTCTGCTGTTATAGTCACATAGACAAACACAGGGGAACACTGCTATAAAGTATAAAACTTTTGAAATAGGAAAATATAGGCTTACATATAACTAAAAGGATAAGAAACTAGTTATAGGTTGGTGTTTACCATGATTAAAGCTGCATTAAAAACCTTGTTTGTTGAGCTCTCACAATGTGTTGTTTCACCAGCAAAGCATACCTCCCTGGGGTTGACTGAGTCAGCTCTTGAAAAGGCGGTGAGCCATGCTGTCGCCATTCAGAGCCGTCCCCATTAAATTCCTTCTCAGAATTAGGTCATACATGGGCACTGGCTGAGCGAGGCACAACACGCCTCTCGTCATGGTTGGGATAATTGTTGGTACTGTATTACCATGCCCACCCTCTTTCCATCTTTTCATATAGTGTTTTTCTTCACTGGTATACTTGTTTCTCAACGCAACCATGGACATCGATTTGCTCTGATAGTCACTTAGGCTAAAGGCTACAACACTACAAACCAGTTGAAGGCCAGGATATATTACTGTGTCTTGGCCACCTATGTGTCTATATACCTAGCAAAGGGTCTGCCTTCCTCATATTCAGTAACTCAATAACTGTTTAATAATTAAATGTGAATAGAAGTGTTTCACTGACAATACTGGTTGAATTCTTATGTGTTACCTTACATGGGTAATATAGTTTGGCATGTGTACATTTTAACTTAGCTTGCAATTGTATTGTACATATTATGTATAGTATATGTACTGTATTGTATAAATATATAACCACAGATGATTTCAGCTTTTACATGGGTCCCAGTCTTTAGTAGTTGTGGAATGGGTGAATAGAAGCAATTTTCTAAATATAAGAAATTTATTACCTCACATAGTTTATGATTTTGTGGTAAAATATGACATACATTCTTGGCATTTCCAAGAATATAATATATTAGTTATAATCACCATGTGGTATAAGAAATCTCTTACCTCATTTTTCCTAACTGAAATTCTGTATCCTTGGACCATTATCTCCTCTAGCCCATGGAAGCCACCATATTCATGCGCTATCCAACCATTAGAGATTCCACTCTAAGTGAAATTATTCAGTTTTATCACCCTCTTTCTGGAAGATAAGCCTCTTTAATATTTTCTGATATTTCTTCCCTTTCCAAATGGTCTCTGTATTTTAAAAGAGGACTAAGGGTTATGCCTCACTTCCCTGATGATAGAACACATTTGTTGAGCAGCTGTTGGCATGCTTTAAGGAGCCTGGCACTGAAGTCCATGACAGGGAAGTGTAGCATTGTTGAATCATCGCTCCTGCCTCAGCGTCAGCCATGTCTCTCTCTTGCTGTGCCATGGATCCCTGTGGCTTGGGCAAAACTCTCAGCCTATGTGTTCATTTCTGACATCTCGTCCTTGCCACCATTTTAATTCTAGTGAGAACTGGCCTTTTGGGGTTCCTCATAAGGTAATTCCTTCCAGAGTCTAACAAGGAAGTGTGGTTATGTCTTTCACCACACTCTCTTCAACCTCCTCTTTAAAAAAAAAAAGTGCCACTCTCTGATATATCCTTCATGATTGATGCATCTGGGTGACAGAGGGGAGGAAGGGGGCCTGGTTACTCTTGTCATTCGTTGTGTCCTATGCCTTCTTTTCCTGTTTCCAGGCTAAGGAATCGTCTCCATTACTATGTGACAGACACTCCTCCAGGACCATCACCTCTTCCTTCCAGAGGTGACATTAAAGGAACATGAACATTGATTTTAATATTTTCCAGGTATTATATATGTTGGGTTCATTCCACCCAAGAGAATGCTAAAGCTCCAATGATTAAAGAAGCTTGCGAAACAGCAGAGCATGGGTTCAAAGCCTGGTTGTAAGGCATAATGAATGATAGTACCAGATGGCTTGGAGTTTTTGAGTGTTTTAAGCGTCTCATATCTCCTCACAAGTTTCAGACATGAAATATTGCTTATCGGACTTAAAACACAACTTGGTAATACTTCTCCAACTGCATTTAATGTTCAGTGCATGAGACCGGAAGCAATTGCCTCTATTAATTAGTTTTACAAAATGCAATGTAAAAATGAAGAAATGATTAGATGGAATTAAAACTTAACAGAGGCAAGCTGTTCTGCCACTCATGGTGGTGAGACTTATTTCAGTTGAGTATTATCTGTGATATCAAAAATGTAAAATTATCATTTAAAATGCACTTGATTTTATATTTAAAAGATCAGAGAGGCGTTTTACATTTAAAACTACTGGCTGGGGATTAATGAGCTGGAATCTGTATTATTTAAAACATAATTGAGTTTGAGTTTTTTAAATAAGTAAGATAAAATGTATTTCTAAAAAGAAGTTATAAATATGGCCTTTCAGTGTGCATAACAGTTATTCAAAAGAGAGAAAAAAATTTACCACCAGGTTGTCCCAGATTACAGCTAGAAATAATGTCACAATAATAGGCATGAAGTGGACTGCGTCTGGCTTCTTGATCACCACAGCCAACGCGTACTGACACTCTACGTCAATTGCCATGTCCTCCTTGCTTGTGTCCTCCACCAGCCAGAGCACCCACTGGTCTCCTGGTGATGTTTCCAGGCAAGAGTACCCGTGCCTAGCAAAGGTTTTCTGCCACTAATGCCCTCTTTAAAGACACCCAGCTTGTCAATGGCCATATATGCAGAGCCAAGACCCACAGATGTCCAATCCTTCTGTCTGACGTCTGATGTTTCTCAGGGAGCCCACCAATTTCTATCCTCTCTGATTTAACTGGCACCAATATTGGTCATGGACTGATCTTGGGGCACTATGGAGATTTTATTAAGGTCACTCTTTTATACACATCACTCTTTTAATGTTGCCTTTTAAATGTAAAAGGCTGTGAGAGTGTAGCAGAGGGGTGGGTTAAAAATAGATAACACACTATAAGCAGAATTTTCCCCCATGATACTGAACTCATTATCTATCATGCAAACTTGCTTCAATTCTTCCCTGTTGTGAGTACTTTTCCAAGGAGGTTTTCTTTCCTTAAGCAACATGGCCTCTGTGTACCTATCTTGGGTTTTTAAGTGAAGACTTCCACTGTGTTTCTTGCTGACCTTCTACTCACGTTTACCACTGCCTGCTTGAAATCTGTTTGATTTCGCACATCTACCTTGAATTCAATAGCCTGAATTGAATGCATCATTTCCTTTGATCTTTCACCTAGGTTTCCTGTTTCAATAAAAAGAGCCGCATTTATGCAGTTACCCATTCAGAAACTAAGTATTTCCCACATCATCTTCCTCTACTCACCAATACTCATTTCTACCTTCTCATAAGTTCTGTTCTGCCTCCTGAAGATATCATTCATCCTTTTGCGTTTTGTTGCTGATTTCTTAGCTCAGGGTATAACCTCTTGCTGAGAGTTGTGAGCTAGGGATCTAAGAACATGCATCAATAGCTAAAGTACTTGCCATACAAGCCTAGGGACCTGAATTCAGAGCCCCAGCATCCTCATAAGTTATCGAGCATGGCTGTGTGTCTGTAGTGCCAGCACTGAGGAGGCAGGGACACCAGAATCCACAGGCTCAGCAGTCAACCAGATGAGAAGAATCAGCAAGCACCAGGTTCAGTGTAAGCCCTTGCCTCAAGAAATGAGGTGGGGAGAGACTAAAGGCCGTGTTTTTAGGGTTCCATGTGCATGTATCCTGCCATATACATGTGCACACACAAGCACAGGAACACACACGCATCACGTACATACAATAGACAAACAAGGTTCTGCAATAGTCTCTTAATCATTTTCCCAGACTTCTTCTATTCTATGTTGATATTAAATTCTCTCTGTAAAACTTCTAAACCCTTCTTTTTCTTCTCTGTCTCCACCTAGCCTGGCCACAAAGATGTCTTTTTTCTCTTCTGATACTGGCAGGAATTCTCCAAATACTGCTCCTTATGCATAGAACGATTACTGCATTTTTGTTCAGTGAGTGGTCAAATTATGTTTGTCCAGAGAAAAGTACCTTAAAGATCTGACAACAAGCTGATTCTCTAAATATATATTTATCTTTTACTGAACAACCTTGCCACATTGGACATTTGGTTGATGTTTTATAAAGAGAAAACTGAACTGAAACTGACCTCTGCAAATGAACCTACAAGATTTGTTTTTAAGTCCTGGCAGGAGCATTTGGTTCACTTCCATCACTAGTGCCACAGAATGCTGCTCCCTGGCTGGGGAGCTTCACTTTCTTTAACTTGGGTGGCACCCTGAGGATGAAGATGATGCCAAGGGCAGGGTGGCAAATACAGTGCAGTAAGGGAAGTGCATGTACCTTGCAGCCAGCCAAATCCCTCGAGTCAAACCTGGCATGAGCGGAGCGACAGATGTCACTGTCAGATTGCTCCATCATCCTTGATATGACCTACCGGGAGATGCTCTAATTTTATTTATAAAAAGCCTGAGTAATCTTTACAAGTTTGGACAGAGAAAAGGGGAAAATAACTTTATAACTTGGCAGGGCCAACGGGATATACATTCCGCCCAGAAACAGACCTGGAACCGCCATGCTTCACGGGAGCATCTGGCGTGCAGGAAGCTGGAAGCCCGCCAGCTTTCATAGTTCCAGTCAGTTTACCCACCTTCCCCGCAGCGTTCCAGTCGGCTGACCCACATTCGTGTCTGTCCTAAAGCATACGTTGCAGGATTGCTAGAAACTTCTGCAAGGCAACTATCTCACCCTAGAAATGGCACCATTTTATGGGTGCATGAAATAAAACAACTGCACAGTAAACTTAGAGCATCTTCAGAATGACAGGTTATGAGACGATAAAGTTGCTAATTGCTAATCAGGCAAATGTAAGTATTTCAAGTTATATAACTAACGTTGTCTTTCTATTTTACTAAGTGAAAAAAAAATTTGTTTTATTTTTGTTTGATGTTTTGATTTTCTGTTATGATAACCAAGCATTCTAAGACAAATATGATCTGTGATATGTTGACCCACACACACAAAAACAGAGCTTTTTGGTCTGCTACAAGTTGGGTCTTATAAAGTCTAAAATATAAATAAAATATCAGATGAACACTAATTGTGTGTGTGTATAAAATATTGTGAAATAATTATGAAACAGAAGATTCCCCCTTTCTTTAAACTTCTCTTAGTTTCTTATGGTCACAAGGCTTCATATAATTTTATTAAGAAGTTTGATACTTTCAGGTATTCCTTTAAAGCAGTTTTATTGTTCCATGCGATTTGTAAATTTGGAGGGAGGAAAATGGTTTTTGTTTGTTTGTTTCTTTGTTTTTCTAGACAGGGTTTCTCAGTGTAGCCTTGGCTGTGCTGGACTCGCTTTGTAGACCAGGCTGGCCTCGAACTCATACCGACTCACCTGTCTCTGGCTCCAAAGTGCTGGGATTACAGGCATGTGCCATCACTGCCCAGCGGGGAGGAAATATTTTAAAGGTGATTACTCTGTCAAACTAAACCAACACTCCAGAGCAGGTGAACTAAGGAAAGTATGTTGAATAATAATAACCAGCACCGATGTAGAAGTGCTCTATGTCGATTGCCAGTGTAACACACTTAGTCCTCACACAAACTCACTTAGATAGGGACTCTTAAAACTCCTACTTCCATAAGCAGAGACATTGAGGTCTTCCTTAGTTAAAATAGCATAAGTGTTTCCCAGGGTCACAGCTAGCACAGGAAAGAGATGGAATTCGGACACAGAAAGTCTGCCCTCAATGAGCCTGTTTTTAATGACCTTGCTGTACTGCTGGCCTTCTAACACACCTTGAAAAGAAATTATTATTTTTAAAAAAGAGTACTATACCCCCCAGTAAATTTGATTCCAGATCACAATAATGACAATAAGGACTGTCTAATACCCTTACAACAAACTCCTGTTTAACCAACTAAATCAGCCTCTGTTATTTATAGCACACTGATGATACACCAAACCACTAAAGTTTTCTGATTCATTTTTCAGATAGAATAACCATATGAGCATTATTGGCATAAATAAAATAATGCTCCCATGAAGAGAGAGTAAAAAAGAGAATAAGACAGGAGTAGTGGTACACATCTTTAAGCCCAGCACCTGGGAGGTAGAGGCAGGTGGGTCTCTGTGAGTTCCTGGCCAGCCTGGTCTACAAAGTGAGTCCAGGAAAGCGGGGCTCTTACTGCCCAAAGAAACCCTTTCCCCCACCCCCCTGAAAGCAAACAAGCAAAAAACAGAGGTTAGATGAGAAAATTAAGAACCAATAATATTAAACACTGAAGAGGGGAAATAAGCCAGAACTGGTAGTACATGTGGTAAGGCCATCCCTGGGATGTCGAGGGAGGAGAACCAGAGCTGGAGATGATGATCAGCTAATGTAAAGGTTGCGGCACCCTGGGATACATAAAGCTCTATTTCAAAGACTGACATTCAAGCATACACATGGTTGGAGTTCTTTAGGAAATAAACGAAGATTGGCTTAAAGATTAATTATCTAGGTTATCGTCAAGAAAGATTTCCTGAAATCATGAATACTGTATAAATAATAAATAAATAAATCTTAGAAAAACAACAACAATGAAAGAAAGAAAGAAAGATACATACATACATACATACATACATACATACATACATATGTACGTACGTAGATAGATAACAGGCTTTTTGACTTTCAGCATTTGCTTTGGAATAGCTGGCCTGGACCCTTGAAACATTTCTTTTTTGTAGCTACTATAAAGCTAAGCATTGTCAGTGGATGGCCCTAAAGAAACACTGCAGGTGAAAAGATGCTTGTTTCTTTCTATAAAGAAACTGTTGATTGATCCAATAGATAAGTAGGCAACTCAAGTCAGAAAAATGTCAACAGCTGAATCAGTGTATCTGACAAAAATTGGACCATGTGTGAAATTGCACACCAAGATTGTTCCCAACAGGTGAAATATTTTATTATAAACATGTTCAAAATATTAAAAATTGATAAAACAACCATTTCGTAACCCCAAAGGGAAAGTAACCTTAAAACTACAGCATGAATTCTAGATGCCAGAAGAGCTAACTAATAAATTTATCTCTGAAAAACTCAAGAGCAGAACAACAAAACTCCTACATCACAAAAACAAAGTCAGAAGGCATGATGCACTGAGGAAAACCTCTATTAGCCACTGGTGGCCATGCATGCGAAGAGGGCACATCAATTAGTAAGAAAAAGTAACAACAACCCAGGAAAAAAACATTGTATAGACAGATGTCTTATAGCAAATGAGTCACTAATGGTTCATGAGCACGTGAAAAAAAAATGTCCTTCATACTTAATAAGAGAATCCTAACTGCAAACTATGGTAAACTATGAACTTGTCAAGAGACATTTCAGACTTTGCTAACCCAACCTCGGCAAGCACGTCAAAATGAGTCCTTGCCTCTGAGATGATGGACTGGCACAAAGTCAGGGTGTGGCATGCTGGCATCGCTTAACATCCTCCCATCAGTTTATAACCTCCATCCCAGCAGTTCTACTTCTAGATGTTTACGGGGGCGGCTTACTTGTAGATAAACACTGCAGTATTGCTTACTACAGCGAGTATTTGCAAATGACCTAATCTTTGTCTATGCAGAATTGTTCAAATTCTTTATATTTTTTTTAACGGAACACAGCTTTATCTTTTTTAAAAAGGGAAACTCCTATTGTTATTAAAGATCTTCAAAATGCCTTTAATGGGGGAGGAAGGGTAAGTCTCTGATAGACTAGTGCACTGTGGCGATGTTACACTTATTTGCTTTGCTTACTAGAAAAAAACAAAACATTCTCCATAAAGATGAGGAAATGTCTGAGTGATCAATGAGGAAGATGTGGAAGACAGGAAACAAGGGGCGGAAGGAGAGAGAACTTTTCAACACTCACTTTTTAAATGTCTGATGTTTTCTGTACTTATTAAGTTAAAAATAAGCATTTCGAGACTACCATCACTGTTTCCAGGCTGCCAAGCTGAATTTTAACTTTAACCTAGTTTCGTTATACCCTTGTAAACCTGGAGTGATGTCGAATACATTTCCATTTGGACGCTTTTCCCTTTGGCTTTCTACGTGCTAAGCTTCGCTGAAAATGCTGTCTCAGAATTCACAGCTTGCTAATTCACAAATACAATAACCATTTTTCTCTTCGTCTCATCAAAATTCCCAGCAGTGTTTCATGCTGCTGCACACGCATGCTCTGTTACAGGAACACAGTCTCTTTGTAAGCGCTTCGCCATCTCTTGGGCCCTCGCAAATTTAGGATCTCTCCAGCTGAGGACTCTCTGCTGGCTGAGTCGTGGGGACCAAGTGCAAGGGCAGAAGATGAAAAGGCATTTTTGTTGTTTCAGTTGCCCTGGTCAAATGCGGTGCCATCCAGGGAGTATTTACCATCACCTCTTCTTAGGCACTCCCAGCAACCATGGTCTTGCATCTCTTCCTAATATTCCATATAAAAAAGCTCTTCGTCACTAAATCCAAACTAAGAAATCTGACTTTAAGTTCTGTTTCCGAAAGTAATTTGATTTGTGTTTTAGATACATTTTTATGGATTTCAGCTCTTGTAACTATAAATTGAAAATATGAAATATAGTCTCGTGTGCAATATTAAATGTTGAGCCATCTCTCTAACCCTTCGCTTGATACCAAATACAGCAGTCACTTATATTAGAACAGACAAATAATCTTATTACTAAGAGATAAATTGTCTATGCTTTTGAAAATTTAAAAGCTGAGGGTTTTAGCAGTTTCTTGTGTTAGGGAATAAAGCCAAAAAATTGTCAATTGGAAATACGCCCTTAAAGAAACCAACTTACAATAAGCATAAAGCCCTTAACTGAACCCCATAAATACAAATGTCTGTTAGATATCAATGTGAAAACTTTTAAAAGAACCCAAAAGCTGGGAATGGTGACACAAGCCTATTACAGCAACACTTGAAGGCCCAAGGATTAGGAAGTCATGTAATTTGCAGCTACATAGAGAATTTGAGGTAAGTTTGGACTTCATGATACCCTACCTCCAAGAAAACCAGCCAAACAAAATGTAATTAGTTAGGAGGCAACCATGTTGGCAGTCTGAAATCCCCTCACTTGGGAGGCAGACATGGAGGGATCAAATTTTGAGACCAGTCTGAGCTACATAGTGGCACCCTGTCTCAAAAATTTCAAAAAAGAAGTACTAATTTGATTTTTCCAAGTAGAAATCTGACAGTTACACTAATAATTATTTTTTTAAGTTAACTTTCATATTCTTTAGTGTGTTTGGCTAACGCCTGAGAGGCTACTCGTGGGCACTGTGCTGCTCCCCACTGCACTGGTCCTGGGTAGGTTTATGTCCCTGCCTCGCTTTCCCATCACACTATTGCCACATCACCTAAACCATCTCATCTTGGTTCAGCAGCAATGGAATGTCTGACCTTTGGTTTAAGATTTTATAGTTAAAGTCCCCTGCAAGTGCCTTAAGGTGCCTTCCTCAGGAGCCTATACTTCCAGATTCACATGGGTTAGTCTCATTTTGTTAGTAAGTCTGCGTTCTCTCCTGGACTTCCAAATGTGTCAAGACTCAGGCATTCTCTTTAGTAAACTCAGCCTCTTTGCTTACTGTCTGTTGCCTTCAACTTTACTATGTGTCCCATGTGTTTGGTTCCTTTAAGTCCACAATCTGTTCATTCCCCATTTTGTTCCTCTTTATGAGTGGATATGTGTTTTATCATCTGCTCACACGCTAAGCCGTACATACATTCCCCCATCCTTTTTCAAACTGTCACATTGTTTTGAGTAAAGATTTACATTGTCAGTGGATCCTTTTCCTGATTCTGAAATTATTTTTGGGTTTGTGCATTAGAGAAAAATCTTAAATGGTCATCATGGTGTAGCAGAAAAATCTATTTGCTTTGGGGAAATAAGTGACCTGAATGTAAAATCAGTTCTATTGACCAGCTGTGTTTCTGTTGACAAGTTGTTTTCTGAGCTTCACCAAATTGTTATAAATATTAAATGGGAGAGATGAAAAGCTATTATGTTGGCTCCAAAAGCAATGGCAGTACTATTTTCACTACTGTTATTTCTATGTAAAACAGCACTTCTTTTACAGTTTGTGATGAGGTGTTTAATAAGTATATAGGACATAATTCCAGAAGCTAGGAAGCAGTGATTTTAATTTTTAAAAAAGAAAGAAAAATTGTAATTAAATGTAAAACCATGGAGGCTAACATAGTTCACTACAAAATATTGACTTGGATGGCAATTCTCATGAAGAGAAATTCTCACATAAAAATAATGGCTGTTTATTCAAGTGTTGCTCAAAGAAACATTAGTATCAGTTGATTGCACCCATGGCAAGTTACAAGGACCCTGCCCTAATTTCATTGTGTTGCCACTGATGAAAGATCTGGTTATATGAATAGGGAGAACTTAATTAGGGTCTTTTCAAAATCGCTCAGATTCTATAGATTTTCCCTGTAGCCATTGTGTGTGGTATCCACAGGCAACTACATTGAAATCACTGGAGACTTTACACACTGGGGAAGCTGGATGGGGAAGGCTAATGACCAGAAAATGTTAATGAGTTAGAAACAGACTCCTAGCTGAGATAAAGGAAATCATAAGGGAACAATTCATATTAGAACTCATATTAGAACTCAGGCACAGTGGCACACACTTTTCATTCCAGCACTTGGCAGGCAGACCTCTGTGAGCTTGGGGCCAGTCTGCTCTACAGAGTGAGTTTCAAGAGTACAGATCTAAATTCCTTGTAAATATTAACTTTCCAAAATTCCTTTCATAAAAATTGAATAAACCTGAAGGATTCTTTACTATGTTTTTTTTTTTCTAAATTTTCTACAGTTACTTAGCAGACTCGGTGCCCAACCCAAACCCAAGGGTAAGAATTGAAGCAGCAGCTGAAGTGGAGCTCAGCAACAACCATGGAGAGCTAAGAGCTGTTAAGTCTGGCAGGGGCAGCTAATTGCACATGGTCTGGCCTTTCGATGGCTACGCTCCTGCTCACATAATGGCTGCAATCCCAAGACTCTCTACATATGGATAAAGGACCACTTCTCTTTAGTCAAATTATTACATTTCAAAACAGTTCAGAAGCCCAGTCTCCTCTGAGACTGAAGGCCATCTCTCAACTGTGATGCCCATGTAAAACAGGACAAATTATACGCTGTAGGGCCAGTTTAAGCCTCCTACTGTGGTTTTTCCCAAAACTGTACATCTTAAATATCTTTCTGTCTCTCTCACTCTTTTTCCATTGTAGCCCCACCTAAGAGTTATCAGTAATAAACATTTCACAACCTACTAATTTCTTAGTTACCTGAAAACTCAGTCCATAACTTTTTAACTTATCACCAAGTAAATTCTCAGGACACAGACAGAGAACAGCCAGGTTCCTTGACAGAATTACACAAATGGCTTCCAGCCAAGTTAGGAAAAGAGTCTGTGCTTCCTTCTGAAACCTCAGGATCTAGGCATGCCTCATGCACACGCCTTTCATTAGCACTCTCTTGCAGGCCTCTACTACTATGGCCTGTTAGGATCTGATTATACCATTCAACTTTTTTTTTTTCTAGTCCAAATTCTCCCATGTGCCTCCAAAACAACATGGCCAGGTTCCTCAACAAACCCACTCTCTGGTACTAACTTCTAACCTAGTTACTGTGTTATTGTGCTAAGATACCAGGCCATAAAACAATTTGTGAAAGGGAGAATTTGGCTTGTGGTTGCAAAGGTAAGCTACAAAATAGCAAGAGAGGTATGGCAGCAACTGACCAATGAGGAAGCTCGCTGATGCCAATTCTGGCCACATGCAGGAAGCAGAGTGAAGTGTAAGCGGGCAAGGCCATACAGGATCAGGGCCCACCCCAGGGACATACTCCTCCAGCAAGATTTCATGTCCCAACAACTCCACAACCTATTTAAACACCACCACAAACTACACACTTAGTGTGAAATACGTGAGCCTATGAGGATTGTTTCTCATACAGATCACCACAGATATTTGCACAAAGCATAGAAAACAGAGCATGGTAGCCTCTTTTTTCTTTTCTTTTCCCACAACTTATGTATTTTTATTATTATTCTATTTTTATGTATATTTATATTATTACACATGTATACAATAAACTACCTACAGAAGGAAGAACCTCAAAACAACCAGGACTTATATTAAATGTTACATTCATACTGTTTTGGCTATTTGTATATGGCAACCTTGAAGAAAACATTTTTTTTCTATCTTGGTACATCTAAAATTCTGAATGTAAATTAATGTCTATCATGTCTCATCATTATCAACTTAAAACATCTATCTAGACCTAAAAACATCTTAACCCCAAAACAACTAATCTTAACTGTAAAACTAAACTATGTGGTCCTCAACTCCATCAGAGACTTGAGAAGGAATAAAACTTAATGACCTGAGTGAACCAGAAGTGCAAGTTACCAGCTTCCAAAAAGGAAAAAAAAAAATGACAGAGACAGTTTACTGCCTGAATAATCACCCAAAACTCTTTATACCATTGGAGCATCATCTTCCATCTTCTTGCTCAATATATCTGATATATTTGTGAGGCAAGAACTATTGAGGACTTGTTTACCCTGTCCTAGCAGAGTTTGGCTGTCGACCCTGCCTGCATCTAAACTTGCCCTTTTTTTAGGCAGACTTCTGTTTGTGGCAGAAATGATGACATTTTGTCCAGTCGCTAGTTTGCCACATTTGAAGCCCTATCCATAAGGAGGTTCTTTGATGCTCATTATCTTCTTTGAAGTAGGCTGGGTGTTGCCAAGAGTTAACCTGTCTTATTGTTAAAGAATCTTTAAAATAATAAAAAATATCTTTAAGTGCCAGTAGGTCTCTGAGGTTTTTGAAGACATTATCTAACTATTTAGATAACTATTATCTAACCTTACCTGTCTATAGAATCATATCTATCTGTTAAACCTAGGATGTATATTCTTGTGATAAAAATAGACTAGTAATTGACACAACAATGACTTAATCAACTAACAATTAACTTGTATTACTTAATTATCCTAAGTAGCCTGCAATAGCACTTTCAAAGTACTGGAAACAACCCTTGTATTATAATTAAGTTGCATGGGTACAATATGTCACATTAGAGTAGAAATATGTATAATGTATGTGAACAATCTTAATTTTGAATTCTATACCAATGTATCAAAATTAAACTCATTTTACATCAATATACAAAATTCTATTCTAGTGAATAAAAATAACCTTGTGAGTAACAATTAGGGCATTAAGTTGAGGAATAGATTCAAGAATCTACTTTTTGTCCTATCATCCCTATATATTTCTATATTTCCCCTTCTTTCTTTTCAACCCCCATCTCCAAACCTAAGAAAGAAAGATAAATGAATAGAGAGACATCCTTGAGTCCAACCTTGTTTTCTCTCTGAATAAGACCAATAACTTGTAACCAACTTCCAATGAAAATAAGCATCCATAGTCCAAGAAAGCAACCAAAAAACCTACCTAACCCCTTCCCCCACTCCCCCACCCCCACTTAAGGGAAATGTAACATCATTCTTTTAAGGTTGCTTCCGGCTGATTTGGGATGAATAATACCTTTATAGAGGCTGAAATAAAATTGGGGGAAATGGTTAAACAAGCTAGGAATAGCATTTGTGGTCGAGTTTCTACTTGTTGAGAAATTCCAGGATTAATTAGAGTCCTATGTAGGACAGTCTGAAATGCTGGAGTAATTGGGATCAGAAGCTTTCTTTGAAGCTGTCCTGGGAGCTGTCCTGTTCTGATGAGGAACATCAACCGAAGCACTTGGTGCTGGAACATGAAGGATGCAGGATTTCAGTGTCCAGCACGTTGGAAGGACTGAATCCTGTCAGATCTGATCCAGCATCAGATCCAGTTCTTTTGTCCTAAATACATATATATATTTCACAAGCATCATAGAGTCCTAAAATTATAAATGTATGAAGTGTGTGTGATGCACAGAACAATTAAAGATGGTTCTCTGCTCTTTGTATGAGCAGAAGAAAGACATCTGTAAATCTTCATTGACGTCATATGAAGAACAGCATCTAATCCTAAATCACAGGGATTCTGTAACCAATAAGAAGAATTTTCTATGCATAGACATTCATGTCTCAGCCAGCCTCAAAGCTACTCCTATGTAGTGGCATTAGCAATATAAGTTACCTGCTTGTTCTGCAGTTTGAATTCTTCATATTCCAATTGTAGCCCCCTCCCTCATTGCCTGCCAATCACCCCTCGCTCTCTCATTCCCTCTCCCTCCCTCCCCTAGTCCTCAGAAAAGGGAGCCCTCCTCCTGTAACATCTGACCTCAGCCTATCAAGTCTCCTCTGTACTACCTGTAACCTCTTCCTCTGTGGCCTGGCAAGCCTGCCCTACGAGGGTGGGGGGCCAGTAGCATGTGTGATCAACATAGAAGGGGGCAGACTCCATGTCAAAAGTAGCCCCTACTCCCCATGCTGTTGGAGCCACAAAGAGACTGTGCTGCCTATCTACTAGATCTGAGCAGAGGGTCTAGGTCCACATCATACATAGTCCTTGGTTGGTGCATCAGTCTCTGTACTGTAGTGTGGTTATACTGTATTATGTGGCTAATATCAGCTTATAAGTGAATATATACCACATGTGTCTTTCTAGGTCTGGGTTGTCTCACTCGGGATGATCTTTTCTAGTTCTATCCATTTGCCTGCAAATTTCAAGATTTCTTTGATTTTTAATAGCTGAGTAGTATTCCATTATGTAAATGTACCACAGTTTCTTTATCCATTCTTCAGTTGAGGGACATCTAAGTTGTTTTCAGATTCTGACTATTGTGAATAAAGCTGCTATGAACATACTTGAGCAGATGTCCTTGTTGTGTGGTGAAGCATATTTCAGGTATATGCCCAGGAGTGGTATAGCTGGGTCTTGAGGTAGAATTATTCCCAATTTTCTGAGAAAGTACCAGATTTCTTTCCAAAGTGGTTGTACAAGTTTGCGCTCCCAACAGCAATGAAGGAGTGTTCCCCTTTCTCCACATCCTCGCCGGAATGTGCTGTCACTTGAGTTTTTTATCTTAGCCATTCTGACAGGTGTAAGATGGAATCTCAGAGTTGTTTTGATTTGCATTTCCCTGATGACTCAGGATGTTGATCATTTCTTTAAGTATTTCCCAGCCATTCAATATTCCTCTGCTGAGATTTCTCTGTTTAGCTCTGTATCCCATTTTTTAACTGGTTATTTGCTTTTGGTGGTGTTTAATATCTTGATTTCTCTCTCTATTTTTTTTTAATATTAGGCCTTTGTCAGATGTAGGGTTGGTGAAGCTCTTTCCCCAGTCTGTAGGCTGTGATTTTGTTCTGTTGACAATGTCCTTTGCCTTAAGGAAGCTTTCATAAGGTCCCATTTATTAGTTGTTGATCTTAGAGCCTGGGCTATTGGTGATCTGTTCAGGAAGTTGTCTCCTGTGCCAATGTGTTCCAGGCTCTTCCCCCACTTTTTCTTCGAACATATTTAATGTGTCTGGTTTTATGTTGAGGTTTTTATTCCACTTGGACTTTACTTTAGTGTTGGGTGATAAGTATGTATCTATCTGCATTTTTCTAAATGTAGCCATTCAGTTAGACCAGCACCATTTCTTCAAGATGCTATCTTTTTTCCATTTGGATCCTTTGTCAAAAATCAGGTGTCCATAGGTGAGTTTATTTTTGGGTCTTCTATTGCATTTCACTAATCAACCAGGCTATGTCTATGCCAATACCATGTCATTTTTATTACTGTTGCTTTATTGTACAGCTTGAGATCTGGAGTGGAGTTTCTTATGGAAGATATTTTATAGTACAGTATTGTTTTATTTATTCTGGGTTGTTTTGTTTTCCCGTATGAAGTTGAGAATTGATCTTTCAAGGTTGGTAAAAAGAGTTGTGTAGGTATTTTGATGGGAATTGCATTGAATCCATCAAGATTTCATGTACCAACAGCTCCACAACCTATCAAAACAACAACAACTACTACACACCCAGTGTCAAATACATAAGCCTTGGAGGATAGTTCCTCATTCAAATCACCACAGACATTTGCAAAAAGCATAGAGAGACGCACATGGTAGCTTTTATTTTCATTTAAAAAATACTTTTTCAGCAGTTCTGAAACTTTATTTGACATTCAGCAGGTTAGTTCTCATCCACATTGAGCAGCTGTAGAGTTTTTTTTAAATATTTTTCATTTACAATTTTTTAAATTTTTTTATTAATTTATTCATATTACATCTCAATTGTTAGCCCATCCCTTGTATCCTCCCTTTCTTTCCTCCCTCCCACTTCCCCCTCTACTCCCTTCCCCTATGTCTGTGACTGAGGGGGACCTCCTCCCCCTGTATATGCTCCTAGGGTATCGAGTCTCTTCTTGGTAACTTATTATCTTTCCTCTGAGGGCCACCAGGCCTCCCCATCCAAGGGACATGGTCCAATATGGGGCACCAGAGTTTGTGTGAAAGTCAGATCTCCTTCTCCACTTAACGGTGGAGAATGTCCTGTCCATTGGCTAGACTGGGTAGGGGTTCGAAGTTTACTGCCTCTATTTTCCTTGGCTGGTGCCATAGTTTGAGGAGGACCCCAGGGCCCAGACCCTCCTGTAGTTTTCCAGGACCCTCTGGATCCTACTATTTCCTCATTCTCCCAGGCTTCTAACCCCTAAAGTCTCAATAGGATTTTCTCCCCTCTGACCCACTTTCCTGGTAGATAAAGTTTTTCATGGGGGCGTACCCCTTGGACTAGTGTCTTGATATAAGTGAGTATATACCATTTAACTCTTTTTGCTTCTGAGTGAACTCACTCATTATGATCATTTCTAGTTCAATCCATTTGTCCACAAATTTCGGGAATTCCTTGTTTTTAATAGCTGAGTAGTATTCCATAGTGTATATGTACCACAGTTTCTTTATCCATTCTTCTACTGAGGGACACATAGGCTGTTTCCATGATCTGGCTATTGTGAATAAGGCAGCTATGAACATGGTTGAGCATATGTCCCTGTTGTGTGCTGGTGCATCTTCTGGGTATATTCCAAGGAGTGGAATAGCTGGGTCTTGAGGAAGCCCTATTCCTATTTTTCTGAGAAAGCGCCAGATAGATTTCCAAAGTGGTTGTACTAGTTTGCATTCCCACCAGCAATGAAGGAGTGTTCCTCTCTCTCCACATCCTCGCCAGCATGTGGTGTCAGTTGAGTTATTGATCTTAGCCATTCTGATGGGTGTAAGATGGAATCTCAGTGTTGTTTTGATTTGCATTTCTCAAGCAGCTGTAGAGTTTTAAATGTGGTAACAGGCCTGTGAGTTACCAGTGTGTGGAGCTTGTTTGGTGAATCCTCATCTTCACTGCATTTTTGGGACAAACGTAGTCACATGCGATACGGAACATTCCTTATTCCTTTGGCCCAGACAGCTCTATTGAGCCTAGTATCTATGCACACACATCTGGAGTCCACATCTCCTTCATGGCAAATTTCTGAATTTCTCTGAGTGCCCGAGGAGCATCCTTCTTGAAGCCCACTCCATGGAAGTGATTGCGAATGTTGATGGTGTATTCTTAGGTCATCACCTCGTTGATGGAGGAACAGCCCTTCCTCTCACCACCTTTCTTTGCGGCAGCCATTCTACTGAGCCCTAGTTGGCACAGCTCTATTTCATAAAATCTTAGTATCAAATATAAGCCTTTAAATAAAGTGAAGGAAATTAGTTTTTGCTGTAGGACATTTTGAAATATTTACACAGAGCAATTTTTGCTTCCTAGCTAGTTATTTTAAGTGACGGTTCTATTTTGCTCACTAATGTTTAGAACTTTGGGTAATGATATATGAGAAGGTGGGGAAGAAAGAGAACAGAGAGGAAAAAAGAGGAAAGAATTATAGGAGAAAGAAAAATTTATTAACTTAAAAATTGGAACTGTCCATTGATTAATGTCATATTAATAAAAGTTTAGCTTACTCTTAATTATACCCAATTCTAATGTAACAGACTTTTTTGTTGTTTTTGTTTTTGTTTTTCTTTTTTGAGACAGGGTTTCTCTGTGTAGCCTTGGCTGTCCTGGACTCACTTTGTAGACCAGGCTGGCCTCGAAATTACAGAGATACATCTACCTCTGCCTCCCTGAGTGCTGGAATTAAAAGCGTGTGCCACCACGCCTGGCTGAAACTGACTTCTTAAAAGACTAATACATGGCCTAAGAGTGTAATTTGATTCTAAGATCTTCACACATACATGGCCATTAATAATAGTACTTCTCTGCTACCTGATCTATGACTAGTTCCAGATTTCCTTTACCAGGAAAAAAGTCTATTACAATTTCATCCCAAAGAAAAATGAGTAGAGAAAATAAGTGAGTCACAGAGGCTAGAAAAGACAGGCATTTGAGCAGATGTTATTGTAGTTAAGACTATGATGAAAGTTATGATATGTGTAGTGTGGGAGTGAGGTGTGCTTGTGATTGGTCGTGTGGTCTGAGGTTGATGAAAGGCCCAGAAAAGAGAGACTTAGAAATCCCTGAAACTGAAAGAAGTAGCCAAGCATGAGCTTGAGAACCCCAGAGAAGCTCTGGGCCCAGAGCAGGCAAGTGTCCTCCATCAAAAAGAAAGAACTTCAATAACTGTAGCTTAATAATCTCTTTATAAATCTAAAGTCATAAGATGTCAAGAGATTGAAACTTAATGTAGATTCTGAAGAATAGATTAAAATTTGCTAAGAAATCTTTGTACAAGCTGGAGACCTAAGTCAGGGTAGGCACCAGGGAGGATATGAGGGGAACTCTAGCAAACATTCCTAATAGCAGGGGACGTAAAGACTGAAGAGGACACCTCCTAACTAGACAAAACTAGAAGAAGGGGAACCCCAACCCACCCACAGAAACCTTGAACCAAAATTTACCCTGACTATGCAGGGATAAAGATAGAGCAGAGATTGAGAAAATGTCCAAACAATGCCTGGCCCAACCCAACACCCAACCTATGGAAGAAAGCCAATTGCTGACACTATTAAGGATACTCTGCTATGCTTGCAGACAGGAGCCTGGCAGAGCTGTCCTTTGAAAGGCTCCACTCAGCAGCACTTTGAAACAGGTAATAAGACTCTCAGCCAAACATTGGGTGATGCAGAGAGAGTCTGGTGAAAAAGTGGGAAAGGATGAATAAAAGGATCTGGAGGAGACAGGAGCTCCACAAGAAGACCAGCAGAGCCAACTCACCAGGGCCCAGAGGCGCTTCCTGAGATGGAAGCACCAACCAAGGACCATACATGGACTGGACCTAGGTCCTGTACACAGATGTAGCTGTTGGGTAGCTCAGGCTTCATGTGGTCCTCTGGTAAGAGGAATGGGGGCTATCTCTGACATGGACTCTGTTGCCACCTTTTTGATCACCTGCCCCTGGTGGGACTACCTTGACAGTCCACAAGGGGAGAGGACATGCTCAGTCCTATTGTGACTTGATGAGTTGGGATGGATGAGAAGTGGGGCTCCCCTTTTCTGAGGAATAGGGGGGAAAGGGGAGGGTGAGACTTGGAGGAAAGGAGAGATGGGGTTCTGGCCAGTATGTAAAGTGAATAAATAATTAAATAAACATCAAGAAATTTTGCTAAGAAACAGCTTTTCACTTCTTTAGGTTAATATAATTGTAAAGTTACAAAACTATAATCTGACCTAAAACATTCACTTGAATTCAGGAAATATGTTCTACATTGGAAGAAAAATTTAGTGCAAGCATATATTTAGCCATGCATTCTTTTAATGTGTGATAATAATCACAGATCCAACATGCTGTCACAGCCTTTAATCCCACCACGAAGGAGGGAGAAACAGTCAGATCTCTATAAGCTCTGGGCCAATCTGGTCTATAAAGCCAGATTCAGGGTGGCCAGGGCTACATGGTGAGCCCTTATCTCAAAACATTAATAAACAGTCCCAAAGACCTAAAAGGTATTGTAATGTGATAAAATATATTCTTACAATGTATTCTTTTTTGAGTGTGGTAAGAATTGTGGCCCATGCCTTGCACTATGTTTTAACCCAGACATGTCTCAGATTTTGTTCATAGTTAATCATGTTAGTTATGAATACCAGGCATTGCTGATCTTATGTGGAAACTTAACCACACTTATGTGGAAAGTGCCTGTACCCACTGAGCCATCTCACCAGCCCCAAATTTCTAGTTTTAACACCTGTTTTAGTGGGCTCCACAGTAGTTTGGGGGAATCTCAGAATTCATCACTTCATAAATATATCAAGTGAATCCTGTACAGGGAGCCATGACTTGAAGAATTGAAATTGTCATTAGTCCAGCTTCAGCATTAACTTTCAGTGCTGGCTGAATTACACAACGAGAGGAAATAAATTTAGCAGTGAAGTATTTTAAATATTTCGATTTTTTTTTTTTTTAGTTTTTCTTTGAAAAAAATTAGGGGAAAATGTAAAATTTATGACAAAAGTGGAAAGCAGCGGATAAAATTTTTAGTCAGTACTTAGCAAAGATTTGATTCCAGGTAAATGAAACATTTTAGAAATTGCTTAAAGAAGGGAACTCTAAATAATGTGTGTGAGGCAGTAAAAGAAAGATTTTCACTTATTAGGGACTAAATAATCGCTGGTTGGATACAAGTGAGTTTTCTTTCTTTCTTTCTTTTCTTTTTCTTTTCTCTCTCTCTTTTTTTTTTTAATATTATCTGGATACGAGAGGGCAGACTGGAGAAATATTTGGAAGCAACTTACAAGAGGTTGTATTTCTTAGACAGGTAATTAGTACTGGAGGATGGAAAGCTAACAATTCTATTTTATTGTGCTAAATTGGTAGAAGCAGTAAACTGATACATACTCAGGAAGTTCTGCCATGTCTAAGCCCAACTCTAGAACCATTGCATGCATCATGCACATGCAGAAAATTACAGGATTCTTGGTGCCATAGATTTGGTGGCCAAAGGCTTAGGGTGGACCAGAATCTGGTACTTTGCTTAGAGACAGATGTTCTATGAAACATCCTTTGAAAAACAGTGCTAAGCAGTATGGCAGATTTATCATTTCCTGCTGAAACAAGAAAGGGATCTGGTTTGAAGAGTAAAATGAATGAAAATAACCCTGAAATGTGAAATGTAAATTTGCTCCATTTGCAGAAATTGCCAAAGTTTTGCAGGGAAAGCAGCTGTGCTTTGCATATTTATAAGCAGATATTTACATTTGAGTACAGGGCCGATACTCAGTCTTTTTACCCACCAGCTTTGATGTTCTAAATTCTCTTACAGGTTCATGCAAAATACATACATAGCTAAAATGTTGAATAGACATTCGCAACAGATTGCCTACGTTGGGATTCAGGATGCAGCAATAAAAGTGTGGACCCGGGCAAGTACTTTAACGTCATTGTACATCAGATATGTCACCTATAAAACAAACAGAGAGAGTACTTCGATGGGGTAGATGATTCAGACAGCTGATTATTTAATATGATAAAGTATTTCTAATTCTCCCAGAATTTCATAAGTCCTCAAACATTCACTCATAGCTGTCTCCCAGTAGATATTGGAATAAATTAGATGGAATGGACTGTGACAACACGTTTGGGATGAACGGAAGACATTATTGTTTAATCTAAAATATGAATTGATAAGGAGAGTGAAGCAAAGGAAAAAAATCTAACATCAGGCAGAAGGCTCTGTTTTTTATTTCCAGCAGTATCAACCCCACCTTATTTCAGTATTTTCTTTGACTCCAGACATTTACATTTTTTCTAACTATATTTCTTTTTTCTTTTTTAAATAATTGACTAGAAAATAACTAGGAGAATTAGAGAAAAAAAATCCTTCCAGCTTCCAGCTTGCCATCTCTTTTCCTTGACTCTATGTTTTTGTTTGTGTTTTTAAATTTATTTATTTATCCACTTTACATCCTAGTTGTAGCCCAATTGCTCCTCATCTTCCAGTCCCTCCCTCCCTCGCTCTCTCCTGCCCCTCCCCTGTTCCTCAGAAAGGGAGAGCCCCACTTCCCATCCACCCCTGCTCATCATATTGCATCAGGACTGAACTTGTCCTCTTCCCTGTGGCCTGGCAAGGCAGTCCTGGCAGCGGGAAGTGATCAAAAAGCTGCCAACAGAGCCCATGTCAGAGACACCTCCTGCTCCCCTTACTAGAGGACCCACATAGGCTACATCTGTGTGTGGGGCTTAGGTCCAGTCCTTGCATGGTCCTTGGTTGATGCTTCAATCTCAGAAAGCCCCTCTGGGCCCTGGATATTTGGTTCTGTTGGTCTTCTTGTGGAGCTCCTGTCTTCTCCAGGTCCTTTTTTCTTTCCCTCCACTTCCTCACAGACTCCCTCTGCACTGTGCAATGTTTGCCTGTGAGTCTCACCATCTGTTTTGAACCACTGCTGAATGGAGCCCCTCAGAAGACAACTCTGCTAGGCTTCTATCTGCAAGCACAGTAGAGTATCCTTAATAGTGCTAAGAGTTGGCTCTCTCCCATGAGGTGGGTCTTGGGTTGGGCCAGGCATTGGTTGAACATTCCCTCAATCTCTGCTCAGTCTTTATTCCTGCATATCTTCTAGGCAGAGTGAGTTTTCTGTCAAAGTTTTTGTGGGTGGGTTGGTGCTCCCCTCCGTCTACTAGGAGACTTGTCTAGTAAGAGGGTGTCCTCTTCAGTCACTAAGGCCCCTGCCACTATGGCTCTTTGCTAGAGTCCCCTTCGTGTCCTCCCAGGAGCCTACCCTGACTTAGGTCTCCAGCTTGTCACAGAGATGCTCCTGCCCACAGGCTTTCTTTTCGCTATAGGCCTCCTGCCCCTGCTTTCCCCAGGCCTCATGTCTCTCTGAGCCCCCTCTCCTACACTGTTCCCTCTCTTCAACCAGCTTGTCTTCTCTTTCCCTTGAATCTATTTATTTTATTTTTTTACTCCTTCTCTATTAGTGATTGTGCTCCCTTGAGCTATGGTAGAATCCAGCATTCCGTCCCAGATCCATCGTGTTCTTATCATGTACTCAACCATATCCCATTCATTTTTTTTTTTGTGGCTGAATATTCAAGATACTGAAACTGCAAAATAGATGTTTGTCTTCAAGCAGAAAAACTTAAATTTTTGAGCAGGCATCAAATACTAGGTGCCATGTCATACAAATAAATAAATAAATAAATAAAAATCCGTGAAGAAGGGCCTTCATATTGAAGGGCTAACTTTGGATTAACAAGAGAAATCAGGTTTTCTGTTGAGACAGAAGTCAGTGGAAAGGCTATAAGTAAAGATCTCTCATCATTAAGTGATGGGAGTTAGGGCTGGCAGATGACCCTAGTGACCCAATGGCCCACACTTTTTCTTTTTATGGGACCGTTGTTAACTTCCTGCTAGTATGTAAATTGGCTCAGGAATTCGGACAAGATAGAACATTTAATGGGTTTTTTTTCAATAGTTGGTGGGTCCATGTATTTTGTTGAATGGACTAAAACCACAATCATTTCTACAGAACATCATTCCTGTGTCATATGTGATTCAGGAAACAAATAATCCTTCTTTCTTAGTAGAACAGCAAATGGGCTTTGTAGTGAAGACAGCAGCCATGGAGACAGATGTCAGGAATGCAAGGATACCCATACCTTGACAACACACTGGGTGTTTCACAACTTTAGATGCTCTTAAGAACTGCTTTAGTTGTTTTGTTTAATAGAATGATTAATACCTTGAATTTTTAATTGACTAGAAAAGTGAATTGCAGAGTGGGGGTTTATATGAGAGGAATGCATTTGTAAACATTATTATTTATTAAAGCAGAGATAACAGTAATGCCGGAAGGACTTCTTATTCTAATGCTTGTTTATATGGTAAGCTTTATCTTACCTTTATGTCAAACATTAAAGCTAGGTCTGGAGAGATGGTTCAAATGTGAAGAGCGCTCTTGCAGAGAACATGAGTTGAGTTCCTGGAACCTATATCAGACAACGCACACCTGCCTATACCTCAAGCTCTGAGGAACTGACTCACATACATGTGGCATACATATATACATACATATTTTAAAATATCTTTTAAGAAATTATTAAAACTAATTTACTTTTTAGACCATAACAGTACTCAAATATACGTAAAATATATATTATAACAATAGCTGATAGTAAGTCTAAGGTGACATCTTTGTATAGAGATTTTTCTGTTTTTTTTTTTCAATTTCCTTTTTAGCAGTCAATATTTTTTCTTTACAAAAGCCTGTTCTTTTGCATTCACACAGTGCTTAGAAAAAAAATTGACTATAACAATTCAAGGAGAGCACTAACCTTATGATATATTACTGTGGGGTTTGTCTCCTGGCAAGATGCAGGAATGGTTCGTATTAATGGGAGCATGACAGCTTTGAAGGAAAACCAGCTCATGGCATTATGAATCAGGGGGCTCTAAAACATTTATAAATGAATGAAAAGGCTCAGGGCTGACATGAATTATGAGGCTCATTATGGTACTGTAATTTCTCTAGCAGTGCCTCAGAATGGCATGACGCTTCCCAAGAAAGGTGGTTAAGACTTCCATTACACTATTTTTCTACTGGTAATTGGCTATGGTCAAAGGAGAATGTGGCTTTTATCCCTTGGGTACACACTGGCAACATATCCTTTGCATGTAAATAGTTCCACCAGCAAACGTTCTGCAAGACTACTTTATTTCAGGGGGCCACAAATTGCTGTTGACCTTCAAGAAACAACAGGCTATAGGACAAAAATAGTATTTCCAACCTTTTTAAAAACAGTTTTTTTTTTAATGTACGTTTTTAAAGCCAGGATTCAGATAATGCTCCTGTTATCTTGCCACTGACCTATGCTTTCACCAACTCAGTGAACTTAATAAAACTATTTCCCAAATAAAAAGAGCACAGATTATTCAGTTACTTATACTGAATGTGAGGAGGAAAAGTTAATAAATACGAACTACTTATAAGTGCAGATACATGTGTTCTTTAGCTTCAGCACATCTTACACATTTCTCTCGCTCAGTAAGTCTCAGGATAACAACTTCACTAATTGGGTGAATTAAGGAAGAGGACCATGAAATAAGTAGAAGCCTACATTTTCACTCCCAAGAATATTTTCCATAGTTGTTTAGTTTACAAAAAAAATTATCAAAGCATGTATTTAAGCAGTGGTAAATGTGTTCATTTTCATATTCTCTCTCTCTCTCTCTTTCTCTCTCTCTCTCTCTGTGTGTGTGTGTGTGTAAATGTGCATGTGAGTGCAGGTATATGTGGAGCCAGAAAAGAATGTGGATCCCCTGGAGCGAGAGTCCAGGTGGTTGTGAGATACCAGATATGAGTGCTGTGAACTAAACTGTGATTTTCTGGAAGAGCAGTATACAGCCTGACTCACCCTCTTTCCTTATGAGCTAGACAGGAGGGAGAGAAAGACTCAGAGAAGAAAAACACTGAAAATCCGGAGCACTGAGATCCGTGAATAACTGCAGCTCTTTTCTCTTCCACTTTTGATGACAGGTCATTGTGGATTTCGTTTAAAAATTGGAACTATAGTCTACAAATTTGAAAGACTATTTTTGGTTTTTTATAAATTTTTTGATTCTTTGTGAATTTTACATCATGTACTCCAATTTCATCTACCTGTTTCTTCATATCCACCCTCTCCCCCTGCAACCCCTCCTCCAAGACAAACAAACAAATAGATATCTCACTGTGGAAGCTGCAGAGTGTCACAGTGTGTCACACAGTATACCCTTTTCCCCAAACACCTTTACTTGCAAATGATCATTTCTATGAGTCATTGGTCTGATTTGAGGCCTCTGGCTTCTGCTATACTGTCAATATTGCATCCTCAAGGGAGTCCTCTCAAATACCCTGTTATTTTTATGGAGGTCCTGTAGTTCGGGATCTGCAGGACTAGCTCCTTAATGTGCTCCAGCAGTTCGTAGGTGGGGAGGATGTTAGGAAAAACCAACAAAAGGCCCTGGATCTGGGCCTGGGTGGAAGCTGAGAGTTGGTGAGCCCACCATCTCTTCTCCACCCTCAATATCAGGGCTAGCTCTCCCACTTGGCCCAGCAAGGGGAGGGGGTAGGTCTCCCATTCTGATGTCCTCAGGGCTGTCTCTGCAACACTCATCCAAACAGGGCCAGCTCTATTGCACTGCCCAGGCTCAGTGCCAGGTCCCACTCTCCCAAGTGCTGCAGCCAGCTGATAGACTATTTTTGTTATCATTAATTTCTTAATTTTTATCTGACTGACTTATGAGCAGACTCAAATTCATTACAATATCTACTAAAAAGTTTAAAGAGATTAGAAGTAAAGCTTTCTTATACCGAAAATTGTTATAAAGTATACAGTTCCTTTTGGATTTTTTGAAACTATAATGATAAATTTATAAATCATATTCATATATTAAGAAATATACCACTTAAATCTTGCCCCAAAGCTTCCAACAGCACCGTTTCCCCTGGGCTCCATATCCTAACCCACAACTCGAGCAGGAGACTTCTGTTTTACGGGAGGCCACACAGAAATTAGGAACCCCAGGTAAGACACTGCCCACTGCCTGCTAACACTCCTTAAAGCCCACCCAACAATTCCAACATCACCCCTTTCCTTGGACTCTGAATCCTGGCCCACAATTCAGGCATGAGATTCCTGCTTTACCAGAGGCCACACTAGTACTAAAAGCACCAGATGAGTAGAGGCCAGGATAATAACATAGTCAACAGGAGCCAGAGCAATATGGCGCTACCAGAGCCCACCTATCCTACTACAGCAAGCACTGGACATTCCAACACAACTGAAGTGCAATAAAATGACCTTAAACCTAATCTTATACAGATGCAAAATCTTCAGAAGGTTTTTTTTTTTTTTTTTCTCATACACTTTTTTTTTTTTTTTTTTAACTCGGGGAACTCCATTGAACTCTGAGAATCACATTCACTTCTACGGTTTTAAAAACAATCTTCAGAAGTTTTAAGTAAACAAGTATTGATATAATTAGGTTAGATTTTTAAAGCTTGCAGCTGAGAAGCTAAGGGGGAAAATTACTTTTGCATTAGGGAAGGTGAAGGGTAACAGTGAATCAGACCAGTATGGCCCCAGTGCTTATGGTACAAGCAATGAGATCAGCAATAAAGAATGAGACAGAAAAAGAGTCCTGGATGATTTGTACAGAGGGCCTGGTGGAACTAAAAGTAAAGAAGGGAAGATTCCAAGTGAATAAGAAGAAAATTCATTAAGTGTGGAAGTTCTAGATCTATCTATCTATCTATCTATCTATCTATCTATCTATCTATCTAATTGTGGTAAAGAGAACAACACTTTCATTAGACTTTTCAGAAGTTGTGCATACTTGTTTTAACCTGCTGGACTCATAAGGTTAACTATATCATTTTGCTACTAAACTTGGCAAATAACCTAAAGACTATTTAATATACTTTATAAAATGGATATAGTAGAAGATAAACCAAGGGTTCTAATTCCTAGAGGTCATAAAATTTCAATAAGAGGAACCAAATAGAGAGTGTGCCCAGACAGTTCCAAGATCTTGGTGATTTCTTGGAGTATTTGTTGTTGTTGCTATTGCTTATATAATTTTTAAAAAAATTAAATCTCTAAATATCAAAATATCACAGAATCTCAAAGCTAGTTGATAAAAACAGATGATCTTTGCATGGGTTATTTATTAGAAAAGCATGGGTTCACTGATTGATATGCAGAACCAAGGACCTAAAAATACAATATTAATTTACTTCTTGTAGTTAAATGCCATTTAATTGATATTGGTGTAGAACCCCCTGCAATCTTCTTCAGTCTCCTGCCCTTCATTCTGCTCTGATGACCTTCAGAGGAGAATCAAAAGCTAAGTTTTATATTAGTTTTCTAATCATTTTTAAAGGACATAGTGAATAATTCCTTCCTGGTTTTGGACTCCTGCAGGTATGCAACTACTAAGCATATACAATTCTAATTTTCTTTGCACAGTGAGTTCTGCTTTCTAATAATGAGTTACGGCAAAAGACTAGGAAAAGTTTCATCTAATATAGCACATTTTAAAATAGCTTTTAAT
>OU015744.1:97374218-97441563 GCA_907169655.1 Acomys percivali
AAAAAATTTTGGACACTTGATTTTTGACAAGGAAGCCAAATTCGTACAATGGAAAAAAGATAGCATCTTGAATAAATGGTGCTGGTCTAACTTGATGACTACATGTAGAAAATGCACACAGATACATATTTATCACCTTGCATACAACTAAAGTCCAAGTGGAATAAAGAATTCAACATAAAACCAGACACACTAAATCTGTTAGAAGAAAAAGTAGAGAAGAGCCTTGAACACATTGGCACAGGAGACAACTTCCTGAACAGATCACCAACAGCTCAGGCTCTAAGATCAACAATTAATAAATGGGACCTCATGGAACTGAAAAGCATCTGTAAGGCAAAGAACACTGTCAACAGAACAAAACAACAGCCTACAGACTGGGCAAAGATCTTTACCAGCCCTATATCTGATGAAGGGTTAATATCCAAAATATATGGAGAACTCAAGATACTAAGCACCACCAAAACCAAATATCCAATTTAAAAATGAGGTACAGAGCTAAACAGAGAATTCCGAACAGAGGAATATTGAGTGGCTGGGAAACACTTAAAGAAATGCTCAACATCCTGAGTCATCAGGGAAATGCAAATCAAAGTGATTCTGAGAGTCCATCTTATACCTATCAGAATGGCTAAGATTAAAAACTCAAGTGACAGCACATGCTTGCAAGGATGTGGAGAAAGAGGAACATTCCTCCATTGCTGGTGAGAGTGCAAAATTTTACATCCACTTTGGAAATGGCACTTTCACAGAAAATTGGGAATAGTGCCAACTCAAGACCTAGCTATACCACTCCTGGGCATATACCTGAAAGATGCTCCACCACACAACCAGAACATTTGCTGAAGTATGTTTATTCATAATAGCCAGAATCTGGAAACAACCTAGATGTCCTTCAACTGAAGAATGGATGAAGAAACTGTGGTACATTTTTTTAATTTATTTATTAATTTATTCATATTACATCTCAATTGTTAGCCCATCCCTTGTATCCTTCCTTTCTTTCCTCCCTCCCATTTCCCCCTCTACTCCCTTCCCCTATGTCTGTGACTGAGGGGGACCTCCTCCCCCTGTATATGTTCCTAGGGTATCAAGTCTCTTCTTGGTGACTTATTATCTTTCCTCTGAGTGCCACCAGGCCTCCCCATCCAAGGGACATGGTTCGATATGGGGCACCAGAGTTTGTGTGAAAGTCAGATCCCCTTCTCCACTTAACGGTGGAGAATGTCCTGTCCATCGGCTAGACTGGGTAGGGGTTCGAAGTTTACTGCTATATTTTCCTTGGCTGGTGCCATAGTTTGAGGAGAACTAGAGGGCCCAGACCCGCCTGTAGTTTTCCAGGACCCACTGGATCCTTCTATTTCCTCATTCTCCCAGGCTTCTCACCCCTAAAGTCTCAATAGGATTTTCTCCCCTCTGACCCACTTTCTTGGTAGGTAAAGTTTATCATGGGGGCATACCCCTTGGCCTAGTATCTCGATATAAGTGAGTATATACCATTTAACTCTTTTTGCTTCTGGGTGAACTCACTCATTATGATAGTTTCTAGTTCAATCCATTTGTCCACAAATTTCAGAAATTCCTTGTTTTTAATAGCTGAGTAGTATTCCATAGTGTAAATATAGAAACTGTGGTACATTTACACTATGGAATACTACTCAGCATTAAAAACAAAGAAATCTTGAAATTTGCAGGCAAATGGATGGAACTAGAAACAATCATCCTGAGTGAGTTAGCACAGACACAGAAAGACACATAAGGTATATACTCACTTATAAGTGGATAATAGCCCAATATAGATGTCCTCTGAGAGACTCCATCCAGTATGGGAATGGGACAGATGCTGGGACTCTCTGCTGTATTCTGAGTGAAGTGCTGAGAGTGGTATGGAAGAGTGGGGGGATGGAAGGTCTTGGAGGGTTCAGGAGCCCCACAAGACTATCAAGGCCAGCAGTTCTAGACCCAGGGGGCCTACACAAACTATTGTACCAACCAAGGACAATAAATGCAGTGAACATAGATCCCCCTCTCCATCTATAGCCCATGGACAGCTCATTCTCCATGGTTGTGGAGGGAATAGGGGATGTGTCTGACATGAACTCTGGTGTGCCCAGTTTGATCACTTCCCCTTGGTGGGGAGGCCCTGTGGGCACATAGAGGAAGGAGATGCAGGCTATCTGGATGAGACTTGATAGACTGTGGTCATATATATGATGGGGGAGGCTGTCCACTTCTGTCAGAGGTTTACAGAAGGGGAATAGGGGGAAAGAGGGAGAGAGTGTAGGAACAGAAAGATACAAGTGAGGGAATAACAATCTGGATGTAATCTGAATAAATTATAATACATTTTTTAAAAAAGATTAATGTGAAAAGGAAAGAATGTGTTTCATCTGAAAAATCCATCTATCCACTTGCCCAGTGATACCCCAAATGCGTCAACATTGTAGCCCACTCTTTCTTCATAAGAATTTGATCATTTTTCCCTTCTGTAGGACACCACATTGATTACATTAGAATGATTATACCTAGTTAATAATAAAAGCCAATAACTCTTTTTTATTTAATTAATTTACTCAGTTTACAATTCAATTGATCTCCCACCTCTTGTATCCTCCCATTCCTCCCTCCTTCCTGCTTTCACCCTACTCCCCTCCCCTAGGTCTAAGACTGAGGGGGACCTCCTCCTCGACTATGTCAAGTCTCATCTTGGTAGCCAGCTTATTCTTTCTTTGAGTGCCATCAGACCTCCCCACCAAGGGGAGGTGGTCAAATATGGGGCACCAAAGTTCATGTCAAAGTCAGTCCCTGCTCTCCACATAACTGTAGAGAAGGTTCTATGCATTGGGTAGATCAGAGTAGGTTTTCGATGTTTACTACTTGATTTGTCCTTGGTTAGTGCAATAGTTTGAACAGACCCCCTGGGCCCTGATCTACCCATCATGATGTTCTTCTTGTAGGTTTCTAGGACCCTCTGGGTCCTTCTATTTCCCCATCTCCTATATTTCTCTTACCTAGAGTCTCAGTAGGATGTCCTCACATCTATCCCAATCTCTTGGTAAGTGAAGACTTTTGTGGGACATGCCTTTTGGGGTAGTGCCCAATTTAAGTGAGTATATACCATGTGAGTCTTTCTGCTTCTGGGTTAACTCACTCAGTATGATCATTTCTAGTTCCATACATTTGTCCACAAATTTCAGAATATCCTTGTTTTTAATAGCCAAGTAGTATTCCATAGTGTAAATGTACCACAGTTTCTTTATCCATTCTTCTACTGAGGGACATTTACTGGCAAAACATTTGCACGCGAGAAAGTGGGAAACTTTTTGGGACTTGTCAATATAACTTTCTATAGTGAAGTAAAATTTTTTTATCTGGTCCCCCCTACAACCATTAGAGAAACAATGAACAGTAGGTTTGGGAGAGGGGAGTTGGGAGAAAATTCTTCCTTATTTGATATTAATTAAGACTATTTCCAAGTGACCTAAAGAAACTGCCATTATAGACTCAGATCCAAGTTAGAAGAAGGCTCTCCGACAGGCTATAAGGTGGCTTTACCACTTTATTCACATGTGCTAGCAGACTCAGTGGTGCTCGGAGTGATGATAGCATGTAGAGATGCTCTTCAGACTTTGCAAAGCCCCTATCATTGAATGACCTGGCACGTTGTTACGATTTTGCTTCCAAATGTTGGCATCCTCTAAATATTACTGTTATCCTTATGTGAAGCATATCATGACTTGATATTGTGCCTCAGTAGAGTTTAAGTTTTTAAAGATGGGCACCATGGGAGCTGAGATACTTCTTGTGAGCTATGGGTATTCTAGCCTCAAGCAACACTTGGACAGATGGTTTGGCACTCCATCATCAAATGGAAGTGCTATGTTAATATATTTAAGCAAGCTCCAATGGCACACTTACCTGAAACATGATTTCTTTCCTGCTACAATATCTCCTTTTTCCTATCTCATACATATGGCTTCTTTGGAAACTCTCTATGATCAGCTGACACAGGAAGCAAGAATGGGACTCTCCACACAGTGGGGATGAATTACCACATGCAGTAGTGAAGGAAGATCCCCCCAGTAAACAGAACACTAGGTAGTGCACTTCGTTGTTGATTCTGCTTTAAAATAGAAGTAGCTAAGAATGTATCATATACAAATTATTTGTGGATTATGATCACTGATTTGGCTGATGTCTAGAGATATAGAACAAGCATGATTAACAGATGACAAGAAAATTTGGGGAATATGAGCAAGTGTAGACATCTCTAAGAGGGAAAACCCCACAAGTATATTTTCTTTACCACGTGAATATTACCCAAAGACTGACTCCTCAGGTGACAATTTTAATATTTAAACAGCTGGATAGTGTATTATGTGAATATCAGCTATATATTTTGCATGTTCATTACTGTCACTATATAAGGACTCATTAGCAAAGTATCTATGAAAGTAAGGATGGAGTTTCTGAACACACACAGCAATATGGGCTTGCATTCACCACAGCTTTCCTGGCTACAGTGGCTGCTGAGTTACAAATACATCGGCAGTTGAGAAAGTGCTGAGTCCCTACTATGGCACCACTGTTTAATCAGATTGGTCAGCACTTGGTAGCAGTCTGATTACACACAGCACTTCCATCTTGGAATAAATAACATTCTTATAGTAACATACTTGATACATATATGCTATCTGCATGAAATGCCCATGCTAGGGCTGCCTTCCACCAGCTTTTAGGTGACTAATCTACTGGCATGCATGTCATACAGCATGAGTCGCAATCAAAGCACTCAATTTGTAAGAGATGCCTTCAAAGTCAGTTTAAGACTGGAGCTTCCACCGTGGATCCCCCTGCTTTTCACAACGGAAACACTCTGGGTCTCAGGGGTGTTCACTTAGTCAACTGCACATCTTGGAGCTTTATGGCTGTCATGATTACAAAAGCTCACTCCTTTAAGAAACAATGCCTCTAGGGCTGAGGATATAGCTCAGTGGTATAGTGTCTGCCTCAGTGTCTGCCTCACATGTACATCCTGGGTTCAGTCCCCAGGACAGTAAGATAAGTACATAATGCCCACAGCTCTGTGTGTGTGTGTGTGTGTGTGTGTGTGTGTGTGTGTGTGCACGCGCGCACACGTGCGTGAGTGTGTGTGTGCTTCCTAATGGTTCTGCTTGTCTGGAGAATTGTAACTAGTAAAATAGGACTATATATTACAAACAGAGAACATAAATGAAATACTTCAATACTTAATCATTGCACTTTAGTCCAAATCAATTTTAAATATTCTTTATAAAGTCCAGGGGTCATTAGAATTAATGGAATAACTTGCAGGGAAATAACTCATTGTTAAAATAGAGCTCTTTTGTGAGTGAGAACTGTGATAGAAAAGAACAAAGCGCTCAAGAAGAGAGACCAGAAGGGGAAGCCGCTGTGTGTGGTCGGGAATTTGTAACTTGTAGCATAATCAACATGAGAAGAAGTTTCTCATGTATAATTTTATATTAAACTTTGTTATGATTGTTTTATGGACTAAGAAAAAGAACACTGTGGACCCTTTAGTACAGCAAATGTTCTTTAGAAAGAAAATTTAAATTTTGTTAAGAAGCAGTAAAGTGAAATGAATCATCTTTAGCGCCTCCCCAATCAATAACTATAGTTATAGGAGCATAGATGAGAATCAACAGGCTGGACCTGACTATCGGGGTGCCTTCTGTGAAATGGGAGATTGCCTATGCAGCACTGGCAGTGCTGTCTTCTTGTTTTCACTTAACAATGTAGAAAAACAAAACAGAGAGCCACGGCGATTCTGAGTGTGTGAGGTAGGTTTTGGTTTGACCGCACAGTGCTGTGGGTGTGGACACTGGTGGAGTGCACGTGGACAGCCCCATTTCTGTAGCTGCTTCAGCTGTGGGAATAGGGCGTGAGATGTGGGAGTGCTCCCAGTATGTCTTCCTGTGTCATCTTATGAATGTTGCTCTTTTTTTTTTCTTGTTTTTGTTTTTCTGGTGTATTTAGAGTGTGAGGCTGTGACAGCCAGTGCACCAGAGCTCCCAGACCCTTTCCCCCTTCGCTTTTTGCCTTATTGTCTTGAAACAAAGTCCCCCACTGAACTAGAAGCTCACTGCGCTAGGCTGGGTCAGGAAACTGTCAGGATCTCCTGTGTGCTGGGGTTGCAAGCATGTTCAGCCATGTCTGACTTTCAGTAGTGGATGTTGGACATATGATCACAGTTCCCCTCGCTTTCTCGCCATGCCATCTCTCCAATCTCTGAACCTTCTAATACTATTTGATAAGACTGTTTACTAATGAACATTTCAGTAATGTTACAAGCATATCATTTTCTCAAAAGCAAATAATTAAGGCTTTGCTTTCCTTTTTTTTGTTCACTCATGTAATTTTAATGAAACATTATAGTGCAAGGCCAAATGAGTGAACTCCAGCTAAACTAAAATAGACCACACATTTAAAGGAACACAGGGAATTTATTACAGAAATACATATCCTAGGTTTAAAAGAAAGATAGGATTCTATAGATAGATAAGGTAAAATAGTTAGATAAGGTCTTCAAAATCCTCAGAAACCTATAGAATACAGCATTTAAAGATGTCTTTAATATTTTAAGGATTACTTGACAATAAGATTGACTGGTCAACTCCTGCCAACACCCAGCCTACCTCAAAAAAAGATGATAAGAATCAAAGAACTTCTTTTTTAGAGATTGCTTCATATGTGGCAAACCAGCCACTGGGCAAAATGCTCTAGTTTCTGCCACATTCATAAGTCTCTCTGAAATGGGCAAGCTTGGATGCAGACAGAGTTGACAGCCAAACTCTGGCAAGACAGTGTAAGCAAGTCCCCAATAGTTCCTGCCTCACAAATATGTCTGTCAGATATATTGGGCCAGAAGGCTGAAGATGATACTCCAATGTTATAGAGAGATTTTGGGTGACTGTTCAGGAAGCAAACTGTCTCTGACATCTTCTTATTTGGAAAGCTGCTAACCTGCACTCGCTATATACTCAGGTAATTAATTTTATTCCTTCTCAAGTCTCTGATGGGGTTGAAGACCAGAGAGTTATAGTTTTACAATTAAGCTTAATTGTTTAGGAGTTATGCATTTAGGAGGATGCGTTTAGATCTAGATAGATGTTTTTAGATTGATAGAGATAAAATATGATAGAGATTGATTTAGGTTCAGAATTTTAGACTCACCAAAATAGAATAAATAATAGTTTCTTCAAAATTGCCAAATAACTTTTGGCTAGACATTATCTATATACATCTTATCTGTTGGTTTTTATAATTTTTCATAATTGTTCTTACTAAATTCTGTTTTTTAAATGCCCTTTTTGTTTAGACAGAAAAGGAGAATTGTTGGAGGTTGGTCTGGTTACTGCCCAAATGAACAGACTCTTGTACCCCAACATGTTTATAACCTTGCCTATAACCTTGTTCCTGTTTGACCAATAAAAGGCCAACACACCTGGGCAGGGCAAATGGGATAGGCATGGCTAAAGTTCTGGGGCTTTTTGGAAAGAGACAGGAAGAGATGAGAGGAGGCAAGCTAGGAAGAGGAGAAGGAAGGCTTCTCCATGGGTTAGATGGAGAAGAAGCACATGGCTGGCCTGGACAGAGAGTTTGGCCCAGATGAAGAACATTAACAAGTATTTTGGATTATGGGTGGGAGGTAGCGCGATAGAAATTATTAGAAGCACATGTCGTGGGATGGGGCAGGTATCCCACACCTGCCCCAATATGGAAGGTAGCTTAGGGATTATTATCTGTTCTGCCCCAAGTGAGCCGAGGCTATTTAAAAAAAATAATATATAAGATATTTTTAAAACTTTTTTTTATTAATTTATTCTTGTTACATCTCAATGGTTATCCCATCCCTTGTATCCTCCCATTCTTCCCTCCCTCCCATTTTTCCCTTATCCCCTCCCCTATGACTGTTCCTGAGAGAGATTACCTCCCCCTGTATATGCTCATAGGGTATCAAGTCTCTTCTCAGTGACCTGCTGTCCTTCCTCTAAGTGCCACCAGGTCTCCCTCTCCAGGGGACATGGTCAAATGTGAGGCGCCAGAGTACGTGAGAAAGTCATATCCCACTCTCCACTCAAGTGTGGAGACTGTCCTGTCCATTGGCTAGATCTGGGTAGGGGTTTAAAGTTTACCGCCTGTATTGTCCTTGGCTGGTGCCTTAGTTTGAGCGGGACCCCTTGACCCTATATAAGATATTTTTATACTTTGAGACTATAATATAATTACAGAAAGACACCCAAGAGCCTGCCCTAGGCTGGCCAACCTGCAGCAATTGGAATAAAGACACCCAAACAGCCACCAAGCCCACACCCTCCCAGGCTGCTGGAAGAAAGACACCCAAGCACCTCTGGTAGGTGCCACTATGATGGATGAAAAAATGATGGACTGTGCGGTGGAGAGACGGAAGAGAAAGTGATGCAGAAGGGTTCATACACTGTAGAGAAAGACGGAACTGGAGACACGAGGACGGTGAGGGAAAGGCAGATATGAAGAGGCTGTGGCCCTGCCTACCCCCAAAGGCCTAGTCTGGATCCATGGTGCTACTGCGTCTGGGGTCTGTGCTGATGTGATGCAGATTTCCTTTGTCTGGACTGTCACCTGAGGCACTGTGCTGACCTGGCCCTGCTCTCTCCTGGGCAGCACAGTAGAGCTGACCCTGACCACCACAGTGCGTGGGGAGGGTGGGAAAACAGGTGACTGGCTGGAAAGTGTGAACACTGGAGATCTGGTGCCACCTGCCACCCGTAGTCGGCCTTGGGGTAGCTTGGGAGAGGGAGAGATGTCCTACCCTCCCCCACACAAGCCTTCACCCTTTGCTGCAGGTGGGAAAGCTGGACCTGAGGTCTGAGAGTGGGAGAGCTGCCCCTGTCCTTCACGGCTGCGCTCTGGGGAAAGTAGCTCCAGCAGATCATAGTGAAAGGGCCGGTCCTGCGAATCCAAAGCTGTAGGACATCCATGACATGGGGCAAGAACAGGAATATCCTTCATTGCTGGTGGGAATGCAAACTAGTACAGCCACTTTGGAAATCTATCTGGCACGTTCTCAGAAAAATAGGAATAAGGCTTCCTCAAGACCCAGCTATTCCACTCCTTGGAATATACCCAGAAGATGCTCCAGCACACAACAAGAAAATTTGCTCAACCATGTCCATAGCAGCCTTATTCACAATAGCCAGAACCTGGAAACAGCCTAAGTGTCCCTCAGTAGAAGAATGGATAAAGAAACTGTGGTACATTTACACTATGGAATACTACTCAGCTATTAAAAACAAGGAATTCCCGAAATTTTTGGACAAATGGATTGAACTAGAAATGATCATAATGACTGAGTTAACCCAGAAGCAGAAAGACTCAAATGGTATATACTCACTTATACCTGGACACTAGCCCAAGGGGCATGTCCCATGGATCCCTTCACTTATCAGGGCAGTGGGACAGAGGGGAGGACATCCTATTGGGACTCTAGGTGAGAGAAGCATGGGAGAATAGCAATGTAGAAGGATCCAGAGGGTCCTAGAAACCTCCAAGAAGAACATTATGATAGGCAGATTTGGGCCCAGGGGTCCCGCTCAAACTATGGCACCAGCCAAGGACAATACAGGCAGTAAACTTCAAACCCCTACCCAGATCTAGCCAATGGACAGGACATTCTTCACAGTGGAGTGGAGAGTGGAGTCTGACTTTCCCACGTACTCTGGTGCCTCATATTTGACCACGACCCCTGGATGGGGAGACCTGGTGGCACTCAGAGGAAGGATAGCAGGCTACAAAGAAGAGACTTGATACCCTATGAGCCTATAAAGGGGGAGGAAGTTCCCCTCAGTCACAGTCATAGGGGAGGGGAGTAAGGGGAAAATGGGAGGGAGGGAGGAATGGGAGGATACAAGGGATGGGATAACAATTAGATATAATATGAATAAATTAAAATATACTAAAAAAGAAATATTTCTTTACTTGGGTACTTTCTTTGTTCTTAACATAAACATATGTTTTATATACTTATCTACATATTAATACCTCTCATAAAGACAACCATAAAAAGTAAATGAGTTTGATGGTCATTTTAGCGCACTGACAATCTAGAACACTCGTGAAGGAGTTGCAAGAGAGATTGTCTAGATGAGCTTGGTCTGTGTGCATGTCAGTAACTTAATTGAGGGGGGAAAATATAGCCGCTGTATAGCAACATTCCCTGGGTGAGGGATTCCAGACAGGGTAAAGCCCAGGAAGCAAACTGATGGCTGTGTACATTAGTTTATAACTTTCTGTTCCCTCTATGGTCAGCTCTGTCTTGCTTCTGCCATGGTGACTTCCATGGATTGTAACCTAGAACTGTTTAAGTTGATTTTGTCAAAGTATTTTTATCCCAGCAACAGGGAAAAAAAGATAGTGATTCTATGACTACAAGGGTATTAATTTATAGAGGGAAGGAGGAATAAAATGAGAAAAGTTGGCAGAGCAAGCCAAGGGCAGAGAAGGAGAACAAGGAGAGAATTTTCAGGCATTCAGCACATATTTGAGTGAACGCAGTAAATGATATTCAACCAGCAAAACTTGACAGTAATAATTTGCAAAGAGATCAAGAAAAAGGTTATAATAAATCAGTGGAGGGTTTTTAGAAAATGCTGGTTATAACAGTTGTGCTGTCACTCTGTACAGATGAGAGGGCTGATTATTTTAAAATAAAAAGAAATTAGTCATTAAAAAAAAAAAAAGCTGGTGACTCACACATTAACCTTAGATTCAGATAAGTAAGGTACTGACAGCTGGTAGCCAGACAGAGGATTTCAGCAAATACTTTGTCAACGCAACATGGTTCTAAGGACTGCCATTTTCCATGATTTCATGAATCAGTGCCAATGTCTAAAATTAAGTAAAAATAGCATGACAACAAAGGACCCACATTTGTGAAAGTAGAGCACAGGTTTTCCCACACTGAGTTTTCTAACAGAAGAAACTGACTCATCTTAAAAGAAAAACTATTCTAGTTTAAAAATATTTCTGATATTTATGGTCTATCTTAGTGAATAGGTATTTATTCATGCTCCCCATAAAAAGCTGCATAACATATAGGTGGGATTATATCTCTACAAAATCAAACTATTTAAGCCCTAATCTTCAATGAGATGACATTTTGAAGTAGAATCTTTAGGGCTGTCATTAGATGAAGGTGGAATGCACATAATGTAACTGGTGTCCTTCTAAGAGGAAAGACCAGAGCTCTTTCTTTTTACTAACAAGAATCTAGGAAAGACCAGGTAACACAGTAGCCATCCTATAAAAGTACTAACTGATAATAACTCACACATACACAAGCCTATTGGCGTGCACAAATAGAAGGACCAGGTATAGAAATTCACATATGCCTGCCTATTAATATTAACTTTGGAGGCAAGTAGAAGTTGGAAGTAGGCATCTATTATTTTGCATTTATTTTTTTGGTGGGGGGATTAGAGTATAGTTTATTGGTAGAGTATTTTCTTTGCTTATGTGAGGTCCTCAGTTCAATCTACATAATTGCAAAAAATAAAACAACAACAACGACAACAACAAGTATGCAAATAAAAGAAGTAAATCTAAAGGAAAAATACAATTCTTGAGAACTAATAGGATCACTTATTTGTCTTTTGAGGGTTGAGGGAAGGATATAGAGAATCCAATCCAAATAACTGTAGCAAATTTTATTTTATTTTTTAATATATTTTATTAATTTATTCATATTACATCTCAATTGTTATCCCATCCCTTGTATCCTCCCATTCCTCCCTCACTCTATTTTGCATTTAAATATTATTTATTAAAGTATTTAACACATTGAATTTCTCATTTGAAATGTATAAAGAAAGAAAAAATGTAAAGAAAATTAGAGAAACTGATGATGAGCTAACCCCCCAGGAACTCCCTGGTCTTCTTTCTTAAGACCTTTTATTCCTTTGTTACTCAACCTATCCATGGTAGAGTTTTAACTTAATGAACATTTAGGCTGACTCCGCCCTCACATCACACTCACTTTTTTTCTGCTGGATATGTAATTACAACCAGAATCAGTAAAGGTGAGTGTGAGCTCATGCTTTTGGTGAGCAGCGTTGGTAAGAGCGTTCCTTCAAACAAAGATGGCAGAAGAGGAGCCAGGCGTTGTGCTGTGGCAGTTGCCTATACCCTTACCTCTTCTCTTCTCAAGGCTGCTACTTCCCAAAAATTAAAGTCCAAGTGCACTGTAGTGACATTTGAAGTCTGAAATGCGTTGACCCTAGAATCACGCTCTAAGGTCTGCTGTGGTGTCTTGCTCTGTTCTCCAGTCACTTGGCCATTCTGCAATCAGAAACTACACTTCCTCTTCCTTGGCCATGTCAGCACCTTGCTCAGCCATGAATGTTGTCTCACTATGCTTCCATCAATTAGAATTCTATATAGTCATCACATGGCTCCAACACTGTCTTCTTAGTCAGGATGCATTGGAGACTTTCCCAAGTGCACCCTCCTCTTCACAACCCTCACTTGTCATTTATTTCTTGCCTCATATATATAAAATATTAAAATGTTACACAGTCTTAACACATACATATGTCTCCCTCCTTCATTATGTAGTCACTGACTGGTCACTTGTGCAGAGGGATATAGATGGATAGCTACATCATTTAATAACACATCAATATAGATAAATAGAAACATATATATGCATTGTTCCCGTTCCGATGTAGAGTATTTGACTTTGTACATAGTCGTTGTTGTAGTTTGCATCTTTTCACAAGAGCTCATGTTGAGCTTTTATCCAAATTGTTGTTAAGAGAGTGAACTGGGTGGAATTTGCAAGATATAATTGGGTTGAGGCCTTTTCTCATATCGACAGAGTATTCCATTCGTGAATTAGTGAATTAGCAGGCTAGTGGGTTATCTCAGAATTACTAAGGGTGTTATAAGCCAGTTTACCTCCATGTCTTATAGGTGCCTCTCATGTCACATCATTTACTGTTCTGCCTCCAGAGTCTAAGAGAATTCCTACTAAAATGAAGGGCCTTAACAACAGAGTGACAAATTGAGTATATTTTCTATGTATGAATTACCAAGTCTGTAGTATTCTGCCATAACAACAGATTAAGGGCTAAAACATAAGTACTACAATCATTTGTTCATTTTCTCACTTGCTCATCAAATAGCTGCAGCACCTGCTATGTACAAAGGCTGTGATGGGGTGTAGAACACAAAGCAGAACACGGACACACACTTCTGCAATCAAAGAGCATATGTCAGTGCTGGCAGCCTCCTTTACCCAGGACAGCTCACAGGTTCTGAAGTCTTTATCCTTTCTATCCTCTCGTTATAAATGGGCAGACAATGTGTCATTGGCTTTAGTGATTTTCAGCTATAAAGTTGTCCATTCTTATGATATTTACCCTAAAGTCAATTCTCCAGCATCCTTATTCACTTTATACCTATATGGATTTAATACTTAATCTCTTCTAAACTAAAATCTAGGCCTTAAGTTTCTCCCTTAAGCCCTTCAACTGTGTAATTTCTGACAAATTCACTTAAAATCTGCAATACTTGAAATGACTGAATAAATTACTGATTGATCGATATCTCCCCCGGACATAGGTAACATCTCCTTAGTCTCTATTGTATATTGTTCACATTTTCTTGTCTTAACATGAGAGGCATAGAAATTCTAGTCTGTGTCCCTTGAAGTCTTTATTACTTCTAAATGATCAACTAGTGCATTTCCAGTCATCCAAACACCTCATGCACATTGTCCCATCTTATTTCAGATAACTTTCCACTCATGTTTTTCTACTTTTGTGCATTGTTGATTTGTGGGGAGAAACAAAGTCACCCACCTGGTGACTGGTCCTTTCTTTTCCTAATTAGTAGTTCCAAACCCAACAGTACTCCTGAGTGTTCAAGAACCACCATGTTTCTGGTCATCGTTCCATGGCACCTCTCCATATCTGTGAATCTAGTGTGACAAGGCTTGATATTCACAAAGTGTTTAATTCATCTATCCAACAAATGTATTCAGAGTGTTTATGGTGTGCTAGGTACTATGCTGGAGTGTGCTCATCTTAATGAATGGTCCTTGGCCTTCAGAAACTTAGAGTCTAGGGAGGAAAGATGCAAACTTGTAATTATTTGAAAATGCTATACATGTGTAATTTTCTAATCATTTTAGCATTAGAATGTCATCTCTGTTTGGCTACAGTAGCTCAGCCATGCACAGTTTTGCCTCTTGGTAGATATATGGTACTCATTAATGAAAACTATACATGAACTCGCAAGCCATTCTAAAGTTGTTACTATTTCAAAAGACTTAATAATGACATCTGTTTTGATATATAAAACCAAAGTATTACCTACAGACTACCACACATTTCATTTGATTTATATGGTGACACAAGGGCCACCCACTTGGGCAAACACAGCTAGTTTTGATGACAGATGGACTAACAAATGCTTTGTAAGTAATTTTGAAAAAATAATCCCAGTTGAGATTACTATTACAGGATTAGCAAATATTGAAAAAAGCCTTAATCCGACTGACTAAATTTATGCTGTCATAGGCTTTCAATAGAATAATATTGAAAATCAGATAAATAATGCACTTCAAATTTTTTTGTCCTGCTGTATCCTTAGTGGATGAAACAATAAATGCTGATTCATTAAAACACGGATATTAGGTTTACAACTGCCTAGTACTAAGAAGAGACTCAGAATTCTTGAAACAGTTCTAAGGTAAGTGCTTTGCAGTGCACATTGACTAGTGAAACTCAACTACTATTTGTCATTCTACCTCTTAAAAACAACAAAATGGTACTATAAAAATTACATTGTGGTATGAAAGTAGAGTTCTTATGTTGCTGCAGCTCTGAAAGTTGCTGGCACCAAATATATTTTAAAATGTCTTAAGGCTTAATAAAAAATAAAGATTAGTCACTTCACATATATCTTAGAGAGTGAGAACAGTATGTTCTATACTCAGACTGATTAAATTAATTGAGGATTTTTTTCAGTTCAAAGGATGAGTACACTCCCACACATCTGAGCAATGGTCATACTACACATGCTGTAAAAGCTCAGCCATAGTCCTCAGGGGAATAAATGGAGTCATGAGGAGAGGGTTATCAGATGCATAACTCTTTTTTTTAATTTTTTTATTAATTTATTCATATTACATCTCAATTGTTAGCCCATCCCTTGTATCCTCCCTTTCTTTCCTCCCTCCTGCTTCCTTCTCTACTCCCTTCCCCTATGTCTGTGACTGAGGGGGACCTCCTCCCCCTGTATATGCTCCTAGGGTATCAAGTCTCTTCTTGGTGACTTATTATCTTTCCTCTGAGTGCCACCAGGCCTCCCCATCCAAGGGACATGGTCCAATATGGGGCACCAGAGTTTGTGTAAAAGTCAGATCCCCTTCTCCGCTTAACGGTGGAGAATGTCCTGTCCATCGGCTAGACTGGGTAGGGGTTCGAAGTTTACTGCCTCTATTTTCCTTGGCTGGTGCCATAGTTTGAGGAGGACCCCAGGGCCCAGACCCGCCTGTAGTTTTCCAGGACCCTCTGGATCCTTCTATTTCCTCATTCTCCCAGGCTTCTCACCCCTGAAGTCTCAATAGGATTTTCTCCCCTCTGACCCACATTCCTGGTAGGTAAAGTTTTTCATGGGGGCGTACCCCTTGGACTAGTGTCTCGATATAAGTGAGTATATACCATTTGACTCTTTTTGCTTCTGGGTGAACTCACTCATTATGATAATTTCTAGTTCAATCCATTTGTCCACAAATTTCGGAAATTCCTTGTTTTTAATAGCTGAGCAGATGCATAACTCTTGCCAGTCCAAAATCTCAGAAATTCTTTCTCATGGATAGATCTGTGTAAGATCTTCTTACAATTTCCTTATTAATAATAACATAACACACACAAAATGGTCATTTCAGGCAGCTGTAGTGGTGTACAACTGTAATCCCAGCACTCAGGGAGGCAGAGGCAGGCAGATCTCTGTGAATTCAAGGCCATCCCGGTCTACAAAATGAGTCCAGAACAGCCAAGGCTACACAGAGAAACCCTGTATAAAAAAAAAAAAAAAAGAAAGAAAGAAAAAGAAAAGAAAAGAAAAGAAAAGAAAAGAAAAGAAAAGAAAAGAAAGGCCATTTCTATCATTAAACTAGTTATTTGAAAGTGAAATAAGGCAGTGTGTCTTAACTTAAAAATTAAGCATCATTTATGACAGGGTTTTTGTTTTGTTTTGTTTTGTTTTGTTGTTTCCTTTGGTCAGGGAGATGCCTCGAATTCCAACTACTATGCTCATAAATTATTTTTAATTCATTTGAGTTCTTATAGAATATTATATATATATATATATATATATATATATATGTATGTATGTATGTATCTTGACCTCTCTTTGGGTGATTAGGCCACATAAGACCTCTCAATAGGCCAGACAGGAGGCAGATCTCAGGGGTAACTTCTGCATCCACCAAAGTAGCTAGACCAATGTAAGTATAGTTGCTTTTCCAAGGTTAAATAATAACTAAATGGCTATTTTCACCACCTGGTGGGAGCTTTGTAGCTACTTAAAGGAACAGAAGCAGTGATGGTAGGTTGGAGTCCTTCCTTGCTGAGTGAGAGGATCCTCTGCCTAACAGATGACATAACAGCCATCCCCATCTGTGACTTTTCTACAAACTTGCTGCCTTCTTGACCTAAGAAGGCAAGACCTCTTGACCTAATTAACCTGATTGACCTAATAACCTAAGAAACATTGGGAAGATGATACAGAGGTCTGAAGCATTCTAAATACAAGTCTTGTTCCTGCCACAAAATATCCGACATAATCAATTCAAGGAATGGTGTCATTCACATTTAGGTTCCATTTAAATACAATTTCATTCAAATTTCCAGGACATGAACAGAATTCATCCAGATTATTTGCCCTAAGATTACACAAGTGCTCCTAGACCAGCTTTTGATAGAGCTCCTATTCCTCCCTAAAACCCTGTAAGTCCTCCCACTTCAAATTGGGCAGAAATCCCTCCCAGGTGTGCCCCCCCTCCCCCGTTGTGGGATTTTAGTTAATTCCAGATGGAGTCAAGCTGACAACCAAGAACATCCACCACAGAATGGAAACACAAACTAGTTCCCCTTTCATAGCTCTGCAGGCAACTTCTTTGTACTTGCTGCAACAGTTTTGTTTTGGAGCTAGTGTCCAGAGAGTTTTAAGCACACTCCTCATTTTATTACAGAACCCATCAAAACTGCTCTTTCAACCAACACCCCAGTCAGCTCAGGAGAGCTCCCTTCTGTTTCTCCCTACCACATTACCTGGTATTATCCCTCCGGCTGCATTTGCCAACGTAAAGGTTAAACAGTTTGTACCCTAGTGTAAAAGGTTCTACCTAATCTCGAACAAAAAGAGTGAAAGAGAACAAAAACAATACTCACATAAAGCTATGGTCACAGACCTTTGTTCTGGTTTTTAGCAGTCTGTGGAACATTAAATTTTAAGGAAATAAATCAATATGAAGAAGACTTCTTGAAATCCTTTAAATTTTTTTCATGAAATTTCCCATTATATATAGATGAGAAAAAACAGGGGAAATGGAACTGGGCATTCTTTATAAAATATTTATTCTTTTTTAAAAACAATATTTGTATTTAGACTTTATCCTAAAACTCATTTTCACATATGAAAAAAAATTTTTTATCCAAATTTTGAAAAGTCGAAATGAGAGACAAATTAATTTAGTGAACATGAGCCTATTTCATTGATACTTGTAAAAGTCTAGTGGTTGAAAATAAAATATGCAAAAATAATAATTATGTAATCTAAAAAAGAAAACAATCATGTTGGTGTAATTAGGGTCTTTTTCTTCCCGAAAGTTATCTTCTCTATGAATTCTGGTCTTGAAAGCATTTAAAATAGGGAGAAGTATTTTATTTTTAAAATTAACCATAATTACTATGAGGCGTTAATATATTAAGACCAGTAACTAAAAAAATAAAAGTGCTTTAGATTATAACGCAGCTGCTGCATGGCCAGTAATTAGGAAAAGCACTCTGCAAATAGTTATAGATTAAAGACAATTATTTGGTAATGAATGCAAGCAACTATTTAAAATGTCTTATTTAATTGGTTTGGCATTTGAAACTAAAACTCTAAAGGAGAACTTTTAAATAACTGTCATTAAAATAGAATTTAGACTTCTGAAGTAATTTAAATGAAAATTATTCAAAGTGTCTAATGGTTACAGAACATACTGAAGCTGGGCTTTGTGTTTTCACGAGTGGAGACCAAATAAATGATGGATTTGGTGCCCAAAATGAGTAAGTGGATAACTGTGATCAGCTGTGTCTATGTAGTGCCTAACTATGAGAGTCAGTATTCATAATCTTGCTATATTACTTGGCTTATATCTTTAGACTGTAAATAATATACATTTTTGGGTATAGAGGAAACCTTAAAATTCTTTCCCCAGATTCCCATAGATGGATGTTAGTCTTCTGTATATAACTAATGTGTAAAAGTAAAGTTTCCTGAATGCTATGGACACAGCAGGGAGGTGTTCGAGGAAGGCTGGAAATAGGGCATTGCAACTGCACAATCCAGATGAAGTCAAACTCAGTTTGAAACTGAGACCAATGTGCTAGACCTCTATGGAGAGCGCTACTAGCTAGGCAAGAGCAATTACTTTCTGCTCTTTTTCATAGCAATCTATACTGATGACCTGAGGGCTGGCCTTACTCAACACCCATTATGAAATACCTCAAAGTGGACATTACCCTGAGTGCTTGTGAGATGCCATTGCTTTGCTTTGTTGCTTCAGCGTCTTCTCCTTCCTTGACCTCACACAGCACAGGAGGCGCTTACCTGCCAGCGACCTGATCCCATTTCTTATACTGCCTAAAAAGCTGCCAAGGAAGGCAGGTTGATCAAACATAGCAATTTGGGAGCTATCTTAAATTCCAGGACAAAACCAGAAGCCCATTTAATACCTTTTATAAGAGAGTCGCATGGACTTGAGAGTAAAAGAGGCAGGAGCAAGGAAAAGCAATCGATGATGCTGAAAATCAATATTGGCAGAGTATAGGAAGGTAGGAGGAAATGAAAAGTCAGTGAGGGATCCATTAGTATTCTAAGCTTTTTTAGTGCCGAAGGAGAAATAGGACATATTGAACTAGCGCCTTTTTCTAGTAGGAATACAGGTTAAACTCAGAATGTTTTATATGGTAAGCAGAATTGTTTTTTGCAGTATGAAATGGCTAGGACATAAGTGAACACTCAGAAGGGGCTCATTTGGTGCATCTTAAGTCTAAGGCATTTACAGGGGAAACCTGAAGTGTTCCAAGTAAAAAACTACAAAGAAGCACAGGCAAGCTCTTTGGGGCAGCGGGGTCTAACTGTGTCCTTGTAAAGGCATAAGTCAATGAGAAAATGCTCATGAGGGATTCAGTAAGCTAACAGCATGCAACGACTGTACCACCAGGAGCTGCTGCAGAGTGAGGGCTGAGGTCACGGTGTCCCTAAGATGGTTCTAGCCAAGGACTGAGTGTGGCACCCATTTGCTAACCAATACAATTTCTTTCATAGCTCCAGGGAACCCCTTGACCTAGAAGGTGTGTTCTAGAAGAGAAGAGACAATGAGAGCTTCTTACTAACCCTCTCTTTCTTTGCTCTCCCTTTTCTCAAGTATCACCATACATTATGTGAGTGTTCCCTGTCTGCTCCTGCTTTTCCCCTTTGGTGGTTTCCCCCCAACAAATCATCACTACTTTCTTTTTTCTTCTTGTTTTTATTCCTCTGGTCTTTTTCCAGTGTGTGTGTGTGTGTGTGTGTGTGTGTGTGTGTGTGTGTGTGTGTATGTGCAGAGGCCTAAGGTTTATGTTGCGACCCATCCTTCCATATGTTGTCTGATTAAATGAGACAGTGTCTCTCAGAGGTGGCCACTCCCATCCAGCACTTACATGGGTTCTAGGATCCAAACTCCAAGGTCCTCGTGCTTGTGTATCGAACACATAAGTACTGAGCTATCTCCTTAGCCCTCAACTTCATCATCAATACTAATGTCATTGTTTTAATATTATTCATTGTACAATTTTATTGTGTATATTCATTGTACATAGTACTTTGATACACAAGGACATTTTCATATGAGCATACATTGTAGTATATTTAAATGTTTGGTACTTATTCTCTCCTGATGTCACCGCCTGGAGGACTTTAAATTGCACAGAGGATGACCTAGCAGTGTCTATTTTGTTAAAGGCAAAGAGTTGAAAAGGGTCTCAATGACATTGTTAAAGATGATGTGATTTCAATATGAGACTTCAGTCTTAAGCCCAATTCCTACCTTGCACCATATCAGACTTGATATATTAACCACTTTTTCATCTGAAAGCCAAAAACATTAGATAAAATATTTTAATATATGTTCTTGATTCCACCAATGACCTAAACTTGTAAGGAATACTCACAAATCCATAGCCTAAGTCAAAATCCAAGCACAGACAATTAAGAGAGAGGCAAAGCCAGCTTTGACCATGTGACTATCACTAGATTTTGTGAATCTGAGCCCTGGTTTTCATGACTTTTTGAGGTACAGAGTTGCCAAAACACAAAGCAGGTAACAACTTTTCCAATCAAGCTTCCACACCCAAGGTTAAAACAAAAGCAAATATACCACAGTGTTCTGTCAGGGTTAAGGTTCAGAAATAGCCAAATATTGACCACTCAAACATCAGACTCAGATTGATGGACGTTTATTTGAGGGCTGAACAGGAACTGACTGGTCAGGCCCATGGTCAGAACTTGGGAATCAGACCATGACATTGGTCTGCTTCTAAGGCAGGCTTTTTATAAGAAAAACTGCAACCAGGTAACCAGGTGGGAAGCAAGGGGGCAGCATTATATCATTTTGATTAGCTAAACACAAGAAGAATCGATTTTGTTCTGAGCACAATGTAACCAGGTGGCCAGACAAAGCATTTTAAGCTGATTGGCTGGGATTTAGGGTAGGGGTGCTCTTGGGGGCTTTCCATGTCTCCGGAAGTAAAGAACATAGCTGGATGTTGTGGCCTTAACTCGAATAGAGCATCATTTATCTTTAACCCAAGCAGAACGTGCATTTAACATCTATTGTTTTATTTTAAGCAGCAAGCATTGAACCTTTATGGTTTCAGGCACATAGGGCCTGAGAACTTAAAAACTTAATTTCATCTTATAATCAAAGTGGAGGGTTGGAGTCAAATGGTTTCTGATATGCTAAGAGCTGGTGTTAACAGAGAAGCTACAGTCATACTAGGAACTAAAATAGATTTCAACAGAGGGGCTATAGGGTTTAAGTAAGTTACAAAAGTCATGGAAAACAGCCACTGGGAGGCTGAGTCAAAATAATCATGTTTGAGAATAGCCTGGGCTACATAGCAAGATCCTCTGTCAAAACAAAACAACTAAAGAAAAAAGTCCTTGGTGATAAATTAAATGTATACTCTAGGCAATGTAGAATAACAATTCAATTCTAACATAGGATGGATGAAAATAACCCAATTTTATGTCACGTTTGGCTTGAATTCTCATGAGTATCTATGGCCAGTCGATAACCATACCCACCTTCCCAAGGAGGGCTGCTCCAGGAACATCCAGTCTCCTTGCCAGAGCTCTTCCCTCAAGAAACCCAGCCGGCACCAAGAACAACCAGCCAATGACAGAGACAACCATATGGCTAAAGGGCGGCTTAAGAACAAAACCAACAAACATCAGGACAGTGCAGCACCTCCAGAACCAGACTATCCCTCAGCAAGCATCCCTAATACAGCTGGAATACAAGAAAATGATCTTAAAACTATTCTTTTGAAGATGATAGAGGCCTTTAAAGAGGAAACAAATCATTTAAAGAAATACAGGAAAATACAATCAAAGAGATAGAGGCCCTTAAAGAGGAAATGAATAAATCAGTTAAAGAAATACAGGAAAATATAAGCAAACATGTGAAAGAAATGAATAAAATGGTTCAAGACCTGAGAGTGGAAATAGAAACAATAAAGAAAACACAACTGAGGAAACCCTGGCGATGGGAAACTTAGGGAAGAAAGCAGGAACTACAGAGGTAAACATCACCAACAGAATACAAGAGTTGGAAGATTAGGATAGCTGTAAAGACTTCTACAGTTCTCACGTGTAAAGGATAGAATCAAAGAGATTGGTGTATCTGTCAAAGAAAATGTTAAATCTAAAAAATCCCTTCCAGAAAACATCCAAGAAACCAAGAATACTATGAAAAGAAGAAACCTAAAAATAATAGAAAGGGAATATTCCCAGCTCCAAAGCCTAGAAAAAATTTTCCCAACTGAAAGAAAAAGACACCTATAAGCATGCAAGAGGCCTACAGAACACCAAATAGATTAGACCAGAAATGAAGATCCTGCCTCCACTTAATAATCAAAACACTAAATGTGCAGAGCAAATATATATATTTTTTTTCAAGAGAAAAAGGCCAAGTAATACATAAAGGTAAACTTACCAGACTAGCCTCTGACTTTTCAACAGAGACTTTAAATACCAGAAGGCCCTAGACAGATGTCTTGCAGAACCTAAGAGACCACAGATGTCAGCCCAGACTACTTACTATATCCAGCAAAACAGTCAATCAGCATAGATGGAGAAAAACATGATATTCCATGACAATACCAAATTTAAACAATGGCATGTACTCATTTATAAGCAGATATTAGCCATATATTACAAGATAAACAATACTGCAAATCAGGGACCCAAAGAAGCTAAGTCACAAGAAGGGCCCAAGGGAAGCCTTCCTTAAATCTCACTCAGAGGGAAATAGAATAGACAGTGGGAAAGAAAATAGGAAAAAAACTGGATAGGAGCAGGGTAGCAGGCAAAGGAGGGTGAGGATCAGATGCGGGGGGAGTGGGGAGGGGAAGCTTGAGGGCCTAGAGAGAAAAGGGAAACCGAAGGTGGAGGTATTACTAAGGCAAGCTGGATACTTGCCACAAGGTAGGCTACGGGGAGGATATGAGGATGCCTCTAGCTGAGCCTCCTAGCAGCAGGGAACACGAGACTCAGGGGGACCTAGAGTCATGGGAGGGGAACACCAACCCACCTATAAAACCTTTGAAGCAAAATTTACCCTGCCTGAATGTGCGGAGATAAAAATGAAGTAGAGACTGGGGGAATAACCAACCAATTCCTGGCCCAACCTGAGACCCTCCCCCACCAATCCCTGACACCATTAACAGTACTCTGCTATGTTTACAGACAGGAAGTTAACTTAACCATCCTCTGAGACACCCCCACCTAACATCTGATCAAATTGGGTGCTGAGACTCACAGCCAAGCATTAGGCAGAGCTCAGGGAGTCCTGTGGAAGAGTGGAAGGGAAGGATAGAAAGACCCGGAGGGTCACAAGAACCCTACAAAGAGACCAACAGAGTCAACTAACATAGACCCATTGAGGCTTACAGAGACAGACGCACCAACCAAAGAGCATGTGTGGACTGGACCTAGGCTGCCTACACAGATGTGACTGGTGGGCAGTTTGATTTTCATGTGAGTCCCCTTAAGCTGAGCGAGTGCTGTCTCTGACATGGACTCTGTTGCCTGCTTTAGATCGCTTAGCTCTAACCAGGCTGCCTTGCCTGGCCTCAGTGAATGAGGAGCTCCGTTCTGAAGGAACGTGATGTGCTGGGGTGGGTTGGTGGGGGGCTTCTCTTTTCTGAGAACAAGGGGAGCAGGGGCAGGGGAAAGAGGGTGGGAGGGAAGGTCTGGGTGGAGAAGATGGAAGGGGCTACCATCAAGATGTAAAGTGAATATATAAATTAAAAATAAATTTTAAAAAACTAAGTCTCCAAGAATAAACGCATCAAGCCTTCAAAGCTGTCAAAGATAAAGCAATGGTGTGAGCATCGCAGTCAACAAGTAAAATCAAGAAAAGAAGGTGCCTGCCTGAGAACCAAGAGAGACAGTGTGCACAGAATGAGACCAACAGACACTGAAGCCATGGCTGTCAAACAGAGGGTATCAAACACACCTCTCCTGAAAGTTTGCAAAACTAGCATTACGTGAAAGATAAGTAGAAACGAGGGTTGAGCTTTTAAGTGTAAATTTCTTTTTGTTGTTGTTGTCGGTTGTTGTTTTTTGAGACAGGGTTTCTCTGTGAAGCCTTGGCTGTCCTGGACTCACTTTGTAGACCAGGCTGGGCTTGAACTCACAGCGATCTGCCTGCCTCTGCCTCCCGAGTGCTGAGATTAAAGGCGTGTGCCACCGCGCCCAGCAAGTATAAGATTCAATATGCAGAAACGAAAGGCTTGGGATTTGAACAGGATGCATCCATTGAGAGGCCATCCTGAGGGAAGGAACTAAAGCCAAGGACAGAAGAAGAACGTATATAGAAGATACACAAAGAACTGAAAAACTGGAAAAACTGCAGCATCTGAAAGGTAATGGCAAAGAATTCTCTAGAACTGAGAGGCCTGAGAGTCAAGAAGCACTACAAACCTAAACATGTTTTGTTCAGATTGCATAACCTTTAAGGGAACAAACAATCCCACCCAGGATGAAAACTCGTACAAATAAAGGACAAACTGAAGTATTGATGACTCTCTTAAAGGAAAAGGCACAACCACATTTTATATTTACTTGCCTGTGTCTTTATAGGACCCTGTGTCTCGGATGCTGTGTATCTCGCCATTCCTTAGAAGCACAGAACTCATACAGACCTCTAGGTCTGATGGTGGGTGCAGTTTTAAGCCTGAGTCTCTAAGAGTCATGAGCCAGAGTGGCTTCTGATACAATCCAATGGCAGGATTTTTTGGTTTATGACTTGTGTTTTAGACTGTATTTTAGTCCCTTTTTGCCAGTGGGTCTTCTACTCTGTGCTGGCGTAAGCTACAGAACTAAAATGATTTTCAGAGCTATATTCCACTGATGCAGGAGTGACGTGCCACACCTGTGTTCCATAACTCAGCCAGGGTAAGTGGTGAGGATTTGTAGTATCTGGCTGGTGTCATGCAAGGCTTATCAGCATGCCCTCGTTTGTTTTTTAGTCAAACTTGATGGCCTATTTTCATCTTATAGTGAATTGATGTTAGGACCCCCCCCCCCTTCTCATAACTAGTGTCCAGTGAATAAACTCCATCCAATTCAGCCAATAAGTTGGGGCTTCACCACAAAATTACTTGAAGGGATTTCAGGTATGAGAACTGACTAAGACCCAGAGAAAGCCTCCAGCCCCAGAACTAAACAGGAAGGTATGAAAATCAGCATCTGCTTTTTAGAATAATGTTTTCTCTAGTATGAATTATTTTAATCCTTAAGAAATGTGCTTTCAAGAACACATGGTAGCACATGCCTATACTCCCAAAACTTGAGAGGCAAAGGTAGGATGATCTCTGTGAGTTTGCGGCCATCCTGGTCTACACAGAGAGTTCCAGGTCAGTCAGGGCTACATAGATACTGTCTCAGAAAAAAAAAAAAAAAAAAAAAAGGAGGGGCAGAGGGGGTGTGTTTTTAATCATTTTAGAGAAACTAGCTATATAACATTCCCTGCATGTGCTGATTCATATAATTTAAATTTTAAAATGTTGCTTTGTGAATAAGCCTTTGTTCATCTTTTCATATTTCTTAGAGCCTTGATTTGATTAATGGAAAAATCCTCTTTAACTAGAACGGGTTTTGTACAGGGCATTATCTTCAGCAAGATAAAGCATGGTATCAGAAGGAAAACAAAGTGCTATGTGTGCACGAAGGAAATTAACAACCAGAAGGAACAGGCAATTCTGATATATTTATATGCTCTGAAATAGAGGTGTTTGACTCTGTTTTGCTCTTCTCTTTCCAGCATGTGTGCAATTTAGATTAGACACTCTTCTTGACAGGAGCATGTCAAATTCTTCTCTCCTTGACATATAAGAACATCTGGCTATTACTTTGCAAATGGAAATATGTTTTTAACAAATGCGACATAATTAATCATTTTAATACTAATTAACATAGTTTGTTTTTTAAGTCCAAATAAGCTAAAATGCTCTAGTATTCCAAATAAAAGGTCTCTGTTTAGTATATAGGAACATAATAAATTAGAAAAGTAAACTGAAGTCATTGTTCAATCCCGTACTGATAGTTTAAATGGATGTAAGGCATCTGCCAATTGAGATGCTGCAGAAATGGCTCAGCAGGTAAGAGCACTTGCTACAAAGCATAAAGACCTGAGCTCAAAGCCCTAGCAACCAGGTTGAAGGGGCATGCATGTTCGCATGCAAATCTCTACCCCAATGCTCTGCAAATAAAAACAGGAGGATTTGGGGGACCTGTGGGCCAGCCCAACTACAGGTTCAGTGAGCTTTCCTGATGCAATAGGCTTGGAAGTAATAGAAAAGGACAGCCAAAGTCTTTCTCTGCCCTCCAAATAAGTAGAAATGAGAGTACCCACATGTAAGCATGCTCAAACCCACACACGCACACACGTGCATGCAAACACGCATGCACACACACACGTGCACACACACAAACAGAAAGTGTTTTTTAAAAAAAAAAAAAACAACCTGTTGTAACAATAAACAAGATTGTAATTTTCTTTTGTTCTTATGTGAAATATAAGTAAATTAAAATAAAATACCAAATACACTATATGTACATTTAATATATTATATATGTATAGTTCAATATGTAACATATGTGTGAATGTTCATACATGTACACACATACATTACATATATGTACCATAGTGTATATTTGTGTATTTTGTAGTATGTATAGTATATGTACACACAACATATATGAATACATACATATATGTAATATTATATATGTATATATACACAATATCTTATATCACTATAAACTGCATAATATTTTGAGGAGCTACAAAGACTGATGCTATAGCCCAAATAGCTACTTTAGCTTAAATTCCCCTCTTGCATTGTTTGCCTGAGCATACACAGCCCCATTGTGCAGTGACACTAGTGTCTCTTCTCAGATAAAGGAATTGGATCAAGCTCAGAACTGGTTCGGCCATTTCACATCTGTCTACAGAGGCATGCATATCCAGCCCCTCCTAAGTTCTCAGAAGCCCAGTGAAGAGAAGGCTTGTTATTCTAACCCCAGCTGACTCCTTGTAAGAACTCAGGGGCATAAACACTCCCAGAGCTGCAGCAGTGGCATGCTAATAAGGGAGCCTGCTTTGTGTGCATGCTTTTTCCGTTAGAAATCTAGATTATTGGTCCCATCGTTACCATCTCTCCAGTTGTTTGATGTAAGGACTTACAAGAAATGAAATATTCCAAGAGGATAAGAATAGTGATTAATGCAAGTTAGAATTCTGTCTTCTGTGGGGCTTAAACAAGGTTTACAGAGATTATGAACATTTCTTTTCATAAGTTTAACTTTCAAAGGTCATGGATATTTTTGGAAATTTTCATATCCTTTTAACGATCATACATATTATTTTATCTATAAATAAAGATTCTCCATTTGTTTTTTTAAAACAGACTTAATTCAGTTTATTTTTCTGATATAATTCCCCTCTGTGGTAGCCACAGCTGGAGCCTGGATCCTCTGAACAGAGACTCTGGTGTGGGTTTTCGGAAGATGATCAGTGAATTCCTGACAAGGAAACTTGGTGAACACAGTCTCCTTCCAGAGGTCAGGAGTCAGGCAGGTTTTGGAGATGGTATCAAATGGTGGCCTTGAAAAAATTGCCCAGGGTGGTAGTGCAGCCCTTGCCTGATGTGTACCAGTCATCAACACTGGCCATCGTCAGCAGCTTCTTGGGCTCAGGGCCAGAGACGGATGCTGGTGCATCTCCTGGCAAGGATGAGACTCACCAACACAGAGCCACAGTGGCCTGTCACCTTGTATGAAGTAGTGTGGGACTTTCCAGTTGTTTCCCCAGTAGCCTCTCCACGCAGGGATGATGAAAAGCCAAAATGACGGTCCTTCTGATGCCAATGGCAACCTCCTTAGAGCACCTAACACAAAGACCAACATGAATACTGTAGTCCCCAAGAGCAACTTCAACCTTGAACTTGGTCCTCTGGCCATCCCAAGCCTGCTTCTGCACTGGCGTGGTCTTTAGAACCTCATACTTTAGGGGTATGCCCAGGAAAAAGTCAATAATCTCAGATTCCTGAACATGCAGGTAGATTTCCTCCAGACACTTGATCTTCATGTATTTGACCAGGGGGCCCAGCTTGGTGACAGAGTTCCACTGGTTTTCCCCTTTACCTCCATGAGCCCCGCAGCCTCATCCACAGCCTTGATTCCTAAAACCTCTGTGGAATTCTTGGAGAAGCCTCCTCAGGCTCCTAGTCCTGGGCCACCTGGGCCACTGGTCCTCTGGCTGCACTGGAACATCTGTCATTGGTGTTTTTTCTGAGGAAGAAGAAGTGATTCTGCTGCTCGTGCAGGACCAGCGCCGGGAATGGGAACAGCGAAGAGCAGAGAAGAGAGGTAGATCCACAGCAGAGAGAATTGAACAGGCGTGAATGGCTGGTTAAGGGAAACCAACCACTCGGGAAAAACTGGTTATAGTAACTAGCTGCTGAGGAGAGGTTGAGGAATGGAGGAAAAAGAAATACTTGGAGACTCAGGCATATGCAGTGTAAGCTGAAGGTCTTAAAGCCCAGGAGACTCACGTGCTTACTGTCTGTCTGCCTCTGTCTCTGTCTTGCTTGCTGTCTGACTCTTCTTGCTGTTCTCTTTGCTGGTTGGTTGGTCGGTTGGTTGGTTGTTGTCACCCATCTTTCTAACTCTCGTCTTGCTGCTGTTTCCCATCATATATATATATATATATATATATATATATATATATATGTGTGTGTGTATATATATACATATATATATTATTAATTTATTCTTGTTACATCTCAATGGTTATCCCATCCCTTGTATCCTCCCATTCTTCCCTCCCTCCCATTTTCTCCTACTCCCCTCCCCTATGACTGTTCCTGAGGGGGATTACCTCCCCCTGTATATGCTCATAGGGTATCAAGTCTCTTCTCCATCTTTCTATCTCTCTTGCTGTCTGTCTCATTCTACCTTACTCTCTCATGTCTGTTACTTGCTTGCTGTTCTCATTGGGCCAACCCTGGTATTTTATTTAAAGTGAAGTTCAATTTTTTTCATTACAGATTACATCATGATTTTTTTTCATCTTTTACAATTAATAGGGCATTCAAAAAGCAAGAGATCAGTCTAAAAGGAAATACAAAAAGTTCTGTATAACCTAAAATAAATCATACTGCAAAAATCAATCAATTTCTAAGCAATGGTTAGAATAACCTGATTATTATTTCCTAAACAATATTTGGGAAAGGTTAATCATAAATTTCCCCAGGCTAAAGCCATTGTGTACACAAAATTTTCATAACAACATAGTTTGAGCTAAGTGTTGTCTAATGAAGAAAAAACTTGACTTACTCCCAGTCTCAAACCAATAGGTGTGCTATCCAAGCCTAGGCTGACTGCCAAGAAATCCTTTATTGTAAAATATCTATAGTGCATAATGTTCCAACCCCACCTTCTAGTGCTCTCAAAGCAGATTTTAAAGAAACTTTTCTACAGGTAACAGTGTCTACCCAGGTACTGCTATGTCCAGGTCTTAACTTTCTTTCATGAAGTTTCTGTTTGGGTGCTCACAGTCAGAGCAAGAAACTCTATCCTTGTCCCAAGCCTTTGAACAGATGCCTTCTTTCAACATCCTCTGTGGAAAAATATTTTCTCTGTATTAATTTCCTTAGGGCTGAGAAATAAAGAGAAAAAGACAGTTTTGGGGGGAAAAGGCACATATTTAGACAAAATTACACCTGGACGGTACATAAAATTCATCTCTGGTGATTAGTCAGAGATCTTCAGAACATTGTCAAGCAAAGCCTCAACAGCTGCTCTGGATGTCTAGAGATCATGCTAGACAGTCAGAGGTGTCTGGAATTTTGTCAAGCAAAGCCTCTATGACTTATCCTCATGTCTGTGACATGATCCTTGTTAAATGTACTCATAAACATAAAGCTTCTTTTAGATGAATGTTTAAGTGGTATCAGTTATTTGCTACCAATGGTCTTGTTTATGAGAGGCTCAGTTTACCAATGATGATATTATTATTATTATTATTATTATTATTATTATTATTATTACTGTTGTTGTTGTATTATCTTCTGGACTTCAAGAATGTTTATGCTTCAGATTATAATATACAAGTAAATATGTAATTTATAGGTTTATGCTCATCATTGAAATGCATTTGTGTTTATGAATGTGTATGCATATCTAGAATGAACCCTCTGGGCATTACTAAGCATCCAGCTGTACACTAGAGAGGTTGTCAGATGCAGGTGGTATGCAGCATGCCCAGCAGCTACTTGGGCTAGGAGGCTCACTTAGAGGGTAGGTGGCATGGGGCATACTGTGAGATGGAGAAGGGTACAGTCATCAGGCTTAGCTACAACCCACCAGAGAGTGATAAGCTTTCTGTATAAGAGGCAGTGGTTATGGAGTGCCATGGAGAGAAGGCACATGGCATGTGCAGGCAGGGGGGAGAGCAAGGTCAATGGTTCTGGGTGGTTCACCTGCTCCTCTTTATTCGGTGACTACAGCCTGTGGCGTGGTGCTCCCTACACTCAGACTGGGTCTTCTGCAGGAACGTAGCTCTTTCTAAGAAGACCTTCACAGACACAGAGGTGAATTAGTAATGATTCTAACCCACTTGAAACTGACAACAAATAGTAACCATCACAGACAGCAAATAAAAGCAAGTAGTCCATGTAAGCCAAGAGAGAGAAACTCAAAGGAAGAATTTTTCTTAATGCTACAGACACTAACTGAAAGGAAGAATGTGTTTGATGGGATAATTGCCAGACTGAAGAAAGCTGAAGAAATGAGCACTGTGTTTAACAGTGGCTCAAGAAATGCTTCCCAAACTAAAAATTAATGAGATGGCTGGGGAGATGGTCTGTGGGTAAACACCCAAAGCCTGAGTTTGATCACTAGGCCCCTTGTGGTGGAAAAAGAGACGCAAAGTTGTCCTGTGACCTCCATACATGCACCTTGGCATGTAAGCCCCCACCACCACTAAGTAAATGAAAATTTAATTTAAAATTTTTTTCTTTTTGTTTTGTTTTATGTATGTTTGTTTTTTGTGGGGTTTTTTGTTGTTGTTGTTGTTGGTTTGGTTTGGATTTGGTTTTTTGAGACATGGTTTCTTGGTATAGCCTTGACTGTCCTGGAAATCATTCTGTAGACCAGGCTGGCCTCGAACTCACAAAGATCCACCTACCTCTGCCTAACAAGTACTGGGATTAAAGGCATGTGAGCCACTGCCCAGCTAATTTAAAACTTTTAAAAATCAAAGAAAAAGAGGGGGAAATAGAGTATCAAAAATTTGTGGGGCAAGAAAAAAAAAGATGTAACATATCATGATAGAAATTGAATTCCAAAAGAATATTTGAGTAAATGACTGAGAACTTTCCTAAATTAGTATCAGATAGCAATGTAGAGAGGAGAAGGTCACAGAACACTAAATCTATGCAATGTCCACACACTGCCCAGACACTAGTTCAAGCAGCACCTATGCATATCACTACAGACAGTCAGACAGAAAAACTCCTGAAAGAAGAGGCAGAGGATTTACCTCCCTGGTGACATAGCACTGGAAAGAATTACATCTACTTTCTCAGAAACCTTGCAGTCATCGTAGAAGATGGTGAAAATTTTTAAACAGTTTTGTAGGGAGGAACCAAATCACTCATCAAATGGAAAGGGAATCATGCTTAATGCAACAGAGAACAAGAGGAATTAAAGGGATCTTGTTATGGAAAAAAAGAAATTCAATTTTGTGCATAGATAATATGATTACCTATGTAGAAACCAGATTAATCATCGAAACCAGTTCCTGAGCTAATAAGCAGTTCTAACATGATTACAAAAGAAAGTTGCTACCGAGAACTCAATCACTTTTCTTTTATGTGCCAACAATGAAAAACTATCAGCAAACAACTTTGAAATTAAGTGTTCCTTTCCTGAAAAGACAATATCATGAGAATAAACACAAAAGGCACACATATAGAGAATGTGTTTACAAAGAGTGATTCCAACGAAGGACTATGATGCAAATATATAAAGAACTTTAAAAACTAAATAATTTTTTTAAAAAAACAGCCCAATTTAAAACTGGGCAGTGGCCACAGGTCTTAACAAGCCCAAACAAGACATGAACAAGGGTGACACCAATAGACGTCCTAACATAGAAGAAAGAAATCTCATGGGGCCCCAACTCTAGACAGAGGTTTACAAGAAACTGAGGAGTGTTGAGAGTGGGAGAATTACTCTATAAGGATGGCTAAAATCCCTAACACCAAAACTACAAAATATTAACAATGATGTGGACCACAACAGTGCTCATTCAATACTGACAAAAAAGTAAAATGGGACAGTAACTTTGCAAAAGTCATATGTGTTCTTACAAAGTAAATCTTTTCCCAGCTACAGTCCAGCAGAAAGCAACCATTGGTATCTACCAAAAAAAAAAAAAAAAAAAGGTAAATTTTTATGGCTAAACAAAACCTGCATGCAGAAATTTGTAGCATTTTGCTCATAGTTCCTAGATATTAGAAGAAATCAAAATATCCTTCCACGGATGACTGGATATTATTCAGTATTACAAAAAAGGTGTGCCTCCAAGCCAAAAAAAGTATTTAGGCAACTGAAGTCACCATTAGTGATTCTAAAAAAAAAAAGTAAATGTGAAAATATTGAATACTCTGGGATTCCAACAAAATGTTATTTTAGAAAAGTCAAATTTATCTGGACAATAAAAAGATCTGTGGAGCCAGAGGTCATGAGGTAAGAGGGTTGAAGCAGAACTGCACAGTGCATTTTATATTTGGAAAAATCTCTATCATAGTCAAGGGTACGATCGTGTCATCACACATTTGTTGAAACCTATTAAAGACACAATATAAAGAAGAAACTCTGGTTCTTGAATGATGATAATGTATGTAGAAGTTTCATTATTCATAACAAACGTTCCATTTGCCTGGAAAATTTTGGCAATGAGTTTGGTTGTACATATATGGGAGGAGGAGATATTTGGAATCTTCCTATTTTCCTTTCATTTATTGCTATAAAACAAAACTTCTTTAAATTATAAATTCTACTTAATGATAAGAGGAGGAAGAGCAACAGTAAAGAGATATCTTCAGTAAAAGCCTATGGAAATAATTTTTACAGTAGCTCACTAATACTCAGTTTGCCTCAAGTAATACCACAGTTACCACTCCTTCTGCCTCATAACTGTTCAGTGGAGGAGGCTCCTGGCTACCTGCAGTGGAGAGATGTTCTCCCTGGTCAATGCTCCTGGCCTTGCATTCATTACCACAGGCTTTAGCCCATGTTTCTAGATTTCTCCCACCTTCTGTCTGTATCTCTTCTTGGAACTTTCCATGTGTTCATGGCCCATCCTAGTGGAACATGGGTAGGAAGCCTGGATCTTGCCTGGTATATGTATTGTCTTTGTTTTTTATAGATTATGTTCTAGATAGCCTATATGCTTATAGAATTAACCTACTCCTTCCCACATTTGACTCAAATATTCACATGCCTGGGATAACATCCTTAGGTTGAATCCCAGCCGTATTCTCCTGATTCATGATTAGAAATACTACTTTTATTCTCTTGGCCAGAATTCTGTGTGACTTAGTAGTCCTGGCATTGATAGAGGAGATCATCTCTATATATGCTTCAGTTTATATAAGGAAATATTGCTAAATCTATCATTGTCAGAAAAGAATAAGGCCTTCTGTTATTTGTGCCACTGTGCTTTATGTTCTAGAAAACTCGATATGACAGTATTGGTTCCTATCCTTCAGGCAGTTTTTTTTATGATGTGAAAAGTAGGCAGACGAACACATTTGAAAATAAAGAGTCTACATTAACTGAGAGGAGTGTAATTTGTTATCCTTATAGTTCAAGGACTTCTGGTAGGGCCCATGAGAAATGACGGATGATAATGCAGTATCCTTCCGTTTCAAAGAACTTGTTCAATGTCTCCATCAGTGTTTTTATGAGGACAGTCACTCATGACATAGCAGTGGAACTGGACTTTGCTCCTAACTACACTCCACTGCCCATCATTACCCCCTCTGTTTTCTTCCTCTTTTTTTGTACTTCTAAGGTTTATCTCCTTTCATGGTTCTCAGATTTAAAATGTGTGACAATTTTTACTATGTTAATTCTCTGGATCCATGAACAAGGGAGATCCCTCCATCTTCTGATGTCATGTTCAATCTCTTTCTTCAGAGATTGTTTTTTCAGACAATTCTTTCACTTACTTAGTTAGAGTTGCTCCTAGGTATTTTATATTGCTTGTGGCTATTGTGAAGGGTGTATTTTCCTAATTTCTTCCTCTGCATGTTTGTCATTTGTATATAGGAAGGCTGCTGACTTTTTAGAGTTAATTTTGCATTCAGCAAATTTGCTGAAGGTGTTTATCAACTGTAGTTCTCTGGTGGAATTTTGAGGGTCACTTATGTACACTATCATATCATCTGCAAATTGGGATAATTTGACTTCCTCCTTTCCTGTTTGCATCCCCTTGATCTCCTTTTGATGTCTTATTGCTCTGGCTAAAATTTCAAGAACTATATTGAAGAGATATGGAGGAAGTGGGCAGCCTTGTCTGGTCCTCGATTTTAGATGAATTTCCTTGAGTATCTCTCCATTTAATTTGATGTTGGCTATTGGCTTGCTGTATATAGCCTTTATTATGTTTACGTATGTGCCTTATATTCCCGTTCTTTCCAAAACTTTAAACATGAATGGGTGTGGACAAATAAATTGGACTAGAGATGATCATAATGAATTAGTTAACCCGGAAGCAGAAAGACTCATATGGTATATACTCACTTATAATTGGACACTAGCCCAAAAGGCATGTCCCAGGAAAGTCTTCACTTACCAGGAGATTGGGATAGATGTGAGTACATCCTACTGAGACTCTAGCTAAGAGAAATATAGAAGGACCCAGAGTGTCCTAGAAACCTACAAGAAGAACATCGTGATGGGTGGATCAGGGCCCAAGGGTGTCTGCTCGAACTATTGCACTAACCAAGGACAATACAATAGTAAACATCGAACCTCTAGTCTAATCTAGCCAATGGACAGGACATTGTCCACAGTTATGTGGAGAGTGGGGACTGATTTTGACATGAACTCTGGTGCTCCATATTTGACCACCTCCCTTTGATGGGGAGGTCTGATGGCACTCAAAGAAAGAATAAGCAGGCTACCAAGATGAGACTTGATAGCCTATGACCATAGAGTGAGGGAGAAGGTCTCCCTCGGTCTTAGACCTAGGGGAGGGGAATAGGGTGAAAGTGGGAAGGAGGAAGAAATGGGAGGATACATGTGATGGAATAACAATTGAGTTGTAATCTGAATAAATTAATAAAATTTAAAAAAATAAATAAAATGTGTGACAAATGCTATGTGTTATATGTAATTCTTGAAAGAAAAGGACAAATTTAATTATGCATTATGAAGAGTGGGGTAAATGAGTGTGCTTAGCACATGAGTACTGTGTCAGAAATTATTAAATGTGTCCCTTATCAGTTTATATGTGACCATATCATTTTCAGTTATACCTTACATGGTACTGGTTAATATTCCTGGTGCTGCTGTGACAGAGCTGGGAAGATGATTTTTTTGTTCTTATTGTAGAGACATGATCCTTAGGTGTGAAGGGAAAGAGGAATTGCCAAGAAGACTGATGAAGCTAATTTTGTTATTCTCTAGTCATTTCCAGTAACTGGTAAGGCAAGACTACATGGAAGGACACATGGTGAGTTTTTTCTAGTTGTTGGCTGGTTGGTTGGTTTTGTTATTAGGATTATAAGAGAGAGTAAAGTGCTGCTCTGGACCAGAAAATGGTCAGGTGGGTTACTGAGCAGGTAAGCCGGGCTTGCCTTAGCCAAGAGGAAATGTGTGAGAATATCTGATGTTCTCATATGGGAAAGTCAGCAAATACAGAAATAAGCTAATAAAAAAACTGGACAAAATATAACAAAAATAACAAAGTGATACAGACAATAAACTGGAATGCATTTATTCTTATGGAATAGAGAATTTCAAGTAAGAAAGATTTGAAATATTTCATGAAAGAAAGACTCAAGGCAACCATGACAGATATAAGCAAAGAGTTAAAAGGAAACTGTTTAAAATAGTAAAATCTAGACTTCTACAGAAACATGACTCCATTCTTAGAAACCATGAGTCAAGAAAAACACACAAGAGAAAAACTAAACTAATCACTAAAACTGAAAACATAAGAGCAGAATTGACAGGTTCACAACTTGTATCCAATCATAGGCTTGAAATAGATTTCTAACAAACAGATGATCAACAGAAATATTCAATTTTTTCAAATAATGTAAAAATTGAAGAAAGGTTAATTGTATCAAGGATGCTTGCTGCTCAACTAGCACATAAACATATTAGAAAAAATAGCTTTAGGGCTAACCACAAGAAACTAAACAAACAAACAAAAAAGAGCAAATAAACTCAAAATAGAAGGAATTATATTTAGAAGTTTGTGTTGGAAATGTAAAGAAAAGATAGCATGGTAGAGAAAGCCTGTGAAACCAAACATGACCATTTGAAAAGCACTTGAAGTGCTCATGGAAAGTGAAAATACAGACTAGTAGAATGGAGAATAACAGTGTGCTACCACGATAGCCCTAAAGGTAGCAGGAATGAAGAGCCACTGCTAAGAAATAACCAGCAATTATATCCACCTCTAGAAAACATATGTTGAATAGACAAATTTGTAAAAGTAAAAATTTCAAAACTTTCTCAAAAGTAAATAGAATAAACTCTGGTGTTTGTGAAGTAAAAGCCTGCAACTGTGATCTTTCAGTATCACATAGATTGCAGATTCTGAAGAATCCACTGTGGAGGAAGAGGCAATATTTGTATAGCAGGACTTTTCAGGAGAATGGGTTAAGTGAATAGTTTCAATGTCATTTTATAAAGCAAATAGCAAAACCAGACCAGAGAAGAAAATTACTCTAAAGTCATTAATAAAAATAGATATTGATAGATGGGACTAGAAAAGATCATCCTGAATGAGGTAATCCAGACCCAGAAAGACATGCACGGTATATACTCACTTATAAGTGGATGTTAGCCCAACATAGATGTCCTTTGAGAGACTCCACCTGGAAGGGGGTCAGGACAGATGCTGGGACTCACTGCTGAACTCTGGGCAAGCATTGTGAGTTTGTATGGAAGAATGGGTGGGGGGCGTGAAAGGATGCGGGGGGGGGGCAGGGCGTGGTATCAGAAGATTCACAAGGAGACTATCAAGGCTCAGGGATCTGGACCCAGGAGGCACTGCACAAACATAGACTCCCTGTTCAGATGTAGCCAATGGACAGTTCATTCTCCATGTGGGAAAGAGGACGGTAGGGGAGATCAGGAGACTGCCTCTGACAGGAACTCTGGTGCAGGTGATTTGATCTCTGCCCCTTGGTGGAAAGGCCCTGTGGGCAAACAGGAAGTGGACGCAGGCTATCCAGATGAGACTTGATAGACTGTAGTCAGTGGGGGAGGAGGACCCCACCTGTCAGAGGTCTAGGGGAGGGGCATAGGGTGGAAGAGGGAGGCAGGGTGGGAACAGGAAGATAAAAGCAAGGGAATTACAATTGGGATGTAAATGTGAATAAATCATAATAAAAATATTTTAAACTTTGTAAAAAGTAGATATTGATACCTCTTTTAAAATATTAGCAAATGGAATAAAAATACATAAGAACCATGAACAAGTGAAATTTATCCCAGAAACTCAAGTTTGTGTAACTCTAAAATTATATATTTTTTGTTTTATTGGGAGTTTGTTTGTTTGTCTTGAGTTTTAGTTTTTTTAGTTTTTAAAAGAACACCAAGTTGGGTGGATGGGGAGTTGGGGAGGATCTGTAAGGAGTTGGGGGAGAGGAAAGAATATTATTAAAATATATGAAATGATTTTTAATAAAACATGAGTTAAGCTGAGCATTGTGATGCACACCTTTAATCCAAGACCCTGAGAGGCAGAGGCAGGTGGATCTCTGTGTGTTTGAGGCCAGCCTCGTCTACAGAGTGAGTTCCAGGACAGCCAAGGCTATACAATAAAATTCTGTCTCAAAAAAGCAAAGCAAAACATGTAATTAAAATACCATATTGATAAAGGAACGATTTGGCTTTCACAATGAGTGTTAAAGTATTTGGCAGGGCACAACAGTTATTAAACATCATACATATCATCAACTAGTTAAGGTAATTAAGAAGTGTCCTTAATTTGCCCCTTTGGCAATCTGTAGGTAGCTCTAAGAACAACATCATCCTTAATGATTAAAGACTTAATATTTTTTCTGTAAGACTGAAAACAAAACAAGGATATCTGCTTTTACTATTTTCATCAACTTTGTACATACAAATCTAGTCAGGTGAAATAACAGAAGAAAAACAAATTTAAATTATCACAAGACCTATTTAATGAAACTATAAGATATTGTTGGGAAATTTTAAAGAAAAACTACATACATGTGGAGATAGACCATGTCTAAAGAATCGAACTCTCACTAGTCTTTCAGATGGCAATTCTTCCCAAATGAATCTACACATGAAATGAAATCGCTACTCAAGTTCAACTTGCTTTTTTTTTAATGTATTTTTTATAGTGAACCTAACCTTTAACATGTGGGCTGTCTCTCCAGCCACCATCTATCCTTGATATGAAGGTTTGTGCCTAGACTTACTGTGTCTTATTGTGCCATGCTCAGAGGATATTCCTGGGAGACTGTTCTTTTATGAATGGAAATGGAGGAGCAATGAATCTGGTGAAGAGAGAAGAAAGGAAGAGCTTGGAGGAGTGGAGGGAGGAAAACTGTGGTTAGGATGTATTGAAAACAAAAAAATAATAAGATAATAAGAATATATCAATAGGCCAATCATAAACTTACAAGAACTTTTAAAAACACTTTGATTAGGCCTGGAGAAATGGCTCAGAGGTTAAGAGCACTGTCTGCTTTTCCAAAGGGTCCTGAGTTCAATTTCCAGAATCTGCCTGGTGGCTCACAACCATCTATAATGAGATCTGGTGCCCTTTTATGGCATGCAGTTGTACATGTAGACACAACACTGTATATATAATAAATAAATATTTAACCCCCGCCCCCCAAAAAATCCAAACACTTAAACCAGACAAAATGATTTCAAAGAAGCCTAAAGAGGATATACTTACCTGATTGCAAGATGGCAAAGTGCCATAAACAAAGCAGTGTGCTGACTGCAAGGATAGGCATTTAGAGCATCTCACGTAATGAACCTACACATTTATAATTAATTCAACTGGCATAGGAAACAATTGGATAGGGAAGTTACTATGATTTTGTTTTTTACAAAAAAAGAGAAAAAAGATATTAGATACTCATTCTGGAGAGTGAAAATGTCTTTCAAGTACTAGACAAATATTATGCTTGAAATGCCCAAGGCTCATAATTGAATCATTAGTAGAAAACAAAAATAAGGAAAATACAAATGCCCATTAGTTGTGAACAAATACAATGCAGTATCACAATACAGTAGGACATTGCCAGTGTAGAGGGGCAAAGAGGTCTGATGACATTATTGAAGTATCACAAATGTTTAACGAAACATGCAGATGTGAAGGTCTATATCTTGTCTGAATCCATTCACATGTAATGCTTAAAAATGTCAAATCTCTGTGTGTGGTGTGTGTGTAAGAGAGGGGGGGAGATGGAGGGAGAGGAAGAGGGAGAGAGAGAGAGAGCGCATCATTGTTTTCCTGGGCATAAAAATATTCAGTTGATTATAAATAAGCAAATAAACTTTATGGGATCATAAAAGGTGTCTAAAACCAGACTGCAGTAAAGATTGCACAACTATGTAACCATATCATAAAGTTGTGTGTTTTAGGGGATTAGTTACTTGGCAGACAAGTCATATCTCAGTAAAGCCTTCTCATGGGACTCTTTGCAAAAGAGATTATCAAAATCCCCAGACCTTCCTTCCCTTTAATAGTTGATTAATTTATTTAATTTATTTTTATAATTAAAGACAGTCATAATTTCTTCACAGTTTATTAGAAAATGCAACATCCTTAAAAGCAAAAATGATGGTCACCATTGAATCTGTGCCTCTATCCCTTCTCCAAGAATTCACCATGTGTCTGGAACACATAGGCTACCTCACTGAAAAACTAGCATTCTGAGTTACAGCCCCATTATGTGTTCATCACTGGATGAGGGGACATGTACTTTTTCACAAATTTTCTTAAGGGTGGTACTGGTCCAATGTTTAGATATTGCTCTCTTTCAATCACCTGTTCCCTTTGAAAGAAGAAAAGAATCTGAGGAATAGGGTCGTTTTTTTGTTTTTTTTTTTTTTCAGCAGTGACTTTGTTCCTCTATTTCTCAAAATTTACACTGTTGCTCTGTAATTTTCTTTGCAATTTATTGCTTATGTGTTATTTTACTTCCCCCCTAAATATCTTGTCTCTCTAGATTTTCTTTTCTAATAATCACTGTTTACTTCAAAATAAATATTATCAACTGATCAAGGATTCAGGCCATACTGACAATTTTTTCTCCATACATTTAAATGATTAATTTTTGCTTAAATTCTTAGTTGAATCTCCCATTCATCATGATTTTGCAAAATTGTGAACTTAATCATCACATATGAATCAGCCATGTAATTACCCACATCTACTCTAAGTAGTCTGATGTGAAGAAATTAGGTGAAACAAAGTTCACACACTTCAGCACGTTAGCACTGCCAAGATCAATAGTCAGTAACCAATTTCTTTAAAGTATGGCACAGCCCTTTATACAACCCTGAAAGTGATTTCTATGGGAGTGAGAACAATTCAGTCTTTTCCATTCATCATTATTCAAGGTGATCTATCCTCCTGTTGGTATGAAAGGTTCAGAAGATACAAATTTGAAAAAGCCCTTAACCTTGGGGATATTGTCATTCAACTAAATAGGACATAACATGAGAAAATTTCCTCTTCAACGATGTCAAAACTGCAAAGTAGTATCAATAAATAATAGAAGATAATGGAGGTGATGGAATATCTCCCATGGAGGTGATGGAATATCTCCCTCTCTCTATTGCCACACTGCAATTTCCAGACTTCAACCTTCTGTCTTATACATGATCCCTTAGAAGCAAATGTAAAGACAGTGGAGTTCTGCCATGAATCTGACAAGATATTGATCATAGAAGTCCTATGGTTTGGTTCTATAACCAAAGGGTCATGTATTGAATTTTTATTTTTAGTGACAGGGTCTCTGTGTGTAGCCCTGGCTGTGCTGGACTCGCTTTGTAGACCAGGTTGGCCTCGAATTCACAGCAATCTGCCTGCCTCTGCCTCTCTATGTGCTAGGATTACAGGAATGCAGCACCACACCTGGCTCAAGTACTGAATTCTTGATCCCTACCTGGTGACTCCATGTGGAATGTAGTGAAACTTTAAAAGATAGGCCTTGGGAAGATAAAGTACATCATTGGCATCCTCGGCCACTGGGCCTTATCTTGAACTCCTTGCTGCTTCTTCTCCACCATGAGATGAGCAGCGTATACCACATATTCCCACCAATACTATGTCCTGTTTGGTCATGGGTCTAGAGTCAACAAGCTAAAGACTATGAACCAAAGTCTATGAAACTGTGAGCCAAAATAAACCATCCCTCCCTTAAGCAGTTTATGACAGATGTTTTTGTGATAATGATGAAAGGTCTCATACAATGCTTACTTTTACTTCCTCTTGACTTCATTAACAAAACTACTTTTGAATATGAATATTCATAAAAATATGTGCAGAACTGAAAAACTAAAACAGAAATACAATAATACAATGTTGAGAAGTAAAAAGAAAATAGTAGAACCATCATCAAAATGACATCTATGTGGAAAACGAAGAACAATCCTAAAATCTACCAAAGCTTTAGGAATAGATGGCCACATCCTGTGGAAGTGGAGAATAGCAGTGTATGTATTGGAAAGGACAGAGACACAGCCGTGTGGTAGAGCCTTACCTATCTATCCCAAGCTTCTAGGTCCATTCCCCAACAGTAAGAGAGACTGTTTAAATAGTAAGTAGTGATGTTTTTATATCCATCATCCCCGGGGATGTAAATTTTTAAAAAACCAATAAATAATTAAATTATATTGTTACTGTAGGATCATTAGACTTACAAATAGGGGAGAATAGCAATAGCTACCCGTGTAGCAATTACCATGTTCTGAGTATTCCTGAGAACTTACTTATTTTGACTCATTTACATTTTACCTTAGTTTTGGGAGGTCGCCATGCAATTATTCCACAGATCGCAAAGAGACAGACTAGAGAGGTAAGAGCTGTTGTCTGTACATTGCATGCTAAAGCACAGGCACCCTTGCTTCCCTGTGCTCCTTCCCTTCTGACTCCCTTCCTGCGAGTAGGGGATGTTCACTTCTAGGAAAAGAGAAAGCTAGTGACATCGGGGTTTTGTACTAGGAAAAGAGAAAGCTAGTGACATCAGGGTTTTCCAACCACATAGCCCTGACAGCCACCTTTAGTGAAAACCTAATTCTCCCTCCCACTATGGCAGATTCGACAAGCAAATCCTTGTTGTCCACATGGAAACACAAGAAGATTACCAGGCATTAGAGAAAAGATGTGTAAATAAATTTTTTAATAAGTGAATTAGAATGAAATAAAATCTGGCAGCAATAAAGGATGCAAAGCTAATCCCAGTAGCCAGGTGTTGCCTACTCAGAAATCAGCAGCAGAAGGCATTTTCCTTTTATTTTTTCTGACTGTGTGTGTGTGTGTGTGTGTGTGTGTATGTGTGTGTTTGTAGGCACATGTGTGTTCATAAGTGGACAGCGTGGAATGGAGCTCAGAGGACACCTTGTGGGTATCTGTTCTGTCTTTCCAACCTGTGGGTCATAGGAACTGAATGAGGTCCTAGGACGTGATGACAAATATGTGTAGTCACTGAGCCATCTTTTGGCTCTGTCTCTGTTAATCGGCATTTGACCTTTTGACAATCTCATAAATGCACATTCTATTTTTTATCATATTCCCTACCCACTTTTTCTTACTCACTCTCTCTGGTCTCCTTCCAGAACATGTTTTAATTATGAAAAAGAGATATTTAGAAAATAAATAGACTATGTACCATAATAACAAATAAACATAACTATTTTAATAAGTTATGTTTGTACAATATATTATATATGTGTGCATATGTGATCAAGGTGGTAAACTAATGGAACACAAACACATTTAACACCTTGAACACACATTCACAGGTATATAATAATATATCTAGGACTTCCTATGGAACCAATTAAAAAATATTGACTACTTTTTCCCAGATACACATTACGGAGTACATTAATACAGTGGGTAATAACTTTAGACAAAGGAAAGTCAGAGGTGACTTCAGGAATGTATAAAATAAAGTCACTGTGATTCAGATTTGTGGGTATCTTATTAAATGAACCAAAGGTAAGGATAAGATTGGGGACTGGTTTGGATACAGGCTGAGTCAATGGCCAGACTCTGCCAAGACAGCACAAGCAAGTCCTCAATAGTTCCTGCCTCACAAATATGTCTGTCAGATATATTGGGCCAAAAGGCTGGAGAAGATGCTCCAACATTATAGAGAGTTTTGGGTGACTATTCAGGTAGCAAACTGTCTCTGTCATCTTCTCATTTGGAAAGCTACTAACCTGCACTCCCGGCATACTCAGGTAATGAAGTTTTATTCCTTCTCAAGTCTCTGGTGGAGTTGAAGACCAGGTAGCTTAGTTTTACAATGAAGCTTAGTTGTTTAGGGGTTAAGATGTTTTTAGGTCTAGATGGATGTTTTAAGTTGATAATGACAAAATGTGATGGAGATCGATTTACATTCAGAATTTTAGATGCACCAAGATAGTAAAGATGTTTTCTTCAAGGCTGCCAAATACAAATAGTCAAAACACTAAGAATGTAACATTTATATAATTCCTCATTGTGTCATGGTTCTTCTTGCTATAGGTAGTTTGTTGTATATGTGTGTAATAATATAAATGTATATGCAAAACATAAAAATATTTAATTAATAAAAAAGAAAACAAAAAGGTTGAGGGCTGGTAGGACTCTGGCATTGTGGAAGAAGTCATTACAGTGTACAAGAAAATTTTACTAAGAAGTTGGTTTTGATGCCAGCATTCAGGAGGCAGAAGCAGGTGGATCACTGAGTTTGAGTTTTTTATGTTTTTAGGAGATAAATCTGTTAAGCGCACATAAGAGTCCAACTTCTTGTTTGGAGGGAAACCCACTGGAAGAGTTACTTGAAATGATAAAGGCTTGGAAATATCACATGCAACAGTGAATATCACGGACTTTGGAGCTACACCAAACTCTGGACCTTGGTGTGAACTGTTAACTGTCTTCTTTCCGAGTATCTTTGAGGTGTGTGAATACTGCTTGGAATAAACTTGGGGCACAATTATCCTTACACCATTTGGCAAGCAGTAAGCAGATGTTCACTGATATTTTTAGGAAAGCATAGTTTTCATCCTGTAATGTATGTTCTATTTAGCTCTTGTAAAATCATTATTTTACAATCTGAAAGAGCAAAGAAGGAATCTAGCAGTGCTACTGATACTGTCTGATGGGGATGGAGTTGCATGCAAATGTCGGAGTGATCGGTTCCATGACCTCCTGTCCCTTCACGAGCACGTGACTGCAGTATGCAGAATAAATAATTACCCTGCCACTGTCTCAAGGGCAGGAAATTACTGCTCTTTCCCCTAAATGAGTCCCTCAGTGCTGTGTACCCAGCGGGTATGCAGAGAATATTTGCTGATAATGATTATGGTGAGGATGCTGATGGCTGCAACATGTTGTAAAGTTTAATTTAAAAGCCATTGGGGGGAAATAACAAAACATGACGTTCCAGAATTTCATCTGTCTGGGAAGCACATGCCATTAGTTTATTAATAAAGTACCTCAGAGCACATTGCACTATCAACTGCTTTGGGGCCATCCTGCACTTCCTTCTGTAGTATGGCCTAATTATTACTTCATATGTACCAGGGGGCAAAGCAAGGTCCATTTCTATTATTTTAGTCTGAAAAGTTTGTCTCCTGTAAGCACTTTTTAAATTAAATGCCTTAAATGGCTGCCATCAAGTAAATGACATTAATCTATGAAGCAAGGTTTGAAACGTGCTGTTTTCTATTCCCTAAATTACTGCTCTACTTTGTTTCCATTTTGGCAATCCTTTCCCCTGTGTTTTAGTGGCTCCTGCATAGGCAGTGTGACTGTGTCAAAAGATGGCCGTACCTCTCGGTTCTAGTGCTAGCACAGTGTTACGGGTGGGACTCTGTTTATTTATAGGTTATAATGCTTGTCTTCCACGATCACTGCAGAATCATCCGGACACTGTATGAACAGCACCCATCCCTGCCATCCTCACAGGCTGAAATCGGTCTTCAGTGATGGAGCTTAAATTCCATGAGTCTGGTATGTGGTGACTTCAGTGCTAGCAGGAGGCATCACATGAAGATACACTGCAGGGAAATAAGCTGGTGTCTTGGATGTGAGATCCACCCACACGACCCCCATATTGATATATCTGAGAAACCATAATCAGTTTGACCACGTAATTTTAACATTTAGAATGATGAACTTGCATCAGGACGTTAGGTCTGTAAAGATGGAGGCAGAAAACCCAAGGAATGATCAGAGGGCGAAGAGACCCATTCATTGGCTGAGTCTTCAGCCTCTCTGCAGAGCTGTGTCTGTCCACTGAGTGACAGTGGCTTGCTGAAATGCTCCCAGCAGGGGGTGGGCTGCTGGGATGCTAAGGGAGCTCATTAAGAGGCTGTTCACTGGAGCATCAGTAAGACTCAGTGGGAACTCAGCAGAGGAGCCAAGTAAGACAAACTTACCCCTCCTAGGAAGTCACTCCTGAAGGTACTGGATGTTTACAAAGAAGCCACCTCCAGAATGCCTATGAGAAGCTAAGTGCTGAAATGCAGCCCTGACTCACTGTGAAGTGGCCAGCTGGGGGACTAACAAGGGTCGCTGAGGATCTGGGGAAAGGTGAGTACCACTCACAGCTAGCCATACGCTGGATGACCTGGAAGGAAAGACTATTCCTATAAACACCCATGAAAGGAATATGGCCTTTCTTCAGTGTCCCCTGTTTATATTAACAGTGTGCTTGTTGGCAAAAAGTTGCTTGAAGTCTTGGTCTTCAGTATTACAAAGTCAGGGGGACTTTGTATCGGGTTCAAACCCGATAATAAGAAAAATGGCACATGGACTACAATGTTAGACTTTATTTTACTACAGGACATTCCAGGAATGACTTAATGTCTTGAGCAATTATTCACTGATTTATTAATTCACTCCAGAGCTATTTATAGATGACCTTTGTTGTGACTGACATTATAATATTGGCTATGGACATAGTAGCAAATGAAAAATGTGATTGACTTCTGATGGCTAGTCTTCTCCTTAGAGTTGTTCAATATTTATCCAACCTTCCTGCTCAGCCACCTTCCTTAGAGCCTCATAACTTTCCCCCCAGAATATTGTTTTTTTTTCTAGACAGTATATTTATATGTATCATAAACTGCCCTTAAATTCATGGTCATCCTGCCTCTGTCTTTTGAGAACTGGGATTATGTGCATGTACCACCATCCCTGGATCCAAGTCTTTGAGGTGCTAAATGAGTTAGGGAGAAAACAAGGAGAAGGGCAGAGGAGGGGTGATCTGCATATATAATGCGTACATGTTTCCCTCTACTTTTAGCCCTTGATGTGTGCTTTGGGAAAAGAAAAGGTTATGTTCACTCTTACAGTCTCCTTAGCCTCTTCATCTTCAGTCTTCTCCTTCTTAACTAGACATCAGTGATAACACACCAGCATTGAGCCTTTTCCCCTCCACCACTCACAGTCCTAGAAGAACCCCTGTGTGACCTGACCAGTTTGCCTGCTGCATCTCATTTCAGCAGAGATGACCTCTGTTAAGCATCATATTCATTTGAAGACAATCTTCCTGACAGGAAAGAGAGGATGACAATTTTCTCTACCAGGCTCTCCTGGAAACACAGACTATTCTCAGACATTTTTTAAACACAGGCGGAAAGGAGAGGAAGAATATAGGAATCTCTACTTCTCAGAGGTCTCTGCTTTACGCCACATGCTTCTGGGCCAATTCTACATGTGTATGCTTCTAGTTCCAATGCAATTTCCAATTTCACTATTTCAGTATGTTCAATGTTCCTCCATGAACATTCCTAATCCTTTAGTTTAAGACAACTGTAACACACTGGCCAATCCCAGAAATTATCCTATTTGACTACTACTACAAGTGAAAATAGCAATAAAACCAGTGCCCTTCTCAACCATACTGGCCAGGACAGCCCGAAGAATGACACTGAAGTGCCCATCGTGGTTCCAGTGGCCAGGGGAGGCTGGATAAAAGACATCCAAACACACGGCATGGGTGCTACTACAGTGGACAAATGTGGGATGAAGAGTTGGGAAAGATGGAATGTGCAGTGGAGAGATGGAAGAGACAGTGATGCTGAGGGGCTCACACCCTGTGGAGAAAGATGGAACTATAGACCTGAAGGCGGTAAGGAACAGGCGGTTATGAGGAGGCCATAATGAGGTTCTGACCTGGGTTGCCAACCCTGACTGCATGCATGGTCCTGCTGCAGCTGGGGTATGTGTCAATGCCTGTTGCCTGAGGTACCACCAAAGGCCAAGCAGATGGCCATGATCTGGGTCACCAGAGATCAAGTGGGTATCTGAGGTCCAAGCTGCCACAAGGAGATCTGTTGATCTAAGTGGCCTGTGCTGTCGCCTGAGGCCATGGGAACATCCAGGATCATGATGTTGCCAGGAGCCATGTTTGGGTTCATGGTCCTATGGCTGCTGGGGTCTGAGTTGATGTCCCACATGTTGCCACCAAAGGCCGTGCAGATATCCCTAGTCTAGACTGCTGCCTGAGGCAATGTCCTCAGATGGCCCTGCCCCTCACTGGCCACCGCACTCAGGATAGCTGGCCCTACTCTTCACCTGGGCAGCAGAGGAGAATTGACCCTGAAGGCAGATGATCCAGACCCTAGGGCATGAGCATGGGAGATATGGCCCACCCCTCATCTTCCATGAGCTGATATAGGCAAGGAAATACTCTCCCATGCTGTTCCTTGCAACCTGCAATAGGCAGGCAAGTAAACTAACCCCAGAGTCATGAGAGTGAGAGAGTTGGCCCCACCACTCACCAATTGCAGCATTCTGGGGAACAGGCCCTGTATTTTGCCTGGGGAGCACAGAAGAGCTGGCCTTGGTGGCAAAAGTGTGGGTATGCCAGCCCTAAGGACATGACAGCAGGAAAGATAACCCTGTCCCTTGCTGGCTGCAGCATTAGATGAACTAGCCAGGGCAGTGCTAGAGAGCTTGCCCTGGTGGTGTGGGCACAGGAGAGCTGGCAGGCTGACCAACTCAGTTACCTCCAAGTCTAAGATCCAGGGCTTTGAGTTGAGCCACTCAAACACTACTCCATCATGCATGCACTGCCCCAGTCCTGCAGATTCAAAGAGTCAAGATTTCCAGGACACAGAGCAACAGTAAGATATCTGAGAAGAGTCTTTGTGAGGATCCAGTATAGTTAGTGTAGCAGAAGCCGGAGGCCTTGAAACAGACCGATGACTCATTTCAATGAACATTTTCAAGTAAAGCTGTTTGGACAAAAGGCTCTACTGTGTGACACACTGTGATGCATCAGAGCTTCCATGGCAAAGGGACAAGGATTGGTGTGTATGATACAAAGTTCACAGGAGGGTCCCTGGTGCATGCTGGCCTGCTATAATTGAGCTTCTGGTTCAGGTAGAGAGTACAAGAAGAAGACACCTAACACAGATCTCTGGCCTGAATAGGCAAGCATACATGTGTGTGCCCATCTGCACACAAATGCAAATACAAATACCAGACAATCACAAATAACCATACAGTGAACAAAACAAAAACAAGAAATTTGACAAATACCTTAGAAAGCATTTGAGTAAGTGCAAGCTCTTATTTAAAATATTTTTCTTGAGGTTTTCCAAGATGGCGTCGACCAGTAGGCACCATAGCTGATCTACTCCGAGGAGACCAGGGACGTGAATGGAGCCACAGACTGCTGGATTTTGAGAACTGTAGGTGAGTGGGGCCCCAAAAGCCACAGACCACCAGGGGGTCTAACCCCGGGACAAGCAACAGCCCGGAGGAGCTAAACGCACTCCCCAAACCCTGAAACGGAATCCACAACCAAGCTACAGTGGACACATAAAACCCAAACTCGCCATTTGGGGAGGGGATTCTCCGGAGCCCCCAGCCTGAGGAGTCTCAGCAAATAGTGTGAAACCATCATTGAACCTCTCCATCCACACCACACCAAACTGCGGAGGTCACCTGCCTAGCCCGGGAGCATTTGGGCTAGAAGATACAGGGGACTCCCGCCAGCGGCCTGAATCGCCATTGTTGCCAGCTGCCCGCCCGGGCTGCCGGCACTGACCCAGCACTCCCTAAACAACAGAACCTAGCTGGGTCCATTCTTGCGGTCCCGCGACAGGACCTCCCATAATACAGGGAGCCTGGTGTCGACTTGCAGGGTCTATCTGCTGACCTAAAGTGACTTGGGAGCATTCGGGCTTTCACTGGCGGAAAGAGAAGATACAGGGGACTCCCGCCAGCAGCCTGAATCGCCATTGTTGCCAGCTGCCGGCACTAACCCGGCACTCCCTAAACAACAGAACCTAGATGGGTCCATTCTTGCGGGCCCGCGACAGGACCTCCCATAATATAGGGAGCCCTGGGTCAACTTGCAGGGTCTATCTGCCAACCTAAAGTGACCTGGGAGTGTCCTGGCATATAGGGGCGTGGAAACTGCTGCCTCCTTGGATATTGCCAGTGGCCTGAAACCATACTGTCTCAGGCCCACCAGGCACTGATCCTATAATTTCCAACAAGCAGATCCTAGCTGGGTCAGCCCCTGCAGACCCAGCAAGAACTCCCAAATTCATGGGAGAGGCTGGACGCTCCTAAAGAGTATAGAGGCAGAGCTAAAAGACAGCTACAACCCAGAAGATCTGATACATCTGTGGTCTTGGCTACAAAGCAACAGGAAAGACAGGCAGCTGGGATCAACCTACATAACCAGAGAGCTTGTGTGCTGACCTTACTCTAGATCCCAAAACTGCTGATCTGAATTACAGCAATAAGGTGAAAAGGCCCAAACAGAAACCTACTTTGCATGACTCAGCCTGGTGCCTAAGGTGTTGAGAAAAATCTCCAGGAGTAGAACCTGAATCACCTGCCTGGTCCAGGGAAATATTCCCTGATCCCCACAGGTAAGGGCACCCTACCTATAATCAGACATCAACTATCCACTCCCAAACAGGGAAGGTCACTACAAACTACCTCCCAACATCAGAGTTACCAAAATGACAAGGGGACAATGAAAGAACGCTAACAAAAACCAAAACAGGATGGCATCACCAGATCCCAGCAATACCAATGAAAACAACATGGAGAACCCAACAACAATTGATATACAAGAAAACTACCTCAAGTCCTTAGTAAGTAAGATGATAATGGAAGAAACAAATAAAATCTGTAAACAAATGCAGGAGGAGGCAAACAAGAGGGCTGAAGACTTAAAAGAGTCATATAAAGAGGCATTTGAAGAATATCAGAAAAATACAAATATCCAGATGAAGGAAATCATTAAAACAGTTCAAGACCTGAAGATAAAAATGGAAGCTATCATAAAAGAACACACGGAAGAAAAACGTGATCGAGAAGCTTCAGAAAAGAAAGCAAGCATCTCAGAGGTGGCCTTATCTAACAGATTGCAAGAAATGGAAGAACGGATATGGGGACTTGAAGATACAGTCACAGAACTGGAAACATCCGTCCAGGACAATGCTAAATCTGAAAATTTCCTGACACAGAGCATCCGTGAAATAAAAGACAACATGAAAAGACGAAACTTGAGAATAATAGGGATAGAGGAAAGAGAAGGCAACCGACTCCACACCCCGGAAAATATCTTTAATCGAATAATAGAAGAAAATTTCCCCAATTTGAAGAAGGAGATGCATACAAGCATACAAGAGGCCTACAGAACACCAAATAGAATAGACCTGAAAAGAAAATCTTCCCGCCACATAATAATAACAACACAAAATATACAGAACAAAGAAAAAATATTAAAAGCGGCAAGAGAAAAAGGCCGAGTAACATATGAAGGCAAACCTATCAGAATTACTCCTGACTTCTCAGAAGAGACCATGAAAGCCAGAAGGGCCTGGACAGAGGTTCTGCAAACCCTAAGAGAACACAGATACCAGGCAAGAATACTTTACCCAGCAAAATTATCAATAACCATTGACGGAGAAAACAAGATATTCCATGACAAAAACAAATTCAAACAGTACCTAGCCACAAATCCAGCTTTACAGAAGTTACTACAAGGAAAACTCCACCCCAAAGAATCAAACTACAACCAAAACTACATAGGAAATAGGTAACTATACCATCGCAAAATCACAACCTCACAAAATCTCGACTGTTAAAAATACCAAAAATGAAGGGACTTAGCAATCACTGGACATTAATATCTCTCAACGTCAATGGTCTCAATTCTCCAATAAAAAGACACAGACTAACTGACTGGATGCATAAACATGACCCAACATTCTTCTGCATTGAAGAAACACATCTCAACCACAAGGACAGACATTGTCTCAGAGTGAAAGGTTGGGGAAAAATATACCAAGCAAATGGTCACAAGAAACAAGCTGGGGTAGCCATTCTAATATCTAATAAAATAGACTTTCAACCAAAATTGATCAAAAGGGATAAGGACAGACACTTCGTTCTCGTCAAAGGTAAAGTCAATCAAGAAAACATCACGATTTTGAACATCTATGCTCCTAATACAAGGGCTCCCACATTTGTAAAAGAGTTATTAACAAAGCTTGAACCACTCATTGATACCCACACATTAATAGTGGGAGACTTCAACACCCCACTTTCACTCAAGGATAGGTCCTTGAATCAAAAACTAAGCCGGGAAATAACTTCATTAACCAATGTCATGAATCATATGCATCTAACAGATATCTACAGAACTTTCCACCCACATGCAAAGGAGTATACCTTTTTCTCAGCACCCCATGGAACGTTCTCCAAAATTGATCATATAGTGGGTCACGAAGCAAACCTCAACAGATACAAGATGATTGAAATAATACCTTGTATCTTATCAGATCACCAAGGTCTAAGGCTGGACTTCAACAACAACAACAGAAATAACAAAAGGCATACAAACACATGGAAACTAAACAACTTTCTCCTTAATGACACATGGGTCATGGAAGAAATAAGGGGAGAAATAAAAGACTTCCTGAAATTCAATGAAAATGATGGAACAACATACCCAAATTTGTGGGATACATTGAAAGCAGTGCTAAGAGGAAAATTCATAGCACTAAGCGCCTTTAAAAAGAAAATGGAAACATCCCACATAAACAACTTAACAACACATCTGGAAGCTTTAGAAAAAAAAGAAGCAGAAACACCCAAGAGGAGTAGACGCCTAGAAATAATCAAACTCAGGGCTGAAATCAATAAATTAGAAACAAAGAGAACAATCCAAAGAATCAACAAAACCAAGAGCTGGTTCTTTGAGAAAATTAACAAGATAGACAAACCGTTAGCCAATCTAACTAAAAGACAGAGAAACACTATCCAAATTAACAAAATCAGAAATGAAAAGGGAGACATAACAACAGACACCGAAGAAATACAAAGAATCATAAGAACCTACTTTAAAGGCATTTATGCCACAAAATGTGAAAATCTAAGGGAAATGGAAAATTTTCTCGACCGATTCCATTTGCCAAAATTGAATCAAGACCAGATAAACAAATTAAATAGCCCTATTTCTCCTATAGAAATAGAAGCAACCATTGATAGTCTCCCAACCAAAAAAAAGCCCAGGGCCAGATGGTTTCAGAGCAGAATTCTACCAGTCCTTCAAAGAGGAGCTAATACCAATACTATTCAAGCTATTCTGAAAGATAGAAATGGATGGAATATTACCAAATTCATTCTATGAGGCCACAGTCACATTGATACCCAAACCCCACAAAGATGCAACAAAGAAAGAGAATTTCAGACCAATTTCTCTTATGAACATTGATGCAAAAATACTTAACAAAATACTCGCAAAGCGAATACAACAGCTTATCAAAGACATCATTCACCATGACCAGGGAGGCTTCATTCCAGGCATGCAGGGATGGTTTAACATACGAAAATCCATCAATGTAATCCACCATATAAACAAACTGAAAGAGAAAAACCACATGATCATCTCTTTAGATGCAGAAAAAGCATTTGACAAAATCCAACACCCATTTATGTTTAAAGTTCCGGAGAGATCAGGAATACAAGGCACTTTTCTAAACATCATAAAGGCTATATACAGCAAACCAATAGCCAACATTAAATTAAATGGAGAGATACTCAAGGAAATCCCTCTAAAATCAGGGACCAGACAAGGCTGCCCACTTTCCCCATATCTCTTCAATATAGTTCTTGAAGTTCTAGCCAGAGCAATAAGACATCAAAAGAAGATCAAGGGGATCCAAATGGGAAAGGAAGAAGTCAAATTATCCCTATTTGCAGATGATATGATAGTGTATATAAGTGACCCCCAAAATTCCACCAGAGAACTCCTACAGCTGATAAACACCTTCAGCAAATTGGCAGGATACAAAATAAACTCAAAAAAAGTCAGTAGCTCCTGTATACAAATGATAAACAGGCAGAGGAAGAAATTAGGAAAATTATGCCCTTCACGATAGCCACAAGCAATATAAAATACCTAGGAATAACCCTAACCAAGCAAGTGAAGGACTTATTTGAAAAAAACTTTAAATCTCTGAAGAAAGAGATTGAAAATGACATCAGAAGATGGTGGGATCTACCTTGTTCGTGGATCGGGAGAATTAACATAGTAAAAATGACCATTTTACCAAAAGCAATTTACAGATTCAATGCAATCCCTATCAGGATACCTACAAAATATTTTGAAGATATTGAAAGGACAATTCTCAACTTCATATGGAGAAACAAAAAGCCCAGAATAGCAAAAACAATCCTATACAATAAAAAATCCTCTGGAGGAATCTCCATACCTGATCTCAAGCTGTACTATAGAGCAACAGTAATTAAAACCGCATGGTACTGGCACAGCAATAGGCTAGTGGATCAATGGAATCGAACTGAAGACCCAGAGATGAATCTGCACACATTTGGTCACTTGATTTTTGACAAAGAAGCCAAATCCATTCAATGGAAAAAGGACAGCATCTTCAACAAATGGTGCTGGTCTAACTGGATCTCTACATGTAGAAAAATGCAATTAGACCCCTATTTGTCACCATGCACAAAAATCAAGTCCAAGTGGATTAAAGACCTCAACCTAAAACCAGAGACATTAACCCTATTAGAGGAAAAAGTGGGGAAGAGTCTGGAACACATAGGTACAGGAGACAACTTCCTGAATAGAACACCAACAGCCCAGGCCTTAGCGTCAACAATTAATAAATGGGACCTCATGAGGCTGAGAAGCTTCTGTAAGGCAGGTGACACTGTCAAGAGAACAAAGCGACAGCCTACAGACTGGGAAAAGATCTTCACCAACCCTTCATCTGACAAAGGTCTAATATCCAAAATATATAAAGAACTCAAGAAATTAAACACTACCAAACCAAATAACCCAATAGAGAAATGGGGCTCAGAACTAAACAGAGAATTCTCAACAGAGGAATATCAAATGGTGGAGAAACACTTAAAGAAATGCTCGACCTCCTTAGTCATCAGAGAAATGCAAATCAAAACAACTCTGAGATTCCATCTTACACCCATCAGAATGGCTAAGATCAATAATTCAACTGACACCACATGCTGGCGAGGATGTGGAGAGAAAGGAACACTCCTTCATTGCTGGTGGGAATGCAAACTAGTACAACCACTTTGGAAATCTATCTGGCGCTTTCTCAGAAAAATGGAAATAGGGCTTCCTCAAGACCCAGCTATTCCACTCCTTGGAATATACCCAGAAGATGCAGTACCACACAACAGGGACATATGCTCAACCATGTTCATAGCTGCCTTAGTCATAATAGCCAGAACATGGAAACAACCTACGTGTTCCTCAGTAGAAGAATGGATAAAGAAACTGTGGTATATTTACACTATGGAATACTACTCAGCTATTAAAAACAAGGAATTCCTGAAATTTGTGGACAAATGGATTGAACTAGAAATTATCATAATGAGTGGGTTCACCCAGAAGCAAAAAGAGTCAAATGGTATATACTCACTTATATTGAGACACTAGGCCAAGGGGTACGCCCCCATGATAAACTTTACCTACCAAGAAAGTGGGTCAGAGGGGAGAAAATCCTATTGAGACTTCAGGGGTGAGAAGCCTGGGAGAATGAGGAAATAGAAGGATCCAGAGGGTCCTAGAAAAATACAGGTGGGTCTGGGCCCTGGAGTCCTCCTCAAACTATGGCACCAGCCAAAGAAAATATAGCAGTAAACTTCGAACCCCTCCCCTATCTAGCCGATGGACAGGACATTCTCCACCGTTAAGTGGAGAAGGGGATCTGACTTTTACACAAACTCTGATGCCCCATATTGGACCATGTCCCTTGGATGGGGAGGCCTGGTGGCACTCAGAGGAAAGATAATAAGTCACCAAGAAGAGACTTGATACCCTAGGAGCATATACAGGGGGAGGAGGTCCCCCTCAGTCACAGACATAGGGGAAGGGAGTAGAGGGGGAAGCGTGAGGGAGGAAAGAAAGGGAGGATACAAGGGATGGGCTAACAATTGAGATGTAATATGAATAAATTAATTTTAAAAAGTAAAAAAATAAATAAATAAAAGAAAAATAAATAAAAAAATAAAATATTTTTCTTGGCTGCATAGGCCAGGATACGAGTGTAGTTACCATGAAAGCCTTTGCTCACACCTGCTTTGTTCCTTGGATTAATATTGAAGACTCCCAGGCTATGACATCTTTTTTTTTCCAAACTTCTCTTTGTGTAGTTTCTGTTGTCACCTTGCCGTGTTTGATTTAAAAGAAAATGTTGGTAAAAAGTATTTTGTTCTGTTCTAAAGGTTATTTCACTGGTCAAAATCATTGTGGTTCTTAGGTCGCAGAGAATAATGCAAGTTAAATGCCAATGAACTATTTTTACTCTTTTTCTATGACATGTACAAATCTCTGGGGCAGCCGATGGAAATGGTGCCTCTTGTTCCCTTCTATGAACACATGGCCACTCTCATCAATGTTGCCGTCATCTGAAAATGCTCCCAGGTTATTTTCTCAAAGTCTGTTTAGTTAAAATTATAAGGAATGACATGACTAATAAGCACTTAAGACTGAATTCTAGTGATAAAGAAAAAAGAATCCATAAAAGGTTTTTTAAAAAGAATACTGAAGCAAATCTATAGTAGTTAGCAAATGTTATAACTACAAGCAGTAACAGCTATTCTTAGCCTTTGCTGTGGGCTATGGGAAAAAGCAAAGTCTTCTCTCTTAGAGTCCAAGAAAACATTCTGTAGAAATGTTTAAGAAACATTTTATTAAGAACGTTTTCCCCTCAAGACCCAGATATTCCACTCCTTGAAATATACCCAGAACATGCTCCAGCACACAACAAGAAAATTTGCTCAACCATGTTCATAGCAGCCTTATTCACAATAGCCAGAACCTGGAAACAGCCTAAGTATCCCTCAGTAGAAGAATGGATAAAGAAACTGTGGTACATATACACTATGGAATACTACTCAGCTATTAAAATCAAGGAATTCCCAAAATTTTTGGACAAATGGTTTGAGCTAGAAATGATCATAATGAGTGAGTTAACCCAGAAGCAGAAAGACTCAAATGGTATATACTCACTTATATCTGCATATTAGCCCAAGGGGCATGTCCCACAAAAGCCTTCACTTACCAGGAAACTGAGACAGAGGGGAGGACATCCTATTGGGACTCTAGATGAGAGAAGCATGGGAGAATAGCAAAGTAGAAGAATCCAGAGGGTCCTGGAAACCTCCAAGAAGAACATTATGATAGGCAGATTTGGGCCCAGGGGTCCCGCTCAAATTAAGGCACCAGCCAAGGACAATACAGGCGGTAAACTTTAAACCCCTACCCAGATCTAGCCAATGGTCAGAACAGTCTCCACACTTGAGTGGAGAGTGGGATATGACTTTCCCACATACGCTGGTGCCTCATAATTGATCATGTCCCCTGGAGGGGATTCCTGGTGGCACTCAGAAGAAGGATAGCAGGTTACCAAGAAGAGACTTGATACCCTATGAGCATACACAGGGGGAGGAAATCCCCCTCAGGAACAGTCATAGGGGAGGGGAATAAGGGAGAAATGGGAGGGAGGGAAGAATGGGAGGATACAAGGATTGGGATAACCATTGAGATGTAACAAGAATAAATTAATAAAAAATTTAAAAAAGAACTTTTTCCAATGAGTCACATTTTTTTCTCTATAGATCTGAATTTCTGCATTTCCATACAAGGTCCCAGAAGAACAGTTTCTTGGGGGGAGAGGACCACTAAGCTATAATTTTAAAACTCAGAAGTCCCAATGAAAGCATATTTGGAATATTAGCATGCAAGTTTTTCCATGCTAGTATAGAGTTATAGAAGCTAAGTTATGAAATCATCTTCCTAGGGGTACAATATGCTGCTGATTCTATAGATGCCCAGTACATGTTTAGTATTATATGAGCCTAAGTTGAATTTGAGAAAGAAGGAGATATTAAGCTTAGGTTGAAAGACCAAGCAATAACAGACAGGCTAATCTTATTACTGTAAGACAGCATGAGGCTATGTCTGGCAGAAAACCAGGTATGCAGCCTGCAGAACCACCTGCCTTTCTCAAGAACCAGTCTCTAGTGTTATCCCTAGCACTACAACAGATCACCAGCCATAACCATCCCTCAACCCTCCCCACATCTCCCATGAATCCCAAAACCATTCCCACCTAACTTCACACCCCCCAACTTGTTGCTTTGTCCCAAATCCCAATTTCTACATGCACTCCTCCGAAAACACTTCCCAGTGCAACATGTAGACTGAAGGAAGACCCACACCTTCCTTTCTATGCCTGAGAGCCAATACCCCCAGTCTCATCTCCAGCTCTGTGCCTAGAAATGTGCTGTGACCTACCTTTCCTCTCTGACTTCATCCTTAACAGCTCACAAAGACCTTCTCCTCCAATCTTCCTTCCCCCAAATCATCCCACTTACCTAGCCTCCAAAACCAGCAGTTGTAGAGGAATTTTAACCTAGCAACATGGCTACTGTAGCAAGGGATCACATTGAAAGACCTAGGTCTCTGATCCCTCTGGCTTTAATCCCTCTGGCTGGAATATACTACTTTAATTCCTGTACCTGGAATATAGATGCACCTTAACTACACACCTTTAATCCTAAGCAGTGGCATCTAATTGAGGGACAAAATGACAAATCAGAGAAAAATTTGGCATAATGAGTTAGAGATAGGATATGCCCAATTCTCATGAGAATAGACAAGAAAGAGAAGCTAATTTTTCTTTATTTTATTTTATTGATTTATTCAGATTACATCTCAGTTGTTATCCCTCACTTGTATCCTCCCATTCCTCCTTTCCTCCTTTCCTCTTTCGTCTTATTCCCCTCCCCTAGGTCTGTGACAGAAGAGGACCTCCTCTCCAACCATATGGTCACAGCCTATCAAGTCTCATCTTGGTAGCCTGCTTATCCTTCCTCTGAGTGTCACCAGGCCTCTCCACCAAGGGAAGTGGTAAGCAGGGCAGGGAGAGAGAGAGTGGAGTTGAGTTCAGTGTACTTCAGTTGAATGCAATTGAATTCAATTAAGTTTTCACAGTTCTGTTCAGTTTGTGAAGTCAGTTCAGGCCAGTTTGTGGAGTTCAGAGGCAGTTTTTCCAAGCAGAAAAGCAGAAAAATTTGGTGAGAAGCCAGTTTGAATTAGTCAGCTTAGAGAGGAGTTCTGAGCTAAAACAGCTGAGTTGAACCAGCCAGCCAGGGTTCAGAAAGAGCTTTAAAAAAAAAAGTGACCTTATTCAGCACTGAGTCTCAGAGACTGAAAACATTATAAGCCTAGGTTAGCAGATAGAGGCTATAAACTGAAGGCTTCATTGTTTAGGCTTGCAGATTAGATTAGATTATATGGAGGCTAGAAGCCCCCAGGCCTAGGCTTAGGCATAGTTAGATAGAAGTGCTCTGTGATTATTCCAAGCCATATAATTAGTAAAGATTGGGTATGGCTCTCATTTCATCCCCTCATCAGAGGAAATAAAAACAACATTTACAAGTAAGCTTTCACTGGGGCTACACCAGATGAACAGGTTAAGAAACAGACAACACAGCCATCACTTGATGAAATTCCAGAGAGGAAACAGAAACCAGTGATCAAAACAGTCACCAGACAAAGACAAATCCAGAAATCAGCACGTAGTCCTTGAATCATCCCACCCAGAAGCTGAGATGCCACCTAAAATCACAATCAACAACAAGCAGGACAACATGTCACTACTAAACCCAGCTATTCTACAAGAGCATGCCTTGACTATACAGATGCAGTAGAAGTAAAAGACTAACACCAACTATAGGAAGATGATAAAAGGCCTTAAAGAGGAAATTAACAATGCCTTAAGGAAATCCAAGAAAACACACACACAAACAATGAATAAACCCCTAAAGAAAGCCAAGAAAAAACAAACAGTTGAAGAAACTATTAAAACTTTTCAAAACATGAAAATGGAAATGGCTGCAATAAAGAAAACACAAACAGGGAATTCTGAAAATGAAAAATTTAGGAATTCAAACAACAAGTACAGAGTCAAGTTTCATCAACAGGATACAAGAGATGAAAGGCAGAATCTCAGGCATTGAAGATATAATAGAAGAAATGGATAAAGGAGTCAAAGAAAATCCCAAATCTAAAAACTCTGGACACAAAACATACAAGAAATATGGGATAATCTCAAAAGGCTAAACCAAAGAAAAATAGGATTAGAAATCATCATAGATGGAGAAAACAAGATATTACATGATAAAGTCAAGTTTAAACAATAATTATTTTCAGATCCATGAATATAGACATTTCTAGAAGGAAAAATCCAATCTAAGGAGGTTAACTACACACAAGAAAACACAGGAAGTAAATAATCTCACACCAGCAACATGAAAAAGGGACGTATACACACACACCATCACCACTAAGAACAATAACAATGACAACAATGATAAAATCAACAATCATTGATCATTGGTATCTCTCAATGTCAATAAAGTTAATTCCCCAATATAAAGGCAGAGACTAACAGAGTTGGTGGAAAAACAGGATCTGTCCTTCTGCTGTGTCCAAGAAGCACACCTCAACATCAATTATAGACATTGTCTTAGGGTAAAGGGTTGGCAAAAGATATTCCAAGCAAAATGATCTAAGAAGCAAAGTAATGGAACCATTTTCATATCTATCAAAATAGACTTCAAAAATCAAAACTAATCAAAGGAGATATGGAAGGATGCTACACTCTCATCAAAGGAAAAATACACTAAGAAATACTAGGACAGCTTAAATCACATACTGACTCTTACATACTGATAGCGGGAGACTTTAATGCCCTACTCTTACCAAGGGATAGGTCATCCAGCCAAAAACAAAACAGGGAAATATTGGAGGTAACATACACTGTATACCAAATGTACCTGGTATTTACAGGTAATTTCACCCAAACATAAAAGACTTCTTCTCCATACTTCATGGAACTTTCTCCAAAACTGTCCACATAGTTGGACACAAAGCAAGACTCAACAGATACAAAATAATTGCAATAATTCCTTGAATCCTATCTGACGACCATGGATAAAAGCTGCATATCAAGACCAACAGAAAGCTTACAACCTCATGGAAACTGAACAACTCTCTACTGAATGAAAAAAAAAATGGATCATAACTGAAATATAGAAGAAAATTAATGACTTTCTAGAATCCAATGAAAATTAGTGCATGGTATACCTAACTTATAGGACACAATGAAAACAGTGCTGGTTAAAGAAATGCTCAACCTCCTTAGTCATCAGGGAAATGCAAATCAAAACAACTCTGAGATTCCATCTTACACCCATCAGAATGGCTAAGATAAAAAATTCAAGCAACACCACCTGCTGGCAAGGATGTGGAGAGAGAGGAACACTCCTTCATTGCTGGTGGGAATGCAAACTAGTACAACCACTTTGGAAATCTATTTGGTGCTATCTCAGAAAACAGGGAATAGGGCTTCCTCAAGACCCAGCTATTCCACTCCTTGGAATATACCCAGAAGATGCTCCAGCACACAACAAGAAAATTTGTTCAACCATGTTCATAGCTGCCTTATTCATAATAGCCAGAACATGGAAACAGCCTAAGTGTCCCTCAGTAGAAGAATGGATAAAGAAACTGTGGTACATTTACACTATGGAATACTACTCAGCTATTAAATACAAGGAATTCCCAAAATTTGTGGACAAATGGATTGAGCTAGAAATGATCATAATGAGTGAGTTAACCCAGAAGCAGAAAGACTCAAATGGTATATACTCACTTATATCTGCATACTAGCCCAAGGGGCATGTGCCATGAAAGTCTTCACTTACCAGGAAACTGGGACCGAGGGGAGGACATCCTATTGGGACTCTAGATGAGAGAAGCATGGGAGAATAGCAAAGTAGAAGGATCCAGAGGGTCCTAGAAACCTACAAGAAGAACATTATGATAGACAGATTTGGGCCCAGGGGTCCCGCTCAAACTATGGCACCAGCCAAGGACGATACATACAGTAAACTTCAAACCCCTACCCAGATCTACCCAATGGACAGGACATTCTTCACAGTTGAGTGGAGAGTGGAGTCTGACTTTCCCCCATACTCTGGTGCCTCATATTTGACCATGTCCCCTGGATGGGGAGACCTGGTGGCACTCAGAGGAAGGACAGCAGGTTACCGAGAAGAGACTTGATACCCTATGAGCATATACAGGGGGCGGAAATCCCCCTCAGGAACAGTCACTGGGGAGGGGAATAAGGGGAAAATGGGAGGGAGGGAAGAATGGGAGGATATAAGGGATGGGATAACAATTGAGATGTAATATGAATAAATTAATTTTTAAAATTCAAAAGAAAACAGTGCTAAGAAGAAAACTCATAGCACTAAGTGCCTACATTTTAAAAAGTTGGACAGCTCTGATGCTAGTAAGTTCACAACATAACTGAGAGCTCTAGAACAAAAAGAAGTAGTTACACAGAGGAGGAGCAGACATCAAGAACTATTCAAGCTGAGGGCTGAAAGCAATAACAGAAACAAAGAGAACAGTACAAAAGAAATCAAGGAAACAACAAGTTGGTTCTTTGAAGATACCAGCAAGATAGATTATCCAAATTAACTAAAAGGAAGAGAAAGAATACACAAATTAACAAAATCAAAAACAAACAAAAATGAGACATAACAACAGACAACAAAATTTAAAAGAAATGAATGATTTTCTTAATACATACCACTTACCATCATTATATCAAGACCAGATAAACAATTTAAATAGACCTTAACCTATAGAAACAGTCATTAAGTCTTCCAACCAAAAAACAATCCAGGGCCAGATGGCTTTCCTGCAGAGTTCTACCAGACTTTCAAAGAAGAGTTAAGACCAATACTCCTCAAATTATTTCACAAAATTGAAACAGAAGGAAACCTGCCCAATTTATTTATAAAACCATAGTTACCCTCACACACAAACCATATAAAGGCCCAACAAGTAAAATTAGAGAACAAATTCCCTTATAAACATAAATGTAAAAAATAATAAAATACTTACAAATCAAATCCAAGAACACATCAAAATGATCATCCACCACAATCAATTAGGCTTCATCCCAGAGATGCAGTGATGTTTGATATATGAAAAATAATTAAGTATAATCTACCAAATAAACAAACTAAAAGACAAAAACCACATGACCATCTCATAGAGATGCAGAAAAGGCCTTAGACAAAATCCAACATCCCTCATGACAAAAGTCCTGGGGAGATTTGGAATACAAGAGAAAGACCTGAACATAATATAGGCAAGCCTATAGCCAACATCAACTTAAATGGAAAGAAACTCAAAGAAAATGCACTAAAATCATGAACAAGATGAGGTTGTCCACTCTCTCCCTATCAATTCAATAGTACTTGAAGTAACTAGAGCAATAAGACAACTGAAGGAGATCAGGGGAATTCAAATTTGAAAGTAAGAAGTCAAAGTATTGTTATTTGCAGATGATATAATAGTATATACAAAGTCTGAAGACAGAAAGCACTTTGAGGAGACATTTTTAGTAAAATAGGTAAAAGATTATCATTCTCAAATGGAAGGTAGATGTGGGGCTGTAGCTGTGTGAACAATTTGAAAAAATATTTAGAAATCTGATTTAAATGGAGCCTAATTATAATGTCCAGTAGAGGAAGAGGAAGCAAAGAGGGCCAGATAATATCACCAGATTTGGGGCTTTCATTCTTAAATAGTAGAAAAACCATCAGGAAATCATAAGGAAAAGAAATTTCATGAGTGGAGTGATGATAGAAAATGAATTTCTTTCTGGTTGTCACATTTGATGACACTGAGCATCCACGTGAGAACGGACATATGGAATGAACACTCGGTCTGAAGTGGAAGACATGGGGCCATTGGAATTCTGATGGGACAGCCATATAAGCTTACATAACACCTGCAGCAATGTCAGTGTAAGCTAAAGGGAGCTTTTAAACTTTGGCTCAGTAACTCCACCCCTTAGGGGCTTATATTATTAGTTACTTCTCTTTCAGTGTAATAAAATATTATGACCACAGGCAACTTATAGAAGACAGTTTATTCTGACTCACAGTTCTAGAAGGGAAATCCATGCATACAGAAAGCAAAGAGCAAGTAGGAGCTGGGTAAGACTATACAGCCTCACAGCTCCCCGCTCCCCAGCAGTGATGTCTTCCTCCAGCAACATTGCACTGCGTTTCCCAAAGTTGCAAACCCTCCGCAGGCAGCTCTGCTGACTGGGAAACAGTGTTCAAGTATCCAAGTCTGCGTGTGACATTTCTTTTTCAAGATACAACAGGGCTAGTGAGGTGACTCGGTGGATAAAGTCACTTGCCAAGCCTGATGACATGAATTCAATTCCTGAACCCACATGGTTGAAGAAGGAAGCTAACTCCTACAAAATGTCCTCTGACCTACTCATTTGTGGTATGGACCATAAGCATACACACACACACACACATAAAATTAATAAATACAAAAATATTTAAGAACTACTGCCTCCAAATGGCAAACTTCGAATACCACATAGCTAATAAATCATGTTATCTATACTGGTTCACCTTCCAGAAACCCTCCCTAATGTCCCTAGTTTCAAAAGTAGGAGGATGTCTCAAAAATAGAATGGCAAAAATGTAATGTGCTTTATCTCCACAAGTTTGATGGCCACTCAAAATAGCAGTAGATCACAACAGCATGGAGGGAGTTCTGGTGATCAAAGTGGAACAGCTCTTTGGATCCTTTCCCTTAGATTGCAGTGCTCGAAAGCAGGAAAATGGATGGTGTTGCTAATGATATTGGTGACATGGTGGACATTTCATAATTGCCACATAGAGATTACACAAAACATATTGTGATAACAGCAATTTGAATAAACATAAAAGAAGTTGGTTTTATATAAAATTTTGAAAGTAACAAACCAGAAAGACACAGGATCCCTGGGTCCGTTAAAGTTCCATAGTGACCTGGAGCTAGACCAAGCTGAATTGGAGAGAAACATTATGGAAAACCTCCTGGAGAGACCTACCCCAGCAATGTAGAGCAGCAAAGCTTTCTGACCCAAGACAAGAGCAAGCTAGAGAACATAAGTCACAGCATGCAGGGCATTCAATCGCTGTGCCAACCTACTTATCAGGAGAGCCGACTCTGACTGCCTACAGTAGCCCTGGTGAAGCTATTAAAAGTGTACAGAAACTGAGCCTGCTGGGCTTCAACTGTTCTTAATGTCAGTTTACAAAAGATGCACCTGTCACAGCAAATCCTGGTTTAGAGGGAAGTAAGAAGCTGGTGATAAATGCAGAGACATCCTAAGAGCACAGAAAGGACCTCACAGGAGAGCAGGGTCTTCAGTAATTTCCACAGAAGAAATGTATTAGCAGTACTTTATAAACTCGAGAAATATCTGTTTATAATACTGGAGTATACCGTTGACCTTTTTTAAAAAAATGAAGGTAAAGAAAAACATAGAGAAGAGTCACGAAACATCCCTTGTGACTCAGAAATGCATAGTCTACAGAAATGGGCTTATCTGTTTACATGTTACATAAGGATACTGTTTTTTGTAACCATGGGTTTCAATTACCATGGAGTCAGCCAACCATGAACCAAAAATATTTGTTTAAAAAATTGCCTGCACTGAACATGTGTATACTTTTCTTCTTTTCATTACTCCCTTAGCATTATAGCATTTAAATTATGTTGGGTACTTAATCCAGAGATTATTGAAGAGATACAGAAGGATATACATAGGCTGCATGCAAATGATATTATTTGGTATAAGGGACTCGAGCATCTATAGATTTTCTGTCTGTAGGGGGCCTAGAACAATTCCCCTATGGATATCAAGGGATGGCTATGCTTAGTTCATTTTATACACATACATATAGTACTTTGCATATTTATAAATGTTATTTCTATAAATGTACATAGAACAACTAGGTGACATGACTCCTCTACTTGCATGCCCAAAAATTGAAGCCTAGCTCACTCTGTTTAAGGTAGTAATACCTTGATCAATAAGAAAGGTCGGTATTCTGGTTTTATCTTAATAGATAAAAGTTATATGCTATGACCACATTTTCTCTGACCTACTTTTGCCTCCGCTTTGATCTATGGGGAGGAGTACATGTAGAAAACAGAAGTCAGGAAGCAAGACTGATCCATCTCTGTTTCTGTGCTTTTTTTTAACTATCACTTCTGTATCACCCTTTTTATTTTCCCTAAAATGTTAACTCCAAAGACTAGTAGCATACATTCCTTTACTTATAGCCAATAATATAATGCCCCTAAATTTTATATATATATATATAATGTACATACAATGATATATATAATTGTATGTATATATGTATGTATACATGTTTTCCATAAATCCTAAATTCTGCACTAGCATTATAGTATGGGGCACCAATAGACTGCGTGCCATTCTTCTCTCTTTTATTAATAAACAGTTCACATTCTCACACTTTAAGTACAGCTACTGCAAGACCACACGCCTGGATGGTGTTCCCTGGCCTGCCTTATAGCTACCTGTGGCACTATGACCAAACTCTTCCCAGGTGAATGTGGCCTACTAGAATAGGTACTTTTCCAATGTGCTTGCTGCACCTCCACTTCCTCTCAGTTCTCTCTCTTCTTACATAGGAACAAGGATACATAGCCACCTCTGAGAGATGGAAGCCCCATGTTAAAGACACACAGTGTAAAACCTCACCTGTCTGTGGATGCCTCGATGAGCAGTGTTGGTACCATACATAGAAACATCTGTTTTACTTAAGCCTTTCATTTTAGACCTCTGGTGGTAATGCAAGTTTTCTAGCACCCAAACTACAAATAAAAATTTACAGGAATTGTCAAAAAAAAAAAAAAGAAGAAGAAGCAAGAGCAGCAATAAAAAACTAAAAAAAAACACAGAAGTAAAAGAATGCCAATTTATCACATAGCAGCAAGTCAGAAGTCCACAGCCATGGTGTCTTCCACATGCATTGTTTCATCCAGCTTATCCTGTTCTTAATTTTTCTTCCCAGATGTACAGTTTACACTTAGATAATCCTCAAAATGCTAGCTATACAAGGGGAAAAAGGCAATATAATCAAGAAAACTTGATATTTTGAACAAATTATACTAGAATATGTAGGAATCCACACTTTTTTAAAAGGAAGAAATGTTTTATTTTGGCTTACAATTTCAGAGGTGTAGAGCCCATTTTTGCAGGGACAGCATAGCACAACAGGAGAAGCAGAAAGATGGCTGGTCATTTTTTATCT
>OU015744.1:97447318-97478314 GCA_907169655.1 Acomys percivali
AGATAGATAGATAGATAGATAGATAGATAGATAGATAGATAGATAGATAGATCCTGTATATGTATATGCTATATGGACATTTTTAGTTTCTCATATACTCTAATTTCAAGATATGAAATACCAGATATCTGCAGACAAAAATAAACTGGGGACTTCCTTTAAATAGTCAGATGCATTTTTCAACAGCTAAGGACATTTTGTCACACTGAAGGAATGCCCCTCTCCTTTCCTGAATGTTTAAATGCAGATGAGTGGGCTAATGTGTAACTTCTATGCTATCTCTGCATACTGGTTGCCAACATTTATAGCTAAGCTCTTGAACAATAAGTGCTGTTTCCAAACCTAACAATTCACTTTCTGTTTACTATAGCACTTTCCAAATCAGATTTGTTTGACCTGAAAATAAAATTTCCTCAGTTCTAGTCATTTTCCAAATTTTCTACTTTGCCATGAAGCCTTTCTTTTTTCTGTTCTTCCACAGACTAATTATGTCCATAGTCCTGCTTATCAGTTCCAAATAAGGAATCTTTTACAATGAAATTTATCAGCACTAATGGAAAATTTAATTATGTTAATGATAGTACTACTTCATTTACTATAGAAGGACTAGATAATGTCTACAGTTTGGCAATGTGTAACATTAAATCCACTGCTCCTTAATTCTGTATTTTCATGTGCCATAACAATAAATCCCCATTAACACATATGTTATGCATTTGACTTTTGGAAGTTTTGAACATAATTTTTTTAAATAGGCTTTTGCAAGTCTCAAAACATACTGGCTGTTGCCTTTGGTTGATCCCTTCCAGTTCGTTTCTGGCACTAAAGACACCTCGCATGTCAGACACAGAACTCAGAGGTCATTGAACTGCAGCTGAACTGAATGTCTCTTCCCTGGGGACCAGCTTTTACAGTATCAGAAGACCAACCGACAGCACTACCCAGCTCTATGATGCCTATGAACCACAATAGCAACCAGCTTGGCATAGTAACCCTAAGAGCACAGTAGTGGCACAAACCCATTGGTAGTAACCAACAGCACCATAATTGGACTTAAGACCTACTCAACAAGGAGAAAACTATAACTGATACTCAAAATCTAGCCAACTACCCAGGGCTGATGCCATCATGGATCTTGGAAGAGAACCTATAACTGCCACTTTACTAACCTAGCATAATTTCTTTACCACACTATAAACATTTGTCTTTATACCCACATATGAGTATAGTCCTCACCCCTTATCAAGGAAATGTTTGCTAACTGATGGAGACCATTACAGAAAACTACAACCAAACAAAATGCTGAGTTGTGGAGACCAGTCCCAAGGACACATCATCATAACAACATATCACCCAAGGCTCTGGGATCCTTGCTTAAGAGGGACAGGAGGATTGTAAGAACCAGAGGATCAGGGAGTTTCCTGTGAGATTGTGTATCTTAGTACTATCAGAAGCTACACCCATAAAGTGTCACCAACATGACTCCTCCCTAAACATGAGGTGAACGATAACAAGAACAATAGGCCTGCCAAAGTAGATGAGGTGGGAGGAAGCCATGATGCCTCATCCCTACACAAAGAACTAAGGAATGCTCAGAGTGGGAGAAACAGTCTTCTCTAAGATAGAGTAGAGCGTGCCTATTGGCTATCCAATACCAAACAGTCAACATTGAAGCCGTGTATACAAGTAACAACATATAGACTATGCAGATTAATTAATTAATTAATTAATTAATAAAATAAAAGAGATAGTAAAGAGGGGTATATGATAGGGTTTGGAGGAATGAAAGGGGGAAATATGTAATTTTATTACAATCTCAAAAAGAAAAAAAGATAGGCTCTTGCTACTTTGCTGAGACTGGCCTGGAATTTGCTATGTAGGATAGACTGGCCTCAAACTCTAGACCAGTGGTTCTCAACCTTTCTAATGCTGTGGTACTTTCTAAATATAGTTCTTCATGTTGTGGTTAATCCCCACCAGTTAATCCCCACTGCTACTTCATAATTGTAATAGCGTTACTATTATGAACCACAATGTAATTGTCTGTATTTTCCTAATGGTCCTAGGCTACCCCTGTGAAAAAGCTGTTTGACCCCTACGGGAGTCGCGACCCCCATGTTAAGAGCCACTGGTCAAGATCCTTCTTCCTTGGCCTCCCAGAGTTCCTGGAAAGCACCAATTTGTCCAGGTAGAGGACAGTAATGTGTACTCAGAAGTTTATCTAAACACAAGCAAGGCACACAATTAAATACTTTTAAATGCAAAGCTCTTTTTGGTAACACAATTTTGATATTACTTAACTACAAATAGCCAATCTAGAAAACGATGTTATGTCACAGTTTAGCAAACTAATGAACTTTTAAAAATTCACTTATATAAAATGTGGTTATTTACTGATGCTTTTTGAATATACAATAAAATTGGATTCATACAAAGCAAACAACAAAATGTTCTTTTATCATTAATGATAATGTGAAAATTATGGAAAATCTTCACTTCCTGGTAACTAGCGATTGTGAGTCTTCTGGTAATTTGCAATAAATGCTATAAAAATTTAGAAAAATTAATATTTTTCAAATATATTCAGGATCAGCAAGATGGTTCAGTGATAAAAGCAGTTGTTGCCAAGTTTGATGCCTTGAGTTTGAACCCTGGGCCCAGATAGTGAAAGGAGAGAATCATTCTCTACAAACTCTCCTCAGATCTCTACACACACATCATAGTAGGTATGCTGTCACACCTGTATATACACACATTATTTGTATGTGTGTCTGTAATAAAAATATTTTAAAGTACCTTCACTATAAAAATAAATTTCTAATATTTTCCAAACTTGGACAATTTCATTTTATATTTATGTATAATGTATTTAAATGTAAAGACCTCAAAACACTTCATTCTTTTGCTTTTTGCAGAAATAATGTAATCAAAATATTCTTCATTATGAAACATTGGGGCTTTGTATTTCCTTTTCCTTCATTTGGTTGGTCTTTTAATGCATTCAAGTGTCTTTTTTTTTTAGCCTTCTGGCTTTATATTTCATACTCCATGTCACTTTAAAATGAGAAATGTCTGCTCTGTTTTCATTTTAATAGTGTGTGATCCTTAGACAGCACTTACAGTGAGTTGATATTTTCCATCTAAAAACGTTCTGAGACTGGAGGATCACGTGTGTCAATAAGCCGCCATTATTATTTCCATTCATGCTGCTCCTTTGAATCAGCTGCAAGAGTTTGAGTTTTGTCTTTCCTGAGACTGATTGCCAAGTATAGAAGGAGAGACAGGTGCAGAGTGTGCTCTGCCCGGTCAAGTTGTCATTCTCTTCTGCTCTCTTCATGTCACCTAGAACTTGTCTTAGAATTCCACTTCCACTGAGGTTAAAAGAAAAATCGATTTCTTGCCTTATGAATTATGTGAAAGAGAACTAAGAACAGATTTTTATAGTTTTTTGTTTTAATTTTTACACACACACATGCACACATACACACATACACACACACACACACACACACATATATATATATAAACTACATACAGCAAGAAGAACCACCAAACAAACAGGAATTATATAAATGTTACATATATAGTGTTTTGGCTATTTGTATTTGAAAATCTTGGAGGAAACATCTTTCCTATCTTAGTGAGTCTAAAATTCTGAATGTAATATCTATGTGAGTCAATATCTATGATATCTTATGTCTATCAACTTAACACATCTATCTAGACCTAAAAACATCTTAACCCCTAAACAACTAAGCTTAATTGTAAAACTAAACTATCTGGCCTTGAGCACCACCAGAAACCTGAGAAGGAATAAAATTATCTGAGTAAACAGGAAGTGCAGGTTAGCAGCTTCCAAAGTGGAAAAAAAGGACAGAGAAAGTTTTCTGCCTGAATAGTCACCCAAAACTCTCAACAACCTTGGAGCATCATCTTCAGCCTTCTGGCCCAAAATATCTGACGGACATATTTGTGAGGCAGGAACTATTGAGGACTTGCTTACCCTGCCTTGGCAGAGTTTGGCTGTCAACTCTGCCTGCATCAAAGCTTGTCTATTTTTAAGCAGAATTATGTCTGTGGCCAAAATGAGGACATTTTGCCCAGTGGCTGGTTTGCCACGTTTGAAGCCATCTGCATACGGAGGTTCTTTGATGCTCATCATCCTCTTTGAGATAGGCTGGGTATTGCCAGGCATTAATCTGTCCTCTTGTCAAAGAATCTCTAAAGTAATAAAAAAAAAAATCTTTAAATGCCATATTCCATAGGTCTCTGAGGTTTTTGAAGACCTTAGCTAACTATTTTACCTTATCTATCTATATAATCATATCTATCTGTTACATCTACGATGTATATTCTGGTGATAAAAATAGACTAGTAATTGACACTACCATGATTTGATCAACTAGCAATTAACTTATATTACTTAATTATCCAAAACAACCTGCTTTCAAAGTATTGGAAGTAGACCTTGTAACATAATTGAGTTGTATGGGTACAATACCACATATTAGATTATAAATACATATGTTTATAAATATATAAATAATAATATATACATTTTTATATATAAATATTTATATAGAGTGTGTGTAAAGAATAGTCTTAATTTTGAATGTATAAAAATTAAACTTATTTTGCATCAATATACAAAATTCTATACCAATGAATTAAAAATAACCTTGTGAGTAATAATTAAGGCCTTAAGTTAGAAGTAGATTCAATAATCTACTTTTGTTCTATCCTCCCAATATATGTCTATATTCCCCCTTTCTTTTCGACCCCTATCTCCAAACCTAAGAAAGATAAAGGAAAAGAGAGACTTCCTTGAGTCTAACCTCGTTTTCTTTCTGAATAAGACCAATAATAACTTATAACCAACTCCTAATAAAAATGAGCCTCTGTAGCCCAAGAGAGCAAACAGAAACTGACCCAACCTCCCTTAGGGGAAATGGGGTGTCATTCTCTTAAGGTTTCTTCCAGATGATTTGGGATGAATAATACCTTTGTAGGGGCCCAAATAAAATTGGAGAAAATGGTTAAACAAGCTAGGAATAGCATTTGTGGTCCAGATTCTAAATGCTAAGAAATTCCAGGCTGAATATTAGTCCTGTGTGTGATAGTCTGAAATGCTGGACCAATTGGGATTAGAAGCTTTCTACTAAGCTGTCCTGGGAGCTGTCCTGTTCTGATGAGGAACAGCTACTGAAGCACAGCGTGCTGGAACACAAAGGATGCAGGATGTCAGCATCCAGCATGCTGAGAAGAATGAATCCTGTCATGTCTGATCCAGTGCCAGTGTCTGATTCTTTTACTCTGAAAAACAAATGATTTTTCACAAGCATTATGAAGTTCTAAAATTATGAATGTATGAGGGTTCATGATGCACAAAAAAATTAAGGCTAGATCTCTGCTCTTTGTATGAGCAAAAGAAAGACATCTGTAAATCTTCATTCATGCCATACAAAGAACGACATCTAATAATGAGTCACAGGGACTCTGTAACCAACAAGAAGCATTGTCTATAGTTTGTTTGCACAAATTTAAATGTTTTTTTTGACAAAAGGTCAAAATTTGGATGTGGGGATGTGTGAAGGTTGTTGAAGGTGACATATCTGTATTTTAATATTATCTATTAATACATTGATGAACGTACAGATATAGAGCTAACTATTGACTAAGCCAATAGCTTCAGATATATGAATGTGAAAAACTTAGTTGTTTTGTATGGGAGAGTGTAGTTCAGTAGAAAACCACCAATAACAATGTACAAAATGTGACCAGCAGATGGAAGATTATCTTCTCATTAACAAAATATGATCAGGAAACAAAAGATGGAGCAGTAGATTCCAAGGCTGTAAAACACCGCAAAAGTCATCCAAATAATCTAATCACTCATCTGATGATTAAACTGCCTCATCCCATTTGATGCCATGGTGACCAAAGATGATGGGTTCCCTGCAGTCAAGTCAGAGATGCAATAGATGCTATGTAAAACATAGAATTAAATTACCCTTATAACTCCTCTTTGCTAACCTATTATTACTCAGATGTGATGGATCAGAATTAACACCACATATGAAATAGAGCACAATTTTGCATATTTTATTCAAAGATTGTTATGCTAATCCGTGTGGAGCAAATGCTGGCATTTTTGCATCACATTTTAAAAGCTATTTATAAGACTAGTGTTCTGTTCATACTTCGTGCACACACAACAGAAGGTAACTGCTTCAGAGGGGAAATGAAGAAATGTTCATTCCTTAAAAATATCTTACCATCAACAGGAAGCCTGTCATAACGATTGACTCTCCCCTAATACCTGGTCAATGCAGGTTCCACTGAAAGCGTCTCACAATGAGGGAAGAATGCCGCCTGAAGTTTATGCCCCTTCAGCTGAACCAGCTGCAGAATCAATACTTGCTGAGACACTGACTCTAGCGATGCAGGATTCCAAAGTGCTTAGGCTGTGCAACAAGGAGTTCAAGAGTCCTAAAATACATATAACCCTTAGCCATTCACCCTTGTCAAGGCTATATTTTAAAAAAATGGAAATATTTGGCCAGCAAGAGAAATAAGAATTCACGATATATCAATCGTTCACATCTTCTGAAGTGGAGAGAGATGAAAATGTTTCCCATTTAGTCTGTAGTCAGTAGAGAGGGTCCTTAGAGTTTTCAGACATAGCTAGTGTTGCTGGCCAATGACCCTTGCCCTGCAGAGATCTGTTTCTCTGGTGACAACCGAGAGCAGCCAATGTAGAGGAAAGAGAATGGAAAGGGACAACTAACATTAAAGAAATTTCAAAGAGCAGGGCATGATAGTGCATGCCCTTAGTCTCAGCACCCAGGATGTGGAGGCAGGTGGGTTTCTGTGCATTCAAGGCCACCCTGGTCTAAGTGTGTTGGCTCTGATTCCTTAACAACTCTACTTTATTAGGGTTGTATTAAAGGCATATTCCACCCTTACAACATGACTACCCTAAATAGGAGGGAAAGGAGTTTAAGGAAAACAAGAATGAAACCTTCTGGGTATCAGTTCCACGGGGCAATTCCCCTAGCATAATTTTCAGGAGTCCAGCAGGTCATCTACCTATCAGAAGAAGCCACACCTCCCATGGATGGAACTTGGAGGTATCCCCCGAGACCACCGCTGCAACAATCCCTGAAATTCCTGGGCACTGTGGCCAGGAACATGCAATCTCTCTCTGGTTCCCTCCTCCTAATTGATGGTCATTTTTGCAATACATTATCCCTGGGCCATGGCCCCTGTCTTTGTCTTGGGCTGATACTTCTTCCTTCCAGTCTATCTAAGATGTTTATCAGTTTGTAGAGACAAAGTCTCAGTGAGGTCAAGCGTCCCAAGATTGGTTTCACCATGGGCCCAGACTAAGGCAAGATTACATTCTCTTCGCAACAGTGTAATTTTGAGGACAGGCAGCACTACATAGGACACTTTTTTGAGACCCTGTCTCCAAAAAAAAATAGTTTTTAAAAGCCATTTGGAAACCTACTACTGTAGAATCTCTCTAAAATGTGTACATAGACATCTACAAAAAAGAGAGGAGGTTAAAATGGAGTTAGCCTATAGCACAGCAACATTGCCCCTACTGGACACCAGTGGTCAACAAGCACCCAGTAACAGGCATAGGTTACTTCTGGAGTTGTTGACCACTGAAGTAACATAGACCCCAAAATATTACAGGTTGTTGCCTTTGCTCTTGGCGACCTTCTACAGCTTGACAGTAAGATGTCACTACTGAAAACACCACACGCCTGAGTCAAGGAACATGGAGACCTCAATCCTGACTGGGAAGCTTCCCCTTCTGGCTAGCTTTCACAGTGCTAGACAGAGCCATGCATGGCTCCAGGGAGAAAGCACAAGCCTTAGCCAGCTGTGAACCACAAGTTTTTATTAGCTGAAAGTGAATGTTTCTGAGTATTCCTGGTTGTTCAATGTAATGGCTCTGTACTTCTAATCCCACATGAGGCCTAGGGCTGCAGCAAGGCCCTGGAGTTAGCCACAAAGACAGAAGCAGATACATGATTTGAGGTGTCTGGGGCCACACAAATGTCCTATACTCTTCCAGAAGGAAGACTAGGAAGAACAAGGCTGTGGCCACAGGTCCTGTGAGGAATTGACAGCCAGGAACTAATGCTAAACTGTCCCAGTGCTTGCCTGTCTCAGAGCAGGTTGGTGAACTTACAAAGAACTGGTTTATAGACAAAATCTTGATAGAGTCTACCTGTAGTTGGTAGACTAGAATCTTTCATCATCACAAAGAGGTAGAAATGAATTTGAACACAGGAAAACAAAGCCTTGTTTTGAATTCTTGTTTGAAGCTGGAGAAATTTCTACCCATCACATTCAACATGGAATAGACAGCTTTAAGCACATTCTACTTTTCCCGTTTGTGATCTTGTATGATGGTTAATTATCGTTGCTAACTCAGTGAGATTAACAACACCAAAGTGATTATAAAAGGACCTCTTGCATCTGTGAGGGACTTTTCAGAGATGTTCAGACACTGAAAACTCCAGACTAATCAAATAGCTTAAGTCCTTGGTGGGTTAACACTATAGTGGCTTTATTGAGAAGTGGTGAAAATAGAAGGCGGGGCCATTGAAGAAAGTAGGCGGGTCACTGACGGGTGTTCTTGGGGTACGTGTTGATGAAGCCCATCCCTTTTTCTGCTTCCTGTGCAACATAGATGGGTTTCCTCTGCCATATACCTCCACAGCCATGACATCTTTCTCATGTGTGTGGGGTTAAAGAAACCAGACAAGCCCTAAGACCCTGCATTAAAACTAGGTAGGGCAAAGTCTATAAAATTCTACTGCAACAGGCTACCCCACCTGCCCTTCCCTACTGGGAACCAAGACTGTAAAAACAATTTTTTAAAAACCAGAAAACAAAAAAACAAAAATCACATATTGCTGCCATACCCCAACAGCTTCCAGCATCCTACCAAGGCAGAAAGTCCCGAGTTAAAAAATGAAAACACTGAATTCTCACCTGATTTAAGATAGTCAATGGGTTTAAAGGTCAGCTAGCTCCACCAATGACAAAGCGTTTGCTATTGCTTAAGTCTGCCTGCTCATAAAGGTATATAAACTCTATAAAAGTGTTGCTCGTGGTTGCCTCTCCCCAGAGTGTAGGTCAAACCCAGTGTGCAAGATCTATAAACCCCTTGCTTTTGCATCAAGCTGGTCTCTGTATCTCATTTGGGGGTCTTCTGGAAAGTGAGATTCCTTCTTCAGAGTCTTACACGGTCAAGTGGCCATTGTTTGAATCTGCTGAAACTATTATAAAATAAATCCTTCTTTTAAATTGTCCTTGGATATAGTGTTAGACTCACAAGAAATGTAACTATACATTTTTTTTTAATTTATCTTGGAACCTCCAAAATACAGCCTGTTTTCAAGTCAAATCAGTTCTGGCAAAGGAACACTTGAGGTAGCCTCTGATGTCACCAGAGTGAATTTTACATTTGTCAATTAAAGAATTGTGCAAAACAAATATACATTTTAGAGGTCTATAGCCTCTTCCAGATTCTGAGGCACCAGCTTCATGGTGACTTTCTGTTGTTTAGTAAGTTCTGGCAACTTCTTTTGTCCTGCCCTACCTTGGAACTTCCTGTTGTTCCCTTCTCCCTAACCTCTCCTGCGCTCATCATCCCTGAGAAATTTCTTTCCAGCTCTTTGGTCTACTTTGCCTCACGTTGCTTCTTTCTAACATGCCATTTCAGAATTCTTTTTTATTTTATTTTATTAATTTATTCATATTACATCCCAATTGTTAATCCATCCCTTGTATCCTCCCATTCCTCCCTTCCTCCCACTTTCCTCCTATTCCCCTCCCCTATGACTGTGACTGAGGAGGACCTCCTCCCCATGTGTATGCTCACAGGGTATCAAGTCTCTTCTTGGTAGCCTGCTATCCTTCCTCTGAGTGCCAGTAGGCCTCCCCATCTAGGGGACATGGTCAAATATGGGGCACCAGAGTTCGTATGAAAGTCAGTCCCCACTCTCCACTCAGCTGTGGAGAATGTCCTGTCCATTGGCTAGCTCTGGGTAGGGATTCAAAGTTTACTGCACATATTGCCCTTGGTTGGTGCCAAATGGGAAGGAGAGAGCTCAGAAAGGAAGGTGAACAACACAGAAGCGAGCCTTTCTAACAGAATCCAAGAGATGGAGGAATGAATCTCAGGTCTAGAAGATACAATCGTAAATCTTGAAGCAACCATTAAAGAAAATGCTAAATCTGGAAAAATCCTGACAGAAAACATCCAAGAAATCAAGGACACCATGAAAAGAAGAAATCTGAGGATAATAGGCATTGAGGAAAGAGAAGATGCCAGACTCCAAGGCCAAGAAAATATTCTCAACAAAATCACAGAACTCTTTAATAGAAACTTTCTTAAGAAGGATGTCCACTGGCAGGCAGTCATAAGCAATAACCCAGAGAGACCCTTTACAAGATTCTTCTAGAAGGGAATTTTTGCAAAATTGTGGTGTAGTATCATTCTGGTATCTGTTATGGTGTTTTGGTTTTATTTATATTTCTAGAGCTTTATTTTTACTTCTATCTCTGTGTGAGTTTCTGTATATATAAATTCTTTGCAAATCAGCCATGTTGGTTCATGTATCTACTAACAATGTTAAGATGACTGATTGGTCCAAATCAGCAGGATCCCAAGAGTCCTCATGCTGCTGGTTTTAGTCATTGTTTATGTCTTCTTCTTCCTCAGCCCACTGTTGATCACATCTGGCCACCATTAATTTGCCCTATCCTCCTGAAATCTTGACATATCAAAATACCATAAATGAAACCTTTGGAGACTCGTCTTTTCCATTTTGCATAATCTTCTGGAGGTTGTTGTATAAATTAGTACAGCCATTAACCTAGTGGCTGTCGCATGCAAGAATGTACAATTTAATGATTTCATATAGAATACACCCGGTTTGTTTTCTAAAAATACTTGATTTGAGTGCCTTCCGGTATCAATGTTATAGAACAGCTTGTACTTCCTGATTTTTCATGCAATAAAGCTGCTTAAAAATGTTTCCTTTATCTCCCTGACACTTCAATACTTAAATACACTAAGCCAAAAACAATTGCTTTTGTGGGAAGAATTACTTTGTAGCTTTACAAAAATATTGTGGCTGAACACACATCAGAGAGATCCCAGCAGAAGTCAGGGGACACTTGAGTGTTCATCATCACAACTTCTACAGAAGAATCCTCATCCTGGCCGAAAACAAGAGTTGGAGAAAAACTGGCATTAGCGCCTCCAAAAAGATAAATAAAATCAAAGCATTTAAAGGTGAATCCACTAAGTACAGAAATGATATCTAACTAAAATGTTTTTCCCTCTACTTAGCATTCAGCATGCATTTTGATTAGATAGTACCCAGGCCTTATCAGCTTTTAGCAATTTTGAATAGCACTCCTAATTGTGTCAAATATTGTACAGCACAGCAAATATAAGAGGTCATTTGACCCTGATTCTAAAATGTGCATTTGAAGTAATTGAAGCTGAGTTGTGTTGCCTCTGGTAGAGAACATGATGCCACAATTTCAGGATCCTCACTGTGACTTTACAAGCCATTCAAGCAAAAGCCTGTTTCCATAATACTGGCAACTGTTGAACTTGTGGACACAGCCCCAATATTTCTTCCTGTTCTGATTATTTTATATATTAATTCATAAATAAATATTTACAGAGAACATTCCTGAATATATTGAACTTGTTCTCTTCGTGCATTCTTCAGTCTGGTCTAATGACATTTCTTCAGAAATTTGGATATACATTGATTGCTGCCTTCCAATAGTCTTTTAGTATTTTTAAACTTCATTTTAATTGGGAATGTTAGTTCCTAAAGCTAAAAATCTTAACGTCTTGACTTTTCTTGATGTGAAAATAATCATGTGATACAGAGATAACTAATGATATGAGAGTAAAAGGCTACCAGTACAAGATTCAGGCAACCTATTGGAAACTAACAAAACACTGATATTAGTAATTTTATGTGCACTTTTTAACAACAACAAAAAAGTTTGCCTTTACTCTCATCTTGAATGTAAACAAGAATAGTGGAAGTGTGGAAGGCATCTTGTAGCCATGAGCCAGCTACTAGGAATGATGGGGCAAGAATCTGGAAGCCAGTTTTTGTGTCTGGGGTGGGGCGGGAGGGGCCCGGGGTGTTGAGTACCATGGGACTTGATCTTCTCATCTTCGTTTCTCTGTTATCTGAGTGAGGTAAATCACGGAATTGTTTGGGAGCCTGCCAGATGGAGCCACGTGCCCACATGACTAAGAAAAGAATTGAAATCGTTCAAGGCAAACAAGAGATGCCTGCCTACAACTGATAGGAGCTGCTTGTCCAGTTTCTACAAATGTATTTCCTTGACCACTGGTGTACCTCGCTCCACTTCCTGAGACATTATCTCTCCCTTTCCCAAAGCCTGAGCATGGTTGTCTCTTTATCATTCCTTCTTGGCTACCAACAGGGAGTGAAAGCCAAATCAAACTCTCCTCCGTCTATGAAATACATTTATGCCCTTCCTAGTGCACCACAGTTTCCCCCTTTGTAGCCAAGATTGAGCTTTGGCACACTAATTGTAATGAATTATTTGCTATTCCATACGCATCATATTTATACATACCCACCTTGCATTGCTGCTGTGGGGGACATTTAGTTCTTCCTTTCTGACAAAGTTAACCCTTAGTCTTCCATTTGGTCCATAAATAGCCGTTTCTCTAGTCAGAACTCAGATATTTGGCACGTATCTTTAACTTAGATCATAGTTATTTGTCTCCACACATGACATCATGAATAGAGTTTGCTCTGTGCATCATGCCTAAAACATACTGGGCACTCGCTACGTATTTGCTAAACTACTGCTGACTCTCAGTTATGCACACGTAAGAGAAACCAACCACCGATAACCCTTCATAAGTAACGTCGTCTCATTCTTTGTCTTCATGGTTTTTTCAACAAAGTTATAGAACTTTTAAAGAGTGGTTGATATAAAACTGAAGGTGGAGAGCATAGATTGATTGGTCCATTTTTTTTTATAGTACATTTTAACCAGAATCTACATATAACCATGAATGGCAAATGCACCATACAGTAACTCCTCCTGGTTAAGAAGAGAGAAGGTTGCAAGGGATTAACACTGTGTTCATTTTCAGATTACTCTTGATGTGTTAGTTGGAGCTCCCCCAGAGGCCGACCTGAAAGAAAGGATTATCTGTGACTTGTGTTCAGGGGATGTTGGCAGGGGATATGGCATCAGAGGAGAGAGGTGCAACACAGAACTCCTCATCCGGCTCAGACCTGAAGCCTCATCCTGAACTGACTGTGCATGGGGGCAGCTGAAATGGCATTCTCCACCTCCCACCATCCCCCGCAGATGTCCTAGCCTGACCAACCTATGTGGTGTATGTAGCAGGGGTGTTCCCAGAAAAAATCTCCCGGTGTGAACTGTAAACGTGAGTGCAAAGGGTATGAAAACGGCGATGTCACCAGCATGTGCAATGACATTACAGATGTTCAAAATGACCAAAAGGCATTCCTATAAGTTGTGCCTTGGATTCTGAAACAAACTAAAGTCAGGATTTTATGTATTAAAGGATAATTCCTTAGACAGTGGGTGTCTCTTGTGCAAAATGCTTGGGACCAGAAATGTTTGCTCTGTCAGATTTTTTTTCTAGATTCTGGAATACTTCCATTTATATAATGAGATGTCTTGAAATAGGACCCAGGTCTAAACACAGAACTCATTTATGCTTTGTGGTGTGTTTTATGTCCATACTTTCAATGTAATTTTATACAATACTTTAAATAAATTTGTGCATGAAACAGAGTTTCATGCCATGGGTTTTTTCCTATTTAGTATCATATCGGTGTCTGAAATATTTCAGATTTTTGAGAATTTCGAATGCTTTCAGTTTTTTTAATTAGGAATGTGCCATATATAAATGTTTTCCAGAAGAAAGGTAAGATGGATTATGTCCATGGCAAATGAGGTGAGAAAATATAAAATGAATGAGAGAAGTCAATGTAGAACTGCAATCTCTTGCTTCTAAATGCTCGTCGGAAACAAGTTGTAGACCACACACACATACTCATTTCCCAGTTACCTATACAGAGGAGCTGACAGATCTTTCTATTATGGAAATGTATATGTACATTTTCTTCTCCTAAGCCTTGAGAAGAGGTATTTAAATCTACAAGTGTTGCTGGTGATGATGTTTGTTGTTTGGTTGTTTGGTTAGCTGGTTGGTTGGTAGTTTGGTTGTTTTGTTGCCTTTTGGGAGATGGTATCACTCTTTAGCTACAGATGCCCAGAACTTCGTATATGGTGGATGCTGGCTTTGATTACAGTTAGGAACCATCACACTGAACTTTGAATCTACATTTTTTTTTTAAAGAAAATCCCAATTTTGAATCTCAAAAAGAATCTCTTGGCTACTTAGAGCTTCTGTAAGTTCGCTAAACTGATCTATCTTCAAAGCCTCCCCATCAAAGAAAGGGAATCCTCACTGAATCACGGGGCGTAGAATGGGCTTCCTCTAATCATCTTTCTCTGGGAGCACTTTTGTGAAATGATTTTTTCCATCCTAATTTCTATGCTTTCTAACTATACTCCTGCCAAAAGGGCTAGTTTTCTATCACAAGAGAGAGCACAAACTGAGACTGCGTAACACTTGTCTGGCACGCTCTGCAACTCCTATGTCAGAGAGGATGAATCCAATGGCTGCTAATATTCCTTTCCAATTTTGGAGAATTATCTTTCTCCTAGACGTTTCCAGCTTCAAAAAAAATAATTTAGGTCTGTTAAATGTTTAAATCTCTTTCATGGTATTTTTCTTACCAATAACTATTTTGTCAAGCTAAGATAGCCGAGGGGTAACGGCACCTCACCACCCAAGCTCACTACCTTTGCCAGGGCCCCAGCGTTGCCTACGAAGTGCTTATGTGGCTTTGCTTGCTGTTGGCAGATGGGCTGATAGGCAAGTGTCCAGCTGCTTGTCGCTGGTGAGGAGAGCCTGGCCCCCACATTCACACAGCCGACACCTGACAGCAGGGTGGAGGAGCAGTGATGGTGGCATCTGCTTTTTCTGACTGCCACATGCTACAGACTAGAGAATGAGACAGAAATTTGTGCAAAAATGAAAAATGTTAGCAACGTGCCGGGATGAAACAAACCCAGCACATTAAGTTAGAAAGTCAGGGCAGAGAGGGGGAAATCAGTGATTTTGGAAACGGTCCTGACCAGCTTCACCTAATCAAACGCCTTTTGATTGGTGGAACATACATACGTGGACCCAGCTTTCCTAATCCCTTCCTGCCTCTCACAGGTAGAAGGAAATCATTCAGAGTGTAAGCACGCTGTTTAAAGCTTGTGAGAAACATGAGTCCAAGGGCTACCAAAGGTTTCATCTGCGGTCTTGATCCTCCATTCTGTTTATGGGTCCCAAAACATGAGCACTTTAGTAATCCACTTGAAAGTTGCTTTGACAACAATTTTGAAAATTGTGCTTTAGCAACTGCCAAAAAAAATTTTTTTTTTTAGTCAGTGAAGTGATTCCTAATTATATTCTGCTATACTCATCGATCTGTGCTGAGAGACAGAGCCTAAATTGGAAATCTCCCTCAGGTCCCTCCCCTCACAGCTTGGGGAAGCCCCTGGAAGAGGGTGGGGAGAAGTGACTGTTGGAGTCTGTCTGACGGGATAAAGGACACTAAGAGAACATGGCCCCACCAAATCAACCAAGCAGGCCTCGCATGGGCTCACGGAGTCTGAAGCAGTAAGCGTGGGGCCTGCATGAGTCTGCACCAGGCCCTCTGTGTATGGCATGGCTGTTAGCTTGATGTTTTCCTGAGACTCCTAACAGCGGGAGTGTGCGCGCCTGTCTCCGATCCTTTCGCCTGCTCTTGAGGCTCTGTTTCCTCCAACTCAGCTGCCTTGTCCTATTGCTTTGTTGATGATATAAGAGCTTTTACCTTGTCTTATTGTGTTTTTTTTTTTTTTAGTCATTCTTGGTTGTTGTCTTTTGGAAGCCTGCTCTTTTTTTTTTTTTTTTTTAAGGGAAACAAAGGGTAGTGGATGTGGGGGAGAGGGCAGGTGGGGGTGAGGGGGTACCTGGGAGGAGTGGGGGGAGGGGACATTATGGTCCAGATGTATTGTAAGAGAAGAATCTATTTTCAATTTGAGAGGGAGAGAGAGGGAGGGAGGAAGGGAGGGAGGGAGGGAGGGAGGGAAGGAGGGAGGCAGGGAGGGAGGGAGGCAGGGAGGGAGGGAGGAAGAAAGAGAGAAAGGGAGAAAAAGAAAACCGCTTTGGTTTTAAGACTTTACAGTTAGTTTTCCATTCACCATTTACTCAGCACTCATTCCTCGTGCCATTCAAATAATTTTATATTACAACATTGGACAGGGACTTTTGCCTTTTCATTAATTAACACACCCCCAATTAAAAAAAATTAGCAAAATACTTACATGTGAGTATTTTTAAATCCAAATGTTCCAGAAAATTGTGCCACCGATTCATCTGCAATTCAAATCTTTCATGAAAAACACTGCCTAGCTTCAGGGACTGCTAAGAAAGCTCTCTTCTTGGAAAATATGATTGAAGTTTGTTTTGAAACATTAAAGAAAGAAACCTTAATTGAGCTCATGGACACTTAAATGAACTCCCAAGAAATATAATTAAAGTAGTAGCAGTCCAACGGAATGACAAAATTGGAAGATGAATACCACGCAGAAAGACTTAACCCCTTAGCAGCCATTGTTGTCAATGGCAGCAAAGCCGTGCTTAGGAAGGCACCCCACTTCCCCTTGGGCGTCTACCTTTCTACAAATTTGTTTTTCGTTGGTGGACTTGGTAGACAGAGCAGCTAGTACTCTGAGGTGAGTTTAGAATGCGGTACTTAAACAGCTGCCTGACACCTGAAGTGTGTAAGGTTCTCCTGCGAGGCGCCTCCCTTTGTAACATCAGGGCTTCCACTCTGTCACCCCCTCTGTCCTTCCATCTGGCTCCAGTCACATACTTCCTCCCGTGTTGCCACAACCAACATCTTTCTCTGCTACTTTTCCTGCATGGGTACAAGTCTCCATATATGTCCATTAGAGTCCATGACCGAATTTAAAAAAAAAAAAAAAACAGCCGTATGTGGTGGCACACTCCTTTAATCCCAGCACTCAGGAGGCAGAGGCAAGTGGATCACTTCGAGTTCAAGGCCAGCCTGGTCTACAAAGCAAGTCCAGGACAGCCAGGCTATACAGAGAAACCCTGTCTCAAAATCCTCCACAAAAATATTGGAACAAAGGGAAGAGATTGCAGTGGTTAGAAATCTGCAATGATGTCAATGTGAATCTTGAGGAAGACAATACCAGGTAGTTCTCAGAAGGCTTTGATGCTATTCTTTTAGCCTTCTCATGAAAAAAAAAGGGGGGGGGGTTCCCTTAGGCCCAAACAGTTTAAATTAGTTTGCCACCACTACAGGTAAAACACACTGAGTTAAACCATTTTGTGGGACATGACTGAAGCATGCGTTGGTCAGAGAAATAAATACAAATGTGCATCCAAAATGATGTGTTGAAGTCACCTTTTGTATTGTGTACAATTTGTGACTTGGCAGTAGTACGAGCTGCTCCATCCAGCACAGTAATAAGGGCATAATACATTTATAGTTCATGAAGAATATCCCCCATTCATGCTCACTTTGCTTACAAAGAGCAGCTTGACACAAACTTGCACACAGATTTCCATGCCCTGATTCCTGGTGATGCAAATCAGAATGGCAGAAAGGATGAAACCAAAGCAAAACTAAATCCCATGGCATGGTCATCTACACGTCTAACCACTGTGGGCACTTACCTTCAGGGGGTCTGGTGTAACAACTCAAGGTGGTGTGAAAATATCTTAGAATCTCTTCAGGGCTGCCTAAAAATCAACTGAGACTTCTGGCTGTCAGGAGGAAGGAACCAAATTTCAGCTTTCTATGAGGCTGGTAGCTATTGCTCTGCAGAAGCCCTTCCAGCACTAGAGGACTGGCTCTCTTTAAGAATACCTGTGGACACAGGATGGCAGTGGTTAAGATGGCTCAGTGGTTAAGAGCACCGCCTGCTCTTCTAAAGGTCCTGAGTTCAATTCCCAGCAACCACATGGTGGCTCACAACCATCCATAATGTAACCTGGCACCCTCTTCTGGCCTGCAGGTAGACAAGCAGACAACACTGTATACATAATAATAAAATAAATCTTTAAAAAAAAAGAATACCTACTGACATCCTTTGTGCCAAGCACCCAAGTGCACTACAGGTTCCTCAAACTGTCCAGGTGGCACTCACATCCTCCTATGTGGAGGCATAGGAGGCACCCACATCCTCACACCATCCATTGCCTAGGAGTACCGACAGACGTTATTTCCTGTCCTTTATTCTGACCCATGCTTTGTAAGGCTCAGTTTCTGTTGTAAGAGTCTGTTTCTGTAGAGCTCATTTTAAGCCCCGATGGTGAAGCAGCAGAGACCTTGGTGATGTCAGTGTTGGTCCTTCTGGACCGCTCAATTTCTCTGGCTCGTATGCAGAGTATTAGCCTAGCCTAGCCTTTGCTCATTATACCTGAACTCGTGACAAGTTCACACCATGCTCCAGCTGAACTATATAAACACCTTGTGATCACATATGCCATCTCTTGGTAAAATCAAGTACTTCTTCTGATGAATTCAGCGCAGCAAATACATAGTCTTGCTTGGCCATGCAGTGCACCACTGTGGGCATGTCAGGGGATTAGGAAATGGGCCGCATTCTCTGCCCCTCACAGCTACTTCTGTCAGTAAAAAGCTTCCGATGGGGGCTGGGGAGATGGCTCAGAGATTGAGAGCACTGACTGTGCTTCCTGAGATCCTAAGTTCAATTCCCAGCAACCACATGGTGGCTCACAACCATCTATAATGTGATCTGATGCGCTCTTCTGGCCTGCAGGTGTACATTCAGGTAGAGCACTGTATACCTAATAAATAAATAAATCTTTATTTTAAAAAGCTTCCTATGGTTATTGATCTCACATCATTCAGCATCTTGTCTGTTTTAAAGCTTGATTTATGTTCCCCTATCTGGAAGGATCGTCCTCACCCCTTTGCAAACATGTAATTGTTCTGAACGGAGAGTAAAATACAAACTAGCTCATAATTACCTGGCATGATATTTCTCACACAAGAACAGCAGGGCCCTGCTCTCCTGTTTATGGTTAAGTCTGGATCTTGAAAAGCTGAAACTAAAAGAGATGAGGTACTGTATTTAGAGGAACCAGATACTGAGAGGAACCAGATATTGACCAAGTCTGGCTGAATGGAAGCCAAGGCTGCAGTGAGCCCCTGAAGTCCACTTTCCTTTACATGGTCTTCTAAAGCACGGCCAGCTCATGGAGGCAGAAAGGGATGACGAAGAAGGAAAATCCTCAGGGCAGCCATCCTGTGTCCACAGTCAGTGATGGTGCAGCAGCCAGAGCAGAAACAGGCTTCTGGGACCAGGGCAGCGAATAGAGAGGCTTTTATTCCCCAGCAGTCTCCAGGTACATGAGTTAGGCATGTTTAAAAGTTCAAGGCCAAGCCAGTTGCCAGTAAATGAAAAAAGTTAGTGTTCTTATATTCTTGTGTTATTAAATTTTCTTGAGGCTAATTCCCATGCTGCTGAAAAGCCAGAGAGACACCTTTTGTTTTTGTCACCTTGAAGAATCCAGAAAATATAGCCACAAGCCATTTTTTAAAAATCTTCCAAGAAACATAAATTAAATCTCGAAAGAGGAAAATTCTTGTAGAACAAGATAAAATAGCTATTGCTGAAAAACATGGAAGCTAAGGTATAACATCAGAGATTTCAAAGTGATAAGGTGATTTTCTGATAAGAGTTGTGTAAAGCATTGTTTCGGTAATGTGACCTCTGTGTCCCTGGTCAAACTTACATCATTGACTCAATTTCTTACTCAATCCATGTGATCTTTTCAACTGTCAACTTGTTATCTTCCACATAGGGCACATTATTTTTCCTAGATCCAGTATCTTATTTTTTTAATAATTTATTTAGTTTTATTTTATGTGCACCGCTCAGTATCTTAGTCTTAATTTTTTTGGTCTTCTCTCACATATTACATCCCAGCCACAGTCTCCATCCTCCATCCCCCCCTCCTGGCCTCCCCCACCCCTCCTGGCCTCCCCCCCTCCTGGCTTCCCCCCCCTCCTGGCCTCCCCCCTCCTGGCTTTCCCCCCCTTCTGGCCTCCCGCCCCCCGGCCTCCCCCACTCCCTGTGCACCTCCCCTCTCCCTTGATCCATGCCACCTCCACCTCTCCTCAAAAAAGAGCAAGCCTCCTAGGGACATCAACCTAACGTGGCATGACAAGCTACAATAAGACCAGGCCCATCCCATCAAGGCTGGGTAAGGCAACCCAGTAGGAGAAAAAGGGTCCTACAAACAGGCAAAAAAAAAAAAAAAAAAAAGTCAGGGACATCCCCTGATCCCACTGTTGGAATTTCCACAAGAACACCAAGCTACTCGGCCATAACATATATGCAGAGGACCTAGATCAGATCCCTGCAGGATCCCTGATCTCTGTGATTCCCATGGGTCCTGACCAGTTGATTCTGTGGGCTTGTGTGTGTACCTGTCCCTCAGGTTCCTCCATTCCTTCCTCCCCCTCATCCACAGGACTCCCCGAGCTCCACCCAATATTTGGTTGTGGGACTCTGCATCTGCTCCCATCAGTCGCTGGACGAAGTCTCTCTGGTCTCTTTAATGATGGTTAGGCTTGGCTCTGGTCCTAGAACACCCTATAGGTAGAACATTTTGTGGCTGTGTTGTTATCCCAATCTCTTCACTTAAGGCCTTGACTGGTTTACAGAAAATGGCCATTTCAGGTTCTGTGTCCCCCATTACTACAAGTCCCTGCTAGTGTCCCCCGCATAGTTTCCATGGAGTTTCCTGTGCACTAGGCTTCTACCTTACCCTCCAAATGCCCCCCAATTCCAGGCATTTCTCTCGACATTTTCTCCCTCCCCCCACAATATGATCCCTTCTATTCCCAACCCAACCCTACCCCACCCCCAATTCACCTGCAAAATCTGTTCTACTTCCCATTCCCAGGGAGACCTTTGCACCCCCATTTAAGCTCTGCTTGTTTCTTAGCCTCTCTTGGCATGTGGACTGTAGCACAGTTGTCTTTTTACTTTACAGCTAATATCCACTTATGAGTGAGTACATACCATGCTTGTCTTTCTAGGTCTGGGTAACCTCACTCAGGATGATTTTTTTCTTGTTCCATCCATTTGCCTGAAAATTTCATGATGTTATTGTTTTTAACAGCCGAGTAATACTCCATTGTGCAAATATATCACATTTTCTTTATCCATTCTTTGGCTGAGGGACATCTAAGTTGTTCCAGTTTCTGGCTATGATGAATAAAGTGGCTATGAACATAGTTGAACAAGTGTTCTCGTGGTAGAATAGAGCATCTTTTAGGAATATACCCAGTTGTGGTATAGCTGAGTCTTGAGGTAGATCAATTTCCAATTTTCTGAGAAACTATAGGGCAACATTTTTTAACCTCTTTTTTTTTTCTTTTCATGGATTACCAGATATTTATTGTCTCTCTTTTAATCATCTACTATGCTAATGTCCTCAATTTTGAAGATTGCAAGTATAAAACTTCTATAACAGCTACAAGGGGGAAAATTAGTTATGAAATAAACGTTCTATAAGAAGGCTATGTGTTAAACAGTCCCTGTTTGCACCTGTGAGTATTAGATGCATGGTGCCACACACTCTCTCTTCATGAGTGTGGGACTGGCAGCAAACAAAATATGGAGACAGGGACTGGGAAACAGAAGCAATTAGCAATCAATATACATTAGTGGTAAGTTTTGTATCATACACGACAGTGCAAAGTATGCCATGCAGATAGTAACATGAGTGACAATAAAACAATTTGATTAAGAAAAAATAATCAACTCCCCCCCAAACAAACAAGTCAGGGCTCATGACGATGTTGGGGAAGGCTTTCTTTGTCTTTAGACAATCTGATGTTTTTTACCAAAACTTCCAGAGAAGACATGAAAAGGCAGCCTATTCCAAAGGCAGGTGTGGTGGCTTTTGTCCAGTGCTGGACACAGGACGATGCTCTATAAATGGGTCTGTTGTGTCAGATTTCAAACTCTGATGTGTCACGTAGAGGAATCTGTGCTGTGCGTCTGCTGAAGGAGGGGAGTAGCTCCACCTACGGTGGCTCCGCAACTTCACACTGAAGCAAAATGCCTGCGTCTCACATTACATCCCTCTACATTGCCCAAATGTTAGAGCACACGCATTGCTTTTTAATGTATTTTCCTTTAGTGCTTTGAACTTAGTGGTGCCATCCCACAAGACGGGGTTACCAAGTGCAGAAAAAATAGAAAAGCAAAGGGGTGCTGAACGCTAGTATTCATCTCTCTGTACTCTAACTGCAGACACACTGTACCCCACCTAGTCCTGCCCCTGTAGCCACACTTTCCCTGCCATGATTCACTATATACTGTCAAACCCTGAGCCAGGACAACCTCTCCCTTCCTTGGCCTGCTCTTACTGGGTAGTCTGTCTTTTTAAAAGACTTTGTTTCCTAATTGTTTTAGATTTGTTTATTTGTTTTATCATTTTATGTGTATGAATGTTTTCTCTGCACGTGGACCTGTGCATCATGTGCAGACTTATGGTCTGCAGAAGTAAGAAGAAGGCATTGGGTCACTGTGACTGGGGTTACAGGTGGTCATGAGCCACCATTGTGGTTGCTGGGAATCAAACCCACGTCCTCTACAAAGGAACAAGTACTTTGAAGGACTTTGTCAACTGTCTGGCCCCTAAGTCTATCTTCCCAAGGGCAATAGTAACCAACATACCAAGACAGGTCACGATGCTGAGCCATTCATCTTGGAGGCAGAAGGGTAATGTTAATATGACATGAAAAGAAATCATCTGGCTTATATACCTAATAAATCTGATCCATATATGAAAGAATTCAAGGTTTAATTCCTTGCTGGATAAACAGAGGTTATAGTAACAGTTCCACACTGCAAGTTATTTGGTTTTGTTTTATTTCTTTTCCTCCTCCACATAACCCCCCCTCTCTTTCTTTCCCTCCCTCCCTCTCTCTCCCTTTCTCTTCCTCTCTCTTCTCTCTCCTCTCCTTTCTCTCTGCCCCTCTCACCATTTTCTTTTTGCTGTTGCTGCTGTTTTGTCATTCTCACCAACTTTTACAGGTAACCACACCAGGTAATGGCACTCTGCAGCAGACCCCATGACCTCATCACCCAGCAATAGCGCTCACCCTGTTTCCGTGATCCATCCTACATGAATGGCCCAGCTACTCAGCTGACCTGGAAATCTTCCAGAAACTTACCATGTAAATGAGAGCAATGCCTGACTTGGGCTAAAGTACAAGAGGCGGTGTAGCTAGAATTGAAACCCTAACTCCCTATTGCCAAGCTTAACCACCTCCATACATTTCACACTTTGCAACCTTTCTCCACGTACTCAGGACAAACTGTTCCTCAAGATTAACAACTAGGAATATATTAACAGGGGGATAGGTTGAATTTTATGGAAAACACAGACTTTTTTTTTCTGCAAAACCAACCAAAATTGCCAGGAACACAGGCCATTACATACCTACTGTATTATTTAAATTTATTCAGCTTTCATACAAAATGTGTAATAATACAAAATAGAAATATCAACATGGTGGTCAATTTAACAGGTAATAGCATCATGTGTGCTGAGTAATAGCACCACAGAAAGGAATAAATTCTATGAGAATCCAAGCTCTAACAGCAAATTGAAATGTATCACCATGCTTTGGATAATTGAATCATTCCAAAATAAATCCCTTGTAAGATGAGATTTTATATAGAATCCATCTGGTGTTTGAGTCCACAATGGCCCTTTCTTTCATATTAACTCATATGTATGTTTAAATTGCTATACAATACAAATAGAATCTACAAAGAAAATACATTACACATTCCTGTTGGGAATCTCAGAAAAATAAACATGCAGGAAGCATTTGTTAACACTGAGAACAGCAAATTCAAATTGCATTTGTCTCTACACGAATGCAGTCCTGGGCACAATTTGTTAAGACAAAGATCGCCTAATTGATGCTTAATATTGATTGTCAACCTGACTGGATCTCGAGTCACCTAGATGTCAAATTTCTCAGCATGTCTGTGAGGTGGCTTCTGGGTTGGGTTAAGTGAAGTAATTATACAGTAATACCCACAAAAATGCAGATGGTAGCCTTCCCTGAGGACAGGGCTGAGTCCAGTACTAAATACCAAAGCAGAGATGGTTGAATACCAAAGCAGAGATGGTGTTCCCTCCCTCTGCCTCCTACTTCTGCCACTGTCACTTCCCAGAAATGTTGGAGTGTATCCTCAAACTGTGAGCAGTTATATTTATGGAGCTTTTGTAAGATTTCTTTCAACGGCATTAAGAAAAGTAACTAATATGCTTAGAAAATACAAGTTAAGAATTTTTTCATTTGTCTTCATTGTGAGATAATGGGTTGTCTTACTAAGTAAAAGAATAGGTAAGGAATGGCTGCCTTTGTGCCTAGGTTACAGGCTCCACACTCAGAACAGGACCTGACACTTTAAGTGGCCCCATAATAAGTGACAAGCAAAAAGTAAATGCATTGAGGGGCACTTGATCAATCAGCACCTCAATGGCTCTATCTCTACTCAAGATCCTCTGTGATGTGTAATAGTGCTCAGGCCCCTGAGGCATGACCACTTGGCCCTCCCACTTGTATTACAGAAGCAAAATGCAGCTGCATTGTAAGTGTAAAGAGTGTAGGTTGCACCACTGACAATGCTGTGGAGCGGAGGTACAGTGTGTACTGAGACCATTCAGGTAGGAGAAAAGGCAAATCAACCACTTAACTTCTCCTCAGCATGAATGCCACAGCCTCACAAGGTGCAGAGCAGCATCCCTTCTCCCACCGCTTCCTAAAGTAAAACTTCAAAGTGTTATTATTTTCTCATCAAAGTCTTTACTGCCAGGCATTAGTGATACACACCTCTGACCCCAGTGATCAGGAGGCACAGGCAGGAGGAACAAGAGTTGACGGCAAACCTGAGCTACACTGCAAGAACCTTTATCAAAAAGCAAAGGGGTAGAGTGCTCTCTAGCATCCTTATGGCCCTGTGGTGGATTCACAGCACCTCAACAGCAAAGAAGCATTTGGTGTATTTTTAAAAGAAACAACCTAGATATCTAACAACAATTTTAAATAGATAGTTAAACATAACTATCAATCAACATGATAGAAAATTTGAGCAGACATTTTATGTTGACATACCAGCTTGTTTGTTTGTTTGTTTGTTTGTTTAAATGTATTCTTTTCTCATACAGTATATCTGGATTATTGTTTCACCCCCCTCTACTCCTCTCAGTCTCTCCCAATCTCCCCTCCCCTCCAGATCCACTCCCTTTCCGTCTCTCATTAGAAAATAACAGGCTTCTAAGGATAACAACCAAACATGACAAAATCAGATTATAATAAGATTCAGAAAAAAAAAATCATATCAAAGGAACATGGCAACCCAACAGGAGGAGAAGAGTCCCAAGAGCAGGCACGAGTCACAGGCATGCTCATTTTTATAGTCAGAATAAAAATACTAAGCTAACGGCTGTCATATATGCAGAGGACCCAGTGTAGACCCAGGTAGGCTCTGTGCTTGCTGCTTCAGTCTCTGTGATTGTTTATGCGCCCAGCTTAGTTGATTGAGAGGGCCTTGTTCTCCTGGTGTCCTCCAGCCCCACTGGCTCTCACAATCTTTCTGCTTCCTTTTTCATGGGATTACCTGAGCTCTGAGGCGAAAAATATGATGGAGACCCCAAGTTTAGACTCTCTATATATATATAATTTGACAATGATTTTAAAGTTTACATTCCATGTGATCCTAAATTTTAGAATAGTTTATATATGTATATGTGTGTGTGTCTGTAATTTCATATATATGTGGAACAGTTCATATATATATATAAATATATATATATATATGAAAAGCCATTAAAATATACCTACTATAGGTGTCAGTGTGAATAATTTCATGTTAATCAGCATCATTCAGATAAAGCTGCTGGAAATAGAAGGATAATGGCTACTATTTGGGCAGAAAGTCTGAGGATACAACCAGCATTATTTCTGTCGCTCAGCTCTATCTGTGAGTCAAATGATTTTAAATGGTTTTTTTTTTTTTTAATTACTTTCTCTGCCTCATCCCAGCCTCCTCTCTCACAAAATTATTTTTAATCTTCTGTTAGGTCGCATGTGGTTTTTGACCTACATCTTGCTGCCTGATAATTGCAACATGTGTTCCACGGCTCTGAGTTTTACATACTCACACGGTTGGGTTCAAACAAAGAAGCAAGATGGGTATCACCAAAAGGGGCTTCCCCATAAAATCTATTCTTTTTAACAAGAAACAAAATCTTGCAAGAACCCTTGGGCAACCACTGAGGTCACATACCTAAACATAGGAAGATTGTCTCATAGCTTGAGGCTTTTTAAAAACTAATCAGGATTTTTAAACCAATCAGTGAGCATTCTGAAATTTAGAGTGTGGTTCATGGAATGGAAGAAGAGGCTCTAGAGAGAGGATAGCAGGCTGCAGGTGCTGTAGAACGGGGGAATGAGAGAAAGAGAGAAAGCTTTAACTATGGAGAAGAGAACGAGAGAGAGAGAAGAAGGGCAAGGAGGAAGAGGAGGAGGAGAAGGGAAGGGGAGGAATAAATAACACCAAGGATATTTGGGAAAAAACAGGGGATCACATTTTTATATTTACCTGGAATCAGATATAATATGTATGCATGTATGTACACACACACACACACACACACACACACACACACACACACATATATATATATAGTTATATATAGTTTAAATGAAATTGTGCCTCTAGTTATATTAATACTCCTTCCAAAGCCATAGTCTATTCAACACAAACCCCAGTAACCAGGCACGAGAAACCTCCTTTCAACCATTGGTCAGGAGAGTCCAAGGAACCTCACAAAACAGTACAGACTACTGTGGTTGCCCTTGGTTGCCTCCCTGAGCTTGAAAATTAGTCTCGTTTTCTGAAGACATCACACTCTTTGGATACAGAACTTGGAGGAATCTAGCTGGACCTCACCTGGAAGCCCTCCTTCGGGAGGACTAGCTCTTATAGCGTTGTGAGGTTCTGTGCAATCCGTAGTCCTATCCAGCTGTGATGCCTACAAAACACAAAAATGGCCGGCACGGCAAAATATCTCCACAGTTCCAAAAGTAGCACTTATATATTGGTGGTAACGAGCATCTGTCCAATCAAATTAAAAACCTCAGTAGGAAGAAATTTATGCCAGCAACTACGAAGCTGTCCGACTACTCAAGACTAGTAAGGATGTAATCTAGAGAAGCTACTAGCACCACTTCTGAGCTGATATAGTTTCAAACTGCACTGTAAACACTCAGCCTTCTACTCATACAGAAGTGTAGCTCTTGCTCTACGTCGAAGACACGTCTTTTTTCAAGTAGATCATTATAGAGAGTCAGAACTGGCCCAACTTCAGAGAACAATCAATCATGTGGTGCCCGACGCCAGTTGATACATCTGCCGCACAACCCTTAACTCTTCAAGGCTCAGGGGGCATCACAGGAGAGGACAGAAAGATTGTAAGAGACAGAGGCTCAGGGTGTCTGTTGTTGTAAGGCAGGAAAGTTCACCCATGCATTCCTAACAATGTGGCTGCCTAAATAAGACCTGAACAATGACACCACCAGTTAACATGCCAGTGCCAATGGGGTAAGTTTCACAAGGCTCTACCCTGAGAGAGAGAGAGAGAAAGCAACGGAGAAAACGCTACAGTAGAAGGAAGGCTTGGAGTTAGAGGAAGGGCACATAGAGGAGCAAAATATATGGAATGAATGCCTGACATGCCACAGCAAACCCATCAACATATACAATTAATAAATACAAAGAAATTTGGTTTACTTTTGAGAAAAAAACGGAAGTCACACTGTAGGGGATATACATTCGCTTTCCTTTATGGTGTGATGTCAATCTGACTTTTAAATATGTATGTTTATGCCAGTAAGACTAGTGCTGCTATCACCGTTGGTTAGAACGGCTCTTTGGAGTGGGAGACTATTAATGCAAAGACTCATAACTGGTCAACGTGTAGAGAATAAGTGACTGTTGACGGTTTGGCCCTAAACACAACATGTGTGTTAACCCCTCTAGGCTGGGAAAACATTATGGAAGAGGAAACAGGAAGAATCATCAGGATTGTCGTCAATTCTTTTTTTGTCTTTGTATGTGTACTTGCAAATTCTCTACAATAGAGATACAGTATTTAATAATAACTAAAGCAACTATTGCAAATCTCCAAAAGAATTTCTTCAACTTGATGACAAATGCACAAGTTATCTGGCCCAAGAAACATTCCTTCAATGTTTATAAAAAATATTATCCACAGACAGTGATGGAGCATGCCTTTAATCCCACCACTTGGGAGGTAGAGGCAGGTGGATCTCTATGAGTTCAAGGCCAGCCTGGTCTACAAAGTGAGTCCAGGACAGCCAAGGCTACACAAAGAACTCTTTTCTTAAAAAAACAAAAAACAAAACAAAAACAAAAACTATTATCCAATATATCTGGAAGAACTTATTGTGACTATGCTGCCATTTTGACCTCAAATCAAAATGATTCACTCAATATGATTTAGTTATAGCTATGAGGTATGCTTGTTTTGTTAAACTGAGGGAACAATTAAAAGGGGAGAAAAAAAAAATCAAGTCTAAGCCTGGTCAAGCAAAACCAGTATTTATACAAACAGATGCACACTTCATGCAGTTAACTCTATCTTGGGCACTTGGGGTTTTTTTGTTGTTGTTGCTGTTTGCGTGTGTGTGTGTGTGTGTGTGTGTGTGTGTGTGTTTGATGTTTCTGAGTTCCAGATTTCCTGGGATAATGTATCCAATTTTAAAATCTCATAAATATTTTAAATAGCCTAGGAAAGATGGGAATAGGAAATTTAGGCACAGGATTAAAACGTTTGAAAGCCAGATGTTGAGTTTTGACCCCCTCATCTTTGCAGCCTTTAGAATAATTGACTTGATATGTTCAAACACAAGTGGAAGCTATAAAGACAACTATGGGCTCATTTTGAAAAGATTTGTTTAGATTTCTGGTTACTATATCAAGTAGAATGGGAATGATAGGGGTCTGAGAGGTAGCTTGGAGCTCACGAGCACTTGCTGTTCTTGCAGATGATCCAGGTTCAGCTTCCAGCACCTACCATGGCAGCTCACAACCATCCTTAATTCCAGAAAATTGGACTTTTTTTTAAATGTTTGCAGGCATCAGGCACAGACATAGTACCCATACATCCATGCAAACAATATATTCACACACATAAAAATATTTTTAAATGGTCATGATGATAAAATTTACATGTTTAAACTTTCCTGCTATCGCATACAGAGAAATTACCATAGGTATTCTGCTAGGGTTTACATTTAACTGTTTGTTAAATTTGCCTGCTACTGATGACTTTTTTTTTTTTTTTTTTTTTTTTTTAGTTATAAATGCATTTGAAAGATAATTAAGTCTCTGGGTGTTTTTAGATTTTAGATTTTAGAAAAAGAATTTATTATAGAGCCTTCATGCTCTATGTATGTATGCACATGTCCTGTGTGTGTGTGTGTGTGTGTGTGCCAGCTATGCATGTGTATGTATGTTTGTGGGTATGGAGGTCAGAGATCAGCTTTGAGTATTTTTTTCAATTGTTTTCCACCTTATTTTTTGAAAGGTAGTCTTTCAATAATTCAGCTAGACAGGCTGGTCAGTGAGCTCCAGAGGCTTCATGCCTGCAGCCCCCAACAGGAACATTTACGGACACATGCTCATGTCTGACTTTTTATGTACTTCCTTGGGGATTAAGTTCAGATTCTCGTGATTTTTCAGCAATTGCTTAACTGGCTCAGCCATCTCTACTACCCCAAACATAAGCCTTTTAGGAAGCTAAAACAAATGAAAATGTTTTATAATCAAAGAAGATAGTTTCAGGCCCACCATTTATAATAAACAGCAACACAGACAGTTAGATAGGTAGATGATCATAAATAGATTAGGTACATAGATGATAGATGATAGGATAGATAGATAATAGATACATAGATGATACATAGATATAGACATTGATAGTTGATAATATGATAGATAATAAATAGGTAGGCAAATAGATGTTAAATAAATGATTAGATAGATATACAGATAGATGATAGATAGATAGATAGATAGATAGATAGATAGATAGATAGATAGATAATTGATAGATAGCCAGATAGATGATAGGTAATAGATGAGAGAGAGAGATAGAGAGAGAGAGAGAGAGAGAGAGAGAGAGAGAGAGAGAGAGAGAGAATTTGAAATGCAGAAGTGACCCTTGTGTAGTTGTTTCCAGTGTTCATCTCTGCGAAAGGAGTAAAAAACAACTTACTTTTACTCAATGTATTTATTTTATATACTTTGAGTTTTCACAGTAAGAATATATTTATGTATAGTGTGCTCAACTGCTGAGCTTCAGGTTCTGTGAGAAACTGTGTCTCAAAAAAATAAGGCAGAGATATAAAAGCCAGAGGCAGTGGCACCTGTAAGCCTGGTGCTAGGCAAAGGCGAAAGCAACAGACCCTGGGGATGTGCTGGACAGGCAGTCCACCCCAAATGGTGATCCCCAGATCCAGTAAGAGGCCCTATCTCAAAAAGAAAGGTAGACAGAGCCAGAGGAAGGTACCTAAGGTCTATCTGTAACCTCCACATGTGTGCACACATACATGTATATCCACATGCACATATATCCACATGCACATATATCCACATGAACGTATATACACATGCACGTATATCCACATG
>OU015744.1:97478324-97489879 GCA_907169655.1 Acomys percivali
TATATCCACATGAACGTATATACACATGCACATATATCCACATGAACGTATATCCACATGAACGTATATACACATGCACATATATCCAGAATGGCAGGGGAAAAGAAAGATAAAGAAAAAGCAGTTGTAAGTACAGATACATAGTACATAAAATACCTAAGAATATGTTTAACCAAAGAACTAAAATATTTGAGCCAAGAAAGCTATAAGACATCAGTGAAGAAACCAGAGATCACAGGCAAATGGGAAGCCACAGCCTGTTTATAGAGAAGAGTAAGAATTGTTCAAATTCTGATAGACCTGTCATCTTCAGAGTCAATGCAAATCCTATCAAAATTCCAATATTGTTCTTCACAGAACTAAAAAAAAAATTGAAAATGGGTATAAAATCACCACACATTAAAAAAAATAAAAAAGCAGGAAGCTAGCCATTCTTGAAAAGCAAAGGAAAGCTAAATGAGATTTCACCAAACCCTTGAGCTGGCTCTGGTTTTAATCCCAGCACTCAGGAGGCAGAGGCAGGCAGATCTTCATGAGTTCGAGGCCAGCCTTGTCTACAGAGTGAGTCCAGAACAACTAAGGCTACACAGAGAAAACCTGTCTCAAAAAGAAAAAAACAAACAAAAAAAAAATGAGAGAGAGAGACACAGAGACAGAGAGACAGAGACAGAGAGAGGGTAACAAGTGTGATGGGTGGGAAGTAAGTTCATACAGCCATTATAGAAAACAGCATACAAGCTATGTGCCTAGCAAGTCAAATATTGGCTATACAACTGAGGCATGGAGAGAAGGAGGAAGAGAGATGAGGGGAGGGGAGGAAGGAAGAAGGGAGGGAGGGAGGGAGCTCAGAAAGAAAGATCTGCAGCTCAGCGTTTACTGCAGCACTACTTGTCTTGGGTAGGCTTTCGGTTGCTGCCATAAAAACTCCATGAGCAGAAGTAACTTGGGGAGGACAGGGCTTGTTTTATCCCACAGGTCGCAGTCACAGCCCATCAGGAAGGAAAGTCAGGACAGGAACTCCAGACAGGATCTGAAAGTGGGAGCTGAAACAGAAACCATGGAGGGACACTGCTTACTGGCTTGCTCTTCGAGGTTTGCTTTGCTTAGCTGCTTTTTAATAGTCCCCCAGCCCACCAGCCCACCAGCCCACCAATGGCAGAACCCACAGTGAGCTGAGATCTCCCACATCAATTATCCATCAAGAAAATGCACCACAGCCTTGCCCACAGGTCAATTTGATAGGGGAATCTTCTCAACTGAAGCTCCTTCTTCCAAAGTGACTCTAGTTTGTTTGTCAAGTTGACATAAAACTAACCAGCATACTGCTTATAATAGCGAATAAACAGAAACTTCCTCAGTGTCCATTATGGGTTGGGCATGCTTTTAAAAATACAGTATATATGTCCAATGGAAGACTATTCAGTGGCAAAATGACAGAAATCCTGCCATTTCCATCAGCAAACATGGGTTAGGGGAACAGTAAGGTAAATGAAATGAGCCAGACGCCAAGGACAAATAACTGGCGGTCTCACTCACTTGTGTGTTGTGAAAGGTTGATTTCACAGGACTAGAGAGAAGAATGACAGTAACAAAAGGCGGGAAAGAGTGGAGGGAAGACTGAGCCAGGGAAAGGTAGGCCAATGAGATCTAAGCTGTGGGTTGCAAAGAGAATAAAACTATGATGTGCTATTGAGCACTAAGGTAACTGATGGATGCCCATTAGAAAGCATATCTTCTTTAAAAGCCAGAGGGAAAATTTTTGAATACTTTTACCATAAAACAATGACAGTTTGAGGGAACAGATATGTTTGACTGTACATAAACATTTTTTAAGGCATGGATTTATCAACACCCCATTTTATACTCATTTACATATATAATTTATACACTTGTACCTATCAGCTAAAAACACATTTAATTTTGATTTTATAAAACAGCAGGAATAAAGAGTTGCCTAATTCTTAAATATAGGAGAACAATATCTTGTTTCTTGTGAAATGGTTTAAAAGACTTTGAAATTAAGCCAGGCCTGCTAGCACATACATACCTTTAATCTTAGCAGTTGAGGAGACAGAGACAGGAGGAGATTTGTGAGTGTCAAGGTCAGCCTGGTCTAGATGGCTCCAGGACAGCCAAGGCTACAAAGTGAGACTGTAGCTAAAACAAAACAAAAACAAACAAACAAAAACCGACATTGAAACTGTTATCCTCACAGACATGTCAATCAATGATGTCACTCCCTATTTGGTCTAATCCACTCCCAACCCAAACAGGAAGTGAGAAATGCTGCTTCTGCTAAGGATGCCAGAGCTTGGCCAAATTGAGCCTCTCTCAATTTTAAAAACAGATTTCAAGAGGCCAAAGAAAACATATTATTTTGAAAATGTAGTTCGTTTTTCAAGGATGTTATTATTTTCTTCCTCACACAGTATGAGGTTTCATGTGGTAGCCCATGCAATTTTTACAGCTGACCACAGTCTGAGGACAAAATATAGTTGTGGTCTGCAGAAAGCCTGAAGCCTTAAACAGGATAGCGTGCTGGTTTCCTTGCATGTCTGGGATAGGATGAGAAAGGCCCTCCTGATTGGAATACGCTGGGCACCATTCTTCGCAGCTAAAACAAGTCCGCGTAAAGCCATTATCTTTAAAAATATTTGGTGTTAAAATTCTGGCCACTGTGTGATGTCCACGTTTATAGTTAGTTATAGAAAAGTCCGGTTCTGTCTTTATGCACGTTGGTTTCTGGCTGTAAGGCGTATACTTCTCCCCACCTCTTGGAAGAACTGCTGGGATTTGAGTTCGAGCCAAAAAAAAAAAAAAAACTAAAGAGGCTAGGAAGCACTTACAGATGGAGATAATTAGCATATTAAAATAGGCCAGCCAGATTTTTTTTTTTTTTTTTTAAATCAGGAAGTAGAGGAGTAAGTGCTCTTTCTGGCAAGGCTATAGAAGCTCTGTGGACAGAGGAAATGCGATTCAAACTGGTATGAGAATAGTATTTTACTTGAACCAGGTTTCAAAAGACAGAAAGCCGGAGTTTCTTTGACTGAAAACCATGAAGCTGGCGGGCTGAGCAGGGGCCTCCCTTGAAATTCTGCTCCAGGGGTACTGTTTTGAATTTTGTTTGAAAGTCTCAGAATGAGAGCCACTTGGTTTAGGAAGACACAGGATAAACACGGAGAGCCCCGTTGCTTCCTAAGGCATGCTGGCGGAAGTGGTATTCTAGCACCGCCTCCCATTGAAAGGGGATTACAGAAGCTGGTGAGATGGGAAAGAAAACGCTAGAACAAAACCCCAGGCTCCTTGGACGTTTTTCTTTTTGCCAATCCTAAGGCAACAACAGCCCGAGGCTGATCTGGGGTCCGGCCTCTATTAATGGGGTGTGCCTAATTGCCAAATAATTCTCTGTGGTTTCCTGAAGTTCTGAAGCAGCCAGCCCTTCCGGATACGGGTCTTACCCTCTTATTTGAAACAGACACAGGAGTTTATGGGCACTGACTGAATATGGAATATTCAGTAGGTCAGACCTGTAATAATACTGGCCAAGAATGAACAGTCTCAGTTCCTGTGATCATCTGCAAGTACAGCTAGCCATGGCTCTGACTCTGCTCGCCATGGGCTTCACGTACGCAAAACGTCTGTTACTGTTACTGTCGTAAACAGGTGGGCCTTTTTTTTTTTTTTTCTTCCTTCAGCAAGTAATTAGTACAAAGAACTGCACAGAACTATTATGGAACTTACATGACGAACTCAAAGGCAGAGAGAAAAAACGGTTGGATTTACCACTAACCTACTTAGAAAAGCAGGCCAGTCCAAAAGACTCTTGCCGTTCTTCGATGGCCAGAACTCCACATTAGGCAGCCTTTCCTTCCGTGAAGATAGGGGCATGAGTGTGCTACCGTGTGGAAGACTTCAAACAGGCGCTCGCCTTCTCTCTTCAGTGGTTCTCAACCTCTGGGTTGCGATCCCGTTGGGAGTCGTATATTAAATATCCTGCATATTATGTATCTTCATTAAGATTCACAACAGCAGCTAAATTACAGGAATGAAGTAGCAACAAAATAATTATATGGCTGGGGGGCCACCACAACCTGAGGAACTGTATTAAAGGGTCACAGCATTAGAAAGGATGAAAACTACTGTGCGACATAAATAGTTTTGGCTGTAGTAGTATGTGGTGGTGGTGGTGATGGTGGTGGTGGTGGTGGTGGTGGTGGTGGTGGTGGTGGTGGTGGTGTGTGTGCGTGTGCGTGTGCGTGTGTGTGTGTGTGTGTGCGTGCACGTGCGTGCTTATTTTTTTCCTTTTGCTAAAACTATATGTAATATATCCTGATTACAGATTTTCCTCCCTCTACTCCTTCCAGTTCCTCCTAACTCTCCCCTCATTGGGATCCGTTCCCTGTTAAGGTTATTTTTATATAACTAAGTTTGTTTCTTAGTTTCTTTCTTAACCCAGCCATCACCCAAATAATCGAGACTTCATTATATCATTTTAACAAGTTTCACAGAATAAGAACTGAGCTGTTATTAATCTATTCCTAACCCTCTAAGCTAATTTGGTTTCCTCCCAGCCTACATTCCAGAGATACTTGCACTTTAGAGCTTTCCTGTTCCGCCCCTCTCTCCTGACATCACCTGGACCTCTCCTATGCCCCTCACTTCCTCTTCTACCTCCTCCTTGCCTGGCTGGCAGGAAGTCCAGCCTTATTCTCTCTCCCGTTCAGTGATTGGCCGTAAGCTGCTTTACTGGCATATCAGGGGATAATTGAGGAGCAGGAGGTTCTCAGAACAAAGATTGCAACCAGATATGGGGGGGGGGGCAGAGGGGGATACAGAAATCAGCATTTGAATTACATAGTAACCTTATGCCTACAATTCCCTTTCTGTCTCTCATTAGGAAAGTACAGGCTTCTAATATATAAAAATAAATAAAATAAAACAAAACTTTCACAATAAAGTTGAACAGGACAAACCAATAGAAGGAAAAGAGTCCAAGAGAAGGCACAAGAATCAGGGATCGCCCTTATTCACACACTCAGGAATCCCATAGTAATCGATGGTTTCCAAATATAAAGCTAGAAGTATATTAAGACTTACTTTTATTTTTCTTTTTTCTTTTTTTTTTACAGCTCAGGGTCCATCTTCTTAGGAATAAGAGGTGAGGGATTGTTTTACGTAGCCAGAGCAGCAAAGAATCCTCATGAAACCAATCTCCACAGGTATTCCTAACACTTCCTTTACCCACTGCAGCCTAGAGCTCACATTCTCAGTCTCCCCGTGGAATGACTACGATCGGCAAGGGCTTCAACTGGAGGAAGATTCCCACCACCAGGTAAACGGCTGCACCTGCCAAGGCGCAAACTGAGATTGGGGCTTGAGGGTGGATGTATAGTGGTTAGAGAACAGAGAGAAGGAGATGTTAATGAGGTGGAGTGCAGTACTTACTGAGGAGCTTTATGTTCTGCTTTAGCTCACACTGACTTTCCTCTTCCGAGTTCCTTCTCCAAGACAAGCTCATGGAAAGGACAGGAGAGCTACCTCCAAGCTTATGCAGCAAAGTAAGTCTGCACAGTAAAAGAAGTAGAGAGCAGCAGCCATGGAAATGTGTGGCTTGGATCTGAAGGAAAACTTCCTGCAGTGGCAAAGTTTGGTTGACAGCCCGAAGATGGCAAGGTTGGTTGACAGCCCGAAGACACCACTTCTGGATCCCCTACCACCCTCACCTTTGTGTCACCCGTGTGTACACTTCACCTGACCTCCTTGAGGTCCAGGACTGAGTGTAGCACATGTCTTTCTGTTGACCACTAGATCCAAGGAGTCTTCAGGTGGGTAACCTTGCCGTGAGAGCCTGCAAATGTTCACTGCAATGAGTCCATGGTCTGGTCTAAAGCCTCTGGCTTCTGCTACACTATCAATAGAGGAACCCCACTGGGACTCCTCTTGGATATCCTGTCCTTGCCCTGTGTCATGGAGATTCTGTAGTTTTGGGTTAGTAGGACCAGCCCCTTCGTGCACCCCAGCATCAATCCAGTAGATGTATGGGTGGGCCAATGTAAACCTTTGGATCTAGGCCTGAGAGGCATCTGAGCTGGTAAGGCCACTAGCTCTCCCACACAAACACCACCATGGTGAGCTCTCTTGCCCTGTCCCAGATGCCCATCCAATATGGTAGCCAGCAAGGGGCAGAGTCAGCTCTCCCACTGTCCTGCCCTCAGGGCTTGCTCATCCCCATCTACACCACCAAGGCCAGCTCTATTGTACTGCCCAGGAGAGGTGCATGGCCCACTGTGCAGCAGGGGTGGGGCTGGTATGGCTCTCCGACTCTCTTCAAGTCTGTCCATCTCACCCATGACCCCAACAACCAGAGCCAGCTCTACCCTGATGGCTCTCCAGAATGTTGTAGCTGGTGAGGGACAGGGACAGTTCTCCTACCCTTGTGACCTCAGGGCAAGTTCTGCCACATGCCATAGGTACCAGAGGACAAGGGAGAGGAATAGGGCATCTCTCCCTCAGCATCAGCACCACACAGAAGACTAGAGTCTGGGTCAGGAAGCACCAACCAAGGATCATGCATGGACTGAATATAGGCCCCCTACAAAGATGTAGCTGATAGGTGGCTTGGTCTCCAAGTGGGTCCCCTATTAAGGGGAGCGGGGGCTTTCTGTGACATGGACTCTCCTACTTTTTGATCACTTCCCCTGGTAGGGTTGCCTTGCCATGCTACAGAGGAAGAGGATACTCTCAGCCCTGATGTGACTTAGTGTGCTGGGGTGGGTTGGTGTGGGGGCTCCCCTTTCCTGAGGAATAGGGGAGGAGTAATGGGGGAAGAGAAAAGGAGGGTGCAACTGGGAGGAGAAGAGAGAGAGAGAGCTGCGATCCAGATATAAAGTGAATAAATTTTTTAAATGACTCAGAACTAGCTAGTATGTGATAAAGAGATGGAAGAGAAAGAGAAGCAGAATAGTTTGTATGCACCAGGGTGGTGAGAAACAGCCTGTTTTGAGTAGCCTGGCTGCCACCTGAGGCCAGGGTGAAGTCTAGGCCCATGCTGTCACTGAGGTCCATATCAGGGTCTGTGGTCCTACAGCAGCAGGAGTCTATGTAGATGCTGGTGGCCCATGTCACCATCAAAGACCACCGGGGCCAGTCCCTGGTCTGGGCTGCTGCCTGGGGCCATATTGATGTCCAAGGGCTTTGCAAAGCTGATAGGTGGGATGTCAGGTGGGAGGGGCAAAGGTGAACCTGCCAATGAGCATGAGAGAAGAAGGGCTGGCCCTTCCCTTTGCTGCCTATCAGCAAACAAAAGAACCGCCCCTGCCCCTCTCCTAGGCAAAGTGGTGGAGCTGGCCCTGGTGGGGCAGGAGCAGAAGTGTTGGCAGGCTGACCAACTAAGCTACCACCCAGGCCCAGATCCAGGGTTCTGAGTTGGCTTACCCCAACACCCACCCCATCTGTGAACTGCTGAGTGTGGGAAGAGGCTGGATCTCCATAACGCAGGGTAACAACAGGGTATCCGAGAGGAGTCCCAATGAGAACACAGTATTGATAGTGTAGAAGAAGCCAGAGGCCTCAAACCAGACCAATGACTCATTGCAGTGAACATTTGCAAGTAAAGATGGTTGGACAAAAGAGTATATTGTGATACACACTGTGATGCACTGCATCTTCCATGGAGAGATGTTTTTGGCTTTTGTTTTTTGCTTTTCCTGTTTGTTTTTCTATTTTTTGTCTTCCTTTTGGGGGAGGTTGCAAGGGCAGAGGCTTCGAAGATGTGAAAGGCTAGGAAGATAAGTGGGGTTGGGGTGCATGATGTGAAATTCACAAAAAAATCAATACCAAGTTAAAAAATAATCACTTTCTTATTGTATTAAAGCTCAAAACAAATGATTTTCCAAGAAAGAAAAACATTGACTGAATCTATAAATTATTGATAACTTTGAGACTTTGGACTTGTTTTTAAAGTATTTAAGACTCTCTACTTCTCAGCCCCCTCAATTCAAAGTTAATTTTTTTTTTTGATAAGATCATGAATCCCAGTGGCAGTTAGTGAGAAAACTTGAAAGAAAATATGGAAATATGACGTCATGAGAGCGCCATTATATGGTAGCCCAGGAAAAAGAACAAATTATATTTATATTCTGGTCACCACGCCATTATAAACAGCATGGAAAGTGTTAGCAGGCAGCTTTGAAGTCCATCTATATTAAAATTTATTAAATGTTTGTTAGTATACTATTGTCTACACCAAATTCTATAGAATATGTTTTCTAGAACAATGTAGGAAAAGCTTCCATGGTGGATGATTCCCTGACTAGCAGGGGCATGTCTGCAGGTAAAGACTACGTCCTGGTTTACCTGAGAGATCACAGGCAGAGCACCTGTAATCCCGTAGTAGGAGGTGAGACGTGGGCTCAGAGCCATTTCCCATTCCCCTATCTCCCCTAACAGACCGTTAATATAATAGGGTGTTGTTGGTAGTGGTGGTGGTGGCGGTGGTGGTGGTGGCGGCGGTGGTGGTGGTGGTGGTTTTGGTTTTGGTTTTTCAAGACAGGGTCTCTCTCTGTTAGCCTTGGCTGTCCTGGGCTTGCTTTGTAGTTCAGGCCAGCCTCGAACCCACAGTGCTCCACCTGCCTCTGCCTCCCGAGTTCTGGGATTAAATGTGTGCGCCAGGATGCCTGCCTTATTTTTTTTTATAGCTCCTTTTTAAAGGAAGTATGGGGCTTTCTTTCTACAATCTCCAGAATAAAGATAAAGAAATAAAGATTTGGGTGTGGACAAGGGCATTATTTCTACATGTGCACGAGTGTTTGTGTGCGTGTGTGTTTGTTTCAGCATATACAAGGATCATGGGGAGCTGGCACTGTTCATTGTCTAGGTAATAGAATGTCCTAATCTAAACACGGCCCTGCTGCCCTTCTGCCATAAGAGGAGCCTTGAACTCATCCTTGTCTTGTTGGTCTTCATGAGTTGATCAATGATTTTTAAAAAATGCCCTCTTCTGAAATCCTTCTAATTAGATACAAAGGTGTTTTAAGTTTATTTATAGTATTTACCTCTTAACTGTAAATCTTTGTTATCTCAATGCTAGTTTATTTAAATTTCTAAATTATGAAGTAGTACATTGGCCCACATATAAACACTATGAAAGCTAATTTAACCAGCTCATCAGTCTTATTAATGAACTAGGGACTGGCAGCCTTATATTCTGTCTCATTACTTTTTAATGTGTAACTCTTCCTAGTGCTGAAATTTTTTCTCCAACTTCAGGGTTTAAATAAGTACAATGAAATGCTTTGAATACAAATTGAATTTTTAAAACACCATAGAAAGTTTCATTCTTTCTCACGCCTGATTGACTAAACAGACTTTGAATTGGAAAGAAGAAATATTCAAGTCAAACTTTGGATAGTAGGAAGAAGCAATCAAAAGCCCAACAATTCAGTCTTTGTATGCTGACGCTCTCTGCTACAGAGAATGCGGCAGATGAGAAATAGGTCCCGAAGCTGCGTGTTGGTTCACCCAAGACTCTTTATTCTTGAATAAGATACTGAGAATAAAAACTTATAGTCATTATTGTCATTGATTTAATTTGTATTTGTCAAATTTACTAATTCTACCAAAAGTAAAATTTAAACTAAAAGCAGTAGCTAACAGAAGAGTGTCACTATTGAGTTAATGCAGAAAAAGTGTGATGATTTCCCATCCATCTGTAAGTTTTGACAATCACCCACCGAAGTGACGGGACGTTTGCACACTTTCATCATGTTCTCTTAAAGCCCCTAACCCTTGTAAGTCCTTGAGGTAGAGCCTGTAGCCAAAAAAATAAGTTAGTAAAATTTCAAAGGATTGATAAATCCCAACAGATCTATTTCCTTTTATGATACACTCTAATTTTGTATCATGAAACCAAAACAGGTGTAGAAACAGATTGGTAGGCTTCCAGAGAGGTTGTTGAGGGTGTACTTAAGTTGTATTGCTTCACTATATGTTTTTAAATCCTTGTGAAATAGGTGGTGGTCCGTGTTTGACCTCCCAATGACCCAACTCACCCCAGTAAAGATACATGGAACTATTATTTCAGATGTCCCTTTGCATCCTCTCCCATTGTCAGTGAGTAAAAACATCAATAGCATGCAAATTATGGATCCTGAGTCTACATGAAATAAGAAACATAGTGACTCCTAATGCTAATGCACTTTTGAGAAGACCACCTACTGAGAATTCCCCTGTAAGTGGAGGCTTCTCCATGAGAGGCCCAAACCACTATCACACCGAAAAGTCATGTTTAAACCCCTCCATGTGCTCAGGAATAAATCAATAAGAAAGTAGGGCAAAATGAGAAAATAATCAAGTATGGGATAGAAGGGTTTGAAGTCTGAAGACTTCCTACAGATGCAATAATCTAAAACTCGGTGTAGAATTAAAGCGGGACATGAAGTAGACAGGGGCTACAATTAGATGGTGGTGGTGGTTCGTACTTAGCAAACACTGAGTTAACACTAGGACTTTGCTGTGTTTGGTATTCCTTTGATCTCACTTAGCAGATGGGTGACATCACTTCTCTACTTTATAAAGTCATCATCCTAAATCAAACACAAACACACACCCTGTGGTAAAGATAAAAACCTGAAACATGGTAAACTCTTTCTTCCCCATGCTCAAAAAAAAAAAAAAAAAAAAAAAAGCAAACCGAAACTTGATTCTTTGCCTATAAGGCCAATTATTACAAGTTTATCATTCCTCGGGGGGTTTATAATGTAGCACCTTAAAATCTGTCCAAGCGATCATGATCTTCTTTTACTCTGTGACCCATAGTGACTCTTACTGGGTGCCATTAACTATGGGTCCTCTACTTTCGGAGGTTACCAAAAACAACAACAACAACAACAAACAAACAGTCAACCAGAAGTTACTGAGTTGCCACACATCGTCAGAGCGTGGCCACCATGTGTGCCTTACAGGTGTCCATGAGGACCCGAGACTGGCACTCCTAGCCTGTCCCTCCTTAGGATCTGTACTTCCTAAAGGGAAGAAAATGATGATATGACAACTAGTGTCACTGTCACTGTCACTCATGGATAATGAGCAAATCAGCCTGCTAAGAATGCATGGTCAGGACAATGCAAAAGAGAATGAAGGAAATCTGAGAGAATTCAGGGAAGAAGTGATATGGAAGCCATGATGGAAAGAGTTAGTGCCTCTGCAAGGGAGAAAACCATTCAAGCGAAGAATTCATGCGAGGGGAAGGAAAGTGTTGACCAAGTCCAGGGTCCCTTCTGCTTTGTGTCCCTTTTCATCTGCAGGCGTGTGCTGCCTGTCCCAGACCACTCACAGAGATGTGGCCCTACAGAGGGGTCCGGATGAATTTAGTAAAGCTATTTTCTCCCCGGCTGATGAGTGAAAAATAAAAACGTTTGCTTACTGTAGTTACTACTAGTTATTAATAGTTGCATGTCAGTTAAAATGTCTATTTCTAAACTTGAACAATTGAAGTCTCTCTCTCTCTCTCTCTCTCTCTCTCTCTCTCTCTCTCTCTCTCTCTCTCTCTCTCTCTC
>OU015744.1:97489889-97502940 GCA_907169655.1 Acomys percivali
AGTGGTTAAAGGCATTCGCCTCTCTTGCAGAGGGCCCGTGTTCATTTCCCAGCACGCGCATGGTGGCTCACAACCATCTGTAACTCCAGTTCCAAGGGATGTGAGACCCTCTTCCGGCCTTGACAGGCTCCTTAACCCAGGCTGTACATATAAACTCATATACACATAAAAATAAAAAGTAGTTTAAAAAAAAAAAAAACCTGAGGATCTCTGGATTTGCATGGTTCCTGGTAACACACTCTTCGCAGCCTCTCACAATGTAGTGGCATTTCCATTCCATCGTCTAAAATACAAGGCTGACCTTTGTATCCATGGCCCATGTGACATTCATAGGAATGCTTACCTGGTCCTAGTCCAGGTAAACTCTGAGATCTCTGGAGGAGTCCCAAATACAACTATCTGCTAACACTGCTGCCCTGATAATCTTCCACACTTGAGATTCCTTGGGAGAATCAGGATTCTTCAAACTGAAGAAATATGTATCTGGGTGGGCCAGTTGAAGAGCGGTCCGAATGTGAGGGTCAGGCGGCTGTCAGATGGTCCTTGTCAGAGTGATGGGCTCTCAGCATCGCTCTGCATGAAGAGCCTCCTGGGAACTCTCTTCTCAACCCTCTTCTCGGGCTTAGGTTCCTGGTTAGAATGGGGAGCCTAAGAATGAACTGTTTCTCAGATCCTCACCTGAAAGCCCTGGTCCACAACACAAACTTGGAATAGGCGTATGCTATTTTGAAATCTAAGCTTCCGTTTTACGCCCTTGTTACAACATATTGCATATGTTCTATATTTAATCATTTCCCTTTTTACATATACCAAAGTGTCCCAGGCCTCACCCAATTGGGAACTTAAAAACAAACAAACTTGCAATCCAGTTATTTCTAAATTATGTCGGCAGGCGCTCCAACTAATAATTATCACATCCTCAAGTGTCCCCAAGATATTTTAGGGAGTTTACCAAAAGGGTGCCACACACAGGCCCATAACCGAGTCCGTAACTGTGTGGTGTCTATTTGGTTTTTGTTTCCCTTCCTTTCCTACTGTCACCTATAATTTTCCAAATTCTCTGTTTCCAGATTTGAAGGGTGTCAGATCCTTGCTGCGTTCCCAGGGGAAGTAAAGGGACCGGTCTCCTCACATAGCACATGCCAATCTGCTCTGAAATGGCTGCTCTTTCTCAGAAATTAACTGTGGGCCATCTCCTACTTTTCATAATCTTCCAAATCGACCAATACCCCACCACTTCAAAAGCAAAACAAAGCAAACAAGAGTGCCATTATTTTTCCTGACCACTCCTTTTCTTGGCATGGGTCGCGCAACTTACTGTAGGGCCAAAGCCACTCCTGTGCTTAGCTCCCCACAACCACAGCCTCCGTGACCCAAATTCCTTCCTTCCTTCTCCCTCTCATCCCAGCAGAAACCAAAATATCCATGCAAGTTGATGGATGGCAGGAAAGGGGTGGCATACATAGGTGCCACCGGCCATTTCTGAGTCATTGCTCTGAAACTCAAGATGCCCACTGTTATCTCGCTTTTACTTTTTAAACTTAAAGCCACTCAGGGAGGGGGAAAGTAAGGTGAACGACAGTGCACGTGTACTTAATGGATGTGAAATTATAAATATGTAAATGTTTACAAATGCAAAGAATGTCTCTCCAGAGACCTCCAAGGGACTGAGTCCTGTAAGAGGCTGCCTCCAACATGAGAACGTGTTGCCTGGGGAGAGAAGTAAAGAAGATTTCTTCTCAACTGAATTTTCCTTTCCACCTTTTGAGCGTTTTACATGTGCCTATAATCCTCATCAATATAAATTTTTAAAGACTGTTCAGCAAAAAGACTCTTAATTCCCACCTTTGAAGCTGCTGTCTATGTGACTTTATTAGCTCCACCGAGAAAGAGCTCACAATGGACAGAGCAGGGATGGCTGGGGAGAGATTTGTCTCTTTCTCCTTTCCACAGGTAATCACCTTCTTGAAAGAAAGGATATTCTTTTACAAAACATACCGCTCTAAAGACTGTCTGTTGTACTGTATTCTAATAAACATACATTCAGCAAGTCTCCATGTCACTCAGGAATTTAGCTCGTGATAAATTACAGAGCAGCTGGCTCTTCATGTATTCTTTTTAATGTGGCTTCTTCAATAGTCCCTGAAGAATCCTACCAACGTTCTTTTAAGTGGACAATATCGAAAGTTTCAAGCCAAAAGTACACATGTCAACATTATTATTCCACACATTTTTAATTGGGCCATTCTAAATTTATTTATGGCAATCCTGAGTGAACTTCTGCTCCTGAAGCATGAATGGATCCCTTGCTCACTTTTTCAGTTTTCTCACCTTACAAGGTAGTATGAAATGTGTTTTATTTAAAAATGGAGAAGTTAATTTGTTGTCTGTTTGAAATTCAAAAAATATCCAGGTGCTGAAATGTCGCCTCATTTTCCCAAGTCTTTAGCAGCTGGGCTCCAATCAGGTATGAGTGTTACAGTCAGTAATTCTGGATATGGTATGTATAATCAATACATGCAGGTTTAAAGGAAACATGACAACAAAGACATTATTACTGTGCTCTCACAGGCAACAATCAGGCATCTCAGCTTCCCAGCTCCCCTCTAGGTTCTTATCATTACTAAAAAATCTTCTTACTAAGACTTTTCTTAAGTTAGGAATATATACACACACATACATATATGTATACATATATATGTACATATACACATACATCTTCTACCTAAACATTTATGCACACATGCACAAGTGAGAGCACATGCATGTGCATGCATGCACACACACACATACACACACATACACAGACCCCACAGTGGATGGGAAAAGATTTGGATGCAGACATGCAAACACAGATAAATGTGTACATGGACATAAACATAGCACAGACAGGTGGAGACAAACACACATACAGACATCCCCACAGCTACACTCACAAAGCCTTATCATGGAGCTCTGGGTTCTCATGTGACATGGATGCACAGTGTTAACCCTGGTGTGTTACCTCCTTTTCCTTCCTTCCTTGCTTCCTCTCCCTCTGCACCCATCTCCCAGTCCCACTGTATCCAACAATGGTTCTCTTTTGAATCCCTGTTCATTCCACAGGCTGACACCATGTATGCCCATCAGACCTCTGCTTACTTGGCCCTCTCAGTGTCTGACACTGTACATCTCCTTGGGAAAGCACATTTTTCCATGAATTTCATGGAATTACTCAGTCCTTGCTTTTTTTTTCTACTTTTCTGATTATTCATTCTTTGTTTTTGGTTTTGTTTTGGTTTTGCAGAATTTTTATCATTGTCATTAGCTTAATATATGTTTATATAATGATCTTTCTAGAAGATACAAATGTAGGCTCAATTTTCTTAGCATATATTTTATTACAAACTTATTAACCAAGAGTACCTCACTTACAGCCCAACTAACCTAAACAATAGGAAAAGAGGATTAAAGAATACAATAGTGAAACCATAAAGATATCAGTTCTGAAGAACAAAACAATCCTCCTGGTGTAATCAGCAAGATTTCTTCTCCTGGAACCTGGAGCAACCAGAACCCAGAGCCTCGGCTGGAGCCTGGAGCCACGAAGCCTTCCCTCAGGCGGTTCTCTCTAGGAGCATCTCAAAGTGGAGCAATGAACAGCCAAAACTATCCCAAGTCTCCAAAGGCCCCACCTCCTGTTTTTGGCTCACATTTATACCTCCTCTCAGAATTTGTTCAAGGATGTTTTTCAGCTGGTTAACAACCAATCTCCCCCACTTAGTGGTTCAACTTCTAAGGGGATAAAAACATCACCTGCTCTCTCACAAGTCTTTTTCTCATCCACCATTTGTGATCTAAACAAAAAACTCACTTACCTCTCCTTCACACAAAGAACACAAGATTTCGTTTTTCATGGAATTTGATGGCAAAAGGGGAAGAAAATCAATAAAATCAGCAATTGTTATAAAAGTATTGAGTATCAGGACTAGAGCTGCATAAGGTGCTAGGACAAATGGGGGTAGCGTAGAGGCACCTGAGCCTTTGGAGGTGTGGACAGAGACATTAGAAGTGTTGTGTCAATTTACATCTGAAAAGCAGCAGCTACACACTGGATGGGGCTCTTATAGGCTGAACTGGACCTACTGTAACCTCAAGGACAAGAACTGGGGATAAAAAAAACAGTCAAAAGCTGGTGTCAGAGAGAACTGCTAAGGCCGGTGACTCAGACCGGCAAGTTTATTAGTATTCTAATTCCCTATATGCCCTTCAATGAGAAGCAGAAAATAAGTGAATAAAGGGCATCAGACAGCAGGGTGCCCAGAGCAGTTTCTCTTTCACAAGGTACATGCTGGTACAGTAACTGAAGCATTTCACATCTCAGTGTCTGGAACATTTGACCACAGCTTTACAGGGAAACTACGAAGCTTTAGTCTCTAGCCTCAGCCTCCCCAGAGCCCTGGCACCAATCCATTTTGCCAAGCATGACCCTGACAGGGAACAGAAGCTTAGCACTCTTTGTTCTGGTCCACAGAACCCTGCAGGGCCCTTGGTCCAACCTCGCTCTGACACCAGGCAAAGGGAGCAGAGCGTGTGCATGTCTGTAAATGGCAGAGCACCACTTCTTTAAGGCAGTAAGATTGTTTCACAGTCATTGCAACATGAACGTTGATAACATCCATCACTGCCACCTACTGGGAGCTGGGCTCCAGATGACCAACTATTTGACCTATTCTCTAGTTCACTTCAGACGGTGCCACAAAACAGCTGCTGTCAATAAATGCTTACTGTTTCTTGGCTATGGTGTATGGTATCCCTTAATGCCTCTACTCATTGACTAGTCATAGGAAGCTTACAACAATGTAATATAGGTGTGCCTTCTCTCTCGCCCTCTCTTCCTTTTTCATCCCCTCCTTTCTCCGTTTCTCACCCACCCCCCATGCTGTTATATGCCTATCTCCATTCTGCCAGTCCACGCAGTTTGACAGACACAGAGAGGCAAAGGCAAGCCCAGACAACACTCACTTTTACAGGTGTTGTGGGACTTCAACAGTAGAAGTGAAAATGATGCTTTATGAGAGTTCATTGGTGATGGAGCCCCAAGGATAGAAGGTCAGAAACAGTGGGTACCTGAATGAAGAAAGTGAGGGACACAGAAGGATGGGGTTGGCTACCAGGAAGAGGAGACACACACAAAGGTACTATCATGCCCAGGAAAGAGTAACAATAGAGGAGGCATTCACTAGACACACTATTTTTCACAATTTGCTTTTTTTTTTTTTTTTACTATTACATTCTGTTTCATTAGTGATTAAAATTAACTGAAAACCATCAACCCCAAGTTTTATGAACAATTCTTTAAAAGAAAAATAAGAGATTCATAAACAAGTTGCCATCTCCTAAGAAATAACATTTTTTGTAGACTCACTAACATGATTGGATCTATTTGTTGGAAGAAAAATAGGTGGTCTTCCCTCTGCATTCTAACTTTAAACCGGGAGCAGTGCTTCCAAACGCGCACAGACTACGTGGCCGGCCTAAGCCACGTGATTTACGAGCTTTGTTGGATTTAATCCCCCAAATAAGCTATGCATTACTATTTTCTTGTTATTTGTGAGTAGAATGAGAGCCAGAGGCATCAAATAAATGTGCCCCGGTGGCATATGTGATGAGAGTAGGAGGCAGAGTTCAAGCCTTGAATGTGTAAGTGAGTTCAAAGCCCGTGTTTTCTGTCCCCATCTGTGCCATCCTATAATGAGCCCATGAATCTCAGGTATTTTAGACCGTCCTGCTAAGCTATCTAATCTGTTTAAGGGATGAGCCCTGTCCACTTGCTATACAATAATGCCATACCCTTCTCTGCCAGAGCATGCACAGGAAAATACTATAGATATGTACTTCAGCAAGGTTTTAATATGCTTTTAATTTTAAGGTTTGTTTTCTGTTTCTTAGTGTACTGTAAAAATAGAAGTTGTGTGATGTTTTACTTGTGTTATGTATACAGTGTTTTCTCGCACTGTGGCTATCAAATTCAGTGTTTGTAATAACGGCGAATGGGATATTTGGATTCATAGTCGTTTTGCTGAGAGTCGGTGTATTATTTGAATCATGGGTATTTACCGGTGAATGAAAACTGTGAGGTGGGTCACCCTTAGGTAGCAGTACATTTTCTGTCAAGCAGTATAAGTGATGGTGGTCTGAGATAAAAAACAAAATCATTTCTCTTGGGTGTTTAAGATGTACTGGAGGTAAAAGAAGCAAGGTATGAGTTTCTATGCTTTGTCTCTCAACGGGGAGCCGGGAGAGTCTATCCTTGCTGAAAATGATCTCACTCCTGGAAAATAAACCTATCTGATAGAGAAAGCATAAGCACAAAAGGGGAAAAGTATCATCTTAGCCATCTTGATCTCAAGCAGCTGAAACCATTTTTCCTTAATATTTTAAAGGTGTATTTATTGTATGTGTATGAGTGTTTTGTCTGCATGTATGTATGTGCATCACATGTGTGCCTGGTGTCCACAAAGGACTGGATGTCCTGGAAACAGGTGGTCCTCTATCAGAGCAGCAAATGTTTTTATCCACTAAGCCATCCCTCCAGCCCCAAGTTGAACTTCTTACATGCATAGATAGTATCTTTTTTTTTCTCCATTCACCCAAATGTTGTCTAATTCAAAGGTTATGGGAAAATATCATAGGAGCATGCAGTTTACACGTATGGATGATTGCAATACCAATGAGCTTTATAAACTGCTCTGTGAAATCCCAATCTCCAAGATATGCTAAAAGACCAATAGGTTCCCTTGTTTTTTAAATTTAGTTTAACTATAAGAATCTTTCTTTTTTAAAATTTTATTAATTTATTCAGATTACAACTCAATTGCCATCCCATCACTTGTATCCTCCTTCCCACTTTCACCCTACTCCCCTCCCCAAGGTCTATGACTGGGGGGAACCTCCTCCCCCACTATATGGTCATAGGCTGTCAAGTCTCATCTTGGTAGCCTGCTTATTCTTTCTTTGAGTGTCACCAGGCCTCCCCACCAAGGGGAGGGGGTCAAATATGGGGCATCAGAGTTCATGTCAAAATCAGTCCCCACTCTCCACATAACTGTGGACAATGTCCTGTCCAATGGGTAGATCAGAGTAGGGATTTGATGTTTACTATTGTATTGTCCTTGGTTAGTGCAATAGTTTGAGCAGATCCCCCTTGGGCCCCAATCTACCCATCATGATGTTCTTGTAGGTTTCTAGGACCCTCTGAATCCTTCTATTTCCCCATCTCCTATATTTCTTTTAGCTAGAGTCTCAGTAGGATGTCCTCACATCTATCCCAATCTCCTTGTAAGTGAAGACTTTCGTGGGACATGCCTTTTGGGCTAGTGTCCAATTATAAGTGAGTATATACCATGTGAGTCTTTCTGTTTCTTGCTTGGATCTTTCTTTCTTGAAAGTTACCCTAGGCTGACTTTTTGTTTGTTCGTTATACTTTTTTTCTTTTGTATTTGAGACAGGGTCCCATGTAGCTCATGCTGATCTAAAACTCACTATGTTTCTACTTTTGGAAAAATAGAAAAATTATTTAGGGCTAGCAAAATTGATATGCGTGTCCACGGCTTTTGTGTTTCTTTCCTCGCCTACACATTCACAGAGCAGCAGGCACTTGAGACGCAGGCATCAACGCATGGCTTCAGCAAAAAGCAGAGCCGAACCTTCCAGGGCCTTCAGCAGAACTATCAGATTCAAGCTCTGATTACTAATTTATTATATGAAAAACATTTACTTAATGTGTTGTTCTAGGGTGCATACTAAGAAAGAAAGGGGATTTGAAAGGAGTCTGAAAATAGCATGATGATTAAATAGTCAGAAAGGAAGGAATTACACAAAGGGAATTATTTTGTCAGCTCAAGAGAAATCAACATAATAATAGTTTTCCAGGGTATGAAAGACTATTATCCTGACAACGATGACAGATCGTTCTCTATCCCCCAAATAAAATAAAACCAAAGGAAATGTAACAAAACCTGGAGAGTTTAAGTCTCCACTGAGCATGAGATTTAAAACTTTGGTTTAATTCGTAGTGGGAAAAGATGGAATTTCAAGGACAATGGAATTTTTTACCTCATGGAACTCCATAAATTATTGCTTAACACAGGGTGAAGCCCTGATTTTCTCTAAGGCCCATCTCAGGGGGTGACTAAAGGAAAACCGACTTCAAGGTCTCTGAAACTTTCAGAGTTCAATAATATGAAGCACTCTAATGTCATTTCATTAAAAATATAATCTACCATTTCCTATACAAAATTAGTCCTGATCAGTGTTGTCATGACCACAGCAATCTTGGCGCCACAGCCCCAGCTATCTGCGTGTAGTCCGATGAAGGCAAAGTGCTGTGTCAAAGATCCAGTCAACTGGTCCAAGAGTCCAAGGGTGCTCTCCGAAGAGCACAAGGGCCTGGCGGCTAGAAATTTAGCCCACAGAAGCTCAAGGGTGGGCTGAAGGGATTCGCTAGAGTGCCAGCAGTGTTCAGCAATGCCCCACGAGCTGATTTCACCCTCTGATAGACCTTCAAGCAGCCAGGTAATGGACAATGCAGCTTACTGGCTCTCTGAGGCAGGACTCTCCCTGTGTTCTGTGATAGGCATAAACTTACTTGATTTTGTCGGTCTAAAGCTTTGCTATCTTCAAAATTGCGGTTTGTAAGGATGGTTGCTGCTTTACAAGTTCTCAGTTCTTCGGAGTTCCAGAGCAAGAAAATGATTAGTGATGAAATAGCAGGATGAGTAAATGCCACGATAGATCTGCTGCGGGGCAGGAACTGATCTTCACAGGCAGTGCAGCCTGGGAAGCGATGCAGGATAGGAAATGGGTTAAATCCTGAGCAAGGCCCTTCGCTCCTGCCCTACCTGACATCCCTTCCTGACAGAACAGTAGGACAGTGAGAGATGGGAGGCCAAGAGATCTAAGACGCTGAGATAAAGTAAACACCCCCTGAACAAGAGGCAGCCACCACTCAGAAGGCAGAGGCAGGCAGGTCTCTGTAGTTTGACACCAACCTGGTTCATAAAATGAGTTTTAGGACAGCCATGGCTACACAGAGAAACTCTGTTTAGAGCAAGACAAGACAGCCAACTGATAATCTATTTGTAGCAAAACTAGTCTGAGGGCTCCAATTTCCAGACCTCTCCCGACTTTCAATCTACCACTCATTTACTCTTGACCTAGGATAAATTTATCCCTGGTAGTTTTCTTGAATAATTATAGTCCCCTCAAAATCATTTTGTAAGTTAACTATGCCCAGACAACCTAAAACATGGAGAGGGGAATGACTTTCATTTTTATGCTCCAATAGCCCATATGGGCCACACTGGATTTTATAAAACATTCAAAAATGGGGGAAATATCAATTTTGGATTGAAAGAAGAAATGGAAAACTGACAGCTCATGGGAAAGAAGAAACTTAGAATGAAATGTTTCCTGACTGGGCGCTGATGAGACTCGATAATACAAACTCTCAGGATGGTAGAAATTAGACTTCTTGGCACACTCTGGGAAGTAAAAATGTCTATACCTCTGAAGTATAGGTGTTTGCCCACGCATTTGGGTCTTTCTTTACAAAAATACATACATGCCACATTTTACAACTTATCAAATACTGATTTTGTTTGATTTAGTCTTTTAACTTAGCCTTGTTTCATAAAATGTGAGACTAGGTTATACAGTTGGATACACCCACAGATGGATGGCATATGTGATTTGATATTAAGCTTGTTCTGCAGTGTAATTGAACTAACTGACATGCAGCATCTAACTCTTTTCCTATTTTTTAATCTTTTCTAAAAATGAGATTTAAAGGCATCTGAAAACCTAATTACCATGAATTCCTAAGGATTGTCCCAAAATCTATTGTCATATTAGCATCTTGCAATAGTGAGAACTGTTTGAAATAAGTAGGTCATGGCTAATGCTGAACAATAGTTCTTGACATTTAAAAATTATCATTGCTCTGGTGGAAATTGTTTTCCTACAAGATAAAGATTTAGCATAAAATTTGTTGTTTTTCACTCACCAAGAAACTGTTCATGGTAAGAAGTTGATGGAAGGATGCAAAACCAACATGCAGTGGCAGGATATATGCAAACTTTAAAGGAGTGCTAGCGTTTACAGGCAGTTTGCAGCTACTGAAAAGAATCTATAGCTGAAATAGCTGAAAAGATAAACCAAATATGAGATATTGGGAAAATGAGATGTGTGTGTACATATACAGCAATATCATAAAGTTACATAAAACTTGTACTGGCTAGATGGGCAGATACCAGTGTCGAAGCTGAGAAGGTAAGGTCCCGTCACATGTAAATGGGAATGCGTCATTTACCTCTAAAATATGTAAACCTATAGAGATAGAATCAGTGTGGATTTAAAACCAGCATGCAAAATGGCAAAGGGAACCCTCATAGAAAAGACTCTAGAAAAGTCTTACGTGGTTCCAAAACAAAGACAAAGATGCTTTGTCTCCTAGAGTATGTGTGGCCCAGGGATACCGGAGGTATGGTGTCAGGGCGGCAGTAGAGGGGTGATTTTATTCTTAGCACCTAAGGAAGTGCTCACAGAGTCTGGGTAGCCTACAGTTGGGTTAAGAAAAAGTTAGAAGTGTTTTCACTCCTGGGAAGACATAAGAGAAGCAGACAGTAGGTCACTCTCCTGGAGGATTCCCATAGGGAATGAAAAATATTCAGTGATTCATGTGGGTTGTAGTAAGAGTGACTCCATCAAGACTAGATGTCTCAGGGTACATCAAGGCTGATGCCACCTCCCCCCCAAAACCACAGCATCAGTTTCAATGTGTGGAAACCAACAGATGCAGGGCATGGCTGATACCTCAGGTCTCTTTTCCTGGGTGATACTTACCTCATCTAGGACTTCAAACGTCAACAAAATGTAGAAGATGGACAGAAACAATAAAAGCAAAAACTCAGGTTCTGTGTTGGCACCGTGAGTTCTGTGGCTCTAAACTTACATTTGTAGACACAACTATATAATGAGCCATCTATTCATCAGACAGCATTTATTAATTTAGACTTTGACATGCTGTCATCTTTCCAGTCATAGCTGCTGTAATAAGTCCCAGAAATACAAATACTAGTAAGGGCAAGCTGTTTGCTCAAGCTAATTACAGACTCACACAAATATTAGTGGGGTTTTGATGCTATAACAGATCTCTGATAGAAGCTGATTAAAAGGGGTGACATCTGTGTTTTGGTCATTGGTCATTGGTCATTGGAAGACTGATCCCATGGACTCCTGGTGAGCTAGCTCCATTGCACTGGGCCTCAGGTGAGTGTGAACAGTGCTAAGGCATCGCCATGGTGCAGCCAAACCACTCTTTCATCGTGGTCACAAATCAGAGAGGAAAGAATAGAAGGTTCAGGAAAAGAGCTCCTTCCATGATGGCCTCGTTCCTCCTCCCATCATCCCCTTCCACAGGTCACCACGTCCCAACCATCTATCCTCATGCTGAACACATCAAACAGGCTCCTTAATGAAAGCAGTGTCCTGAAAATGCAGCCATTTCTCCAAAGACCATATGGAATGCTGGCAAAAGTGGAAACTCAGATTTTAGTGCACGGGCCTTGGGAGGAGACAGGGGGGGCCTTCGAGTCCAAATACAACGGCACGATACAATTTAAGTCTCATTGTGCGTGTTCTGAAGACTACTCTGTGGCTGCTTTTTGGTTAATCCATTGGAGGCCTCGGCATCCATGTCTTCTCTCTAATCTGTATTTATTCAGTCCCCCACCCACCCTTCTTTTGTGCTTCTGTTCACATGGTGAATTCTTAGGATTCTTTCCACAACTCTAGAGCTTTCCATGTTGTTCTTTAACCATGCTCTGTGTGAAAGATATATTTAATAGTAAGAAATCAGGCAACTGTCAAAGTTGAAGTTTCTGATCTACTTTTTAGGAACTGAGCATTATCCAACTTTCCCCAAGTTCATCTGAACAGTCTGACTTGAGATAAAGAGTACCTTGCTTTCCTGAGTTTTTGTGACTGTTAAATAGCATAACATGGCCAACCATGGTGGCGCATGCCTTTAATCCCAGCACTCGGGAGGCAGAGGCAGGTAGATCACTGTGAGTTCAAGGCCAACCTGGTCTACAAAGTGAGTCTAGGACAGCCAAGGCTATGCAGAGAAACCCTGTATTGAAAAAAATTAAAAAACAAAACAAAACAAAACATTTGAACTTGCTCATTATGGTGTTCGGTGCAAATCAAGTACTCATATTAGAAAAAGCAATAAATGAATATGTTTAGGTAACTTTGTGCAACCCGATATAGGACTCAGTTTCTGAAGTGATCACAGGGTTGGGGACCAATGACCAAAACACACATGGGATCACATGTTTTTTATGTGATAATTCCTTCTAATAAATATAGAACCATCCACTGCTGGACGACAAGCCTTGGGGGAACACACTAAAGTGTTTTCTACATTTAAATAAGAAAGGTGCCACACAGAGACAGAGAGGGCTGTGGTAGTAAACCCACTGAAGATGCATGTTCAGACATGACACTTAGCCATTGGCTGTTCTTAGTGGACTCACTGTCCGTTGAAGACACCGACAGCCTCGGCCTCCACCCTCTGCTGTTCTAGCTAGCACCTGTGCATTTACTGCATTACCAGGGGGGAACTGGGAAAGGAGATTGCAGGTGAGCAGTTCTGAGATTATGTAAGCTACCCAATATCTTAGGGTGATAGCTCCAGAGATCTTTTTTTTTTTTTTTTTTTTTAAACTCTACTCAATTGGGAACAGTTTGATGGTGCTGCTACAAAGTAGAACTGCTGAGGTTGTCTCTGAGTTCCAGTGAACAAAGCTAAGGATCTGCCATGTGCTTATTTTATTTAAATTAAGAAAGAATATAACCTGAAATTTTGTGATTTGTTGTAATAGATAACTTTAGCACATATTATTAAAATGTTAGCGTTAGAGCAAGAGAGATGGATCAGTGGGTAAGAACGCATACTGGTATCTATCTATCTATCTATCTATCTATCTATCTATCTATCTATCTATCT
>OU015744.1:97516027-97526385 GCA_907169655.1 Acomys percivali
GTTCAAAGCCATCCCAATCTACATAGTGAGTTCAAGGCCATCCCAATATACATAATGAGCTCCAGGACAGCCAAAACTACAGAGTGAGACCCTGTCCTGAAAAAACAAGGAAAGGAAAAAAAAAAAAAAAGAAAAAAAGAAATATCTATGACTTCAATTTCCTTACTTAAAAAAGTTGTTGCATTTTCTGTCTCTCTGTCTCTGTGTGTGTGTGTGTGTGTGTGTGTGTGTGTGTGTACACATACACATGTGTGTTGTCACCAAATACCACAGCATACATGAGGATGTCAGAGGAAAACTTACCAGAATCTATCATCTCCTTCTACTATCTGAGTCCTAGGATCTAACAGGCATTGGCAGCAAACCCCTTTACACACTGAACATTCTTTCCAACCCCAACATTGTTCCTATGTTGACTTGGGGTCACTCAAACTTCACATTTAAAAGACTAGACTGTTTTGATATGTTTTAGTTTGATATGAGGCATTTAACACACTGGATCCTTCTGGCTCGTCCTGTTCTACAAAGGCTTAATATAGGAAGTAAGTTAACAAGAGAAATTGCCTTTGTGAACTTTGTTGATGACTAATGAGAAGTAGTGACAAGGTCCAGTTGTCTGAGAGCTGAAGACCAGGCATCTTTAAAGATGGTGGCTTAGGCTAGACTTGGTGGTACATACCTATAATCCCAGCACTGGGAAGACTCTTGGGTTCCAGAGCAGATTTTATGGGGAAGACTGAGACATAAAACAGAAATATTCATATTAAAAAATTGAACTAGTGTATGTTAGTGTTCGCCCCCGCCGATTGAAGCCTCACAGATGGTAACATGCTTTCATGCAGCGGGTCCCGCTGAGCCTCTTGCCTCTAAACCAATGCTCTTGAGGAAGTTGTTGAGTCTTGGTGGCTGCCTCGTAAAGAGCTTGCCAGTGCAGTGTAGAACATCGCAGTGGATTGTGGGCTTTGGTGTCATGAGGGTCATTTTTAACCCACAATAAATCCAGTCCTTCTTTGGACTTCTGTGACAGTGAGTCAGGCCCTCAGGCATGTATGGAGTCAGCCTTGTTTTGCTCAGGGCTACCCATGCCACATCTGTGGCCATGAAAGGCCACCCACAAGACAGCCTAGCGATCACCAGAGTCCCTTGGGTAGCCATGTTTTTGTTCTCAGGGATGACAAGCCGTAAGAAGGGAGAGAACTTGGAGACACTGATGGATTCTGAAGAAAACTGGAAGAACCGAAAAGTTGTTAAGGTTGATGAGCTTGTCCACGATGACACGATCACAAACAACATTAGCTTTTCAACGATGGGAGAATAAACCAAAATTAAATCTCAACCAACACATGATGATTTCCTTATCTGTGAGCTAAATGCAATTTACAAAAGGGGACAAAACAGGTCAAAGATAAGTGAACTAGTTCCTAAATCTGATTGCCCCAACATGTCTGCTATAATGTCCTGCTGAAATTAAAATTATCTCCTAGTTGCCATCTTTTGATTGATGAGAAACATCAGCTATTCTTGATTACAAATTAACGTGGTCTCTGCTTTATTGGATTTGGCCTGATTCTCCACATAGGATGGTAAAAATGGTAGCTTACCGCATCTGTAATACGTTTGCTTTGCAGAAAGCTGTCTTTGGAAACTCTAGTTTCGGCAGTCATGTGCCTCCTGTGACTGGTAACCAATCACGGATCCGTCACTGGGCCTACCCTTTTCTTAGGACCCCCAAATGTCCTGAGGTTCAGGACACTACCAAAAAGCAGTCTTCCTAACTCACGCTGAAGGCAAACGAAGCACACATAGGCCCAAAAGCCAGGATTTCAGGATTGTTTTTCGAAGGGGGCTTCAGGAACATTGGCTTCATCAAGTCAGCCTTTCTTTCTCAGGTGTCTGCTTCGACCAGGCCAGACAAGCATCACTCTCATATTACACTGCAGACACACTCTTAGGTGCACAACTCAAGCCTCCCTCTACGCCTTGTCAGTAACAAAGAGACAATAACAAACATGACTCTGTGCATGGCTCTGCTGCCCTGAAAACAAGAGAACTTGATAAAAGCTAGATACACTGCATTTCTCTTTACGAACCGTGCTGCATTAAGTTTCTGTGAGTTATAAATAGTTTATAACAGCCCCTTAGACACAGAGCACGGAACTCTGGAGCATCAGAATGATTCTAACTGAAACTTAACAATTGTTGCCCATCAATTCATACACTGCTATGTAACTGCTATTCCACCCAGTCTTGGGGTAGCGGTATCATGAACTCATTTTTTTTTTTTTTCAGTAGTTCTGAAAATCCTGACTCAGTCCACTAGTGTGGTCTCAGTGTTGTTTAGACAATGCTTTGTAACTTGTACCCAGACGTGCCTAGCACAGTTCTTTCCCACTGGGCTCCTTGATTGATAATGATGCACTTTGGCCAGTAGCTGATTGTAGTGGCTTCAAGGCGGCACCACTGCCATACAAAAATGTTTTGTAGGAGGCTAACACTTGGAGCGCCTGTGAGCTAATTACTGATAGTTTTCAAAACTCAGAGGTCCAAAGGAGATTACACCGTTATCACAAAGATAACACTGTTGGCAAGGAAATTTGGTTGTTTCTGTAACATGAAGAATAATGCTAATACAAGAAGTTAGATATAAGACATGTATAATGTAAAAACTGTTATTTTCAAAAGCTGGATTTGTATGTAACTCACAAAAAATGATGAACATTGTATTTACTTAGACAAAAAGTCTTCAAATAATCCTGGTATATAATGTACTGATATTAATTAAACATACAGTTAGACTATGCCAAGAGTGTGCTAATATTACTAAACAGATTCCATTTTGCAGAGTGGGCAGGCTTCATACACCTTTACAATAAGAACCCAACCTTATGCATAAGCAAGGTAACTAACTCCCCAGTTTAGACCACTAGTTTAGAATATTGATTTTAATTAAAGAAATAAACACGTTGCTGCCTAGTTAACATCTTTATAAGTGAGTGAGCTCACTTATCTGACAGGATCATCCTGCTATCTAAGGTGGAGATAGAAAAGACTTGGAATTTTTACATCAGACAAGTGTAAATTCTAAGGGAAGTTGGTTCACACGAATTCCTGCAGTGTTATATTTTGTGAAGTGACTTCTGTGACCCCCTCCCCGCTTTTAAGGCTTATTTATTTATTGCGTATGCAGTGTTCTGCCTGCAGGTACACATGCATGTAAGAAGAGAACATCAGATCTCATTACAGATGCCTGTGAGCCACCATGTGGTTTCTGGGAATTGAACTCTTGACCTCTGAGAGAGCAGCTAGTGCTCTTAACATCTGAGCCATCTCTCCAGCCCATGTGAACTCCTTTCTAATGTGTATGAAAGGAAATCTTTAACCTGAGGCAAATCACAGCACCCTAATTAAATTCTGATTTTACAGTTTGTACCCACTTGTATTGCCTTTATTTATATTTTAAATCTATCATAATTTCTCATTAATATTCATTTGTCTTTCTCTACTGCCACAAATTAGAAGGGTAGCCACTAAAACATCCCTACTGACTACACACAGAGAGAATTACACATATCTTATGTATGCAACATAATGCTTTAATATGTTAATATATGAAAATTATTCATACACAAGAAAATTAACATACCCACCATCTCAAATTGTCATCTTTTGCATATGATACAAGCATTAAAATCTACCTGGGCAATATCTGGTATATAATTCAATATCAGTAACTATTCAAGCAGTACATTAAGATTCTCAGAATATTAAGTTGATATTGTAGTATTTCCCTACATAACTGTAATATTGTACCCTATGACATACACATTGCCATTTGTCTGACTTCCTTGCAACCCCTGGTGACTGACTCTCTACTCTGTTCCTGTTCTGTGTGTTTTTGCTGGCAGTGTTTTTCCTAATTATTTACAATTATACTGGGCACATTAGAAGTTAAAATATGTAATCATAAATATTCTCTTTCTTGTATGCATTTTAATTTAATTTCTTTAAAGTTTTCTTCCTCACAATCTGTTTGGAGTGGGTTTAGGTCATTTAAGAGGTATACTCATTATGTATGGTAATATTCTTGTGACGATCGAGTCTAACTGACCAGACAAAAGCACAGATCAAACTCTCCAGGCGGTCACTGAATTTCTGGGAGCAGCTCATTATCTGTGTTGTAGGTTTCTTTACAGAAACCCTGGTCAACTCCATCCAGGGCAGAGCTGACTCTTTCACAACTAGTATGCTTTTTCTTTATTCCAATGTAATGGTTTTGTTCAAAGCTCAGTTTGCAAAGAAAATATGTATGAGACGGAAGGAGAGAGTGGATAAGATGGTTGTCACTAAGTCACATCCCCAGTACCTTTAAAACCAAGACTTTTTTCAAAAGCATTTTAAGTGAAAATTTGGAAAACCTTTAGTCATTATACTGTGTGTTTGTTCTCAATATATTGCCAATATTATTTAAAAATACAAAGTATAAGGGCTAGAAAGATGATCCAATAGAGCGTTTTATAAAAATGACATTAGATGTTATATGAAATAAACCCAAAAGATGAACTAGTTCAAATATTAGTTTAATTTTTTGCTAAGGTAGAAATCCAAGGTTTCTAGGCTTGGGAAACAGCTCCGTGGGTAACGTGTTCACCGCCCAACATGAGAATCTGAATTTGATTTCCCAGGCGCCACATTAAGAGGCAAGAGTAGCGTTATGGTTGTACTGCCAGAGACACGAGTCATAAGGGATCCCTGGCCACATAGCTGGAGGTCCAGCAAAAGACCCTGTGTCAAAAAATAAGGTACAAAGCAATAGAGAAAGATACTGGAAGTTAACCCTTGGCCTCCACAAACATATACAGATGAACACACACACACACACACACACAGGCAGGGGGTACTCCAATGTTTCTGGCTAACCAACTTATTTTATCAATTTAAAGATTTTTTTGTAATTTGTAACTAAGGATGCTTCTCGCATTAGAAATTTTTGTCTCTAAAATATCATTATTACCTGCAACCGGTGAGCAAACTAGAAGGGCGCATGCAGAAACACATTCTTCTTAAAAATCTTAGACCCAGAAGAAAACCCTATCTTAGATGAGGGCACTGTGTTAATGCCAAGACAACCGGAGGTGTACGATGCTCTGGGAAATGTAGTGTCCCTGTGTGACACTGAATAAGGGGTGAGATGCTGTGTGACTGGCTAACAGAGAGGGAGCCAAAGCCTAGAGAAGTCCACAGCAGTGAAGGGGCCCGGTTCCCCCCAGGGTTTTGTTTTATTTATTTGTTTTTTCGAGGCAGGGTTTCTCTGTGTAGCCTTGGCTGTCCTGGACTCACTTTGTAGATCAGGCTGGACTCCAATTCACAGAGATCCGCCTGCCTCTCCGCGAATGTTAGGATTACAGGCATGCGCCAATGGCATCCGGCTCTGTCCAGGGTTTACAGGAAGTTACTTGCAGTAAAGGGGCCTAGTTCCCTCCGGGGTTTAAAGGAAGTAAACCTGTGGTCTTCTGCACGTGTGCAATTGTTTCACAGAAACGGGCATCAAGTAGTAAAAATGCCTTGCCTGAAATGGGCTCATTTTAATCTTGTTGATTATAAATACCTGGCTTTGTGTGTATTGTTATGTTGCCACCTGCTGCTTTCTGGTGTGACACTGATGAACTCTTCAGGCACTCCTCACCCCGCCCCCCAACTCCTGGGTTTGAGGGGAAAAAAATCCAAGGGAGCTTCGGTTGGAAAGGGGATCCAGAGACATGTGGAATCATCAATTGCACCTTTACACTTTTACATATTTTTTAAATTTATTCTTTGACAATTTCATACTTGTATGTAATTTTTTTTAATTTTCTTTGTGCTCCCTTATCCCACTCCCACTTGACTGAAGCCCTGTCTTCTGCCCAACAAGTCCCTCTCCCAGGTCTGCATCTTGGGACCTGGGAGAGACCCACTGACTCTCTTTAGGGCTGTTCCTGTGAGCATGGGGGGGTGGGGAGCAGGACTACGTTCTGTAGCATAGGCAGAGGACTAGTGCCTACAGCACTGAAGAAAACTAAGTTCCTTTCTCCAGAAACCATCAACTGCCAATAGCTCCTCCGCTGGGGATGAGGCCTTGCCTCAACTTTGTATCTTCTTTTTTGTTGTTGTTTTGTTTGTTTGTTTTTAAATAGAATTTTTCTGTGTAATAGCTCTTGGTGACCTAGGCTCACTGTATAGACCAGGCTGGCCTTGAACTCACAGAGATCCTCCTGCCTCTGCATCCAGAGTGTTGGGATTGAAGGTATGTGCCATCACCATGCCTGTCTCTTTGTATCTTATTAATCAATAAAATGCTCTGCAAAGCTGGGCATGGTGATACAGGCTCTCAATCCCAGCACTTTGCATGCAGCAACAGTCAGATCTCTTGGAGTTCATGGTCTACAGAGTGAGCTTCAGACCACTGGAGGCTATATAATGACACCCTGTGTTGAAGAAAAGAACTTGCAGAGCATCTGTAATTATTCTGTTACCCTGTGATGAGACTGAGGGGCTCCCTCAAATAGTCATGTGTAAAGAATTCTGACTTACAGCTGAGCACCTTTCAGTGTGAACAATTAACTGTCAACACAATAAAACATTTTATCACAAGTAGAGATTCAAAATCCTTTCTACCCATTATCCCTTTCTCAGAGAGATGCTGAAAAGATGTTTTCCATGCAAATGAGGATGCAGGCAAAGAAAAAGAAAGACAAGAGACAAAAGAAATAGACACCCCTGCCAGAGATGAAGACAATCCACAAAACATCTGTTCTTCAAAGTCCTCCCACAGAACGATTTCCCTCAACAGAGAAGCAGTGGATTAGCTGCTATGTTTGCATGGCTGTGATAATATTTACATGGCCAGAGAGAGCAAGGAGATACTCACAGAGAAGAAAGGGGAGGGAGTGAAGCAGTCTCTGGCAGAATTCACTGCTATTCCCTCTTATTTCTCTTCTTCCCTCCTCTGATGCTCTTCCATCTCACCATATCCTCCCTCTCTCTCTTTCTTATTCATCAAACTATTGTATGGTCTACATAAACACCAACAGGAAATGAAAGCACAGAAGACCTATGAGTCAGTAAAACAAGGAAACAAAACCTCTGTGTTCTACTCCCAGGAAAAGGTAGAAAGCAGTGATTAGGCAGGAGTACAGGAGCAGCTGGTCTGAAAGCCCAAATTTGCTATTTAAGGAGGATGCTGGTTTTGTCCTTGTGAAGGTCATGTGACAGCCTACCAAACCAGCACAGGCAGGAAATGGGGCCTGATGGTAACATGGATGAATGGTGGCTGCTTGCTGCCAGGCAAGTTCCAGACTGATGACATGAGAACACACCTTGTCCTTGACTATAAGACCTGTGAATCTTGTGTAAAAGTCACTATTTTCCAAATGTTTCCCCTTATTTGCCTACTTTTGCAGTTGTGTGATGATCATTTTTCCAATGTGACACAGGGAACAATTGGTCTGCTGTAGGGTGTGTCCTGTTGTATTATGTTTAACTTTTTCCTCTTCGGGATAACCAGGATGCTAGCCATTAGGCCAACTCTAAAGGCAGTGCTTTAGTGATGATAGCCACTGTCAGTCCAGGCCTCAGATGATTGTGTGGAGAAAGAAATCTAACCAATTCCCCGGGAATGTTGGATAAGAGCTGGTTCTTGTGTGGCTATCGATAATTTGTTGAGTTGCTCTGAATACTACACCAAATGAGGTGGGATGCTCTTTGCACCTCAGTTTCCATGTCTAGAGAATGATGCTTTTGTTCCATGTTTAGAAAATGATGCTTTTGGACCTGAGAATGATCCAGTGGATCTTAGGTCAGTAAGTATTTATGGTAAATATTAGTATTCATCTTCAACTTGTTGACAGCCAAATACTAAATGATGCACCTGGCATCCAGATGCCCACCAAACTAGAGACCTAGTCACAATAAAGAAGAGTCGGTGAATGTGAGAAACTCCAGGAAGGATTTCCACCAAAGGGTAGTGGAAAAGAAACTACACAAAGGGTATTCAATGCTTAGAACTCTGTTTGGCCCAATGTCAAAGGGCTGTGCTTCTCAAAGCAGTTAGTGCCCACAAAGAACATGAGAGTGCAGCCTGATAGCTTGACTGAGGATAAAACTACAGTTAAAGTGAGGAGAAAGAAGGAGTTGAGGAAAACCAGACAAGGAAAAGCCATATGAATTAGAAATCCAGTGAGTGAGGAGCCCCTCTGAGTCAGCCCAGGAATCCAGCAGCGCCTATTTGTTTTGGCACGGCTGACCACAAGCATGTGCATTCTTTACTTTGTCTGGTTTTATTACACTCTCTTAAATGTGCTGCAACTAAATTTGCCAGCAAAAGTAGCAACCATATTCCACAAGAACATAAATGGTGGTTTTGTGGAGGGATGGAATAACAGGTTCGGTTTGTTTCCCGAGGCCTTGGCTTTTTCTCAAGTTACCAAGTGCAGTTGGGATGTTGACCAGGTGCACACAATGAGGAATAGTGACAGGAGCCTACAGGGTGGCTTAAGGTAGGGGCACGTCCATGGAAGCATGCAAGGGGAGAGGCCGAATGTGGGTGTCCCGAAGGAAAATGTTCCGGGGGGACATGTTCACAAATAGGCACAGAGGCACTACTTGTAACAGTCAAAAGCTAGACTCCATCTAACTTTTTATGTGAAAGAATTGTGTGCCTTAGCCCAGTCGAGTGATTCCGTGATGGAACTTCTAGCAAGCAGACACCCAACTTTACTTCCTTATCTGAAGTCTCGGGTGCCGGATTGTAAATGCACCGGAGTTCAGAGACTTTCCGCAAAGATGGATTTGGAAATAAGAGTAGATGCTCTATCTGGTTGGGTCCTTGGACCTAGGGATACTGGGGGGAAAAAAATGGATGAGTGGATAGTTTCTGCTACATCACAACGGTTCCTCTGATGCTTCCTCCAGTGCACAGGCCACTTCCAAACATGACTTAGCACCACCTTATCAAAGTCTTGTGTAAGTGGCAAAGTGGTAAACAGCGAACTATGTCTGCTGAAATCAGCTCAGCAAGGAGTCTGGCATGGTGGAGGCCAGCAAAAGATACAGCACCCTGTAAAGGCGTTGACCCTGAGTGCTGTCTTTGGATGGCCCTAACAAAAGTAAAAACCCTAACAAATGTCCCTGGTAGGAGATAAAGAGGACAGCCAGGACACTTCTCTAGCATCTCCCTGTTCTCTGGGGGAAGAGAGCACGCTATGCCTGCACTGTATGCCTACGGGTATTGGCCGACCATGTCATTCCCAGCCCCAGGCCACACAGTGCCAGTGGAAAATGCCTTTGCAGACTTTCTTTGGATATTTCTTATTTATGTACCACTTATTTGTAAATTACAAGACTGTTATAAAATATGAGAAAGCAAAACTGAACTTCTTTGAAGAAAACTTAAGAGCTGGGCATCTTCAGATTTCAAGACGTAGTACAGATAGGAAATAAAACGTTGGGCTTGACTCAGTTCTCTTCTTTTGAAAGTCACAATTTTCTCTCTTCCCCTCCCTCTCTCTCTTATGTGCCTGTCTGAGCTATAAAATACAGGTTACTTCTCTTAAAGTTAAAAGAAGACCCATGAATTTTGGAGGGAAATTGGCTTCTGCTAAACAAAGAGAGTTTCGTTTCTGTTTCTAGTTTGTTAGTAGTAGTTAAATATAGATTTTTATGCCAGCGGACCTCCAGCTTAGTATCTGTTAATTCAGGTTGCTAAGCTATGCTCCTCGGTTCTGATTCAGTCAGTCTGATATGAAGCTGGAAAATTTGTATTTTCATGAATTTCTCAATGATACCGGTGAGGGGAATCATGTCAGGGACTACTAATTTGAGAGATGGGGGGGATGGCTCAGTGGGTAAGTAGTAGGCAGGCAAGTGTAAAGCCCTGAGTTCAAATCCCCAATACCTACATAAGAGTCAGAATTCCAGAACCCCAGTGATGAGATGGGGCAGAGACAGATGGATTCTCGGAGGCTTGTGAGTCAGATAGCACAGCTTGTTTACAAACACTTGATGCTGCCTCCTGACCACCAAATGTTCTTAGACACACATATTCTTATTGGTGGGCCAGCTAGGAGAATAGCTCACTCGATGTAGAGCTTGTCTAGCAAGCAGTCAGTCCTCGGTTCCATCTCTGGCAACACATAAACCAGGCATAAAACAGGCACCATGGCAGGGGCCAATGGGCTCAGCACTCTGGAGGTAGAGGCAGAAAAATCAGGGGTTCAAGTGGCTACTTTACATACTAAACAATTTCAAGACCAGCCTGGGATACCTAAAACCTGTACTACACACACACACACACACACACACACACACACACACACACACACACA
>OU015744.1:97537790-97577252 GCA_907169655.1 Acomys percivali
AGGAAGGAAGGAAGGAAGGAAGGAAGGAAGGAAGGAAGGAAGGAAGAAATGTCGGGCTAGAGAGCTGGTTCAGAGGTTAAGAGCACTGACTGCTCTTCCAAAAGTCCCGAGTTCAATTCCCAGCAACCACATGGTGACTCACAATCATCTATAATGAGATCTTGTGCCCTCTTCTGACCTGCAGGCAGATTACTGTATACATAATAAATAATTAAAAAAAGAAAAAGAAAGAAATGTCACTCAAGAATGACAAGTTGTCCTCTGACCTTCATACACACACGTACATGCCCAGTACAAACACAAGTGCATCAATCGGAAGATGAGCACATGCACACTGCTGTCTTCCTTGACCTGAGGAGCTTAACTTTCATGGTCTGCAGGAATTGCAAATGTAAGGCTGTGAGGAAGACCAGCGTGTCTGTGCTGTCTTCTTAGACACTATATCATTCTCTTCATTTTTCCCTCTACTGATCAAACATTCATGATGTACCTAATAAATTCCAACTCCTGAAGCTGAAAGGAAGGACACATAAATGCGACAGCGCCCCTGTTCTGGGAAGGCTCATGCTCGGCACCCAGCTGATTCTACTTAGTACACGTGACCCTAAAGGACGTGTGAGAATCTCTGCTCGCACTGGTCTCCTCATTCCCAGATGGCTGATTCTTGCTCTTTAATTAATGGTTTTGTCTCTGTGGCCAAATGCCCGAGAAACTTAAAGGGCTATTTACTTGGGCTCATGGTTCAAGAGGTTCAGGTGGTGGTTGCTTGCTTCCATGTTACTTGGGCATTATGTTGTGGTGGTGGCAGACTGTAGAGGAAAGTGTGCTCGCCTCACAGTGGACTGGCAGCAAAGGGCCAATGAGGAAAGGTCCAGAGACAAAATATCCCAAAGATCTGCTTCCAGGTAGTGATACCTCCTAACGTTTTCAAAACCTTCCAGAACAGTGCCAAGTGCTAGGAGCCAGCACTCCAACACATGAGCCAGTTTTGGAGGGCACCTTATGCACAGCTGTAACACGGACTTAGCTTTCCACTGAATTTGCTGCGTTCTGCAGGCATGCCTTCTGACTGACTTTCTCCATTCCCAAGCTTGTCCAATGCCTCTTCCCCGAGGCTCTCAATTCACACTGAACATTCCCCGTTGTCGTTTTCTACTATAGTATTATAATTGTGCCTTTTCTTAGCTTGGGAGTTCTGCAAGCCCTGAAAGAGATCTTATCATCCCAACCCAGTGACCCATCTGTTGAGATGCTCAAAAAACCACCATGTGAGTGGATCACACATTAACATATTGTGTGCCGTGAACAAAAGGAGTCAATAAAAGAGAAAGAAAGCACACGTCCCAGTGAAAAATAGAACAGGCTGGGATACCACACGTAACCTGTCAGAAGTGTGTTTGAATGAATACACTGTGGTTATGGTGCTGGCTCCTATCTTGTGGCCCTTTAAAGCGTGTTTAAAAATGACTGCCAATTAAACCTATTCAACTTCCTTTAGTGGTAGTGATTGCTACTGTGTAATTCTAATGACTAATTCCTTGTGACATTTATAGGCTAGTATAATACCTAGGTAAATCTCATAACGTTAATCAGTAATCACTAAGAGCTCAGCCACCGTTGTAAACTTGGAGCTTTGAGAACACAATGAATAGCTACTACACTTGCCCAGCACAAAGGAAAACCAAAGCACAGTGTGTGTGTGTGTGTGTGTGTGTGTGTGTGTGTGTGTGTGTGTGTGCGTGTATCCGGGAAGAGGAAGCTTTCCTTAATACCATATCTTCCTATAGTTTTGCAGCTTATTATTAACCAAACATCAGAGAAAGTAGGTTTTAGTTTCTTGATGTGCTCAATACTTCTCCCAGTAAATTTAATTTAACCTTTAAATTTGCTATGTGTTTTTGTTTGTTTTTAAACATTTCTTTTAGGTTTATTTATGTCTGTGGATGTTTTTGCTGCATGCACGTATGTGTGTCACACGTATGTCTGGTGCCAATGGGCATAAGAAGAGGGCATTAGATCACCTGGAACTGGGGTTGCAGGTGCTTGTGGGCCTCCGTGCAGGCGCTCGGAACTTAGCCCAGGTCCTCTGCGTGAGCAGCCAGTGCTTCTAACCACGACACCGTCTCTCCAAATCCATAACTTAGTAGATGGTTTCTCTACATGATTCATTTGTTTCTGTAAAGGTTATCTTGGATTATTCCTAGATGAATCTTTCATCTTCCTTTTGTGTGTGGATCCTAATCAACTTCCTAAAATAGTTCTCTAATTTTTTTCTATTTTCTCCTTTATCTTGAGTATAGAAGGTCATTAGGAATCCTTATTGCTATGTTATTCTTCCCCTCCCCCTCCCCACCTTTGTTTTTTTTTTTTTTTTTTTTTCAGATATGGTTTCTCTTGTAGTCACAGCTGTTCTGGATTTACTTTGTAGACTAGGCTGGTATTCTTTTTTTCTTTTTTTAACAGTAGCATTTTATTCTATCCTAAGTTCCTGGACTACCCAAGCAGTGTCAGGTGTGGTTTCCATCTTGTGGAGTTGACCTTAACTCAAATCAGATATTGGTTGGTCACCCCCAAAAGCTTTGTGACACCATTGCACTAACATATCCTATGGGTAAGATCAAAGGCTTTGATTCTGAGTTGGTGTTTATGTGCACATTTAAGGAAGCAGGGTGCTTTCCTTTACCAAATACACTAGCTAGCACATAAGGTTAAAGGCTCTATCTCTACTTCTTCATGTTTAATGAGTTGTGTAGGCGTTATCTTCATAGAGCCTTGCCATCAGTTTGTGGAGAAAAACCTATAGTCTATGCATATACCATAGCCTGGGTTGTTTGGGAGTTCCCATAGGAGCCCTCTGGCTAACAACTCAATTAGATGTAACCAATGGAGTGCTCGAAACATCATTTGGTCAGAAGAGTTGTCTAGTTGGGATTCTGTCTTTGGAAGTTGTTTGCTTCATATTGTCATTTCAGGGCTTTTCCTTCTTTGTTTGTTTTGGGGTTTTTTGTTTGTTTGTTTGTTTGCTTGCTTGCTTGGTTTTTTAAGACAGGTTTTCCCTGTGTTGCCCTGGTTGTCTTGGACTCACTTTGTAGGTAAGGCTGGCCTTGAACTCACAGAGATATGCCTGTAGTCTCAGTACTTGCGAAGCAGAAGCAGGCTTTCCAGAATGCTGGGATTACAGGCGTGCACCACCCTATCTGGCCAGTTTGCTGGGTTTATGGGATTCCTGAGTATGCAAGTGAGTGGGTTTCTGTGTCTTTATCTATTTCTTGTTCCTTCTCTTGCGCTGTTTTCCTTTGGTTTGTTTGTTTTGTCCTTTCTGATGTATTACTCTTTGTTTTATCTTATAATATTTTATTTTATTATTATCCCTTAGAATCCTGTTTGTTTTCTAATGAAAAACAGAAAGGGGGTGGATCCAGAAGGGAGGAGAATGGGGAAGGAACAGAGAGGAGTAGAGGGAGGGGAAACCATGATCAGGGTGAAATTTGTGGAAAAAAATAGATTTGTGCATGTTATTGAAATTCTTGCCAGGCATGGTGGTGCACACCTTTTAGCCCAGCACTTGGGAGGCAGGCAGATCACTGTGAGTTCCAGACCAGCCTGGTCAACAGAGTGAGTTCTAGGACAGCCAAGGCTACACAGAGAAACCATGTCTTGAAAACCAATAAAAAAGAAAGAAAGAAGGAAAGAAAAGAAAGAAGGAAGAAGAAAAGAAAAAGATCTTTATGTGGTAGATAATAATTTTTCGGATAGTTATTAGAATTTCTCTGTTCATAATTATCTGTACTTAGAGAGCTGTTTTTTTTTTTTTTTTTAATACTAGGAAAGCTGAGAGAGAGAGAGAGAGAGGGAGAGGGAGAGGGAGAGAGAGTTGTGTGCACATGCATAACAGGAATGAGTCTTTGGCTGGTTCTTACATTTTCTATTAGAAGGTATTTTGTGTCATAGAAATAACCATGTTTAGCTGGGCATGGTAGCACATGCTTTTGATCCCAGCACTCAGGAGGCAGAGGCAGGCGGATCTCTGTGAGTTCGAGGCCAGCCTGGTCTACAAAGTGAGCCCAATACAGCCAGGGCAACACAGAGAAACCTTGTTTCAAAAAGCCAAAAAGAAAAAAAAGAGAGAGAAGAAGAAAGAAAGAAAGAAGGAAAGAAAGAAAGAAAGAACCATGCTTTTATGACTACGATTCTGCCTTCAAATGATCCATCTCCTTCTCTAAAATCGTTGAAGAACAATACAGCTTTAATCTTTTTTTGTTTCTCTTCTTCAGGGAGCATGGAACAAATTGCTTCTTGTGAATGTGTAGTAACAGGAAATTCTTTCTCCTCTTCCCAAAGACAGGTCTTCAAATCTGCTGACCTAAATTGTCCATAAACACAGTAGTAGGAAAAGTGGCACAGGAGCTTGTTTACATACATAGGGGCATCTGATAACACAGTGGTATGCAAAACCCCGCCTTCCCTTCTTCACCGGGAGAAGAAAATGGGGCTGGAGGCAATTTGGGGTAGTCAGTGATGTTTATGAAAGATGAGCAGCTCTGGAGACTCCTATTCTTGGTCTGCGAGGAAGTTCGCGGGACTCGGGGTGTGGTATTTGGCTCTCAGTCATCTCTTCTTGGTATCAGTCCAGTCCTGCTTGGAAAATTAAATTTCAGTAGAATAACTGAAGGCAGTTTGTTCCCCTTTTCAGTAGGTCTGCCTTTGGGCAGATAAGGCGACCTCAGAGGCAAGCCTTTCCCGGAGTGACCCAGTGGGTGGGTTGGAAAAGGCCAAGTCAGAGCCATCTTGGTTCTGACACAGCTTGTTTGGTTTTTCAGACTTCCTTTTATTTCAAAGTACTTGGCATGACAAAACACTATTTAGGGTATGGCTCTCTGAGCTCCCAACACACAACAACCACTAGAAGGAAGGCAGCGTGTATGTGGCAAGATTCCCATTTAACCAGTCCTAATGTGCTTTTGAGACGTGTTCTGTCAGGAGGTGGGCCCTTTGAGTACATCCAGGCAGCAATTAAGAGGTTCTGGGGTCCCACTGCCAGCCCAAATCCCAGACCTGGCAATCCTTCTCCTGTCTGGTCTTCAGCTGCAAATTAAACATAATAGTAGTATCTACTTCTAGAGTCTTTGAAGATTTAACCAGCAAATACACTTTTAAAAGTATTTGGTGCATAGTAAGACAAAGTTAATACTACTTTTCCCCCCATTTATTCTTTCTTTCTTTTCTTTTTTTTTTGGGGGGGGAGTGGTTGAGATGGGGTCTCTCTGTGTTAGCCTTGGCTATCCTGGATGCGCTTAGTCAGACCAGACCGGCCTTGAAGTCACAGTAATCCACCTGCCTCTGCCTCTGGAGTGCTGGGGTTAAAGGCGTGCGCGACCACACCCAGCTGTTTCTCTTTCTTTCCTTTTCTTTCTTTCTTTCTTTCTTTCTTTCTTTCTTTCTTTCTTTCTTTCCTTCTTTTTTTATTTCTCTTTCTTGAGTTGAATCACAAATGTGACAAACATTTAATTGCTCTTTTATAAGGATTCTGTTTTTTTTCCCTTAAAGTAATTGTTATCCATGAAAGGAAAACAACAACAACAACAACAACTTTGTGACCTGATTGTGCAAATAAGTAAATGCAAAGTCAGGCTAATTAAGATCTATGTATTGTCATGGCCCTCAGAAAGACAAAATACAATTGAAATAGTTTACGGTTATGTGTGAGAGTTACTAACTACCACATGTCTGGTGTCTGGGATGCACTAGAAACTGTATATTTTAACCAAACTCTTCCCACTAGCCAGGTTCTAAAACACCAAGTAGATTTGAATCAACATATTTTCTATGAAGTTACTAAGCAGAAAACGCTACAGTACTCCTTTATTGGTGGTTGTGGTGTTCATTCTACCTGCTTCGCCTTTTGGTCATTGTCCAAGACTTCAACAAGACATGATTCCTGAGCTACCCAAAAACATCTTTTCATTTAGTCATCAGTACTAAGAGAGAATAGCTCAGTATTTCCTTTGCCAGAACTCTCTTCCTCTAGCTAAATGCATCCCCGGTGTTCAATGTCATCTTAAAGCTAGGCTCTCAAAAAGCCCTGCTCCAATCTCTTAAACCAATTTCCTAGTTTTAGTTTTATTCATAGAACTTAAAAATTACTGGCTAGGCTGGGCACGATGACACATACCTGTAGTCCCACCACTTTGGCAAGCAGAAGCAGGCAGACCGCTGAGTTCCAGGCCAGTAAGTCTAGGACAGCCAAAGTTACACAGAGAAATCCTAACCCCCCCCCCCCCCCCCCGACAAAAAAGAACCCACAAATTACTGGATAGATTTCTAGTTTATTTACTATGATTAGAATTTTAATTTTTGTCAGGTGGTGGTAGCACATTGCCTTTAATCCTAACACTTGAGAGGCAGAGGTAAGTGGATCTCTGTGAGTTCTAGGTCAGCCTGCTCTACAGTGTAGGTTCCAGGAAAGCTAGAGCTACACACAGAGAAACACTGTATCAAAAAAAAGTGTTTTCTTCTGGGTGAGAGGGATAGCTCAACAGTTAAGAGCATGTACTTCTCTTTTTTTTTTTTTTTTTTTTTTTTTCTTTTTTCTTTTGGTTTTTCAAGACAGGGTCTCTCTGTGGATCCTTGGCTGTCCTGGACTCGCTTTGTAGACCAGGCTGGCCTCGAACTCACAGCGATCCACCTGCTTCTGCCTCCCGAGTGCTGGGATTAAAGGCGTGCGCCACCACGCCCGGCAACATGTACTTCTCTTATGCAGGACCCAAGTTCAGTTCCCAGCCAGCACCCTTACAAACTGCCTCTAATTCCAGTTCCAAGTGATCTGATGCTTCTGGCCCATGGAGGCACCTCACTCACCCTCACACGCATGCATATATACATACATACATACGTACATACATACATACACGATACAATATAATAAAAATAAATATTTTCAAAAATTTTGTTTTCATCCTGTACAGTTTCAACTCTTTGTAATAGCTAAAGCTAAGAAAATATCAGTTACATAATTGAACACGTTTCTTTATCTATTCAAACATTGTGCCAGTTAGTTTTAACTGTCAACTTGCCACAGTTTAGAATCATCTAGATAGAGAGCCTCAAGGGATTGTCTAGATTCTCATTGCCTGCGGACATTGATTGATGTGGTGCCAGTGGCTGCTTTAGTTCCTAGTCTGACTCCTTTTTGCTGCTCAGTGTTCTATTTGTAAAATGGCAGACTTCTTTCTGCTTTTTGATGAGTTGTCACGTGCCTTTGTAAATTTAGACCACCTTCTAATATTTATTACTTTGTGCTGCTTTCAAAGATGGCACAGCTCTTGGGATCCTGCTAAAGTAAGGTTTACTTTGCTGGTGTCACAGCAGAGCTTCCACGTTGCTTTCTTCACAATCACTTCCCTCATGCCGAGGAAGAGTTCAGCTTTGCTCCCTCTGGCTACCCAACCATAGCTCCAGAGCCAGCAGAGACCACATGCCGTAGCTGATGCTGTAGATGGCTCTGGAGTGTCCTGCACAGACCCATAGGCTGAGGTCCGCGCCTCTAAGGTGCAACCATTAGAATGCCCACATCCTTGTAGCAGGAAGTTAAGTTGTAGGGCCTTGCCTTGAAGAAACTCTTAGAATCATGGCCTTTCTTATGTCTTTTCTTGCTCTCTGGACACCATGAAGTGAGCACCTGTGCTTTACCCAGACCTAGTCATGTGTTCTGCTTTGCTATAAACTAAAAGCAACGGGACCAGAAACCATGGGGTAAAACCTCTGTAATAATGAACAAAACAAAATTTTCCTCTTTTTAAGTCATTTCGAGTGTTTTTGTCACAATAATGGAAAAACTAACATAGTCATCTGTTATAACTCTTTATCTTTATCATGCAGAGTCTCTATCTTTATCATGGCCTTTCACAATACAGTAGAAATCTAAGCCATTACCTGTTGTTTTTAACAAAATCTCAAGCCTTCCCTTTTACCAGTGAAGACTTGGGAACCAGATCTAGATTCAAAAACCCCTAGCTCAGGAGGCAGAGAAAGCACCCAGCTGACCTTTCTTCTCAGCTGGGACACCAAAAAGGGTGCTCTCCTTCACAACATAGTCCCCCAAACCCCCCAAACTGAATGTCCTTCCCTTCTACTTCCTGTGTGTCACTCTATCCATCCTCCCAACTCCCTGTTAGTCCCTATGGTTTGTTTTGTTTGTTTTCCCTATGTTCACTGCCTGTCAATTGCTCCCTTGCTCTGCCTCTCAACCTATGGTTAACTTTATTTAATCCTATTTTTAAAAAATAAGCAAACCACTCTTGGACTAAAGGTGTGTGCTAGGGTTGAGTACATCACAACCAGAAACAGGTTTTTCTGGTAAATAACACAATCTCCAGGTTCATGGTGTGATCAAATATCCTGCAACAATGCTCTACGGGTATTGTCACTTTTACTTCCTATCCTAATGCTTAAATGCAGTCAGTTGAATGCTTTAGGCTACATTTCTCCCAGAATTCAGGTAAAAAGTTACCAAATATCTTGTTATAACGTCAAAAAGGTGTTCTAGTATCCATATAAGAAAATAGGGCCGGGCGTGGTGGTGCATGCCTCCCAGCACTCGGGAGGCAGAGGCAGGTGGATCGCTGTGAGTTCGAGGCCAGTCTGGACTACAAAGCAGGTCCAGGACAGCCAAGGCTACACAGAGAAACCCTGTCTCGAAAAACCAAAAAAATAAAAAAGAAAAGAAAATAGACATTGGCTGGGTGGTGGTGGCGCACACCTTTAATTCCAGCACTTAGGAGGCAGAGGCAGGCAGATCTCTGTGAGTTTGAGGCCAGCCTGGTCTACAAAGTGAGGCTAGGACAGCCAAGGCTACACAGAGAAACCCTATCTTGAAAAGCCAAGGTGGGAGTGGTAGGAAAAAACAAACAAACAGACATCAGCTGAATAGTAGTGCTCTTAACATTACACAGTAGTGGTGCTAGTGGTAGCTTTGATCAGGGCTTTCTCGCAGCTATTAAAGAAAAGCTATTCCTCTTCATCAGAGAACAGCTTCTGCCTCTGGTCTTGGGCAGAGACCTAAAATTATAAACCATCCAAAACATAAGAGTTAACACAACTAGTCAATCACCTGTACAAGGGACCACCCCTGAGGAAGGCTAATTCACCTAAAATCATGCAAAAGAGATGGAAGGAATAGTTCTCCCTGTGATGACATATCTACTGTTCCTCCCCAGAAACCACACTCTTGGAGCAGTCACTTACGGAACTGCTGCCATGGAACCATAGCTAAACTAAGCCTGCTTCTACCATGTGGCTGTTTGTCTGTGTTAGTAATCAGGCAGCTATACAGTCACCCCTAAAGGCCCTGATGACAGTGGGAAAACAGACAACACCAAAGCCACTCCAGAAGCCTGTCACCGGAAACATGTCACTACCTGCCGGCAGGACTCAGGCTCCCTATGCCACATTTGCACCCTCAGTGCATGCCTATGTACTTCCTGCGCATGCGCTACATAGCTTATAACAGGAACACCTCCCATTCCTCCTCCTTCCCTCCCTCCCTCTCTCCCTTCACCCCCTTCCCTCTTGTGTCTCCAGAGACTGTCTCTGTATTCCCTAATAAACCTCTTAAGTGGCTCTGCTGCGTGGCGTGATTTCCATTCCTCTGTACAGCTTGGCTGCTCACATCCTAGCAGTCTGACCATCATGAATGACTGTCTGTCTTCCTCACTTCCATCCTCCTTGTCTGGGCAACTGCAAGCATTCATAACTTACCTACCTTAGGGATTTTCTCTCTTCTTTTTATTTCATTTTTTTATTTTTTGAATTTTTATTTTTATTAGATGTATTCATTTTATGTGTATGAGTATATAGGTATGCCATGTGTGTGCTGTGCCCACAGAGTTCAGGAAAGGGCACTGGAACTCCTGGAACTGGAGATCGGGATGGTTGTAAGCCATATGTGTGCTGAGAACTGAACTTGGATGTGCTACAGTGCTCTGGATCCATAAGCCATCTCTCTAGACCCTTATTTTAGACTCTAGTAAAACCATCCCAAGCTGCTTCTGAGTCCATTCTTAAATTCCTTTATTAGTGAGACCAAGAACCTTAAGAGAGGATCCCCAAATTTTTCTGTAACAGTAGAGTACTAGCCTAGCCTATAGAAGATCCAGGTTCAATCTACAGTACCACAAAAAAGTTCCTGTCTGCTAGACTGGATTAATAAAGCTATATTTCGTGGTTGTGGTGGTTTGAATAGGTATGGCCCCTATAGACTCATCTGTTTAAATGTGTGGCACACAAGGAGAGGCACTATTAGGAGGTGTGGCCTTGTTGGAGTAGGTGTGGCTTTCTTGGAGGAAGTGTGTCACTGTGGGGGTGGGCTTTGAGGTCTCTTATGCTCAAGCTATGCCCAGCTTCGCACACCGTCTCCTCCTTGCTGCCTGTGTGTCAAGATGTAAAACTCACAGCTCCTCCAGCACCATGTCTGCCTGTGTGCTGCCTTGCTTCCCACCATGATGATAATGGACTAAAGCTCTGAAACTGAAGGCTAGCCAAAGTTAAATGTTTTCCTTTCTAAGAGTTGCTGTGGTCACAGTGTCTCTTCACAGCAATAAACCCTAACTAAGACAGTGATAAAAACAAATTCTGCACTACAAAGTCCCCAAGAGAATCAACTGACACTATTGTTCTTTAAATGTAAAGTACTTCATCATCTATTTCAAATGCTGGGACATTATGAGGTAAGACACCTACATTCTTTGTTTTCTGCCTATGAACTGATATTTGAGGTGATGTGAAGGCCTCTGGTCATGATTAGTATCTGTTTACAGAAAAACAACTATTTATACTGAGAAACTGTAAAATTGTAAAATACAAGATGCTTGTTCGCTTGTCCAGCCTTGCTCGCCTCTCCCAGTTCTCGTTAATGCTAACTTCAAAAGTTCCACCCTAGTTTCCAGAATAGTTACATGTAAGTTTCCATATATCAGATGTCCCCATACGGCTTTCAGTAACCGCTCTAGAGACCCACACCCAAGCCCCCACAAAGAGCTTCCCAATGCCAGATGTCCTAATGTCCATATGGTCTAACTTGATAAGAAACCCCACCTGCTTTGCGGTGTTAGCCTTTAAAACTAGCCTGTAACAGCTACTCGGGGTCCTTCACCTCCCGAGTGCTGAGGGACCCTGACACATCAACAATTGGGACTTCTGATGTGTCAGTAATAAATTTCACATATACCTCCAGCCTGTGTGACTTGAGTGGTCTCTCGTGGCGACCCCCCTTCCTGAATTGGACTCCAGGGTCCAACAATACTGTGTGTAATTACTCAATTTACTATGGTCCCTGAAATACAAGCTGTATATTGAGGGATGGGTGTCATATAATTAAGAAAACTAAGGTCTCTATATGACAAAGCCAATAAAAGTGAAAATTTCTAATATATAAATATGAAAATATCTGTTTTCACAACCTAAATTTGTGTTATTCAGAAACTGACAAGACAAAAGCAATTTAGTATGGTGTAAGGCAAAAAATATTAACCTATGAAAATAAAACAGTGGGGGGGGGTGGATTAAGCAGAAGTCTCCTGGCACTTGACACAAGCTAAAGTCATTGAGGGGAGAGAACCTCAATTAAAAAAATGCACCCATAAGGTGGGCTGTAGTTAAGTCTATAGGCATTTTGATAATTGGTGACTGATGGAGGAGTGCCCAGCCCATTGTGGGTGTGGCTACTCCTGAGCTGCTGGTCCAGGCTCTATAAGAAAGCAGGCTGAACAAGCCATGAGGACTGTCCCAGTAAGCAGCACTCCTCCATGGCCTCTGCATAGCTCTGGCCTCCACTTTCTGCCCTGATTAAGTTCCTGTGCTGACTTCCTTTGATGATGGAGTACGGTGTGGAAAGGTACGCTGAACAAACCATTATCTCCCCCAACTTGTTTTTAGTCATGGTATTTCATCATAGCAACTATAAACCTAAGTCAAGAAAATCAGTCAGCTGTCTACCTAAGGAACTAGAGTTTGCCGCTATTGGATATTTACAGAATGTGTGGACTCAGGAACCAGGAAGTTCAGAGTGAGTCATTAGATGCCAGACACAGCAAACACATGAGGGGCAGTTCTTGCTAAACCAGGAAGGCAATTTCCACTTGAAAAGACCTCATTCATTAATACTGTACTGAGTAAACATCCGGCTTACCTGGGGGAGTGAAACTGCCTAGAGCGAGAGTCCCACCCACCCCTACACCCAGTAGCTACTACACCCAGAAGAGTAGTCAGTGTCCTGCTTACTACCATGAGGAGCAAAATCCACCCAGAAACCAAAAGCCAAACCTAAGACCTTGGGTGGGCCAGAGGAGTGTTATCAGGTTTGCACATGTTTGGTTTTGTGCACACTTGGCCTCTCCACTCTACTGGGCAGGAAGCCTTCAACTATCCCCTATGAATATCTCTGATCACAGAGCTGCTCCAGAAGAGACCACACTCTGTATCCTGTATCCTGCCTCCCATAAATCTCCTACCCTGAAACAGCCACTGCGGAGAGTGAGATATTATAGTAATTGTCCTAAACCGCTGCCTGATATTTTATCTAGTACCCGCCTTTTCTAATCTTCTTAATTAAGAGACCCTTCCCCTTTAAACTCAGGGAGCCACACCCTCTAAAACCCATTCTTGCCTTAAGTTTTATGTTTAATAGAAGAAAATGAGCGGAACATGGTGGTGCACTCCTTTAATCCCAGCACTCAGAAGGCAGAGGCAAGCAGATCGCTGTGAGTTCGAGGCCAGCCTGGTCTACAAAGTGAGTCCAGGATGGCCAAGGCTACACAGAGAGACCCTGTCTCTGGAAAAAAACAAACAACAAAAAAAAGAAAATGATAAGAAGACCAGATGCCAGATTATATGAGGTTTATTAAATGAGCATGAGGAGGGAAGGAAAGGGGGGAGGGGTACCACAGAGAGAGAGAGGGAGAGAGAAAGAATGGGGTCTCTCTCTCTGTCTCTTTCACACACACACACACACACACACACACACACACACACACACACACATGTGCGAAGTCGGTCTGTTCTTTTATATACTGGGCAGGGTCACAACCCCATGGCATGTAGGCAATGACATCATAGGTAGGCTGACTGAAGCAGAATTCTAACATTAAGTAATCAATATTATTTAAGGAAACCCCTCTCTGTTTATCTCTGTACTGAACGTGGGAGAACTGGCTGCCTATAAGCATAAACATTATAGAAGAAACCACTCTCTCAAGAACCATCCCCCTACCCCATCCCCCACCTCCTCAACACCACCCCAGGGCTGCTAAGAGCTTGAGGGATTCTCAGGGACAACAGTAGCTGCAGAAACAAAATTCAAGACAAGTCAGCATGGAGCCAAATTGATACTAGGAAGCCAATAGTGTTGGACCCTAGAGTCCAATTCAGGGAGCGGGTCACCGCGAGAGACCACTCAAGTCACACAGACTGGAGGTATATGTGAAATTTATTACTGACACATCAGAAGTCCCAATTGTTGATGTGTCAGGGTCCCTCAGCACTCGGGAGGTGAAGGACCTCGAGTAGCTGTTACAGGCTAGCTATAAAGGCTAAAACCACAAAGCACGTGGGGTTTCTTATCAAGTGAGACCATATGGACATTAGGACATCTGGCATTGGGAGTCTCTTGGTGGGGGCTTGGGTGTGGGTCTCCAGAGCGGTTACTGAAAGCCATATGGGGACATCTGATATATGGAAACTTACATGTAACTATTCTGGGAACTAGAGTGGAACTTTTGAAGTTAGCATTAACAAGAACTGGGCAACGCTGGACAAGAAAGCAAGCATCTTGTATTTCATAATTTTACAGTTTCTCAATAGAAGTAGCACTCAAGGAGAGAAAATGGACAGTGCAAGTGCAAAGCAGGATATGTGCTTCATGTCTCTTTTAGCAGTAGTGAAGATTAAACCTGGGGCCTCACACATGCAAGATAGGGACATTGGAGCCAGGCAGGCGTGGTGGGCACACCTTTAGTCTCAGCACTCTGGAGGCAGAGGCAGGCAGATGGCTATGAGTTCAAGGCCAGTCTAGTCTACAAAGCAAGTCCAGAACAGCCAAGGCTACACAGAGAGACCCTATCTCAAAAAACAAACAACAATGACAAAGAAAGATAGGAGCACTGCCACTTAGCCTGTCTCCTCCCCCTGCACCTTTTTGTACACTTTATTTGTGATAGGGTTTAACTAACTTGCCCAGGTTGGTCTTGAAGTTACTCAGCAGTCAAGGCAGGCCTTCAACTTTTAATTTTCCTGCCTATAGCCTGTGGAACAGCTAGGCTTTCAGGCCTGTGACACCAGGCCTGTGTTATTGGTTTGGTTTTTGTTGTTGTTGTTGTTTTTGAGCAAAGGTCTCCTGTGGTCCAAGCTGGACCTGAACTCACTGCCTAACCGAGACTGGCCTTAGACCTTTTGGTCTTTTGTTTCTATCTCTCAAGTGTATGGATGTGTGCCACAGTGCCCAGCTACGCCTAGATGTCCGAACAATAGGCCGAGATCTGCTTTTGTGGCTTTTGAAGTCACACTGTTCAGAGGATGTCAACTGACAAGTAGGCCTAAAAAATAATCAAACTCTAAGGATCAAGTAAGGCCCCAAATTAAGTTTAAAACATAAGCTCGTTTACTCCTTTCGTGTTACGCATTTTCTTTTTGTGAGTGTGACCCCGAGTGGTTCATAAGGGGCATTGAAGAGGAGGGAGGAGGGAGGAGTAGAATCCAGTTAAAATCAGAAGACCCAGGGCTTGAGATGTGGGACCATTAAGTGTGAGTTTTCAGCTGCTTTAATGTTCTTATGCAGACACCTCTTAGACAGGAAGCCATCTTTGTCCCAGTGAGTTTACGGGCAATTTGGCCAGTTATTTTAGGATTCTGGACTGTCAGCTAGTGAGACATAATCCAGATCCAGAGGAAAAAGAACTGTCTTTCTTTCTCGTTCTATGCTGGCTCATACACTGACATGCATCACCAAGAATCCTTGCATCTCAGCCCCAGGCTATCCATAGTGCCTTAGTTTCCAAGTTGATAAGAGAATATTGTCTCCTTGCCCTTCCTAGACCACTTAGTCCTTTCCCTGTGGATAACAATGTTCACTATTATCATTCAGTGCCCTGCAGGCTGGCCTGGGTTCTACGTCCTGCTGGCTGGTCCAGGCATTGGATCCAAGGTCCCATTCCTCACTCAGGGGTGGCTAGAGGGCTTTAGGGTGAGGCCTGGGTGCTAGGCCAGGCTCCCAGTCTCATTGAAGGGTCAGGCCCGCGCAAGCAGCAGTGGTGGAGCAGGCCCCAGTGGCTGCAAAGGTAGTTCCATAACTGGTGCCTAATCACTGGGCACCCAGCAGCAGTCCCCCCCCCCCCCCGGAATAAATGTAGTCTCAGATGGTCATGTCATGGTGGAGGAGTGGTGAGCAAGAGAGCCGGCAAGCAAGAAAGCACCCAAACATGGCAGACAGCCTTTATTTATCAGCCTCTGGAAGTGGGAAAGAGTTTAGAGGGTTAATGTGTCTGATTGGCAGGGGCTTAGGGTGCCAGGATACTTAATCTACATAAAGTGGTACAGTACCTCATTTGCATGCAAAACCACAGGGCCCTATCAAGAGAAGGAGAAAACAGTACTTAATTATCCTATGGTGTGAGAGGATAACATCTAGGTACAATTAAAGGTCATTTGCTGGAGGCTAGGATATCTTCAGAATAGGCTGTTGTACTTTCAGGAATTCCCAGTGCATGTTGAAGAAGTTCCTTATCAGGAAAGGGTCAGGCCTGTAATCTTCCCTGAGGACTACGTGATGATCCTTACAAGATCTGGGGTTACCAGATCAGGTGGAGTGAGACCCCCACTAAGAAAAGGGAATCTGCCTTCCTAGACCAAGGATGAAATGGATGTGCAGAGAAGTCAGAGTTCAACCTTCTCCAGCAGAGTCCCACATCCCTTCTCCAGCAGACTATCCACAAGCCCTGGCCATTTCCTACTTTCCATAGTGACTGCCCATTTATAGATAATCTCTTCAGTGTTTCACAAGGATGACCAGAAACCTAATTTGGTGTATTTCTTCACAAACTAGAAAGTGTTTTTCTTCTTATTCCAAAGCGTGCAATCAGGTCCTCCAGTTTACATTTCTTCATGCTCACACATTTTAAGAACCTATCAGATATATATGTAGGCTCCTTGGGGAGATGCAATCTATTTGACTGGCAGTTAAACACATAGTGCAGTGTAGAAACAGAATGCTTGCCTACAGGTGCAAGTAAAATAGAGACAGTGGACAGAAAAGGTAAGTACTAGAACCCCAAATTCATCAAGCTTGCTAAGAGATCCACATTTCCTTTAACAATGTGTTTGATGTGCCTGTCCCTGGTCGAATTCTCTCTGTCTGTCTGTCTGTCTCTGTCTCTCTGTCTGTCTGTCTGTCTGTCTGTCTGTCTGTCTGTCTCTCTCTCTCTCTCTCTCTCTCTCTCTCTCTCTCTCTCACACACACACACACACACACACACACAGATATTGGTAGGGATGTCCAAATTATTGCTGTCCTCATGGTTAACAAGAACCCAGTAACACCTGGTCTCGTCTCTGTCAGTGACAGGCTAAATCTTCCACAGTCAGTACCGCCCCCTTCCCACCAGCCCTTCTCCTTCCAATTAGAGCTGTTGCCTAGGGCTTATCCTCGGTCTCACTTTTTATTTCTTTAATCACTGAGACGATCTTTTCTATGTAGTATCATGTGACGCAGAGCGTGAGTCACTGAAGTCGAGGGTGAGAGAAGGGGAACAAGCATTGAACGCAATGCTGATGCGGCTGGAGCCCTACTCAACAGCTGCAGGTTTCCCTCACATTAGGCTTCTTTCTGTAAGCCTGTGTTTTTTCTCCTTTCCCCTTGGCCACAAGACTTCTTTCAGAGCCTTTGAAGTAGGTTTTGTTTTTGTATGCTTTGCCATCTCCATAACACACTTGACTGGAGTTCAGTGTCTTGATTATGAAAACAGCTCACGGTTTTCTTGTGTATGACCCTAGCAGAGAAGCATGCTTCAAAGTTCCCTAACCATGCCCAATCATCTGTGTTCTGGCTTGGTATTTTTGTTTTTCCTTGCCTTTGTTTTTTGATTATAAAATAGTAACTAAAAGATCTGGAATTGGACTACAAAGAGTGGGACAGAGAAGTTGGAAGTTCTCAATAGGAAGTGAGTTTTATTTGGAAACCGCAATACTATCAGGCAAAGTGACATGCTTGCTGTAGCGTGGGCTTTGGAGCAAGGCGGTCAAGCTTCTCTGTGGGCCTTTAGCAGTCTGAAGGTCTGTGATGACAGAAGTGCCTCCTGGTGTAGCTGGTCTTGGGGCATCTTATGTTCTTCAACGTCAGTGTTTCACAGAAAACCCCGAAGCTGTTAGATACCCTCCTCACTGTGGAGAGGCCGAGTCTATTGTTTATAAATGTCCAGAAACATTTTTTTGTTGTTTGGTTGGGCTTTTGTTTTGTTTTGTTTTGTTTTTTGAGACAGGATTTCTCTGTGTACAGCTCTGGCTGTCCTGGGGCTCACTCTGTAGAGCAGGGTGGCCTCAAACTCAGAGATCCATCTGCCTCTGCCTCCCAAACTCTGGGATCAAAGATGTGAGGCACTACCACTGGAACTACCTCGTTTTGAACCTCACTTCATGGGTTTTTCTACTGCAAACGGTAGGAATATTTTGAACATTTAAAGAGGATGCATTACTGCACCTGTGTAAGGGATGATGCGTGCAAGATTCTTTCTTATGAGTTATTAGGGACCACATGTGTACCAGAGACACTTTAGTGTACCAGACAGCAGAACTCCTCCAACTTTGGTGCACATTCTGTTAGATAAAAAGCCTTAAAAAATACTGATTGCTAGCTGCCAGCTCTGTGTTGTAGCTCACAGGTCTGCATTGGGCACTAGAAACTCACAGTCCTTCTGTGTTATCAAAAGTCCCTTGTTATGGTTTGGATGCCCTCAAGCGTCCTCCAAAGGCCAATGCATTAACAGCTTGGTCACCTGCTCATGGCTCTATTCAGGGATAAAGGAGCCTTCAGCGGACGGGAACAGCAAGAGGAGTGAGGTGTGTGTGTGTGTGTGTGTGTGTGTGTGTGTGTGTACGCGCACTCCTGAGGAGATATTCTGCCCCAGCCCCTTCCTTTGTCCCTCAGCCTTCTGGTCACAGCTTTGCTCTGCCATGCCTTCCCTCACATAATGTTTTATTTCTGACCTAAGCCAATAGAGTCATCCAGCTATGTACTGAGATCTTATAATTGCCCCAGGTATTTTATCATAGTAACAGAACATTGATTAACACATTGCTAATGTTTCTGGATTGTGACCAACAATACATGTATAATATATACATTTTTAAATACCTTAATATACCTTAGTTTACATGTTGCTTTATTATAATGACAATTTAAAGCCCAAAATGTATATACATCATCATCATTAGCATGCCTACTGTTTGTGGGGTCTGACTTAGTCATTGGTGAGAAGCTGAAGAATGTGACAGACACTGACTTCATTGGCTTGCTGTGAATGACTAATCCATGGTACGTCTGAGAACCATACCACTAATCACATAAAAATACATGAATAAGGGCCAGGCGTGGTGGTGCACGCCTATAATCCCAGCACTCGGGAGGCAGAGGCAGGTGGATCGATGTGAGTTCGAGGCCAGTCTGGTCTACAAAGCGGGTCCAGGACAGCCAAGGCTACACAGAGAAACCCTGTCTCAAAAAACAACAACAACAAAAAAAACCCCATGAATAATAGGATCCTAGTTGGGGCGGGGGGGTGGTAGTGGAAGACATCTGGATGATTTTCTATTTCAAAGAGTTTATAACAGTGATGTGCTTATTCAAATATTGCTTCTTGGGGGGGTGGGGGGCTACCACAGCTTTTCCAGAATAGTTTAGAATTCAGGAAAACTTTCCAAGTAAAAAGACAGATGTCAGACAAGCAAAAAAAAAAAAAAAAAGCTTGCGAAGATTGTATTGCATTTTACTTAGGTGTGGGGATGCATGTACAAGCGGATGCCGCCAGAATCCAGAAGAAGGCATCGGATCACTTGGACCTGAAAATACAGGAGTTTAGGATCTACCTACATGAACTCTGAGGACATCGTTGAGGGATCTCTCCAGGCCCTAAAAAAAGCACCATTTTAAAAGTGCGTTTTCCCCCAAAAGCCTTTTGCTTTCTTTTTCTGCTTAGCATAAATCCATTCCGCTTTTAGGCAATGGCACCTGGCACACATCGTAACCGCAGATAACACTGAAGGACACATGGAGGCTTCTGAAAATACATTCTCCCCAAACTGCAGTTGCAAAGCATCACACACACCTGCATAGCAACGCGCCTTCTGTGCTAGAAGGAAGTCAGGCCACTGAAAGAATGTTGGCAGCAGATGCTCTCTGACTTGCCGTGGGGTCATGTCCTGCCAGGGGAAAGTGTTATAAGTCAAAACTGCTTTTACTGTGTCTAATGCACTAAACAGCACAGTTTAGCAGACTAGTAGTACACTATGGAGCTTCGCTCTGTCCTCAGGGCCACAGGGCTCACTGGGGGCTGTGAGAGTGGTAAGATTCTAAGCATTGCAAGCCTGGGAAAAGGTCACAATTCAAAGTAGGGTTTCAGTTGCGTGCACATTGCTTTTGCGCCGTTGCTGGAGTGACTGTAGCTTCCTCCTCCCCTTGGCTGTTTCTAGCCCACTGCTCTCCTACATAGACTTCCTACTGAGAGTAGAGACCCCCTACCCTGCGCTGTACCTAACAAGCATGCTGAAGTTCCCTGTTGGGATGATAGCATGTGCCGTTCCATCACAGCGTGCACACCCTGCCTGGCTCCAGCTTTCCTGTACGTGTGTCTATCCTCACCTCAATCCCTTGTCAGAGCTCTAGGATCCAAGCCATGTGGGACACTGTACTTGAGCAAGCTACTGTTGCTTGTTCTTTCACGTGCAAATGAAACGATGGCAAAGCCTTCCTCAGAAGGATGTTGGAATAAGCGAGGCATTCCACGGAAAACGCCAAGAACACCATCAAGCCCATAGTAAGTGCTTCGTGTGTTCCATTTGTGCGTTTAGACAAAATGAGTGCTTTAACCTGAACAACAGCATTATTATATCTGTTCTAAAGTTGGAGAAACTGACACACATGTAAGTGTTTACTTTCCCGGTGTAAAGAAGTAGCATATGCCATCTGCTGAGGAACTGGTTTCTCTGTGTCCTTGCATCCTGCCTCTCCTGGGAATGGCTTTTGAAGGAAAGGCTCAAACATACAACACAAAGGTGCAAGATGCAGCCACAAATTAGGAGCTCTTACAGAAACGTTTCCAGCTAACTCACTGTCTCTTTAAACCAAAGAGGAAATGAAGCTCTTTGTGCAATTCAGCTTTCAGACTTGAGGTTTCTGAAAGGAACAGTGTGGTTTATTAGAAAGAGCGTTTCCTTTAAAGCTGACACACCTTCCCAGACCCTTACTCCTTGTAGGCAGCTCATGCAAGTTCTCGGAGCATGTCTTGTCACTTGGGCTACTGGCAAAGCCACTGACAGCATGGCCTTGTTCTGTAGGTTAAACGGCACAGCATTCATAAAGAGCCTGATTCATGCCCTCTGCCACCAACCTACACCTACAGCATACCTTCTCCTTTCTGATGATGGACTCAGTTAATTGAAGCAGCCAGAAGTAGGAGTATGTGTCTATGTAACCATATATATGTGAACATCGCACACCAATGAATACATTCATGGCTATAGGCACACATGCTAGAATGAGTTGACTTTTTAAACTATTTATGCTGTTTAAACAGCACCTAGTCTTTCTTGTGGTCCTGTGCCCAGTGGCCCTAGCAGGTCTGGGTCTCTGTAGGTTCATCCAGCCACTGCTTGCTTCTGGACAGGAATGAGTGGGCTTCAAGATCAGAGGTCCAGTCACTCTCTCAGGGGTGGCTAGAGCATTTTAGGGGACAGAGCCGGGTTCCCAGCCTCTCTGGGGGAGGTGGGAAGTGAGTTCTCATACCTGGTGTCACCGTTGTTGGCTCTTTGGTTCATCTACCCCACCCCGCTGGGCAGGGGAAGGAGGCAGATGCCAGACACCTTCTGGGAGACAGAGGGAGATGCAGGCCCAAGCCAGTGCTTCCCCAGGGGTCAGCACGGAGCTACTGGCAGTGGTTGGGCAGGCCCCAGTGACTGCAAAGGCCTTTCTCCCATGGCTGCCTGCTCACTGGACATCCAGCTGTAGCTCCCTCCAGAGTAAATGGAGTCTCAGATGGTCATGGTGGAGTGAGAGGTCAACCTAACTTTACTGGTGAATTAGGGATCTATAAACCTTGGCCAGTGAGAGTAAATGTATCTGATTTACTAGGGCTCAGGGTGCTAGGATACCTCATCTACATACAGTGATATAGCTCCTCAGTAACACAGAGCCTTTATCACAGGAAGGAAGATAGGACTTAAATATCCTGTGTATGACAGGATGACACTGAGGTATAATTAAAGACTATTTCTTGGAGCCTAAGATCTCAGCCCAGGGTAGAGTTCTTCCTGTACTTGTTATCAGGAAAGGTTGGGCCTGGATTTTCTTTTAGGACTATATGACACCCCTTTCAGAATCTGGAATCATCATATCAGGTGGGGTGAGCCTCCTGCTGAGAAAGGGAGTCCGTTCTTCATAGACTGAGTGGAAAATGGCTATATGGCGAAGACCAGACTTCCACCTTAACCAGCGGACTCCTACACTTTGTATGTATAGCAAAGAGTTAAATCCACAGAGATGACATTGGAGAAGAAAAAATGGCCCTAGAGGGATATAGCACAAGGATAACTTGGAGCACGGTTGCTCAAGTCAATCTCTGAAGGCAAGTGAAATCTGCTTAGATCATGCTATCCCGAACATCAGTGGCATGAATGTCCTGCAGAAGCCAGACTTATCTATACGCACCCAGCTCAGTAGACAGAGAAAATAAGAGAATCCATGAGAAAACGAACAGGTCACAAGTTTGGCCACCACTTTCCCTAAATAGGTGAATTAGTAGAGAGCTGACAATGTGTGTGTTCTTTCCCCTCCATCCTTCAACTCTCTCAAAAGGAATGCTCAGTATAGTCAAAAACATAAGAATAAGGAACTGTGGGCCTGGAGTGGTGGTGCACACCGTTAGGGAGGCAGAGACAGGCAGATCTCTGTGAGTTTGAGGACAACCTGGCCTACAAAGTGAGGCCAGGACAGCCAGGGTTACCTACACAGAGAGAGACCATGTCTACATACACACACACACACACACACACAGAGAGAGAGAGAGAGAGAGAGAGAGAGAGAGAGAGAGAGAGAAAGAGAGAGAGAGAGAAAATGTAGTGCATGTAGTTGAGACACATTAATAGAATACTAATCATCATCAAAGGCACAAATCCTTAAGCTCTCCTGATTAAATGACAAGTATCTCTTAATCTACACATTTATCTGAGATCAAAACTTCAATCATAGTTTGGATAAGTGGTTGTGCGTCAGGGTTTCTTACAGCGTTCCAGGTAGTTGTGGCTGAGGGCATCTGAAAAGTGTGACTGAGCAGAGGGTGCAATTCCAAGTTCACATAGTTGTCATGTGAGGCTTCAGCTCTTCCCTCTGTGAGATTGTGCACAGGGTAGTCCACAACACAGCAGAAGACTTCCTGGTAAGTAAACTGGGAAACAGAGATGAGGACAGACAGGCATGCACAGCAGAGGAGGCCCAGAGAAAGCCACGGTGTCCTTTTAAACTACTCTCAGTGGTGATATGCTGATGAAAAGTTGTTACTCCTACCTCTTGTTCCATTGGCCACAGAGTCTATCTCACTGTAGTATGGGAGAAGACAACACGGTGTGTGCACACCGGGAGGTGGGGTCCTTAGGCCCGTCTCTACCCCAGTGTGATTCTGCAGTTCTACCCAAAAAAACATACCTGCAATTTCAGAGTGGACTATCTGCTCTTCTGTGGTTGGTGAATGCTGCTGCCTCCCACAATTCCCACTGTTAACTCCATGACTTCTCTCGGATGCCCTTACTAGCAATATCCTCCTTTTGTGTTGGACGTTTCCTATCAAAGCTCATTTTCACCAGCACTGTCTAACCCTCGCATAGCTAAGGAGAGACAGGGCTGGTGCACAAAACGTCTGTCACTCTGGATGGAACATCAGAGCTATTTTTACTATTCTACAGCTGCCTTCACAGCATTAGCCTTGTCAAAACAATCACTCTGTGTTATTAATATTAAATGAAAGGCATAATCAACTGACGGAGCATGAAAGGTATTTCTCTCTCTCTCATTAGAAGGACTGTACATTATTCTGGCTTGATATCTTCGACATTTTTTTCCTCTTTGTCATTTAAAATCCAATGATGTGCTTTGTGTTGGTTTGTATTTTCATTTCTAAGAAGCAGATAGAACATAGTTTTCTCAGCTGTAAAACATCTTGCTAAGTATAGTCACATACATCTTAATGATTTCATGATTTTTTTTTATTTCATGATTTTTAAAGCTGGCTATTCATTATTTAAATTATTTTTTGGATGAACACGAGACAATGTTAAGTGACAAATTACTTTTTAGTTATATTGGTATTATTTCGTTCCCAGGGCTTTTTTTTTTTTTTTAACCAAGGATACAAACATTATAACCGCACAGTGCCTTCTCAGAGCTGAGGTCCTGTTTAGACATCCAAGTTTGAGCCTTTTTCCCTACTCAGTGGATCGATCCAATGTTGGGGGAAGGAATGCTGAGCAAAGGGAGGCGTCTCTGTGGGGCTCTGCTGGATAAGGTTGAAGTCTGACTTCTCCAGATAGCCATTTTCTGCTTGGCCTATGAAAGTAGACTCCTCTTTCTCAGTGGGGTTCCCACTCCACCTGATCTTGTAACCCCAGATTTTGTAAGGAGTGTCACATAGCCCTCAAGGAAGATTACAGGCCAAACCACTTCTCCAACAAGCACAGGGAATTCTTGGAAGTACCCCACCATAGGCAGAGGAGATCTTAGTTAATTGTACCTAGATGTCATCCCCTTACACATCAGATAATTAAGTACTATTTTCTCCTTCTTGTGATAAGACCCGCATTTTAGTGCATCACTGTATGTAGATTAAGTATCCTGGCACCCTTAGCCCTATCTAATCAGGCACATTTGCCCTCAAAACCCCTCCCCACTGCCCAAGTCTTATAAAGGCTGGCTGGTATGCTCAGGTGCGCTCTCTCTTGCTCACGATTCCTCCGTCCTGATGGTCTGAAAGTCCACTTATTCTAGGGAGTGGATGCCTGGTGGTGGTCAGGCAGAAATGGCAGAACTGCTTTTACTGCCACTGGGGCCACCGCCACTGCCGTGGGCTCACGTTGACCCCTGGTGAAGCACCACCCAGGGCCTGCACCTCCTCGGACCTGCCTTCCAGAGGGTTTCAGGCATCTGCCTGTTTCCTCTGCTGTGCTTAGCGCAGCAACTCAAACAAGGAGCTGTAACACTTTTGGCGTCAATAGGGACTTGTGGGTCTCCCGAGTCTCCACTGCCGTCTGAGACCCGTGGTCTCATTCTAATAGAGCTAAACCATGGCATCCCATGGAAAACTTCCCCAGAGAGGCTGGGAACCTGGCTTAGTGCCCAGATCATGGCCCTCACCCTGAGTGCTCTATGCTGGCCCTGGGCAAGGAACAGCACCTTGGGACCTTTGATCTCAAGGCCTGTCCATTCTCATCCAGAAGCAAGCATCTCCTGGACAGACCCGTAGGACGTGGGACCCAGGACACCAGCCAGCCTCTGAACAACAAGTGTCATTATATGTTCCCAGATGGCCTGGAGTTCCCCATCAGAAGTTGGAACAGTTGTCTCCACTTTGTGCTGGTGGGTGACCTGCCACAGCCAGCTTAACCCAGGATTTAGATAAAAAATGAAGCTTACTACCTCCCTTTCTTCTCTGTCCTGAGTCCTGAGTACTCTTAAGGCTCCAGACACCTTTTTACTTGGCCCATATGATTCATCATATCCAAATGAGTCTCTCAAACAAAGATGCCTCCCACATCAAAAGGCACACTGACCCCCAAAGTGCTTCTTCTTGCACTAACAAGGCACACACCTATCTTAACACACCCCTCCAATGGGGGAATGAAGAAATTCAATAACAATATCTATTTGCTCCATGTTCAAATCCCACCCTGCTGCAGCTGAGGTTTTCATTTGAACAGCCAGGGAGGGTTGTTTGGCCCCTCCTATACTTTCCTGTTCGGTGTTGGGCTGAATGCTATGCCTGTGTCATTTTAAGTCCTTAAAGTCAGTATCAAACAACCTTTGCAGTGTTCCGTCAACTGTTCTTGAAGTTTCTAAGAAGATAAGGATCCCCCCCCCCCCAGTGTATGTCATGGAACATATTTTCAACACGGTTATTGTGAACACAAATATAGCATTTATTTTAATCACTTTAGCAGCTTCTAAAATATTGTATGTGATTTACCTAGACTCTTCTCTCTCTGCCACTTTTTCTAAGGGTTTTGTTTCGTCATGTGTATGGGCACTGTGCCTGCATATATGTATGTGTATCACATGTGTGCCTGGTGCCTGCAGAAGTCAGAAGAGGCCACTGGTTTTCTTGGAACTGGAGTTACAGTAGTTTGTGAGCTATGGTATGGGTGCTAGGAATCGAAACCAAGTCTTCTAACTTCTGCGCCATCTTTCTAGCCCTTCCTCCTACCTTTTTAAGTTGAATATTTTTAATTCTTTCAGAATATTATGCATGTATACTCTGTATTTTGACCATATTCATACCACATTTCTCCCAGATCTGCCTTCTACTCCCTTCTGATTTTATATCTTTTTTTTTTTTTTTTTAGTTTAATTTGTGCTTTCCAAGTACACATGGATATTAGGCCATCCACCTTCCATCTGCCAGGAATTAGATCCCTAAAGAAAAGGACCTTTCTTGTCCTAGTATCCATCAAATGTCAATAGCCCAGGGCTAGAGCCTTGCACTGGCTTCATCTTCTGGAGACAATCACAGCTGCTGGGTGTTCATGAGTGCCTGTCATGTCCAGAAGGCACTGTTCCCTTTTAGCCTGGGTCCTCCCCAGCCTCTAGCTCTTAAAATCTTTCTGCTCCCTCTTCCTCAGTGTTCTCTGAGTCCTGGGGGTGACAGGTATAAGGTAGATATCCCTCTTATGGTGGAGCACTCTGTTGGCTCTGTTTCTTAACAATTAAACTTCATTATACAACCCAACTAGCTTACACAAAAGGGAAAAAAGGTTAAAGGGAAACAAGAGTGAACCTTCCGGTATCCATTCCACGGGACGGGTCCCTAGGTGTCTCTGGTCTGCTCGCTGGTCCAGCCTGTTCGCTGATGCTCTTCCCGCATTCAAGCCCGGTCTGAACCTGCTGCTCCTCTCTGTCCTCTCCAGATGCCTATCTCTCACCCATAAGGGGCAGTTTCCCTCTTCCATTGAGGGTCGATTAGAAACACAATAGTCCAGGTGGAGTCCCTAGGTCCCCTTCCTGAATTTCAGGCCCAGGATGGCTCCACCCAGTCTATCTCAAGGTTAATCTCAGGGAGTATCCATGGTGTGTCCAAGTGCAAAGCCTGCCAAGACTGCTTTCACCTGTGACAAAGTTTATAATCCTTCCCACAGCACTCCACAGACACTTATTTCCTCAGCCATTTTTATTTCTAGGATGTGGCAACAGGTCTGACACATTGTAATCACTCAGAAATTGGCATTCTGTATCAATGTTCCCTGTAATGACCAAGATCAAAGTCAAATATCTAGATAAAAAACCCACTGTAAATTACATTCTCACAACTTGTAAATAGGGTCATGTTTGGATTTTAATGTTCAACTCTATATTGCCTGAAGTACTGTGAATGAGAAAGTTGATTTTATTTTTAGAGCACTAATTAAGTACAAATTATAAATTTTAGACAGATAAACTTATTAATATAAATCACTTCTACTAATCAGAGAAAATGAAGTACAGTTAGAAATGGTTAGCCAAGTGCAATATAACAAATGTCCACAGTAAATGTAATTGCTATTTTTTTTTTTTCCTGACACAAGGTTTCTCTCTGTGTAGCCCTGACTATCCTGGAACTCACTTTGTAAACCAGACTGGACTTGAGCTCACAGAGATCTGCTGCCTCTGCCTCCCAAATGCTGGGATTAAAGGTGTATGCCACCATACCTGGCACTGTAATTGCTATCTTATGCCCAATAAATAAAAGTGTGTATGTGTAGGTATGTGTACTATGTGTGTGAGAGTGCAAGTGTGTGTGCACTTTCACTTGCACATGTGTGCTTGTGCATTTGGAGACCAGAGGACACCTTTGGTTATCATTCCTGATTCTGTCAGCTTTCTTTCTTGAGATGGGCTCTCTCATTGGACTGGAAGTCGCCAAAGAGGCTAAAAGTTAACTAGCCAGAGGACCTGGAAAATCTACCTGTCTCCAGCGCCCCAGCTGAGAGACAATAGACACCACAGTCGGTTTTGGTTTTTGTTTTGTTTTTTGAGATAGGATTTCACTGTGTAGTCCTGGCTGTCCTGGAACTCTCTGTAGACAAGTTCGGCTTCCAACTCAGAGATCCACTTTCCTCTGCCTGCTAAGGCTGCGCCATAACACCCAGAAAAATCACTCAGCTTTAAAAAAAAAATGTGTTCTATGAGTCAAACCTCAGTTCCTTATGTTTGCAAGGTGCTTGCCACTGAGCCATGTCATAAACCCCCAAAGACAGCTTTTAAAAAGTCAAAACTACTAGATAAATGAAGCTTTCCTTGCATTAACTTCAAAACATAAGTCACAATTTTTATTCAAAGATACTTGTTTGAGAGCCGGGTATGGTGGTGCATGCCTTTAATCCCAGCACTCGAGAGGCAGAGGCAGACGGATCACTGTGAGTTCAAGGCCAGCCTGGTCTACAAATCGAGCCCAGGACTGCCAAGGCTAACACAGAGAGACCCTGTCTCAAAAATCAAAACAAAAAAATACTTGTTTGAAAACATGGCCACACCAGATTTGGGGCAGAAAAAGATGAGCTTAGAACACCTTATAACGCCAAATGTGAGAATTTACCCAAAGAATAATAATAACATATTTACTGAACCTGAGGTCCCTGCACCTCCGCAGCAGAGTTTCATAGAGCTACCTACCTGCCCACAGTGCTGTTCCTTCCGTCTTGCTCAGCTGTCTGCCTCTGCTTCCCCTAGGGCCTCCTTGAAGTCTTTGGACTCCTTGAACTCTGTACCATTTCAAGCCATGCTGTAACCTCGTATATAGTTATATGTAGCTATCCTGATACGTGATCCAGAATCTGAAAGTTGATATTAGTAACTAAGTGCCCCGGCCAGCCAGGGTTCGGCTAAAGCTCGGGAGGAGATTCACCTGTATGATAAAAGACACAAAGAAGGAGAGCAAGTCTAAACGTTGATCAAGCTCTCAAATTTTATTAGTCAGACAGCAGCTTTATAAGGCAGAAGTCACGGAAGCATGTTGCTATGGTAACCCAGCTGTAGGCTATCCCAAAACACAGGGAATTCCAGGCAGGGTCATGACGTCCTGCCATACAGAATATCTTGCTCCATCTTTATCTACCTTGAGTCTAACTGCTAAATCACAACAGGGTTGCTCCATCTCTATCTATCTTTAGGCTAATTGCCAACCCACAATAGGTCATTTCTGGTGAAAGGCAAGCTCTGCGAAAAACAGAGACTTAAAGGTGCAGACTTGGACAAGATGGCTGAACATTGGCCGTATGGACTACTGTCCCCAACAACTAAGAATAAAGGAACCGTGCTTGCCAATGGTTGATTATTAAGGGAAATCAAGACTATGTCACAAATTGCAGCCAATGAAACGAACAGACCTTAGCCGGGCACCGTGGCGCAAGCCTATAATCCCAGCACATAGGGAGGTAGAGGTGGGTGGACCACTGTGAGTTCAAAGCCAGCCTAGTCTACAAAGTGAGTCCAGGACAGCCAAGGCTACAGAGAGAAACTCTGTCTTGAAACACAAAAACAAACAAAAAACAAAAAAACAAAAAACAAAACAAAAAACAAAAACAAAAAAAAAAAAAAGAAAGAAAGAAAAAGAAAAAGAAAGATAAAGAAGGAAACTAACAGACCTTGAGAGTTTATCATTCATCAATAGATTCTGATGTGGAAAGATACAAATTCGTCAATCTATGTTTCTGGGTAGCGTACTAGCAGAAATCCCTCACAGGTGTGCCCTCCATTTCTGTTAATGCCACATGTAGTCAAGTTGAGAGCCAAGAATAGCCATCACATAGACTAAATTGTTTCTCCACAAAAGAAACTCATACACTGAAGTCTTAGCCCTAGAGCCTCAAAATGTGACTATATTCGAAGAAAGAGCTCTTAAGGAGGCCACTAGTTAAAAGAAGTTTCTTTTGTTTGGTTTGGTTTGCTTTCTGGGACAGGCTATCGCTGTGTAGCCCTGGCTTGTCTGGAACTTGCTATGTAGATCAGGCTAGCCTGGAACACACAGAGGTCTGCCTGCCTGTGCCTCCCAAATTCTGGGGTTAAACGCATGAGCTACCACTACAGCCCAAAAATAATTATCTCAAGTTGGCTCCCAGTCCATTTATATCTTGTTGTATGAAAAGGGAATTCCCATCACAGCTAAGATACATCAGAACTGCCAGTCAAGAGGGTTTCTAGTGACTCAACAAGTCATTTGCAAACCAATAAGAAAGAGCCTTCAAAAGAAATTAAACCAGGGCTGGAGATGTGGCTCACAGGTTAAGAGCACTGTCTGTTCTTTCAAAGGTCCTGAGTTCAATTCCCAGCAACCACATGGTAGCTCACAACCATCTATAATGAGATCGGGTGCCCTCTTCTGACATGCAGGCATCCATGCAGGCAGAATACTGTATATATAAATAGATAAATCTTAAAAAAAAAAAAAAAAAAAAAAAGAAAGAAAGAAAGAAAGAAAGAAATCAAACCAGCTGATACTGTAGTTTAAACTCACTCTTAATCCCCAAGCTTTGAGTAAATAAATTTCTTAGTTAAACCATCTACCTGTGTTGTTTTGTTATAGGGGCCTTAGCAGACGAGTACAGCCATACAGCCTTTCACAGGATTTTGTCTGATAATTACGTAGAGTAGTAACCTGAATCAAAGGAGGTAGCCCCATACCAAGCCACTTAAATGGGGCTGTACCTTCTCTGTACCTCAGTGGACAAAGAAGGTTGAAGCAACCCCAAGGCAGAAGCATCTGCTTATAAATGCCATGTGAAAGTCCTTTGGATCGCCCCACCCACATAAGGAATGGAAGACAGGATTCTTGGTTCTCCTGCAAAACAAATGATGCCTGAATAATGACAGGAAAGGTCTTTATTCAAATCATATTCAAAATCCTTAGAATTGCTGGAAAGGTTGACAAACCAGACGTCCGGCTATGGTTTCAGAAATACAGCTCCAAACTCCCAACAGACGTGGCCTGATGAAAACAGCAAAGCTAGTATTGCTGCTGCTTTCCCACTGGCTACTACAGCAACCTTGGCGGCTGTCACACTGTGGTGCCACTCTGTGCCAGGAGCTCCACCTTGGATCCAAAGGGAAACTTCTCTGCCACTGCCAAGACTGAAAGTTTAGTACATCGACTGCCGCATGTCCGGGGCAAAACGAAGGCTCCCACAGACCTGGGTACCCTCTCTCACAGCCTGGATGGGCCCAATGCCTGAGTTTTATCTAGTGGAAAGTCTGGGAATTTGAACTTTGACACTGAAGAAAGAGGATCTGGTGTGTGGGAGTTTTCCCAAATACTGAAAGCTCTTTCAAAGATGAAAGTTCGCCTTTATAATCACAACTGCATAGTCCGAGGCCAACTCTGTGTTCATGATGCCTATGATGCACTAGCCCCTACTTTATTGCCAACATTCAGCTTAAAGAAGAACAAAGATGACTTGTTTTATGTCATCGTATTTTCACCATTATTATTTAAATGATATGTATTCATAGGTTTCCAAGTGGCACTTTGATATGGCGTATAACGATCAATCGGGTAGCTACCATTCCCATCTCCTTACATCTCTGAGACACTTTCAATTAGCACTTAGTGATAATACGTACTTACAAAGTAAGGTATAATGTTTGCTGGTTGTTGTTGTTGTTGTTTTGGTTGTTGGTTTTCGTTTGTCAAGACGTTTCTCTGTGTAGTTTTGGCTGTCCTGGGCTAGCTTTGTAGACCAGGGTGGCCTTGAATTCACAGAGATCTGCCTGCCTGGGCCTCCCCAGGTGCTGGGATTATAGGTGTGAGCCACCACACCTGGCTAAGGTATAACATTTCAATACCTGTATACACCTGTGCTCTTACTTGTTCACAAGACATATTATCTGACTGTAAACCACACTCACTTCACTGTGCTGTAGCTCACAAAGACTGATTTGCTTTAGGATTGCTCAGTATTCAGCCAGAAATGTTTCCTAACATCTCAGCTTCCTCAAGTCTAGATTAAACCCTCATTTCAATGTCTAGAAAAATGCCCATTGGCCAAATGGCTTATTCTCCGACAAATCAGAAAATCAGATTAAGGCAGAACCCATAACCCTATGTTCTTTTTGATGACCCATTGTAGATGACTTGCAGATGGTGTCTATTAATGAGTTATTTGTTTGAAATCAATTCAGTGTAGCATAAAACAGCTGCTAGCCAGGCGTGGTGACGCATGCCTATGATCTCAACACTCAGGGAGACAGAGGCAGGTGGATCTCTGTGAGTTCTAAGCCAGCCTGATCTACAAAGCTAGTCCAGGACAGCCAAGGCTACACTGAGAAACCCTGTCCCAAAAACCAAAAGAAACAAAAAACAAAAAAGCAGCTGCTAAAGGAAAGAATATTCTCTACATTTTAAGCAAAATATTATTTTTTCATGCATAATGAAAATGATTTAACATATATGATTTCCTTTTATTATTAATGAAATAATCAGCTGTATTTTGAAAATCAAAGTAATATTATATTAGATGTGTGTTTTGGTCAAACTTTCCATTGCTGTGACAGAAGTCTCAGACATAAGCATCTTTACAAAGCAAGGCTTATGACCAGGATGGCCTCGAACTCACAGGGATCTGCCTGCCTCTACCTCCTGAGTGCTGTGGTTAAAAGTGTGTGCCACCACTCCCAGCTTGTACATTTGGTTCTTTTGTTGTTGTTGTTGTTTTCTGTTTTTGGTTTTTCGAAACAGGCCTTCTCTGTGTAGCCTTGGCTGCCTGGACTTGCTTTGTAGACCAGGCTGGCCTCGAACTCACAGAGATCCACCTGCCTCTGCCTCCCAACTGCTGGGATTATAGGTGTGTGCCACCATCGCCTGGCATACACTTAGTTCTTAATGTCTCATCAAAACAAGTTCCATCTTGTTACGCACATATTTAATAATGCATCATATGCAAGTGTATAAACAACCACTATTATTCCTTTTTAATTTTTTTTGTTTTTATTTTCACTTTATGTGTATGAGTATTTTGTTGTTATTGTTGTTGTTGTTGTTGTTGTTGTTGTTGTTGTTGTTGTTTGGTTGTTTGGTTGGCTTTTGGTTTTTGGAGACAAGGTCTCTCTGTGTTAGCCTTGGCTGTCCTGGACTTGCTTTCTAGATCAGGCTGGCCTCGAACACACAGCAATCCGCCTGTCTCTGCCTCCTGAGTTCTGGGATTAAAGGCATGGGCCACAATGTCCAGCCATGCACCACACACCCTGCTTGTATGACTGTTAATGGCATGTGTGTTTGTGCACCATGTGCATGCCTAGTGCCAGAGGAGGTCAGAGGACACAAGGTCCCCTAGAACTGGAATGGTTGTGAGCTACCACATGGATGCTGAGAACCAAACCCAGGTCCTCTGAAAGAGGAACAAGTGCTCTTAATCACTGAGTCATCTCTCCAGCCCCCTTGTTCGTTCTTTCTTGATGGCTATTTTGTGACACTGAACTCGGAGGCTCTGGGCTGCATCTGAAATGAGAGCTGTGGCATGTTAAGGAATTAGATCCTTTGGGCTGTGTCAGAATTAAATCTGAATACACTCAGTTGGCTTCTACCGCTACATAGATTTCTCACTTGCTGGGAAGAAAAACCCTCATGTCTTTTCTGGTCATAAAAGCTTCCGTATTGATCATGGTGTTTGACAAGAAGGAATGGTTAATTTCCTGCACAGCTACGATTAGTCGGAACACACACAAAATCATATTTTGTTCTCTCTGTAGTCAATTATGCCAATTTTTTCAACTATGTCCACTCTTTGTGACCGAATGTTAGCTCCTTAGTTTTTGTTTGTTTGTTTGTTTGTTTGTTGTTTGTTGTTTGTTTTGAGACAGGGTCTCTCTACATACTGCTGGCAATCTTGGAACTCCCTATGTAGACCAGGCTGGCCTGAAACTCACAGAGATCTGCCTGCAACTGCCTTCTAAATTCTGGGAGCAAAGGCATGCACCACTACACCCTGCTCTTTAGAACTTCTTAAGCTATGCCTTATACCTACTTGCTTTAATTGCTTTTATGTTACTGTGCCCCCCCCCCCCAAAAAAAAAAAAACTGCCGTAAGCAACCTGAGGGCGGGCTGTTTGTTTGGTTTGCTATTTCAGAGGGTTCACTCCATGTGACTTAGTTTCAGAGGCTGGAGCAAAGCATCATGACACTAGAAACATGTGGGAGAGGAAAGCTATTCATTCATGTGTAAGAGCAGACAGAAAACAGAGTGAAAGACAGATATCAGACAACACAACCCAAAGACTTTCACCTAGTGGGTTCCTCCCCCAAGTCCCACCTTGCAAAGTTCCCAAAATCTCTCATAGTAGCACCACTAGATAGAAATCAAACCTTCAATACACAAGCTACTAGGAGAAACATTCCTATCCAAACCAGAATATCTGCAGCTTAAAATATATTAGTAGTTGTAAGTGGTTGGATGAGCATATGACTAGATAATAAATGAGTTTATTACAGTGCTACCTCATTATTTCCCTATGGTAAACAAATATTTATTGAGGCTATGCCATGCTCCAATACCTACGATCATTTCTGGGAACAAGAAACAATCAAACATGGGAGTGGAGAGATGGCTCGGTGGTTAAGAGTGAGTGCTCTTACAAATGACTTGAATTCAACTCCCAGAACCCATACTCAGGTAGCTTACAATCACCTCTGACCCCAGAGCTATGGTATCCAATGTTCTGTGTCCTCTGTAGGTTCATGAATGCATTTGGTGCCCATAAACTCATGCAGACACACACATACACATACATTTTCTTAAGTAAATATCTTTTTTAAAAAATCAAATAGCTACAAGTATACTTCTTGCCCATACATGGTATTTTAACAGGACAGAAGTAAGTATAAAATTTCATCCACTGCAGGGGCTATCTCATGAAGACACGTGCAGCTGAAATAGTGCACAATGCATATGACAGCAACTGGTTAGAATATTTTTTTCAGTCCATTTCCCATGGAATGTCATTTTTAAAGACTTCAAGAGGAAAGAGTTAAACTGTATTTGAGTTCACTTAACTATGTCCACGTTGTTTAACTCCATAACTGATTATCAGATCTAGTCTCACACGATTAGAGCAAAGGTTTGTTCCTTGTTTCAGAAAATTGGCGCATTTTCAATAGTGCTCTCTGTGGGGGTGCGGAGCTGAACTGCTTGGAGCTCGGCCTTTGGTCAGGGTACAATTCTCCCTTTGTGGGCAGCTCCTCCTGGCCAAGCTTAGCCTGGCTGTGCTATTCTTTCTTGATAGTCACTCGCCAGCCACAGGCTTTCCTGAATCCTGCCGTCCTGTCCTGCAGACTGAATTGCAGCTAGTCTGTTGGCAGCTGGCATTCTCCAGGTCAGGGTGTGTTATGTGTTTGATCTTGATCCTGTGTTTCCTCTCAAAAGATAAGATGGAATTTAACTCACCCAACCTGAAAATATGCCTTTCTCTGGCTATAGGGTTTTCACAGCAGTAATTAAATAAAAGCGAGATCACTGGGTCAGCCCTAATCCTGTCCTACTGGTGTCCTCACAAGAAAGAGAAAGTTGACAGAGGCAGACATTCCAAGAAAAGATACAGAGACCATCTGCTCTTGTTACCTGATGCCTGAGCCTACCAGCAGTTAAGAGAGAAATGCCAGACTCAGATGAAGCAGTCTTGCCATCATCTGACCTCAGATCCTGCCCCTAGAACTCAGAGACAACAAATTCCAGTTCTGTAAGTCATTTGTGATACGGCTGTGGCAGGCCTGACCAAAGAGTATACAGCTCATTCTCTGCATGGAGAAGAGGGGTGGGAGTGGGGGGACTGCCTAGGGCCCACAATTTGACCACTGCCCCTTGGTGGAGAGGCACTATGGGAACACAGAGGAAGGGGATGCAGGCTATCCAGATGAGACCTGATAGGCTGTGGTCAGATGGTGGGGAAGGAGGTCCCCCACCTGCCAGAGGTCTAGGGGAGGGGCATAAGGTGGAAAAGGGAGGGAATGTGGGAACAGGAAGATGAGAGCTAGGGGATTACAACTGAGATGTTATGGAATAAATTATAATAAAAATATGTATAAAAAGAATATACAGTGTATTTCCATAGGGGGAAAAAAAAATCACAGACCTTTATCCTACAATGTATCCTGGCTTTTTATGTCTTTAACAAACATCATCTAGAGTCTAAATATATATATCCACTAAGTAAATAAGTCCGGGGGGGGGGGGGGCTTGCCAGGTGTGGTGGTGCTCACTTTTAATTCCAGCACTCTGGAGGCAGAAGCAAGTGGATATCTTTGAGTTCAGTGACCTCGTGGTCTGCATAGTGAGTTCAAGGCCAGCCAGGGTTGCATACTGAGACTCTGTTTTAAAGAAATAAAAAAAAAAAGAAGGAGGGAAGGAAGGAAAGAAGGAAGGAAGGAAGGGAAAGAAAGAGGAGTCAGGGAGGGAGGGAAAGAATAACTTGGGGGATGGAGCAATAGCTCTGTGGTTAAAAGCACTTACTGCTCTTTCAGAAGGACTGGAGTTTGACTCCTAGCACCCAGTCCATGGCTTTCAACCTTATTTACTTCCAGTCCCAGAGAATACAGGCCCTCCACCAGCCTCTACCCCCACTGCAGTCACAGGGGGACACAGACAGCCCCTCCACCAGCCTCTACCCCCACTGCAGGCACAGGGGGACACAGACAGCCCCTCCACCAGCCGCTACCCCCACTGCAGGCACAGGGGGACACAGACATTCAGGCAGGCAAAACAGTGATACAAATAAAATACAAATAAAATAACAACAAACAAGATAATGACAGTTACAGCTGGAGAGGTGGCTTGGGCAGCTAAGAGCATGCCCTGCCCTTGCAGAAGACCTGAATTCAGTCACCGCCATCACGTAGGGTGGCTCACTACTGCCTGGAACCCCAGCTCCAGAGGATGTGAGGGCCTCACTTGGCTTCTGCAGGGACCCGTACTCACCCCACATGTACACACAACACACAGACACATTTTTTAAAAATCTTCTAAGAAAGGAAACCATGACTACTACATTTTCTACTTAATATGAACGTCTCTCTACTGGGGCTGCCAGTACTTACCCAGGCCATTTGGCTAGAATTTTCTGTCCTCCGCTCTGCCACCTCTGATGGATCTGGAGGGGATACCACAGTTACACTCTGAAGGTGGAATTAAAGGACCTAAAAAACAAAAAACAAAACAAAAAAAGCTTTGCCATAATATGGAGCGCAATGCTGTTGTATCTAGGGGTTTTTTTTTTTTGGTTTTTGGTTTTTGTTTTGTTTTTTTTTTAATGTTTGGGTTACTACTGTATTTACTTCAGGGATTAAAAACTGAAGAAAAAAAGAGAAAAAAAAAAACAGTTGTAAGGTCTGGCTCAGTGTGAAAGACATTTCATCAAATGTCTTGCTCTCGGTGAAGGAGTGCCTACAAAACAAATGTCTTCTGTTCCTTTGATAATAGGACAGCAGTAGGGGGCTTTCTTCCTCTGAGCTTTGTAGAGGGAGAGGCACATGTCAAATATCCACCTGTGAGATAAAGAAGGTTGTTTTTCTTCCTCTTGTTGTTGTTGTTGTTGTTTGCTTGTTTGTTTGCTTACTTTTCAAGAGAGGGTTTCTCTGTGTAGCCTTGGCTTCACTCTGTAAACCAGCCCAGCCTCAAACTCCAGGCTCACCTGCTTCTGCTTCTGAATTCCCACTATTGGAAACATTGCTAAGAAGGGCACATTGCAATCAGTTGGTAACAGAGTTGAACCTGTCAAGCAGATATTGGAAATCTATGGTAAAAAAAATTTAATTCTCTTTTCCATGTAATGGTCAGAGAATTTCTGGCATTCCAGACTTTAGTGAAAATCAGAAACTGCTTCCTATCATAGATGATAAAAATGTCTGACATGCCAGGTATGGTGGTGCATACCTTTAATCCCAGCACTCAGGAGGCAGAAAGAGGTGGATCACTGTGAGTTCAAGGCCAGCCTGCCCTACAAAGTGAGTCCAGGACAGCCAAGGCTACATAGCGAAACCCAGTCTCGGAAAGCATGCAGGGCCAGGGGGTAGGGAGTGGGGAGGTGGGGAGCTGGGGGGGGGGAGGGGGAAGGAGGGAGCCTGACACTTCTTCGCCAGATTCTTTCCAGACAGGAAGTGGTGCCTAACAGTCACTCTTATTGGAGGGTTACAGAAGTCAGAGGTGGTTAGACTCCTGTGAGCACCACACAGACACTGTGGTTGTAGTTTCTCCTCCAGACCAGCTTCTATGTGGCTAACATTTTGTCCCTGCATGCCGTTATCCCTCAGATGGCAGGAGAAAGACCACTCACCCCAAACATCATGGCCAAAGTAATTAAAAGCAAGCTTCTGAGATTCGTATACACAGTCTGTCTCTCCCTAAAGGCCGGGTTCAAGAGCTCAGCATTGAACATAGGTAAGATAAGGGGTTTCTAGAGCTCAGGAGCAGGGTTTTCCAAATGGGGGACTTGGCAGGCAAATAGGTAGGTGTTACAGAAACAGAACAGAAGCACAACAAATCAATCTTAACAACCTGCTGAAACAAAGTAATGATTGCAAGGTGATCATAACAAGGTGGTCATCACAATGTGGTCATAATAATCTTTTGAAACAAAGGCATGCCTATTTCCTAGAACAGTTAAGGTTACAGGTATGGCATAGCCCAATCATTAAGGAAAAGATTTAAGCCAGGTGTGGTGGTGCATGCCTTTAATCCCAGCACTCAGGAGGCAGAGGCAGGAGGATCGCTGTGAGTTCAAGGCCAGCCTGGTCTACAAAGCAAGTCCAGGACAGCCAAGGCTACACAGAGAGACCCTGTCTGGAAAAAAAAGAAAGAAAAAGAAAAAGATTTAACCATAAACAGGAATGAATCTAATTTGACTTTACTATAAAATGGATTTGAAACCTAAAATGTAGACAGGTTGGTTTATTATGCTAATACTTGCTTCAACAGCAGGCACAAATATCCCATCTCTTTAATACAAATCTTTTAATGCAGGCTCTAATTTTCCTGTTTATGTAAGAAAACACTCTGATTGTTTACAAACAAAAACCTTGAAGGATACGTTTCCCCTTTAGGAAGCACCATTTACGTTTAGATTTCAGTAAATAGGAGTTAGTTAGGGAGAGAAGAGGGGAGATAACACTATTCCAGAATAACAACTACAGTTAGGATGATGGTTAGGGTAAAAGTTTTAGGGAGCAAGAAAGGGCTCACAACATGAGATGATCTGGACAGGGGTCTGAGCTGCAGTGATTTTAATGGGAATGGCAGGAAACTGAATGACTAAGCAATATTAAAGAGGATGTTGTAGAATCATATACAACAGGATAGTGGTTTGAGTACCAAAGAGGAATGGAGAAGAGGCCGTGAAGTCTTGAACAGCAAACCACTATCAGTCTATAGCTAGACCAAATGTATCTAGACCAAATGTATCAATTTTAGAATCACGCCGTAACCAGAACTGAGAGAAGATCAGAATGTCCTTACAGTAAAAGACGGAATACCAACAGGAAACAGTGCTGAGAGTGGAACCATCTCATTCCCTGACGACATGGAGAAATGTTTAGAACTGCTCGGCAGAGGTGCTTAAGGAGTCGACAAGAAAAGCGCAGAAAGACTGAAAGCAGGGTGCTATTAGGGGGCTCAGAAAACCTGTTGCTCTCTTTTCACATTGTTAATGAACTCTTCTTTCCGGTGGGACTAAAGGGTGAATTCTTCCACCGGCTCGACAGTCCCTCACTACAAATTCCATCTGTTTTTGTCATAGTATCAAAAGCAATCTAAGTGTTACATGGCAAATACACATTGTATATTATTATTATTATTATTATTATTATTATTATTATTATTTATGTAGTATATAGTCTTCTGCCTGCATGTACTCCTGCATGCCAGAAGAAGAGGATGCCAGATCTCATTATATATATATATATATATATATATATATATATATATATATATATATATATA
>OU015744.1:97579596-97598728 GCA_907169655.1 Acomys percivali
AAAAAAAAAAAAAAAAAAAAAAAAAAAAAAAAAAAAAAAAAGAAGCTAAATAACAAGGAGGACCCTAGGAAGAATGCTTAATTCTCATTCAGAAGGACAAATAGAATAGACACTGGAAGCAGTTGAAGAGAAGGAACAGGAAGGGAACCTACCTCAGAAAGACTCCACCCAGCAAGGGATCAAAGCAGATGCTGAGACTCTCAGCCAAACTTTGGGCAGAACACATGGAGTCTTGAGGAAGAGGTGGGGGATAGAAGGACCTGGAGGGGCCGGGAGCTCCAGGAGACCAGTGACGTTAACAAATCTGGGCAGGGTCGGGGGTAGGGGTGCTGCAGAGACGGATGCACCAAGCAAGGACCATGCATGGTGAGGACCTAGACCCTCTGCTCAGATGGAGTAGATAGGCAGCGCAGTCTCCTCGTGGGTCGCATAGTATGTGGAGTAGGGGCTGCTCTGACATCTCCAGGGAGAGTCGGCTTTGTCAGGCCACAGAGGAAGAGGATGCAGGCAGACCAGATGACAAGTAGAACATTATGATAGGCAGATTTGGGCCAAGGGGTCCCGCTCAAACTAAGGCACCAGCCAAGGACAATACAGGCAGTAAACTTTAAACCCCTACCCAGATCTAGCCAATGGACAGAACAGTCTCCACACTTGAGTGGAGAGAGGGATTTGACTTTCTCAAGTACTCTGGTGCCTCACATTTGACCATGTCCCCTGGAGGGGGAGACCTGGTGGCACTCAGAGGAAGGACAGCAGGTTACCAAGAAGAGACTTGATACCCTATGAGCATATACAGAGGGAGGTAATCCCTCTGAGGAACAATCATAGGGGAGGGGAATAAGGGGAAAATGGGAGGGAGGGGAGAATGGGAGGATACAAGGGATGGGATAACCAAAGAGATGTAACAAGAATAAATTAATAATAAATAAATAAATAAATAAAATAAATAAATAAATAAAAATAAATAAAAAGAAAGGCTGAAGGGAGATAACAGAGGAGGAGAGCTCCCCCTTTCTTGGGACTAGAGGAGGATTAAGGGAGGGTGAGGGAGGGACAGTGGGATCCCGAGGCAAGGAGGAAGGGAGGGGGCTACAATCGGGATGTAAAGCGAACAAAATTTTTAAAAACAAACAAACAAAAACAAAACAAAACAAAAACTTAGTAAAATGTAGGGGTGGGAGGGGTGCACAGGGACAGACACTGACAAAGCAGGCTGAGCAACTACAGCCTGCCGCTGTGTTAGGGGGTCATCTCAATTAGGGAACACTCTGGTTGAGCTTCGAGGCTAGCAATTCATTATCCTGAAATTCCTCCCATGCAAATGAGTTCTATCCTGGGCGGAGGCTCTGTTTTCCCTTAGGCCAGGTGTGTGCTTGCTGCTGTTTTTTAAAGCTGTGCTTGGCACGTGGGTCCACGTGTTTCTTTTTGGAGTTGCTTCTGGACCAGCCGAGTGCTGAGGATCTATTCTCTTTCTGGCCTCCCAATCAGGACTTTCCTTGATCAAATTTAGATGAGATTCTCTAGATCAGATGGTAGATCATACCAAATACTTCCCAACCCCCGCTGTTGCATTGCGGTTTAGTGAGATGCTGGAACTAGGCTCAGCTGGCCGATTCTGTGTCAATCGGACAGGGCTAAGAAAATGCTCAGATAGGTACCAGACAGACGAGATTTCCGTGAGCGGTTAGTGTTAGCATTCTGCTTCAGACTACCTGTGATGTCACTGCTTACCTGCCACGGGGGCGTGACCCTGCCCAGGGCCATATAAAAGGCCAGGCCCTCTAGGTGGCCTCTCTCTCTCTCTCTCTCTCTCTCTCTCTCTCTCTCTCTCTCTCTCCCCCCCCTCCTCTCCTCCTCCTCCCTCCCTCCCTCCCTCTTTCCTTCCCTTTACCTGCTCTACCCTCTTACTTTCTCTCTTCTTCTTCTCTCTCTCTGGGGTTCCCCCTTCCCCTTTTTCTTCTCCTCCCATTGCTCATTTAATAAACTCCTCTACAACATAATATCTGAGCCTTGTATTCTATCATTATCTTATTCTTAAACAAATATAAAAGATAAGGTGTTTTATACTCTCAGCAACGTGGACAGTCAACATCTAATCTTTTTTAGGGCCCCAAAGAAAAACAAATAAAGGAAAGGCAAATCCCTTTTATGTCTGAGCTGGCTCACCCATCTTCTCCTGCACCCAAACACGGTGTTAAACATTTTTATTGTTATGTAGCAATTTGGCAGTTTCCTGTCTCACAGAGGGACACGGACAGTTTGGGGGTTTATTGGCTTATTTAAAAGCAGGAATGGGGGCTGGAGAGATGGCTCAGTGGTTAAGAGCACCACCTGCTCTTCCAGAGGTCCTGAGTTCAATTCCCAGCAACCACATGGTGGCTCACCACCCTCTATAATGAGATCTGATACCCCCTTCTGCAGCTAAAACACTCATATACAATAAATAAAATATCTTAAAAAAATAAAAAAAATAAAAGCAGGAATGGGCAGGCACACCCAGGGGTTAGGGTATGTGACTACAGCTAATCCGTGCTGGCTGTGCTCCCCACCACCAGCCCATTAAAGTATATGCAACAGTGTGGAAAAGCAAAGAGCTCGCTTTCCAACTCTTGGAAACTGTGGTCAAAGGTTATTGTGCGGCTTAAGACAGTCTGTGGACTGCCTCCAAATGACCAAGCAGGCAGTCTTCTTCCTGCCTGTGGCAAGAGATGGGAGATAAAAGTTCTGCCAGGCCTCTGGGCTCAGGTTGAATTACCCTGCTTTTCTTGCTTGCTGACGGATGATTGCAGCACTGTTTGGTCTGCATAATCTCATGAGCCAACTCCTATTACATACAGATACTTGCAAATAGATATGGGTGGACATTGATGCAGATTAGTTAAGGCTATAGACACGGTTAGATCTCTCAGTTCTGTTTCTGGAGAACTGAGGCTACTGCAAATGGAATGAATTTTATACTATATAGGTGCTTTTAAAAATATTTTATTACTTTAAATTTGTGTGTATGTGTATCTGCTTGTGTGTATGTATATGTGTGTGTATGTGTGTTCATGACCCATACATGCAGGTGTTATCTGAGGCCAGAAATGTCAGAGACCCTGGAATTGGATTTTCAGGCTAGTGTGAGGCAACCAGTGAGGGTACTGACTGGTCCTCTGTAAGAATTCTATGAGTGCTGAACCACTGACACATCTTCCCAAGGCCTGTTTGTGTTTTGTTTTGTTTTGTTTTTTTCTTTTTGAAGTTTAAAATAATTTCAAAACCACAAAGAAATTTAAGCAGCCTTGCGAGGCTTTTTGTTGTTGTTTTGGTTTTTTTGGAGACAGGATTTCTCCTGCCTTGGCTGTCCTAGACTCATTTTGTAGACCAGGCTGACCTGAAACTCACAAAGATTGTCTGCTTCTGCCTCCCTGAATGCTGGGATGACATGCATGCAGCACCATGCCAGTGGCCTGGTTTTCTTTTTTAAGATAAATCTATCACATTCAAACTAGATTTTTTTTTTCTTATTCAGCAGGTATAAGATTATACACTTTGATGAAGATTGAGAGAATTAATTAGCCAGGTAGGGCGGAGCACGCCTTTGGTCCCAGCACTTGGGTGGGAGTGGCAGGTGGATCATCATGAGTTCAAGGCCAGCCTGGTCTCCAAAGTGAGTCCAGGACAGTCAAGGCTAATTCACAGAGAAACTCTGTCTCAAAAAACCAAAAAGAAAAAAAGAAAGAAAGAAAAGAAAATATTCCACAAGCTGATCTTATGGAGGTTATTACAAAAGGTCATGCGAGAGAGGTTGATTTAATGAGACCTTTATTTGTATTAAATGTCCTCATCCTACCATTATATTTTATTGATAGTCTGAATAAAAAGTTCTAAACAAAATATAATTTCTCTAAAAAATTTAAAAGCCTAGCTTGACTTTCATCTCAATTTCATGGACTAAAATCATTCTAATTTTGAATATTTTGTATACAACCAATTTTCCTATTTTTTACACTTTGTGAGATTTCAGTATATATAATTTTTTGGCCCAAATACAGTTAAACTAAGCTAGCACACTTTATTGTGATTATTTTAAAAACATTTATACAAGACTTTCAATGGACCCTTTTACTGTGAACATGTGTGTATTTTACTGAGCTCTGAGGGAATGTTTTTTTTAAAGTAGGATGTGTTAGTTGGGGTTGCTATTGCTATGAAAAGACACCATGATTATGTCAACTCTTATAAAGGAAGCATTTAATTGTGCTTGACTTACAGTTCAGAGATTTAGTTTATTGTCATCATTGCAGGAAGCATGGCAGCACACAGGAAACACAGTGCGGGAGAGGTAGCTGAGACTTCTGCATCCAGAGCAGCAGTCAGCACGAAGAAAGGGTTACACTGCACCTGCGTGGCCTTCTGAACCTCCGGAGCCCATCCCCAGGGACACATCTCCTCCTAATAGATCCAGGGCCATTTTCATAGAAACCAACACTTCCCACTCCCTGGCTCCCATAGGCTTATGGCCATATCAGAATGCAAAAAAGCATCCAGTCCATCTTCAAAATTCCCTATAGTCTATGGTTTATCTGTCTCAACCCCATTTAAAAGTGCAAAGTCACTTGAGTTTTTTATCTTAGCCATTCTGGTAGGTGTAAAATTGGATCTTAGAGTCTTTTTGATTTGCATTTTCCTGATATCTAAGGACATTGGACATTCATGCTGGTGAGAATGTGGAGAAAGGGGAACACCCCTTCATTGCTGGCAGGAGGGCAAAGTTGTACAGCTACTTTGGAAATCAATCTGCCACTTTCTCAAAAAATTGGGACTAGTGCTACCACAAGACCCAGCTATACCACTCCTGAGCATACACCTGAAAGATGCTCCACTATACAACAAGGATATTTACTCAACTACGTTCACAGCAGCTTTTTAAAAAAAGATTTATTTATTTAGTATTATGTATACAGTGCTCTACTTGCATGTACACCTGCAGCCACAAGAGGGCACCAGATGTCACAGATGGCTGTGAGCCACCATATGGTTGCTGGGATTGAACTCAGGACCTCTGGAGGAGCAGTCAGTGCCCTTAACCTCTGAGCCGTCTCTCCAGCCCCACCGCAGCTTTTTTTGTAATAGCCAGAATCTGGAAACAACCTAGATGTCCCTCAACTGAAGAATGGATAAAGAAATTGTGCTACATTTACACAATAGAATACTACTCAGACATTAAAGACAAGGAAATCTTGAAATTTGCAGGCAAATGGATGGAACTAGAAATGATCATCCTGAGTGAGGTAACCTAGACCCAGAAAGACACGTATGGTATATACTCACCTATAAGTGGATATTAGCTCAATATAGATGTCCTCTGAGAGACTCTACCCAGCAAGGGGGATTGGGACAGATGCTGGAATTTGCTGCTGGACTCTGAGTGGAGCGTTGAGAGTGGTGTGGAAGAATGGAGGGAATGGAAAGACCCAGAAGGTTCAGGAACCCCACAAGGAGACCATCAAAGGTGGCAGATCTGGACCCAGGGGCGGCCTGCACAAACTGTTGCACCAAGCAAGGACAATGCATGCAGAGAACCTAGACACCCCACGCCCACGCCCACCCCCACCTCCACCCCTACCCCCGTTTAGATCTAGCCAATGGACAGCTTATTCTCCACAGTTGTTGGGAAGGCTGTCTCTGACATAAACTCCAGTGTTCCCAATTTGATCACCTCCCCTTGGCAGGGAGACCATTTTGGGCACACAGAGGAAGGAGATGCAGGCTATCTGATGAGACATGATAGGCTGTGGTCAGATGGTGGGAAGGAGGCCCCCCCATCAGAGGTCTAGGAGTGGAAGAGGGAGGGAGGGAGGGAGGGAACAGGAAGATAAGAGCGAGGGGACTGCAATCCAGATGTAATATGCATTATAATAAATACATTTAAACGTTTTTCAAAAATAAAATAAAAGTCCAAAATCTCAAGACAGGCATGGTGGTACATGCCTTTAATCGCAGTACTCAGGAGGCAGAGGTAGGTGGATCTTTGTGAGTTCAAGGCCAGCCTGGACTACAAAGGAAGGCTAGGGCAGCCAGGGCTGTTATGCAGAGAAATTCTGTCTTGAAAAACCAAAAGGAAGAAAGGAAGAAAGAAAGAAAGAAAGAAAGAAAGAAAGAAAGAAAGAAAGAAAAGAAGGAAGTGCAGTCTCTTCTTAGAATCTTGCCAATCTCTTAACTGTAATCTATAAAATCAAAATTAAAAAGCAGGTAACGTACTTCCATATAACTTCCATATAACATACAAGGCCACACTGGCACTTGTTACTGTTCTCTGAAACCTCTTGAGCCAGGTCCCCATGGCTCAGACACCTTCAGCGCCATGCCTTCCATGCTCCTACTAGGATGGCCCAGTGTTATTCTAGTCCAAAGTCCCAAAGTGTTCCATGTTCCTCCAAACAAAATCATGGTCCCGCCTATCACAGTGCTATCCCAGGACCAACTTCCATCTTAGTTAGAGTTTCTATGGCAACTCTTAGAACGTAAAGACTTTAGCTGCAGCCGGCTCACAGTTCAGAAGTTTAGTCCATTGTTATCATGGTGGGAAGCATGGCAGCACACAGGCAGACACGGTGCTGCAGAGGGAGATGAGTGGTCTACATCTGGATTGGCAGGCAGCAGGAAGAGAGAGTGACACTGGGCTTAGCTTGAAGTTCTGAAACCCCAAAGCCAGGCCCCAGTGACACACTGCCTCCAACAAGGCCACGCCTACTCCAACAAGGCCACGCCTACTCCAACAAGGCCACTCCTTCTAACTGTGACACTCCTTGTGGGCCTATGGAAGCCATTTTCTCTCAAACCACCACTCAGAATCTCCTTAAACTCCTGGCCTTGAACTTGAAATTCTTTTGTCTGGTATTAAAGCATGCATAGCCATGCCCACCTTAGGAAATTCTTTTCTTACTGTTATGGATAGTTTATTCATTTCCGTGTCCCTCTTTTACTTTGATTTCTATTAGTCTATTAGCAAGTTCATTGGTTAAACATACTGTTTCCCTTCTCTCTCTGGCTTCTGAAGCCAGTGACACTCACATGTACATACTCACACATAGACCCACATGATTAAAATCACTGATGAAATAAACATTTTTGAAAGCATGGCTGAACACGCTGTGCAAGAGTACTGGGAAATGGGTAGTGAGTGCTTGTGTGTTGCAGAATGTCTCTGAAGGACAGTCAGCTAGCTGTGTGAGTGTGGGTTTTCCTTGGGTGACTCACAATGTCTGATACTAAAGGCATATCCCGCCTGATCCAGGAGCTCCCTCCTTCCCTCCCTTCTGGTTCCTTCCCTCCCTCCACTCCTTTCCCTTGCTCTTCTGCCTAGGGGTCCCCAGAGCTCTAGAGGAAGTAGGAAGACTAGGTTTTTCCCACCCCTCTTTCCGATGCATCTGCATCTGCATAAGTGCCTCTCAGCTTCACTTCACCAGAGGATGGGTGTCTGGCTTCGGGAAAGGCCAGGGGGCGGGCACCTTTGTCCTCCAGCTCTCCCTGCAGACTTCAGCCCCACCCCTCACCAACTCAGCGCTGCAGGATGTCTCAAGTCCAGAGGTCTGATATCTGGGTGGCCTTCTGGGTTCAAAAAATATGTTCCCACCTCTTGTCCATTGTTAATCATTTTCTACTCATATTACATGCATTGGCGATTAACTGCAAGTTACCAATAATATACAGGGGTCTCATTAAAGAAAGAATTTCTCCTTGGAATTATCTAACCAAGAGTGAGTCCAGATTTGAGTTCTTTATTTCATTCTCCTGTGTCTTTCATCTTCTGTCTATTGTGTGAGTCTGCATCTAGGTCCACCCTGAGGCTGTCTTGTGAATCTGTCAGTGTGCCTCTGTGTGTCCGTGTACGTGTCCGGTGTCCCTGTGTGTCTGTGTGTGTGTGTGTGTGTGTTGTATGAGCTGTGTATGTCTGTCCCTAACAAAGAGTTTCATTCTGTGTTGACTGAACAGTATAGAAAGCCTCACATGGAGAATGAGTTGGGCACTTTACAGAAATCTTTAACAGACTTTTTCAAGGGATTAAGTCACTGGCTCCAACTGATCCAAAGTGACCCAGACAGCAAACATTGTTTATCAAACAGTAACCATAAATAGTTGCTTTTAACCTCTAAGGTAGATTGCAAGAAGTTGCTTTCAACCTTTGCATTGGCTGCTTTCAGCAAATGATACACATGCATTTTCTGAGCCAGGGGCATGGAGGAGTGCATAATTAAAAATTACAGCTTTGCATTAGTGTAGGCTGTAAAAAGTGATTACAAGGGACACGCAGGGCAAGTATGGCTGGCTGTTACATTGTTCTCTTAAAGGTAGAGTAAACAGTTTGGGTGCACAGTGGGACAGCACTCTTTTTTTGTTTTTTTTTTTTGTTTTTTGTTTTTGAGACAGGGTTTCTCTGTGTAGCCTTGGCTGTCCTGGACTCACTATGTTGACCAGGCTGGCCTCGAACTCACAGCGATCCGCCTGTCTCTGCCTCCCAAGTGCTGGGATTAAAGGCATGCGCCACCACACCCGGCCCTGGGACAGCACTCTTAAATCTTAAACGACCTCAAGGTGTATTATTAACTGTAGCTCTGAGGTCCCGCAAAAGTTCTGTACTCTTGGAATGGAAGAGATATTTTCAGAACATTGCATCACTACAATGTTCTATCTTCTCTTTTGTTTTGTGGATTTAAACTTTCTTCACTTCTTCCCATTTTAGAAAATATTTAGAGGGGAGAAATTATGAGAAACACTAGCAGGCCAGAAGGTGACTGAAAACTATTTATTTACTAACTTTGCTTATTGTTTTGACTTGTACACTAATTATAAATTCATGCTAAGGAAAGGGACAGAAGGATGATGGAAATGGGGAGAGAGAGAGAGAGATTCCTTCAGTTAAGGTTGTAAGAGAGAGAGATTCCTTCAGTTAAGGTTGTAACTGTGAAATAATTTTCCACTGCATAATAAAGCCACTATAATATTTTTTTACCTTTCAAGCATGAATATCTGTGCTTGTGGATAATTAAAGTGTGTCATACTGAAAACCTCTAGCATGTCAAATTTTCCTAGTCAAAGATTTTTTTTTTTTTTTTTTTTTTTGGATTTTTGAGACAGGGTTTCTCTGTGTAGCCTTGGCTGTGTGGACTCACTTTGTAGACCAGGCTGGCTGAGAACTCATGGTGACCTGTCTGCCTCTGCCTCCTGAGTGCTCGGATTAAAGGCGTGTACCACCAGGCCTGGCAAAGAATTTTATATCTATAAAATTTTTATTTTAATTGGCCAAATGCCAACTGGTAGCTGCTTCCTGATTAAGCAATTGGGAAATCCTTGAGAAGGGTGTTGTTTGTTTGTGTTTTGTTTTGTTTTGTTTTGTTTTGGTTTGGTTTTGTGGCATTATTGTGACTGTTTTTATAGATGAGGAACCCAAAATCAGAAGGGAAGAGACAGCACTCTGCCCCACTCCCCAACGATAACACGGTCAGGAGCCACAATGGACTGACTTCAAAGTCCATGTTTTCCTACATTTAATCCACTCTTGTAACTCACTGTCCCTCCCAAGGCAAGATTATGGACATTATACCAAACCCACAGGTTGCGTCAGCTTTAGGCGACAGCCACCACTTTTGCAATCTGAACGTAGGCCTTTATGTAAACTGTGGCTTCAGAACTGTTTCCTACATGCATCCATTTCTAAAACCACTTACTGACTATGAGAAGTCAAAGCCGTATTTCAGAAAACACACTTGGATGATTTAAATTGGTTGTTCTCATTGAAATAGTTTACTAGATTTTTACATGAAGTATTGCTCCATGGCCCAATCTGGCCTCAGCTGGCTGTGAGGCTCAGATTTCTGCCTCAAACCAGAGATTCTGCTCCTTCCGTCTCAAGTGCGGAAACCACGCTGGCTTGAAGTGTCTAGTTTCAAAAATCAGTTCAAAAACATTGCCTAAGGTCATCCACTGACTTCAAAGCAAAACAAAACCTGAGAACATAACTACTAAAAGTGTACTTCAGTGTAATACCTGTATCTATATAAACTCAATAGGATTTACTATTTTAAGCAAAGAGGGCTTAAAGGGATTTTGGTTTATTATGTACCTTATCTTTTAAAATTAAATAGTGTAGATAATATGCTTAAAACACACACACACACACACACACACACACACACACACGCACGCACACACACACACGGGTGGCACATACCTAGAAGACCTTGCTTCTCAGGCCGAGGCAGGGGGCTCTTAACTTAAGTCCAGCTGGATATGAAATTGAAAATAAAAATGACAAGTTTTGCAGGGTGTGGTGACGCATGCCTTTAATCTCAGCACCCGGGAGGCAGAGACAGACAGATGACTGTGAATTTGAGGCCAGCCTGGTGAGTCCAGGACAGCCAGGGCTACATAGAGAAACCCTGTCTCGAAAACGAAACAAAACAAAGTTTTAGTTTTGTGGAGCCAGACAGCTCTGGATTCGATTTTCACCCCACCTCACCCCACCGCCACCCCCAGTAGCTGGGTGAATCTAAACAAGTCTTCATTTTTGATGCTTTCATTCTTTGGTGGTACATATAAGTACCTTGAGAGATACTGAGGATGTTAAGGGGGGAAAAAAAAAACAGGTCTAAAAAGACCTTGGGTGTCAAAGCACCCATAGGGTTTCGCTCAGCTGTGTTTGCTCATTGCAGAGTTTCACTCACTAGTTTTAAGAGCAGGTATTATTGTGAAGGTTTGTGGCAGGTGGAAAGTTCACTTTCGGATACCTAGAACAGAGGTGGCAGCGTGGGGAGAACCTGTCTGGCTGGAGGGCCTCCCTGCTCTCCACCAGCATGCGTCCTTTCTGCTCCCGAGAGCTGCCGCATGTGTTGTTGGTAGGTTTGTTTGTTTGTTACCTAAATAAAGATCTTTGCCTTTTTCAGTGTATTCCTTTGCTTCTGCCTGAGGACACTCGGCCGGTTCCTTCCTGTGTTGTCTGGTTTAGACTCTTGGGTGCCTTTTCTGACTAGTTCATTTATCCATGGAGCTGTCGACCCGCACTGTAAGTCAGCTACTGATGCTTCAATCAGTGTTAACAAAGAAGGGGAGCCGGGCGGGGTGGTGCATGCCTTTAATCCCAGCAGTTGAGAGGCAGAGGCAGGAGGATCACTGTGAGTTCGAGGCCAGCCTGGTCTACAAAGCGAGTCTAGGACAGCCAAGGCTGCACAGAGAAACCTTGTCTCAAAAAACAAAAAACAAAAAACAAAAAACAAAAAAAAAAAAAAAAGAAAGAAAGAAAGAAAGAAAGAAAAAGAAAAAGAAAAGAAAGAAAGGAGGGGAAATCAGAGAAAAGCCACTGCTCTGTCTGGCAGAAGCCACAGGATCGCATACCTCATCCTCCACCCTGCTTTCCTGTTTGTTTTCGAAAAAGGGTTTCTCTGTGTAGCCCTGGCTGTCCTGGAACTAGCTCTGTAGACCAGGCTGACCCCAAACTCACAGGTCTGCCTCCACCTCCTGAGTGCTGGGATTGAAGGTGCTGCCCCGTTCAGATAACGAACTCCTTTCAGATAGCGTTCTTCAAGGTCTAGTTCCCCTTCGCCGGCGACGCATGGGTGGAGGCGCTTCCTCTGTCCCCTAACTCTACTCCACTTCCTTTAGCCTTAGAAGACTGAGTGTTGTCAGGGATAAGAATCAACGGCTTGGGGCTGGAGAGATGGCTCAACGGTTAAGAGCACTGTCTGCTCTTCCAGAGGTCATGAGTTCAATTCCCAGCAACCACATGGTGGCTCACAACCATCTATAATGTGATCTGATATCCTCCTCTGCCTGCAGATGTACATGCAGGCAGAGCGCTGTATTCATAATAATAAATAAATAAATCTTAAAAAAAAAAAAAAAAAAAAGAATCAACGGCTCTCTTGAGCACAGTCGGTGCAAGTCTGAACATCAACTCACTCACATATGGCTGGTTTAGGGAATGCAGGCTCAAGACACCCCAAGACCAAGTTCTTAGAACAAAGGAAATTTATTTGCCCTAGAGGGACAGAGGTCAGGGATGAGGGACAAAGGCAGAGGATAGAAGAAGAAGGAGAAGGGGAGGGGAACAAAAGAGAGGGAAGGAAAGGGGGGCAGACATTTGTCGTACGGAGACAATGGGTAGAGATGAGAGACGTGGGCCATAGAAAAACGGTGCTTTATAAAGTTAAGGGGAAACACGGTGTTAGGATGAGGTGTTTCATTTTAATTGGGCATGTTAATTAGGTGAGCCGAAGGGTGCTTTTTTTAAAAAAAGTTATTTCAAGGCAGGGTTTCTCTGTGTAACAGCCTGGGCTGGTCTAGACTCACTTTGTAGATCAGATTGGCCTTGAACTCACAGCGATCCACCCTCCTCTGCCTCCTGAGAGCTGGGATATTTTGATTGCTGGACTTCAGTACTTTGATAGCTGGACCTTGGTAGTCAGTCTCAGGAGGAGGAAGTGGCCAAATATGGGAATAAAGAGACCTTGGGGGCTAGCTTCAGGAACGGAATCTACCAGGCTTTAGCAAGGCAGAGGGGATGGGGGAGAAGAACATGGCCTGCCAGAGCTCAGAAACCGTATTCTATGTATCGCTTCCAAAGTTCACCAGCTAGACGTCAGCCATTCCCTTCTGCGGTTTAAGCGGCATACTTGTGTATTTAAACTGGGGTTCCCTCAGCACTGAAAGCTTCTGTGACTGTCCCTTAGTGGTGTGAGATGATGCTCCACAGAGTGTCCAAGTTGCATTCTGGACTTAGGCAAAATGAGAAAAGCTGTATGTGTGTCATCCAGTTACTACTTTGGCTCACATAGGTGTGCTTTATGTTTCTCAGAAGCTCAGGATGTAACAGGAGAAGTGTAAACATCCTAAAACAGTTTCTTGTGAACTGTTCCGTCATATATGAGTAACGAAGAGCTCTTTAGCCGTAAGTCCTGACGCTTACACCCTTTAATATGAGTTATGCCTGCCCCTGGACCAGGCCCCATTTTAGATTTGATCTTTCTTTGCCGCCCGGCGCCCCCTCTTTTCTCCTTGTCCATGCTCTGACTCGTTTTCTTGCCTGAATAAAAATCCAAGCTCTCTTATCTTTCGTGATGGTCCCAGATATCAGCCTAGAATTCTGGAGTCAGCCATCTCTCTGCTTTCTGTCCTTTCGTATTCACCAGCAAGCACTCCCATGTCCACCACCCAAATGTAAGATGATGCCACGTGTTCCTCCTTACGTCAGCCACCTGCTCGTTTTATGTTTAATAATAATAAGATGATATAAGGCAATAAGACAATAAGGTACCAGGCAACAGATATTATATTATATGAGGTTTATTAAGTGAGCATGGGGAGAGAATGAAAGGGGGAGGGGCATGAGAGAGAGAGAGAGAGAGAGAGAGAGAGAGAGAGAGAGAGAAGGGGTGAGGGGTTAAGAGACAGAGGAGAGAGAGAGGGAGGGGCCACGTGGAGGGTCTGTCCTTTTATATAGCCCTGGGCAGGGCCATGGCCCCGTGGCAGGTAAGCAGTGACATCACAGGTAGGCAGACTGAAGCAGAATGCTAACAGCTTGTCCTTGCATATCCTTCGCTCCTGGCCTGGAAAGGGATGTGAGCCTCCTAAGTGGTCTGTCTCCCCTATCCTAGACTCTTCCCCATCTTCTGTCCTCATGGTTCTCATTCTAGTGTACACAGACAGCTGTCTACCAGTCTCCATGTCTCACCTTTACTCCTCCTCCTGGAGGCCCTTACTCCCCTCCCCTCCCCATCACTCAAATAAACTTCCTTGCACCAGATATGTTGCAAGGTGTAATCATATATTAGAACAGATATCATCTCAGTGATTTCTGTACATGGGATGTTTCCCCACATCTAAGAAACTGCTTTCCAATAGCTGCACAGGCATATCAGAACACTGGATTCTGACTGTTTCTGTATCTCATCTTTGTGACAATCACAGTATCTGACCTCCAACATGCCCACGCCTTTCGTCTGCCAATCTTCCTGCATCCCAGACTATTTTTTGCATTGCTGCCATGAAGCAATGTAGATTTCAAAGTAAATACTACCTTCAACACATCCTTACCCATACTAAGAAATTTAATTTTGTGGCCCCCCCCATTGAAACAAAGGAATGAGCTAATTGGCAGGGCAAAGTTATATATAAATGCGGATTTAAGCCAAGCACAGTGGCGCACACCTGTAGTCCTTGCACTCAGGGAGGCAGAGGCAAGTGATCTCTGTGAATTCCAGGCCAGTCCGGTCTACAAAGTGAGTCCACGACAGACAAGGCTGCACAGAGAAACCCTGTCCTAAAAATAAAACAAAGTGCAGGTTTATTGGAAGCATCTCAGCCTCTGAGAAGGGGGGGGGAGAGGGCATGCTGAGAGAGGAGAGAGAGAAGGGAGAGAAGAGGAGGAAAGATACAGAAAGAGAAAGGAAGGCAGAGGAGAGAGGGGTAGAACCAACATGACTGGATTATATAGTGAAGGGCCCCTGGGAGAGGGGAAGCCCCACCCCTGGCCTAAGGGATTCAGGGTAGAGGTCAGGGTGTGCCAGTCATACCCTGTAGCAGGTAGGGACCTAGGGACACCTGAAACCAGACACCCACAGTTCTTTGAGTTATCTCTATTTTTCAATTCTGTGAGCCCATTGGGGAGAAAGCTAAATTCACTTTCTAGAGAAAGTACCTACATGGGAAGGTTCACAGTGTTATAAATCAAACCTCCAGAGTCTGTGATCTGAGGACATAACCCCCATTCCTTAATACCTTCTCGCATACTTCCTCTTAAAGAAGTAATTTAACAGCCAAGCATACATTTCATGAGTATGCAACTACTTTACTCTGTTGAGGATTATTAATATTTAATTTTGAATTATTTTAGTGAAATCAGCAGTTACATGTTATTCAGCTTTACACCCCAATAATCACACAGAGAGACTAGATGTATCTAATTAGCCTATAGCACAATGATGTGCAATAATTACTCCATCCTAAACCTACATGATAGTCTAGTTTCTTTCCATTTAGATTTCCCACATTATAACTTTCTTTTAAATCATCTCCTAGGCTCAGCTTATTTTTCTTGATGTTTCCCGGTCTCTCCTCATGCCTCCATCTTCTTCTGGCTCTTTATCCTTCCCCTCACTCTATCAGGATGTCCCACCCTATTCCCTGCTATCAAACAACATTGGCTAGTTGTTTGTTTGTTTTTTAATATTTATTTATTATGTATACAGTGTTCTGCCTGCGTATACATGCACACCAGAAAAGGACATCGGATCTCATCATAGATGGTTGTGACCCACCATGTGGTTGCTGGGAGTTGAACTCAGGACCTTTGGAAGAGCAGCCCATGCTCTTAACCTCTGAACCATCTCTCCAGCCAACCTAGCTGTTTTTTATCGACAACACAGAGAACAAATGGTGACATGTTTACACAGACTTGAAACTGGAGATACTTAGAATAAACATCACAGTGCAATGTCTGGATTGATCCCCATAGTGGACTAGAGAAATCAGCATTTGAAGGAACAAGGGTAAACTGTACTCAGTCCACAAGAACATTATGCCAATATTACCCAAAGGTGGTAAATTATGACTGAAATATAAAATATGCAACAGAGATGATATGGAGAAGTTTATTATAGTAGAAGGGGTACACTAGAGAGAAAGAGAGAGAGAGACAGGTAGAGAGATACAACAAGAGAGGAGAAAGGTAAGAAAGAGAGAGATAAGATGGAGGGACAAGGTAGGTTTGTCCTTTTATATACAGGGCAGCGGGATGCCTAGTGGCAGGTAGACAATGATGTCATAGGTTGCTAGGCAGACTGGGGCAGTATGAAATATGAAATATGCACTATACAACAGATATGATTTGGAGAAGTTTATTATAGTGGTAGGTGTACCACAAACAGACAGACAGACAGACAGACAGACAGACAGAGGAAGAGAGAAGAAAGAAGTAAGGGAGCAAGACAGAGAGGGGTAAGTAGGTTTGTCCTTTTATATATTCCTGGGTGGACCAAACCTGGTGGCAGGTAGATACTGATGTCATAGGTTGCTAGGCAGACTGGGACAGTATGCTACCAATGACATCATACCATCCACAGGTCTTGGAGTTGTAATATAATTGTTATGGTTTGATGTGGCTCTCTAAAGAGATGTATTGAAGTCTTAAGTCTCAGGGCCTGTGAATGACCTTAATCAGAAAGTATTCACAGATTTGATAAGAGCTCATCCTGGGGTAGGGTAGTAACTGGTCCAATAAAAAAGGGGATTATGTACAAGAGGTGGTACACACTGTTTCAGGATATTTTATTTCAATGTGATCCATGAGATTATGAACTGTAAAAAATCTGTCATTGCTCCCATGGTGATCCCTGAGATTAAACTGTAAATCTCTCTGTCTTGTGGTTGAGCCCTAACACAAACCTTTAGTCCAAGAACTTTCTGTTTACTGTAAACAGGTGACTAAGGTGTGGCTCAGCCAGCCTTACACACACCTTTAACCCAAGAGCTATCTGTTTACAGGATTTAATAAAGTTAATCCTAGGTCAAGAGGCAGAGCAAGAAACCAGTTGACAGGGACTAAAGAAAAGGAGGGACTTTGAGGTGAGGGGTGTTTAAGACAGCGTGTAGAGGTAGAAGGGGTCTTTAGCTCTTGGGCTTTACTCTTGAGATTTTAGCTTGAGCTCTTTGGCTCTTAGCTCTTCAACCCTTACCTCTCTAGCTCTTGAGCTCCTCAGCTCCTTGGCCTTTGGCTTTTTGGGCTTTGAGCTAGCAAGCCTTTGGCCTTGGGTTTTTGGCCTTTTCTTCCTGGGCTGTCAGCTGATCTAGTGAGCCTTCCGAGCCTTTCTCATTGGGCCATGAGCTGGGTAGGAAGGTCAGCTGGGTGCTTTCTCTGCCTCTCTCTTTTTCTTTTTTTAAAATTGTTTTTCTACCTCTGTCTCTCTTGCAAGCAGGTTTTTCATCCCAGCATCTGCCTCTGAGTCTTAACTGGTAAAATAGAACCATCAGAGATTTTCAATTAAAACAACAACACACAGGGAGAACTCCTTCAATTACTGACAGACAAAAACTGCTAGGCCTCAAGACTAGGAGTGTCATGGGCTAACAGCTAAGAAGTGAAGTGAGTTGAGTTTCAGAGAGTATGGATGTCCCTGCTGATCACCAGATTTCAGTCTTCTGGATGCCAGTCCTGACACAAGTAAATTTCTGTTGTTTTAGGACACCAGGACTCTTGTGCTAGAGCCCAGGAAAGTACTATAACAAAGAAGGCCCTATCTGATCCTCAACGTCTGACATTGTGCTGGAAGAACTAGTGAAATCCGGGGACCTATTTCCTCCTTCAATGTGTGTGATTTCCATAACAGTAAAGACCTGTGTCCTGGAATGACTCAGGGTGGTGGTTTCCAGATTCTTTGGCTTCCCCCCCTGCCCCCCCCCACTGAGACTGGGTTTCTCTGTGTAGCCTTGTCTGTCCTGGACTGGCTTTGTAGACCAACCACAGCGATACACCTGCCTCTGCCTCCTGAGTGCTGGGATGAAAGGCATGCACCGCCACGCCCGGCTGGACAGCATGATGCCAAGCAAAGTCCAGTTTTCAGCAGCTTCTGGTTGGCTTTGACATAAGAGTGTCTCTATAGGAAACGGGTTGAGGACCAAAGTGTGTAAAGTCCGGTGGATGGGTACGTTCCTGTACCACCTCGCGCAGCGATTGGCTGATGGGTTCATGTGTAATCACATCCTTGCAGGGAGCAGGGTGCTTACTGAGCTGTCTTCCTCCCACCTAAGTCTAATTACGTGAGATTTGTTACTTTGCTGCTCTCTTCTTTGCTTGGACACCGAATCTAACGGAAGACATACATAGGAGTCAAGAAACACAAATACTACATTAAAAGAATTCAAAGTTAAAGCCACAAGGAATCCAGTGGATTTTGGGAAAGACTAGGTTCTCTGTAAAGTGATCACGCTTTCCCCTGGCTATAAATAAAAGGAGGAAATGTCACTCACGCTGAGCATCACCATCCCTCAAGGACTTGTAACAACAGAGCTGCGTTTTCACTTCCAAATGGTCCACCAAGTGGATACAAGCTGTAATTGGAAGACCACTTTTTCAGAGGGCCCCAAGGGTCAGGACAAACCAAACACCATTTCCAGGAAGGTAAAGGAATACTTCAGACAGCTGCCAACAGACAAAAATAAATGCAATCTGTAAAAAAAAAAAAAAGAAAAGAAAAAGAAAAAAGAAAAGAAAATAATTAAAAGTGTTTACAAACACAGTAGAATATCTAGGGTTCTCAGGTTACCACATAAGACCTTAATTAAAAGGAATTCTGCAAATGTCTGTAAGTAAAAAGGCTCCAGTAAGTATTCGCCCTCGCCTCTCCAGTAACAGTCATCTCTTCCACTTCCACCGCAGCACAAATGATACTTTGTACTGCAACCCTGAGACGTAGAGGAAGAAGAAGGATAATTGCCGTCTGTTACCACACCAGCTACAGGACAGCAGAGGAGCTTATTCAATTTGATGGTTGAGGTTTTGACCTAGAATACTACAACTTTAAAAATGGACGCACTGTACACTCTGCCTTACTAATCTTAACTTCATGACATAGTCACGGACTCTACAGAAGCGTTGGTTTGTGTGTTTGTTTTGAGACCATAGTCCAGGCCGGCCTCCACCTTCCTATGCATCCAAGATGACCTCAAACTTCTGACCCTCTGGGTCCTGCCTCCAGAGTGCTGGGTAAGCTCTACCATGCTTGATTTTCTGTAGTGTTGAAGACTGAGGCAGGGCCTTCTCTACACTCTGCATTCCCCAGTCTCTCAGCATGGATGTTTTCCTTGGGAGATGCAGCTGTTTTCCCCTGTCAAGGGTTGCTAAGTGTCCATCAAAGGCCTGTGTGGTAGAGGCTTTGTGACCAGCATGTGGAGGTTGGGAAGTGGTGGGTCATTTAAGAGTTAGGAGCTATAATAAGGACATCAAGTCACTGAGATACACTGGAGGGGCTCTTCCTATTGTTTCACATCTTGCCTGTATTAATAAAAGCAGCTTTCTTTTTTTTTTGTTTTTTGAGGTGTTCTTTTTTTGCGTGTGTGTGTGTGTGTGTGTGTGTGTGTGTGTGTGTGTGTGTGT
>OU015744.1:97628009-97648918 GCA_907169655.1 Acomys percivali
TCTCTCTCTCTCTCTCTCTCTCTCTCTCTCTCTCTCTCTCTCTCTCTCTCTCTCTCTCTCTCTCTCTCTGCCTCCTAGTTGTGGATCAGTATATAAGCTCCCAACTATTCTTGTCACTATGCCTTTTCTGTCTCATAATGGACTCTAACCCTATGGGACAGAATGCCCAATTTAAACACTTTGTTTTATAAGGTGCTTTGGTCATAGGGTTTTATCATGGTAATATAAAAGTAGCTAAGACAAAGACCATGCACTGGTTGTCATCGTAAGGGTCTGTCAGGAGATAATGGAACCTTGAAGAAGTAGGGCATAATAGGAAGACCTTGGGTCATTGAAAGTGTGCCATCTAAGAGGATATTGGAGTGCTGGTGTCTTTTTGAGCCTCCCTTCCCCACTTCTCTCCCCTCCCCACCACCTCCTTCCTCTCTCTCTCTCCCCTCAAGCCACAAACAACAGTGCCATGTAACTATGGGCTTTAAAGTGTAGAAGATTTGGGCCAAAATAAATCCTTTCTCTTTATATATAGGAAGGAAGCCCTGAGTGACTGAAGCCCTGAATAAACATGGGCATGGCCTCTCCAGGACTGCAAGACAAATGGATTCATGGCAGACTGGCAAAGCTATTGCCCACATGGGCGAATGTTAAGAAGGGTGGCAAAACTTTCCTTGGAAGTCTGGGTGCTTATGTACGGTTGATCAGTGTGTGCAAAGACTAGCAACTGCAGCATCCGCCTCCAAGATATTTACAGTCTGAGACCCCCTACTGAGACTATCCTACCCCTCCCCGTGTTCTGTGCCTAAGAAACATGTTTGAGGCTCCTGGTTGTAGCTCTTAGAGCACCCACCTGATCCAAGTTTCATTGTATATGTGCCAGTATGTCTGTTCTTTCTTCATTTCCTCTAGGCTACTAGCCAGGCTTGTGGAACTCAAGCTGTGCTGGACGCAGTGATACGTTAATTATCTCGGGTATTTTGTCATGACAGAAAGCTAACACGGTGGCAATGTTTGGGTTGTCTTAAAGCCAAAGTAATTGTTAAGATTACTCAAGCATACTATGTACACAAAGAAAATTGCTCATATCAAAATTCTAGAGCTATTAAACACTCACAGCTTGAGCAGATAAAAAGGAGCTTCAAGTGAGACAGAGAAGAACTATATTAATCTGGTTCCTGTTGTGGTGATAAACACCATGACCAAAAGCAACTAGAGGGAGAAAGAGTTTCTTTGGCTTACCCACCTTAATCACAATTGGACACAGTGGGTTGGGAAAATTCCCCACAGTTTTGTCTACAGGCCGATCTGATGGAGGCATTTTCTGAGGCACCTCTTCGCAAATGACTATAGCTTGTGCCATGCTAAAGAAACAAACAACAAACTGTATAAATACTGTATAAATAATAAATAAATCTTTTTTAAAATAAAATAAAATGTATGTATATAGCAAGACAACTTTGAATGAAATAGAGAAAGAGCCAATCACTAAGTAATTAAAAAGAAACCATCCTGGAAGCCCAGAGATAAGAAACAAAACAGAAATCATATATGTCCAATACAAGAGCAGCACAGGCCATCAGAACAGATGAAAGACAAACAGAGCTGCCATCACTGAAGGACCACATGAAATAGAATCGAGGGAAGCCCCAGAAGCTAGCCTGGAACAAAAACCAAAAATGTATTTATGAGTGGTGGTGAAAGAGGGTGGGAGTTGGGGAGAGGACCCAATGGCAACTCTTCTGAAAGTCTGAAGGGAAAGCAGAGCAGGATGTGATAGTCAATAGAAAGGTAGTTCTCAAATAGAAGATAGTAGAGAATATGTGCATTCTGGTAAAAATATTCAGAGGGAAAGATGTGAGCCATCCATCATGACTGAGTAAGTAAAGGCCAAAGTTCTTGGGAAGCAAAAAAAGGTGCCCATAGTTCGGAGGCTGAGAAAGACAGCCTGATCACCAAGGGCCTGTGCCCTTAAGGGAATGTTAACTTCAGTTCTCATTGCAAGCAGGGGTTGGGTTCAGAAGTCTGGTTCAGTTACTGGAATGAGATAGACTGTGTGGTATGGAGACTAGAGAAATGATTCACTGCTAGCTTCTTTTCTGTTTTAAAATTTTTATTTTTAATTTATATATTCACTTTACATCCTGATCGCTCCTCTCTTCCCTGTCCCTCCCTTCCACTCTCTTCTTCTTATCTCCCCTCCCCTTGCCCTCAGAAAAGGGGAGCCCCTCACCTATCTACCCCAGCTCATCAAGTAGCATCAGGACTGAGCTCATCCTCATCCACTGAGGCCAGGCAAGGCAGCCCCGTTATGGTGAAGTGATCTAAAGCAGACAACAGAGTTCATCTCATAGACAGCGCCTGCTCAACTTACTAGGGGGCACATGAAGAACAAACTGTCCTTGGTTACATATGTGTAGGGGGCCTAGGTCCAGTATGCTCTTTGGTTGGTGCTTTAGACTCTGTAAGCCCCCATGGGTCTAGGTTAATTGACTCTCTTCGTCTTCTTGAGGATCCTTGACCCCTCCTGGTCCTTTTATCCTGCCCTCTCACTCTTCCACAGGACTCCCCAAGGTCCATCTAATGCTTGGCTGTGAGTCTCAGCACTGGATTCCATCAGCTACTGTTGTGTATGTGTGTGTGTGGGGGGGGTAGCTCTCAGAGAATGGTCCACTTAGGCTCATAAACATAGCAAAGTATCCTTAACAGTGTCATGGTTTGGCTCTCTCCCGTGGGATGGGTCTCAGGTTGGTCCAGGCATTGCTTGATCACCTCCACAGTATCTGCTCTTTCTTTATCTCTGCACATCTTGTAGGCAGAATAGAGAAGATAAAGTAGAACCTTGAACCAAAGTTCAAAGGTTTTGTAGGTGGATTTCACTGCTAGTTTCTATCTTATTGAGTAAAGCAGTGATGTTCTCTGAAATGAAAAGTGGAGGATCTGTGGGAAAATTTTCAGAGAGAGGTGTTAGAGTGTGCAAAGAAGGAAGACAGAAATATAAGCTTAATGAGTGGCAGAGATAATACACATGAGGTATGATTAAGTATATGTTGGGGCTTGGTCTGGCGCTCTGTGTATTCAAATGCTGAATTCTGGGCCCTGAGATCTGGTTGCAGTCAGGATGAGGGCAATATCACGTACACTGACCAATGTTGTTAAACTTTGCTCCCCAATTATCTCTGATTGTTTAATAAGCTGGACAGCCAATTCTCTCTCTCTCTCTCTCTCTCTCTCTCTCTCTCTCTCTCTCTCTGTGTGTGTGTGTGTGTGTGTGTGTGTGTGTGTTTTGTGAGACAAGGTTTCTCTGCATAGCCTTGGCCTGTCCTGCACTCACTTTGTAGACCAGGCTGGCCTTGAACTCACAGCAATCCACCTGCCTCTGCTTCCCCAGTACTGGGATTAAAGGCGTGCGCCACCACACCCTGATGGACAGCAAATTCTTGGTAGAGATAGGTAGGAGGGACTTCCATTGCTGGTCTTGGTGTCTCAGAACCACGAGGTGAGGGGAGAAGAAGGAAGAAGAGAGAGGACATCACCATGAAGAATTGACCTGATACAGCCGAAACAGCTCAGACAAGACTAATATGGCAAATAACTTGGAGCAAATGGCTGGGAAATAGCAAGACTAGCATAAAGGATTAGTATAAAAGCGATCTGCTGCATTATTGAACTTAAAGTATATTAATAAATTTAATAAGTCTCAGTCTCATTTATTTTGAGCTAGAGTGGGTGATTAGAAAAAGCGCTCAACATATAAACCATCTTACACAAGTATATATTCTTAACATGAAGTCAATGTCTCCCAGTGGTTTTCTTCAGCAAAATAGAGAGGGGACGGAGAGACAGCTTAGCAGTTAGGAGCACTTGCTGCTCTTAACGTCTGGTTTATAGTGCTGATTCAGCAACTCACAGCTGCTTCTAACCGTAATTCCAGGGATCTGGTGCCACTTCTGGCCTCAGTTGTCACCAGATGTGCATGTGATGCACATACATACATATAGCATGTGGCACACACACACACACACACCCCACACCACACATAGGCAAACACTCATATACTTAAAATAAAAATAAATACATAATTAAAAACTAATGAATAATGGGACATTCAGACAAACAGAAAGAGATGGTTCAGAAGTTCTGGCTTTTCAGATGATTTGAGCAGAACTAAAAGAAGTGAGGGCAGTGTCCCAGCATCCTACCTAAGGAAGATAGTAAGAGCCAATTTCCCAAGTGGGAACACAATTCCTATGTTTAGTAGAGCTGGCATAGGTTGAAGATGAGTGGAGAGAGGTGAGAAGGAATAGAGAGAGCCTGGTTTTATAGTTCTGTAGATGAGGATCAACGACAGTAATGTTATATATGCAGAAACTCCATTTAGAACTAGAGATAGCCCTCAGAGCTCGTTTGGGGCAGCACCCATTCTTATACATGAAGGCAATGTAGAGAAGCTGGGTGAGTCTGCACAGGCCTGAGATGGACCGCAGAAGGCCTGTCCTTCAGCTCCTGTCAGGGAGTCTTAAGAGGAAGCACTTTTCACTCTACCTCTTTCTTCCCTTCTTTCTTTTTTTAGACAGAGTTTCTTTCTTTTCTTCTCTTTCTTTTTTCCTCTCTCTCTCTCTCTCTCTCTCTCTCTCTCTCTCTCTCTCTCTTTTGGTTTTCTGAGACAGGGTTTCTCTGTGTTAGCCTTGGCTGTCCTGGACTGGCTTTGTAGACCAGGCTGGCCTCGAACTCACAGCGATCTGCCTGTCTCTGCCTCCCAAGCGCTGGGATTAAAGGCATGAGCCAGCACCGCCTGGCCAGAGATTCTTTCTGTACCTTTGACTGTCCTGGAACTTGCTCTGTTGACCAGACCTGACCCAGAGTTCATAGAGATCTGCCTGCTTATGTCTCCTGAGTGCTGGGATTAAAGGTGTGTGCCGCCACTGGCAGGCTTAAGATTCTCTTTCCTCCCCCTCCTCTTCCTCCTCCTCCTCCTCTTCCTTCATCTTCTTCTTGGCAGGGTCTCCACCTGGATGTCCTGGAACTCACTTGGTAGATCAGGCTGGCCTTAAACTCTTGCCACTCTGTCTTGTGACTGTTGAGATTAAATGTGTTCCACCATGCACAGCTACAACACTATTTTTCTAAGAGGAAAACTCATAGCATCCCACAACAGAAGGCAGCAAGCTGCCTTGTTAAGACATGATTCTGTAACTAAAATGGCTCAGCTGATCAGTTTTCCCACAGCAACCATGAAAAATTCTGCTCTGATACTAAAGGATATTAAGTGTTTACTCTCTAACTGCTCTGCTGGCCAGTTTGTCATCTACACTGTGGGCTCATCAGTCATAAGCAATGGACAATGGATAAGGAAAATTTCTAGGAAAGCTGTGTTAGTAACAGACTCAGAAGGGAAACTGAACAAAAAGAAGAAGAAGAAGAAGAAGAAGAAGAAGAAGAAGAAGAAGAAGAAGAAGAAGAAGAAGAAGAAGAAGACGACATCACCCCTTGGATCTCAAGAGCAGCAACTCTCAAGGGATGCACCCATCTTGATGAGTTTCTGTTGGAGACTTGAAATCACATAAGAGACTTTGCTGATACTAGCCTTTGTAAGGGACCTACCCTTGAGATTCCAGGATAGAGTCATTTAATTGACACCTTCTGTTTTTGTTTTTGTTTGGTTTGGTTTGGTTTTTTGAGACAGGGTTTCTTTGTGTAGCCTTGGCTGTCCTGGACTCACTTTGTAGACCAGGGTGGCCTCAAACTCACAGCGATCCACCTGTCTCTGCCTCCCAAGTGCTGGGATTAAAGACCTGCGCTACCACTGCCCGGCTTGACATTCTTCTTTTATCATTTGAAGTAATAGAAGGGGTGACGTTCTCAAAATGAGATCTTAAATGGCTCAAACTTGTCCCACTATATATTCATATTTATTTCAGTCCTTAGAACACAATGGGACAGTTTGTAGTGTCTTCATTGTACTCATGACAGGACTGAGGGTCAGAGAAGTTAATTACATCCCCAAGTTCTCAGAACTAAAAGTTGATGCTCAAAGGTCTAATGGTTTCCCTAGGCTCAGACTTGAGGCTCTGTTTTTTTTTTTTTTTTTTTTTTTTTTTTTTTATGAGTGTTTTTTTCTCTCTCCTTCTTTGTTCCTTTTCTGACTATTATTCTTGACCTGTTGCTAGGCTAGGGAAAGTTTTACAACAGGCTCTTATGTGGTGGTAGAGTTCTTGATTAAGTATGGATCTTAAAATTGAATGCACTGCCACAGTGCTCCACGTCCTCCACTTCTACAGCAGTGTGTCCATCATACAGGCAGAGTGTGTTTAACCTCACCGCATTTGGTCCTTTCCACTTTGTGCAGCTATTTTCTATGAGTGTTTAAGTTTTTAATGCATTTTTAACATTTTGGGGTTTTGTTTGTTTGTTTTGTTTTGTTTTTTGAGACAAGGTTTTTCTGTGTAGCCTTGGCTGTCCTGGACTCACTTTGTAGACTAGCCTGGCCTTGAACTCACTGGGACGTGCCTACCTCTGCCCACAAGTGCTGGGATTAACACCATGCCCATATAATTTAGTTCATTTTCATTTTTAGTTATTTATTTATGTCTCAGTCTATATGTAAATATGTGTTGAGTGTGTGTGTGTGTGTGTGTGTGTGTGTGTGTGTGTGTGTGTGTGCTCTTCCAGAGGACTCATGTTTGAATCCCAGCACCCACCTGGCAGCTCACAACCATCTAAGACACTAGATCTAGGGGATCTATGCCCTCTTCTGGGCTCTGTGGGCAGTAGGTGGGGCAAAGACATACTCAGGCAAAACACCCTCACACACAAAGTAAAATAATGAGACATTTTTAAAAAGATGTATTTATGTTTGTTTTATATGTATGAGTACTTGCCTGCATATATCCATGGGTGCATTTACCACATTTGTGCCTGGTGCCTGTGCAGGCCGGAAGAGAGCATCAGATTCCCTGAAACTAGAGGTGCAGACAGCTGTCAGCCACTTTGTAAGTGCTGGACATAAGCCTGCATCCCCTGTAAGACCAGCAAATGCTCTTAAGCACTGAATCATCGCTCCAGCCCCCAAAGCCAACATCTTACTGTGTTCTCTCACAAGGCAGAGGAAGTGAGAGTTCTCATCTTCATAGAAAAACATCAGTCCTTTGATGGCGCCTCCTCTTAATCCCCCCATTTCCCCAATCAGAACCTCATCCAAACCTGGGCAAGTCTCACAGCTCTACACTGGACTACATCAGAGGACAGGACTTCGCTGTGTATGCTATGGGTAATAGGAACATCCCGCTTATAGCGTCACCTATCACTTCGACGGAAGGTGGTAACATTAGATAGATACAAAATTCAGTAGGTTTATAAATGCAGAGTGATTGTTAACAGCTCCTAAGGGACAAAAATAAAAAGAGAGTGGGCTGGGGAAAATATAGGTCTACCCACGGTTTGGAAAGAACTTTGGTGCTGCTTTCTAAGTGGTGATAATTGCTGTTCAGTGTTCGTTCGATTTAATAGATAAAAGAATTTTGTCTAGCAGAAGTACCGTTTCCTACTAAAAGTTTCCAGTTCTAAGTTTTAAGGGCATAATATTTAGTTTACTTCAGATCTTAAAAAAAAAAAAAAAAAAGCTGAAAAGTTAGTCAAGTTTCTTAAATTATAGAGCAAATTCTTGGCTTTTTAAAGCCTCTCATTAGTTTAATTAATAAGAAAAATTACTTTCATTTTTTATAAAGGTTAATTTTAATGCCATGAATAATTGGTATGAGAAAATACACTTTTTTTTTCCAAGTTTGGAATTATTTATTTTATAAATTAGTACAAAAAAACTGAGTGATTTTGACATTTAAGTATTTAGGCTGGTTGAATTATTTTCGTTTTTCTCCTTTTGAAATGCTGTTTTCCCTGTTTAATCATTTTCTCTGAGACATAAAGATATGTTGAAGATTAAATGAAGTCTATTTGTACAGTATTCATTGATTTTCAAGATCCCAGGGCCGACTCCCAAGAGCTGCAACACCACCTACACCAGTCCTGCTTTACGACAGTGCAGTCTTGTGTAGCACGTGCCTACCTAACTTGAGCCTGTCATCTTCCCTAGCGGCTGGACATGCGCAGGTGGTGACAAGGTTCTTCAACCCAGATGCCTTCAGAAGCCACATGCTCCACCTGCTTAAAGGCCAATGAGATTGAAAAGGAGGAAATAAGATTGTTTTTGTTGGCAGATGACATGATAATCTATACAAAATCTAAAACAAAAACAAAAACAAAACAACCTACCCCCCAAAAAACCCTCCTGGACTGACAAATGTTAGGACCTAAAGTTAATATACAGGATGCAATTGCTTTTCTGTATATCAATAATGAACAAGCAGAACTTGAAGCTAAAACCATATCACTATAGCACCCCCTAAACTAAAACAGGTGGGTGCAAGCTAGCAAATGCATGAGATCTCTGTGAGGAAAACCACAAACTGTTGGAAGAACTCGTAAAAGGAATACATGAATTGAGTTACTTCACATTTCATGGCTGGAAAAGTTCAGTGTTATGATAACAGCTTTTCACAACTTCATCTCCAAATTCAACACAACCTCACTTTCAGCAAGTCGTTGTATGGATGACAACATTATTTTAAATTTTATATGTGAGACTAAGACAGCAAAGGCATCTCAGTATTAAAGGAGAAGAATAAGTTAGGAGGCAGCTACTCAATTTCAAGCCCTACTAAAACTCTGCCCTATCTAAGGTGGCCTGGTTACAGTGGCTTTGATGTGCCTTCCACCCCATTTGTGTGCTGATGCCTTGTGTACCAGCCTTGGGAGATGGGGCCTACTGAGAGGCATGAAGCACTTGGGAATGGGTTCATGTTATTGTGTGAGGATGAGTTAGGGTTATTGTGGTGGTTCCGATTAGAATGGCCTCTGTAGGTTATCTGTGTAAATACTTAGGGTTCAGTTGGTGGAACTATCTGGGAAGGATTAAGGGGTGTGATCTGGTAGGGAGAGGTACATCACGGGGGTAGACTTTAAGGCTTCAAAAGCCTCCCACCATCTCCAGTGCACCCTTTCTGCCTCCTGCTTCTGGACTGCCATGTGCTGCTGCAAACATCTGCAACTGTTCCTCATGCCTTCACTCTCCCATCATAAACTCTAAGGCCTTGGAAGCCTAAGTTCAATAAAAGTCCTTTCTTTAAAATTTATTTTCATTGTATGTGCATAGGTCTGTGTGAAGGTGTCAGCTCTTGGCTAAAACAATTTTTGCCTTTGTGGTTGTTGTTTGCTTTGGGTTTTTTCTTTTCTTTTCTTTTCTTTTCTTTTCTTTTCTTTTTGTTTGTTTGTTTGTTTGTTTGTTTTTGGTTTTTTTCTGCGACAGGGTTTCTCTTGTAGTCTGGGCTGTGAAGGACTCCTTTTGTAGATCAGGCTGGCCTCGAACTCACAGAGATCTGCCTGCCTTTGCTGGGATTAAAGGTGTGTGCCACTTTGCCCGGCTGGATAAACTCTTTTTAAGTAGTCTTAGTCATGGTGTATTATGATGACAATAGAAAAGCAACTATTACAGTCATTGAGAGAGATAACTTGAAATCGTAGGGCCATATGAGTATATTAAAAATGACATAAAGACAACAAGGCCCATGACAGGCCAGTGGTGGCTCACGTCTTTAATCCTAGTACTTGGAAAGCAGAGGCAGGCGGATCTCTGTAAGTTCGAGGCCAGCCTGGTCTACAAATCAAGTCTAGGATAGGCAAGGCTACACACAGAGAAACCCTGTCTGGAGAAACCAAAACCCAAAACCCAGAAAACAAACAAAACAAAACAAAGAGACAACAAGGCCCAAGAAGTTACTGGATACACCAGATAACAGAACTCTCTCACCTGGACCCTATAAAGTGATGGATCCCTAACAGTGTGACAGCTGATACTTGGTGTGCGCATCCAGCACCAGCAGTCATGGAACTCAGGAGGGTCTGGCCCTCCTTTGGGCTTCAGCTTGGCTCGCCTGTTGCTAAGAGGTCTGTAGAGTGCTATCTGCTGGCCCATCTGGACCTGAACCTAGCATTTCCTGCCTTTCACCTCACAGCTGGACTCAGCTCTGCAGCTTTGCTCTAAAATTGGACTCTCCTTTAGTCCCTTCAGCAGTTTGTGCCCGGCAGCTAGTTTTACATTCCTTATCTTATAATACAAAGTGTACTCACATTTCTGTCAGCCCACTGCTGGAGTCTTTTGAACTCTGCCTTGGCCTCTCTATCAGGTATTCATTCTGAAACCACACGTGTGCAAAGCCAGATAGACGCAGGTATTTACTGTGTGGTGTGTGATATGAGAGTTAATATTAATAGTTAAGATTACAGTACAAGAATGTCCATTTGTCTCGGTTAGATGACCAAGGTAGGCAGGACTATTTGACAAACTGCTGCCACTGACATTCATCACCGCTTGTGAATTATTTGTTATTCAATAAACTCTGGCATTATGGAAGGACACAAAACTATTCCAGGCTCCTGACACAGAGCCCTCAAGACAAGATTTAATGAGGTTGTTCTTTTCTACTCTGTAAAGAAAAACTACTGAGGCTTGAGAGAACGTCTTATGTTAAGGCCTGAATCTAAAATGTCCCTATAGCCTCATGTCCGCCTGATGAAGTGTTTTAAGTGGCCATGGGCCCTTTAGCAGGAAGGAAGGGGCTTGCCTACCTTGCAGAAGTAGGTCCTATGGGGCAAGTCTTTGGAGGTTTACATTCAGGTTCTGAGTCCCAGCTGCTCTCTGTGTCCTGGTCTAGTGCTGGCGAACACGGTCCCACTCATTACAGCTGAGTCTCGCTACAGTGATGGGGTGAAATCCTTATGAAACTATAAACCTTTCTATAAAATATTTCCCCCTTTTCGTTCTTTTATCACAGTGATGCAAAATGAACATACTCCAGGTTATTTAAATAAGTCCTAAATAATGATTGTCTTTGAAAGATCCAAAACAAGAGAAGCAAGAGAGAGAAGAAAAGAAAAGAAAAAAAAATCATGGGATGGCAAGTGCAGTGAGGAGAGTGGTCAGCCCAAGCTGCCAGGTGGTAGAAGAGAAGAAGAAGGAGGCTTCTCTGACCCTTCAAGGGAATCTGCTGCTAGCATGGGGGAAAAAAAAATCAGGTGGAGAGAATAGACTTCCTGGCCTCTGTGGAGACCAAGGCTTCCAGTTGGGCTGGTTCAATCATTTTGGCTGAGAAGACTCTTAGGGTATAGATGCTAAGGAGATGGGCATGATAATGAGTCCTTTAATGAAATACTCTGTTTCCTTCCCAGAGTCCCCACCTCTACTTAGCCATGTGGAGCTGTAAATCTGCCTGCTTTTCTGAATTATTTAGAAATATGTACTTTTTCCTTTCCTTCTGTCTCTTTTCTTAGTGTTATTTCCTTGACATGGTGGGCTTTTCCTCCCCCGTAACTGTTGGGCTTCCTCATTCTTTCTCTAAAGCCTTCCTCTCCACCGTGTGCCCTCTTCTTGTCTGATCCCTAAGTCCCCTTAAATGGCACGGCTTTTCCTTTTTTCATGCTCTGTTCTCCTCCAGGTAGCGCCTGAGGGTTTTCTTTGAAACTGCTAACACTGCCCTTGAGCCTCCATTGGAGTCCATTCTTCTGTTCTCCGATTGATGTGACCCAAAGCTCTATCAGGGCAACTTGGGTTTTTTTTCCTGTATCACAGACAAGATTTCCCTTTCATTTCAGACTTCCATCTTGCAGGATTGTGAGAGAATACATTTCTGTGGTTTAGGACACAAGTCCAAGATTTGTCGCTGCAGCCCCAGTATTTACCTCCATCATTGTTTAAGACATTGTTTTCCCTTAGTTCATTTGTGTAACAGGAGACCTGCTCTTATGCTAAGGGCTAATAGAATAGCCCCAGGCTCCTTGGATACTTTGTACTGATTGAATTCTTTCCAGCGACAGATACCAAAATCCCTTAAGCTCTGACACAAATTGATATATAAAATTAGATGGTTCTTTAAGAATATTGCCTTATCTGATGTCTTAGGGTTTCATTGCTGTGAAGAGACACCTCAACCATAGCAACTCTTCCCCCCCTCCCAGACAGACTTTTTCTGTGTAGCCTCGGCTGTCCTGGACTTACATTGTAGACCAGGCTGACCTCGAACTCACAGGGATCCACCTGCCTCTGCCTCCCGAGCTGGGATTAAAGGTATGCACTACCACCGCCCCGCGCAGCAACTCTTATAAAGGAAAACATTTAATTGGGGCTGGCTTACAGTTTCAGAGGTTTAGTTCATTATCATCATGGCAGGAAGCATGGCAGCGTGCAGGCAGACATGGTCCTGGAAGAGAGGAGAGTTCTACATCTTGATCTGAAGACAGCAGAAGGAGACTGTGGGCCACACTGGGTAAAGCTTGTGCATATGTGACCTCAAAGCCCACCTCCACAGTGGTGTACTTCCTCCAACAAGGCCACATCTCCTAAAAGTGTCACCCCCTATGGCCAAGCATTCAAACTCATGAGTCTAATGGGGCCATACCGAGTCAAATCACTATATATGGATAGTCATGAATCCCTCTAGGATGTTCCTAATTAAGGCTTTTATTTTGTAGTCACTGTAGATTTATAGGTAATTCTTGGAAGGAATGGGCTGATCTCTTAAGTCCTTTACCTAGTATCCCCAAGCAACAGGAGACTGAGTAGAGCCAGTGCCACCAGAACACTGTCCTAAGAGTCAGTCCTGGATGGACGTACCGGGTATGTCCATTATAGAGTCAGTGTACAAAACTAGTGCAATTCTACAGCCACAATATTAACATGGGTACAACGCCCTGATCTCAGGTTTTCCAGTAGCCATTTCTCTGTTATTTTGTTCTATGTAATTTGACCACATGTTGATTCCCGAATCTATCACAACAGTGAAGAATTACTGTTACTACAGAATTACCTTATTGCCACAAACCAACTTCTCAAGTCCTTTTATAACCACATCCACCTTCTTTCCAACTCTTGGGTTTACGGATAACAAATTGGCAAATGGAAAAAAAAATTACACTGGAAAAAGAAAAAAGCCCATCTCAAGATTGTATTTGGGTAACAACAGAAGTGATAAAATTGCAGTAATATATAACAGGCTGCTATTTTCCAGGGAGTACACAGTCTCTTGAAAATGAGATATATTAAAACATTTCAGGATGCATACACATCTCAAGATTGTCTTGCACTGCACCAATGAGTTCAATAGGCACACGGGTGTTGGGAGCTGCTGTGTGCCTGACGCTATTTTGATGCTGGAAATACTCAACTGCTGCTTCAGAACTCCTCGGGGATTGCAGGTAAGCGGCTCTAAGATGAAATTGCATCATAAACGCTTGGTGGAAAATGAGAGGCTCTCATTTTTCTTAAAGGGCATCTCCCTCTAGGAACTATGAGAGAATTTGGCACAGGGTTTGGCAGGGTGAGCTGCTCAGATGTTATATTACAGGCGTAGATAGTAAGCGTGTGGCCTGTGGAGTCCTGGAAGAGGGTCGGAGGGTGAGCACGTGTGTGACCATCAGTGGAGGTGTGTGACTCTTCTGCTAACTGCTGGAGGTAAAGAAGTGAGGATGTTCTTACCAGACTCGTGCCCTGACTCAGGGCAGACCCAGTCTGTGCGAAGGGTAGAGTAGAAAATGTGGAAAATAACAAACCTGTGAGAATGAATCTCTGGAGTCCTGAGGATATGTAAGGCCACAGTGATGAGCAATTGCCTTAGCATTTGCATGCCAAGCAGGGAAAAGTCCCTCATCTATGTACCTTCTGGCAACACAGGGACAAGGCGAGTTCCATCTCATATACTAAAAGTGATATTAAACACAGTGAGAGAACTGTTATTGTTCTAATTTACAGGTACTACACTGCCATGAACAGACCACGCCATTTGCTTTGTGTCACTTAGTAGCTACTAACGGGTGGAACCAGAATCCAAATTCCTCTCTCCAACTCCAAATGCAACCCTGTTACCTCAGGGTCAGTCAACCTTACTGCGGGGTGGGGCAGGGCAGTGGCCTGGAGAGATGTGCTTTTTCCTTTTCTTTCTTTTTTTTCTTCAGTGAAGTGAGCAATTTCTTTGGCTTTGGCATCATGAATAGAGATGGAAAATTTGACTATTGAATGGAATGCTACAAAATCCCAGATGCTATATTTGAGCAGATCTTTTCTGAGTAAATATATTACACATTAAAACACAAACTAAGCCTCAAAGAGACCACATCAATTCTACAGAAACTATTTTATACATTTTATTTCATATAGTTCATATAGTCTTATATATATGTATTTATGTGTATTTCACAAAGGACTCATAACTAAGCTTCCATATTCAACCAGGATACAGTCAGAACAGCTTAGAAGTGGTACCTAATTAGTCTCCTTTTAAACAAACCTCTACCTCCCACCACCGCAGTAAGGCACTCAGCCTTGACTGCCCATCCAAGACAGAATGAAATCCTTTTAAAAATTGTGGGCCAATATGAATCTTTCTTTCCATAGCGTTCCCCACCCCCGCACAAACATAACCGATATGCTTTGGATTACCTAAATGCATCTGAAATAATATTGTGGAAGATGCAAATGAGATGAGTCCTTGAGGGCCACGGATGCACATCTCCTGCTGTGGGATCAGAAGCAGTGAAGACACCACAACAGACACTAACCTAGAATTTGTAAAGCGATTCCAAAGGTGACTGAAGAAGGAGAAGGAGGAGATTCCTGTTTCATATTTAGCTTGCAAATATACATCAAGGAAAGATATGTTACGCGTGAAATAATGCCAGCGTTTGAAAGTCAGCGCAGCCACCCAGGACTGTAGTATTTTCATCAAATTTGGGGCCATGCGGTAATTGAACTAGTGATGACTAGAAAAAGTTTCCACAAATTTAAGAGTGGGAAACGCCCAGTGAAAAACGGTCAGAAGGAGTCCAAGCAATGCAGCGTCAGGAAGCTGTGTCCTGTGTTGTTTTATTTTATTTGTTTTGTTATCTGCGTATTTCTCAGCCCTGCTGTGGACCCGTGGGATTTCGGCCCCGACATTGTTGCTATGCTGCTGCCTACAAAGACCAGGTAATTTCACTAGAGAAGAATCTTAATGGGATACTAACAATTGGGTGATATCTTGTTACACAAATTCCTACTGTCTTGCCTTTCAAAGCAAACAGTGCATTGCGATTTAATGTAACCAGAGAAGTTAATGTTTAATAAAAACAGCACTGTCAGCCCTAGTCCATTTGTGCTCAAAGGGTTTTCCGTACTAGTTCTTCAGAAATGAAGTTGCAGACATAAGCAATTATGTCTTAGGCTAGCACAACTTTATTCAGGATTTGTTCAGTTGCTGTGTGTGTGTGTGTGTGTGTGTGTGTGTGTGTGTGTGTGTGTGTGTGTGTATGTGTGTTTCTGTGAAGCTTTTCTCCCCAAACCTTTTTTTTTTTAATGGAATGTAGACAGGAGGGTGGTTGTTTTGTTTTATTTTTAGCTGATTTGAGGCTTATCAAATTTTTTATTCAGCGTTATATGAATGTCAAAGGTGTGGTCACATATCCCCATTTGCTCCATGGCAGTGAAAAATACTTAAGGTATTTACTTTAAAAGTCTGACAAACATAAATTAAAATTTTTTTTTCTTTTTTCATTTTGGTTTTCTGAGACAGGGTTTCTCCGTGTAGCCCTGGCTGTCCTGGACTCTTTTTGAAGAACAGGCTGGACTGGAAGGCTGCCCTATGAGAAGATCCGCCTGCCTCTGCCTCCCTGAGTGCTGGGATTAAAGGTGTCTGCCACCACAACTGGCTTGTTAAAAAATATTTTTAGATGTATTTATTTTTATATGTTTTACATGCATGTATGTGCACTACATACATGCCTGGTACCCCCAGATGTTAAAAGGGGGTGTGTGTCTAAGCCCCTCGTGTTATAGGTGGCTGTGAGCTGGCGTGTGAGTGCTGGGAACTAAGCCTAGGCCCTCTGCAATAGCAGCAGGTGTTCTAAACAGCTGAGCCATGTTTTCCAGCTCCTGAGAAATAGAAAATTTTAAATACCTTGTAGATCACATTTGTAGACATATAAAAGTGCCTGTGTGTATGTGTATGTGCACGTGTTTGCTGTATCTCTGTGTGCACGACACAGGTGGGTCTGTCTGTCTCTCTTCTTGTGTTTAATCTAGTCCACGGTTTCCACATCTCTTTTCAGCATTACAGACTTAACATCACCACATTAACCTTTTATATAGCATTGTAAAATTAGGACATTAAGTCAGAAAATTTTCTAGGTGGTAATATTTTATGAGACAGAATTACAAAGCATCCTTTTGAGGAGTCCACTAATAATCCTAATAACTGTTTGTAATATACATCTGCAAATAATTTCAAGGGCAGGGAATTTAATTTGTAGTCACTACTTGAATACATTCAAGACACAGGTCACCCTTATACACTGCTCACCTAATTTAAATTATAAAGTGGACAAAAATGCTGTTTTCACACACTGAGAGACACCCTAGAAACAGAATGGAAATGATATCATAAAAATAACTAAACTTTTACTATATTTAGAATTTTCTTTTATTTTAATAGAAAAATGGTAATAGATTGAGAACTTAAATATGCCTTTTATGTAAAGGTAAATGATTTTTATATATCACACATATATATCATATAGTATATATATGCTATGCTATATATATATACTATATGTTATATATATGTATACATCATAGCAAATTAAATCACTTAGCTTGTGGACTGATTGGGTGTGTACCAAAATATAGTGCTGTGAAAACTGTCAACATTCTAACCTCTTTGTAATTATTGTGTTCTTATGAGCAACGACAGAGCTAGAAATTCTGAATTTATAATCTTGTTATAAAAATTCTGAATTATAGCTTTAAACTACTTCTGTGTTTTATATTTTACCCAGTACAAAGGCTACTTTTACTCTGTATTTCGCATTAAACCACTATGCCTCCTCCACTTTCTTTTAAAGCAAGGTGAGTTTCTCGCTGCCTCACACAATTTGAACTTATAACTCAATGTAAACATATATGTGTGTATATATATATATATATATATATATTTATTTATTTATTTATTTATTTTTTAAAGAACTCTTGTTTTTGTTTTTGTTTTGTTTTGATTTGGTTTGGTTTTGGTTTTGGTTTTGGTTTTCCGAGACAGGGTCTCTCTGTGTAGCCTTGGCTGTCCTGGACTCACTTTGTAGACCAGGCTGGCCTCGAACTCACAGCAATCCGCCTGCCTCTGCCTCCCGAGTGCTGGGATTAAAGGAATGCGCCACCATGCCCGGCCTTAAAGAGCTCTTATTCCTTGCATTGGCCAGTTCCTACCCCTCAAAACACCTATGGCTACATTGTTGACTACTATCTTGAAAACTACCTCAGAACTTAACAGAACAAATGTGTGTTGTGTCAAGATGTGGGTAGTTTCATCTGGGTAAGTCTATTGGCACTCAGAGCATAGGTGGGGCTGTGTTAGCTTTCTTGTCAGTGGATAAAATTTCTTAGATTACTGACTCACGGTAGGAGTGATTTATTTTAGCTCACCATTGTGTAGGCTTGTGTCCATGTTGGTTAGGTTGATGCTTTTGGGCCTGTTGCAAGGCATGGTTTCATGGCAGGAGCTGGTCAGGAGCACATAAAAATATGTTTATATTGAATTATAAACTTAAACACCATGCAGGAAGCTACTTGTGTCACAGTGGCAGAGAAGCAGAAGAGAGAAAGGAAGTGGTTGGTTTCCCGATGACCCTTAGTAACCTTACTTCTTCACCTAGATCTTATTTCTTACCGAGCCAGCAGTACCACATGTTGGCAACCAAGACGTTGTCACATGGCTGGGGACATGCACCCAAACCATAACAGGTTGGGCTATGCAGCACGCCCACACCAGTCCCTTCCTGTGGGTTACCGGTATGATTTGGAGACACTTCTCCTCCCCTCCCACATGGTACCCTCCCATCACTCGGTATCCTGGTCTGAGTTACTTCACATTTAAAATAATGTGATGGACTCTGCAGTTACAGATTGTAGTTTTGTCTCAAAACACACAACCATTGAAGAGAGGATGAATCTTCCTCCTCTTCTTCCTCCTCTTCTTCCTTCTCCTCTTCTTGTTCTTCTCCTTGTTCTTCTTCTTTTGGTTTGTTTGTTTGTTTGTATTTTGTCTTTTGAGACATAATCTCTCTATGCAGTCTTGGCTGTCCTGGAGCTCACTATGCTCTCTGCTTCCTCCCTCAGGGTGTTCAGGCGCCACTGTATGTCTGCCTGAGAAAGATAAGGAATAAGTGAGTCCAAGGCATCCGGTCTGGAGGGGAGTGCTGTGGGGAGAAGTCCTTTCCGGTAGTTTTCAGTGTTAACAGCTGTTATGGGCAGCAGTAACCAGGGGTCGCTTCCTCTCTTCGGAGTGTCCAGTCACCAGAGGAAGAAATGAGGTCTAGTCGGGCAGCGGGTCCAAGGGTCCGGGTCTAGCCGTGAATGCCTGGAGCGAGAAAGCCCTCTCTGAGGCAGCTCTTCCAGAGTTACAGCCTTTTAGCCCCCGTTGCAGCAACTCTTAGGCGATAGTAGCTCAAACAGCTTATTGGGGGTGAACAAGGTTCACATAAACCTTGGGGAACTGGAAAGAAAGTCCAGCGTTGGCACATACTATTGGTTGGGACTGGAATGCCGACAATGCTTTATTTGCATAGAGAAGAATTCCAGGTGACAGGCTCCACTACTCCGAGAATTGCAGATGTGGGGTTGAGACTACGTTCGCAGGGGCATGCTGGCACAGAACAGGGGAGAGATCCTTACTCCTGCTGACCTCAAGGAGATTTCCAGGGTTAGGCTACAGCTGCCCCTTGCTCTAGCTTCATGCCAGATTCCCTGGTTGTACATACAGTCCAGGGCCCCACAAACCAGGCTGGCCTTGAACTCACAGAAATGCCCCTCTCTCTGCTTCTCATGTGCCGAGACTAAAGGTATGTGCCACCATGCCTGGCCCGTGAATATAGCTTGCAGCTTGGCTCTGTGAGGTCCCAGCAGTTTGACTCTGGGTGTGGTTTCCTTGTGCTCCTTCCTTTCCTCCTCTGTATTTACAGGATTAAATGAGAAAGCCGAAGTGTCAGTCTTAGACATGCGCGTTGGCACACAGTGAGTATACAAGCAATGTTAGCTTTAGACCTAAGAGATCATGGCCTGTCATTACAACGCACAGTAACACCAGGTTGGTTAGTACCTCCCCAGTGGTAAAGATGTATATATATATATACACATATATTCATTCTACAGTTTAACACAAAACATACTACACAGGCACACAGATTCTTACACACTGCATGCAGCACATGTTTTGGGAATGGTTTAGTTCTATTTTGTTGAATCAAAACTAAACAATGTTGGTTGTGAATCATTTATTAATGTCATTGTTGACCCTCTACCCCCTACCCCTGCAAAAAAAAAAAAAAAAAAAAAAAGAATTCTGAGCTGTATGTATCTTATTGTGTGATAGGAATAGGAGATGAAACAGGCTTTAGGAACAAGATTGCTTCAGGGGTGATGTTGTCAGAATGTGACAAATATAGTTTCCTTACTAGTCTACTAAGTTAAAGAGGGAAAAGGTCTTTTCTAAACAGGAACTTATCTTCCTTTCCAAGAGGCTATAAGAGTCAGAGGGGAGGCTTATGTACATTAAGTGTTATGGCTTTTTGGTACTGTAAAAACCAAATGCTTTCTTGTTTGCGTCAGATGAAAGCCTATATTCACAACTTAAGTTATCAGCAAGTGATTTAGAAATAATTTTTAAGTCTTGGTTCATTGATTCATTAGAGTAATATATAGACTCCTGCTTTGGGTAAACAGGAGAACATATACGTTAAGAATGTGGTAGTTTGAATGAAAATGCCCCTCTCCCTCATGGCCTTTTTAATTAATTTTTTTTTTAAAGTGTTTAGTTACTAGTTAGTGGAACTGTTTACTATGGATTGGGGGTTTGGTTTTGTTGGAGCAGACAAGTCATTAGGGGTGGGCTTTGAAGTTTCAAAAGCCAAAGCCAGGCCTATATTCTGTCTGTTGCCTGTGGATCAGGTTGTAAAGCTCTCAGCACCATGCCTGTCGGCTTCCCACTATGAAGATAATGGACTGACCCTCTGATACTGTAAAAAAGGCCCCAATTAAATGCCCCCTTCAAACAACAACAACAACAACAACAACAACAACAACAACAACAACAACAACAAGAGTTGCTTTGGTCATAGTGTTTCTTCACAATGTCAACTAAGTAACTAAGACAAAAGCCTAGGAAAGTGTTGGGCATTGAGAAGGCGCTCAGCTGTTTGCTGTTTCTTTCCCTTTCCTGGGTAACAAACATCAGAATTCATAGTTCTTTCTTAGGTTGTGTGTTTTATGTTTTTGGAGGAAAGCTGAAATTTGGTAACATAATTGCTATAGTCACACCCTATTACTTTGTTGTAATTTAGTTTTTGCTACCATTAATTATCCCGATTTCTAAAGAAATAAGTTAATGGTTGCTAATTATTCAGGTTTGGACTTGAAACTAGAAATAATATTGCATTCTTAGATTGTGTATACTACAATTTGTGTCATTTTCCCAGTTAACCCTTACAGTCTTGCAAAAGATAAATAACAGATGAGAAAAACATTTGTCATACTGCTAGTAATTTGAGAAAAGAAACTGCACGCAGCAGCATGAAAGCAGCAATCTTCTCCTTGAATAGATTATTCAGTTTCCAGGATCACCTTGCTTCCAGGCGTCAAGTGAAGATTTCCTATGGTCCAAGTCTGATCCTGATCCAAGCTTCTGAGGTTGGAGGGATTCTCATTCTCTCTCTCTCTCTCTCTCTCTCTCTCTCTCTCTCTCTCTCTGTGTGTGTGTGTGTGTGTGTGTGTGTGTGTGTGTGTGTGTGTGTGT